>JAJLXL010000005.1:591008-1191008 GCA_030571255.1 Nakazawaea sp. yHDR128 | reverse complement strand
TTGAACCACGGCACCGTGGAGGTGCTACAGCAATTCCAGGGCATGGATATCATGAGCAGAGTGCTAGTGGATAACTACAATAGGAACAAATGCTCGCAGTTACAACTGCACGAGTCTACATACAGGAATTTCATGGAGCTATTGTATGAGTTTTGCAAAGAAGTCAAGTTATCTTCGGCACAATTGGGCGACGTTGACCAAAGTTTTGTCCATTACTTATTGGACTCGATAAGAGGTTTGACCAAGCTGGAAGATGAGTACAATTTCTACAAGTTCAAAGTGGTGATCATCTTGAACGAACAATATATGGTGAATTTCTACGAAGAACACGATTCCGAGTGCGGACCCTCGGAGAACAAGATCTTTGTTACGTTGTTGAAGAACGAAGATTTCTTTAGAAATTTCATCGACTGCTTGATCTTGAATTTTAACAGGGAATCTGATGATCATGTGATCCAGATCTTGATCCTAAAAATCTTGTACTTGATCTTCACCACGTCGATGACGTGCCAGAAGTTCTACTTGAACGACTTGAAAGTGTTGATCGACATCTTTGTGCGTGAGTTGAGCAATCTCTCGATCTACGACAACCAGATCCCCTTGATCAACACGTATTTGCGTGTCTTGTATCCGATGCTCTCGTTCTCGCAGATGCAGTCTGAAAAGTACAAATTCCGGTCGTTGCTGGACATCTCGAGAAATCTTTTGCGTGATTTGGACGACGAAGACTCGTATAATGGGAAATTGAGCGATGAGAGCTTGGAAGAAGTCCAGACCAGTAAGAGACTTGTGCTCAGGTTGTTGAAGTTTTTGAACCGCGATATCTTGAGAACTGCCAGTGTCTCGTCAGAGATCAGTAACCACAGTGTGACCAATATCAACAAGATTAGTTCTAAGTCACAGGCACTGCCAGTAATTGAAGCTGAAGGCTCGAAACTCAGTTCACGCTCGAGTTCTATAGTGTCACAGATGTCAGCTTTGTCGGTGAGTTCGAAAAAGGTCCCGCCTCCTGTGCCGTTGCCCAGAAAGTTGTATAGAAACGACAGCTCTAGTGAGACGTCATTTGCATCCTATTCACCAACTGCATCAAAAAGATAGAATGCATGTATTTATGTGCTAGAATGTGCTGGTATGTGCTAGTATGTACGAATATATGCTTAAATTATGCTTATTAAATGCTTAACTTCTGATTTGTTGGGCTCTGTATACTCGTTTGATCTGGAATTCATAAGTTCAGATTAAAGCTTATGATATATCTTGATTATAACTAACCCCCAATTCTAGTACCCTCCTCAAATCTACTAAATCCTCAGCTCCACATCCCAAAACAAGTCACATCAACTGGGAACCTCTTCGAATGGTTCCTGATCCCTTTCTTTCCCTCAATGACCCCCTGTCCCGGCACATTCAACTCCCATCACCACTTCCAAAAGCTGGTTCAGAGATGAGCAGATTACGAAATTTTGGCGTTTTTTCAGACAAAAAATTTACTAAAAATGTAAAATCAATCCCTTTCTCACCAATTTACCCCAGCCAATGTCGAACAGTTCTCCCGAATTAGAGCGCATAATCCTGCTCCAACGACTGAGACTTCTGCGGCATCGTGTGCTAATGCCTCGGGAGATCTCATTTCCCGAGAATCCGAAGCAGAATAGGGCCCAAAGTGCCGAAGCACCGAAAACAGATCACGTCCCCTCGAGACTGCTGCTCCACAAGAGACAGAGAGAGATAAAGACTCGGATCAAGACTAATTGGGATAACTTGATCCAGAGAATTTCCCAATATGATCCAGATGAAGGAGATGTGCTAGATCTAGAGACATTGGAGATTGTGGAGGATAAAGGACACTTGAAGTCGTTATCGGAGAAACAGAGTAACCACATATGGCACGAAGATTTCGACGACCAGCGCGAATTACAGCTGCGGAACATGCGATTGAGAAGCAAAGCGTCACACAAGTTGGAATTGCTCCGCTATTCGCAAGTGAACCCGGAAAAAGACGATCTTTTTCTTGTAAGTGGGTCTGATCTGGGCAGGGAGACACAAATTGGACAGTTGCATCAGAATGCCAGCCGAGATTTCCAAGTGCCGAGAAGTTCAAGAGCGGCTGTTTTGAGAAGGTTGCTTCTGCAACGGTCAAAAAGGCTCGAGGAAGAGACAGAGGGCACGGGCTCGGGCACAGAGTCTGGAATGGAGTCTGAGGGAGAAGAGAGTTCAAGCGAAAGTGCAGAGAGAAGTACAGAGCACCACCTTCATGATTATAAAGAAGAGCCAGACATGACAGAAGCTTATTACAGTGCAAATGGTGACAGTGACAGAGAATTGACCGAGGTGTCGTCGATATCAGACGAAAAAGAAGTACCCAGAGCCAGTTTTGAGTCTGAATCTCCTTCCAAGAGGATAAAACACGCAGAAGTTCCCGACTTTGACTCACCGATGAAGAGCTCAATCCCTGTAATGTCACTTCTATGCGGCAATGAAAGTTTAGTCGAAAATTCGGACCAGAGCTCCGACGAATCCGATACTGAATACCACACAAGTAGCATGTTTATCGGCCGCCATGTACCGAAAGCCAACCCGGCAAGGAGACTATTTACCCTCACAACACCTCCAAAGATCGGGCAAACCGATGTGCCATCTTCTGATGAGGATATTGGCGAATTGCTCCGGAAATTGAGCAGACGTGACTCGCCAGCCAAGGCCAATCCAGCAAGAGACAATCTCGAAGGCTCGCCCCTCGGAAAAAAGAGAGTACTGGTAGATTTCGAGATGGAACTGCCCAAGAGACATTCTCCAGTGAAAAATCCTCTCTTTGACCCATAATGATACGATTTGTATAGATCTACAGTGATAAAAGATAGCTCAAGACGAAAAGTCGTGTACAGTGTACCAAAGTTCTGGAAAATTCCAAATCCTGACCAGATTCGATATTTCATCGCTCCAAAAGCACCGGTTCAAATCCACTTCAGACTCCATACTTTCCTCAAATTCACACAAATTGGCACCCACAATGACCGAGAACCGTTTCAAAGTCTTTTTCGATATCAAAATCGGCAACACCCCGCAGGGCCGTGTCGTTTTTGAGCTTTTCAACGATGTTGTCCCAAAGACAGCTGAAAACTTCAGGGCTTTGTGTACTGGAGAACACGGAGAGACCGCCACAGGGATCCCATTATCCTATAAAGGGTCCATATTCCACAGAGTGATCAAGGATTTCATGATCCAAGGTGGAGATTTCACCAGCAAGCACATTGGGGCACCTTTCGGGACTGGAGGACTGTCGATATATGGTGAAAAATTCGAAGATGAGAACTTCCAGCTCACCCATGACACTCCATTTTTGTTGTCCATGGCCAATTCCGGTGCTAATACCAACGGGTCACAGTTCTTTGTCACTACGGTGGCAACTCCACACTTGAACGGCAAGCACGTGGTGTTCGGTAAGGTGTTGAGTGGTAAATCGATTGTACGTAGAATCGAGAGAATACAGACTGGAGAGAGCGATAGACCAGTTGACGATTGTATAGTTGAGGATTGTGGTCAGTTGCCAAGTGACTACGAAATAGAAGCTTCAGCGGGTCAAGATGACGGCACTGGTGACGTCTATGAAGAAGTATTGGGGGACAATGATATCGATGTCACGAAACCGGAAGCTGTTTTCAAAGTGGTTACTGAAATCAAGGATATTGGAACAAAATTGTTCAAGGCTGGTGATTTGGAGGAGGCTTATGCTAAATACCACAAGGCTTCTTCGTATTTGGAGGAGTACTTCCCGGACGATCTCTCTGAAGAAGACTTGACGAAATTGTATTCTTTGAAGGCTTCCTGTTACTTGAACGAGAGTTTGGTGGCTTTGAAGTTGGGAAAGAGCAAGGAGACGATAAGTGCATCGAATAGCGCATTGGAAGTGGAAAAAATCGACGAAAAGACCAAGGCAAAGGCCTTATACCGTCGTGGAATGGGTTATTTCAAAGGTCATGATGAAAAAAGTGCCCTTGAATCGCTCAATGAAGCCTTGAAATTCTCCCCAGGTGATGCCGCAGTGTTAAAGGGCATCGCAGAGGTGAAGGAGCACTCGCAAAAGGTGAAGCAGCAGCAGAAGAAGACATTCAGTAAGTTCTTCAACTAGAAGTAGTGTATATACAACCAAAAATAATTGTCGTGCACCGTACACCCAATTTATCCCTTTTCGTACATTTTTCGCCCTCAAGTTCAATTCAACGAAACAAACAGAAAAAAAGAATGGAAAATTGATATTGAAACCATTAAAACCCGCTACCCACACCACCCTTTTCAGTTTGAATCCATAAAGGCTGGACCCGATACATCATATCGTTGGCGTGAATTTGTCTTGAAGAGTATATCCAATAGATTTTCGATTCAAATTTACCGGTTCGCTAGAACTCTGAAGGAATTATCAAGAGGTGTTTTGCAGATATTTGTAAAACAGATTCCATTGGAGGTTTTCAGATCAGGAAAGCACTCATTTAGTTGTTGTTGCTCATAGGGTTAGATATTTGTCATCGAGATCATCTTTGGCATCTAGGAAGTGTTCCATCACTTGTATTTATAGATCATACAACTGGTTTTATCGAAAACTTTTCATCAAGAGTTTACAAATTTTCAAAAACCGCAAAAAACATCAAAAAAGATCAAAAACATCAAAAACTACCAAAAAAAACATCAAAAAACCCAAAAACAAAGCATCAAAAACAGTTCATTTGACTTGTATCACTAAACAAAATGGCTAGCAAAGGTGGAAGATTTCCGTACTCAAGTGCGCCACTTCGTACAGTGAAGGAAGTCCAATTTGGTCTTCTCTCTCCGGAAGAGATTAGAGCTATTTCTGTAGCCAAGATCGAGTACCCAGAAGTCATGGACCAGGCCCAACAAAAGTTGAGAGTCGGTGGTTTGAACGATCCAAGATTGGGTCCGATTGACAGATTCATGAAGTGTGAGACTTGTGGTGAAGACTCCAACGAATGTCCCGGTCATTTCGGCCATATCGAATTGGCAAGAGCCGTGTTCCACATTGGATTTATCCCAAAGATCAAGAAAGTGTGTGAATCTGTGTGCATGCACTGTGGTAAATTGCTCTTGGACGAGAGTAATCCGTTATTTGACCAGGCGATCAAGATCAAAGACCCGAAGAAGAGATTCAATGCCGTCTGGAGTTTGTGTAAGACCAAGATGGTTTGTGAAGCCGATATTCCAACAGAAGACGGATCTGGAGACCAGATCTCGAGAGGCGGATGTGGTAACTCGCAACCAACCATCAGAAAGGATGGTATGAAATTGTGGGGAACTTGGAAGAACAACTTGGACGAGAATGACCAACCGGAGAGACGTTTGTTGACTCCAAGTGAGATCTTGAACGTTTTCAAGCATATTTCGCACGAAGATTCGCATAAACTTGGTTTTAACGACGACTATGCACGTCCAGAATGGATGATCATCACCGTTTTACCAGTGCCACCTCCACATGTCAGACCTTCGGTCCAGGTGAACGACACTGCTCGTAGTGAGGACGATTTGACCTTCAAATTGGCCGATATCGTCAAGTACAACATGAGTGTGCTGAAATTGGAGATGGATGGTTCTCCTCAGCACGTGATCTCTGAGTACGAGGCATTATTGCAGTTTCATGTTGCCACATATATGGATAACGACATTGCCGGGCAACCTCAGGCTTTGCAGAAATCCGGTAGACCTATTAAGGCCATCAGAGCCAGATTGAAGGGTAAAGAAGGAAGATTGAGAGGTAATTTGATGGGTAAACGTGTGGATTTCTCTGCCCGTACCGTTATTTCTGGTGATCCCAACTTGGATTTGGACCAAGTTGGTGTGCCAAGATCTATTGCCAGGACGTTGACTTACCCAGAGATGGTGACTCCATACAACATTCACAAGTTGACAGAATTGGTGAGAAACGGACCAAATGAGCATCCAGGTGCAAGATATGTGTTCCGTGACACCGGAGAACGTATAGATTTGAAGTACCACAAGCGTGCCGGGGATATTGCCTTGCAATACGGCTGGATCGTGGAACGTCATCTCATGGACGACGATCCTGTCTTGTTCAACCGTCAACCTTCTTTGCATAAGATGTCCATGATGGCCCACAGAGTGAAAGTGATGCCGTATTCGACTTTTAGATTGAACTTGTCGGTGACTTCGCCATATAATGCCGATTTCGACGGTGACGAGATGAATTTGCACGTGCCACAAAGTGAGGAAACCAGAGCAGAGTTGTCCCAGATCTGTGCCGTGCCCTTACAGATTGTCTCACCTCAATCCAACAAACCGGTAATGGGTATTGTGCAAGATACCTTGTGTGGGATCAGAAAAATGACCCTCAAGGACGTTTTCATCGAATACGACGAAGTGATGAACATCTTGTACTGGATTCCTGATTGGGATGGAACTATTCCAGAGCCGACGATCCTCAAACCCAAGCCTTTGTGGACAGGTAAGCAGATGGTATCGATGGTGATTCCAAAGGGGATCAATTTGGAGAGAAAAGACGAGAAGTTCACGTATTTGTCCAAAGACGACACCGGGATGTTGATTGTAGACGGAGAAATCATGTTGGGAGTCGTCAATAAGAAGACTGTAGGTGCCACTGGTGGTGGTTTGATCCATGCCGTCATGAGAGAGAAGGGCCCACAGGCTTGTGCCACCTTGTTTGGTAACATCCAGAAAGTTGTCAACTACTGGTTGTTGCACAACGGTTTCTCCATCGGTATTGGAGATACCATTGCCGACACTCCGACTGTGAAATCTATCACTGAGACTATCGAAAAGGCCAAAGATAAAGTGCAAGAGATCATTTTGAAAGCCCAGAACAACGAATTGCCTCCAGAACCTGGTATGACTTTGAGAGAATCGTTTGAACAGAATGTGTCACAAGTCTTGAACCAAGCCCGTGACGATGTCGGAAAGGCCACTGCTGATGCCTTGAAAGAGCTCAACAATGTCAAACAGATGGTGTCTGCCGGTTCCAAGGGTTCCAATATTAACATTTCGCAGATGTCTGCCTGTGTCGGGCAGCAAATTGTAGAAGGTAAACGTATTCCATTCGGTTTTGCGGACAGATCTTTGCCACATTTCACCAAGGATGACTACTCACCGGAATCTAAAGGTTTTGTAGAGAACTCGTACTTGAGAGGTTTGACTCCACAGGAGTTTTTCTTCCACGCCATGGCTGGGCGTGAAGGTTTGATCGATACTGCTGTCAAGACTGCCGAAACTGGTTATATTCAGCGTCGTTTGGTCAAGGCCTTGGAAGATATCATGGTCCATTACGATGGTACCACGAGAAACTCTCTTGGAAACGTTTTGCAATTCGTCTATGGTGAAGATGGTCTCGATGCCACTCAGGTTGAAAAACAGGCCATCGACACTATTCCAGGCACAAATGCCGCTTTTGAGAAACGTTACAGAGTCAATGTGATGGATGAGTCCTCATCGATAAACCCTGATTTCATTGAATACGGTTCCGATATCTTGGGAAACGTTGAATTGCAGAAAGTGTTGGACAAGGAATATGAGCAGTTGTTGAAAGACCGTAGTTATTTGAGAGACGTGTGTTTCCCAACTGGAGACTTCCAGTGGCCATTACCTGTAAACATCCGTCGTGTGATCCAAAATGCGCAAAAGATCTTCCACATTGACACTTCAAAGGCCAGTGATTTGCCGTTGCAAGACATTGTTTCTGAAGTTGAAGGTCTTTGTCAGAGATTGTTTGTCACTAAGGGTCATGGAAGATTGTACGAAGAGAGCCAGGCAGATGCTACGATGTTGTTCCAATGTTTGGTGCGTTCTCGTCTTGCCTCACGTCGTGTAATCGAGGAGTTCAGATTGAACAAAGTGGCCTTTGACTGGACAGTTGGAGAACTCGAGGCTCAATTTCAGAAATCTGTAGTAAATGCCGGTGAAATGGTTGGTGTCGTTGCTGCCCAATCGATTGGAGAACCTGCAACACAGATGACTTTAAACACTTTCCATTTTGCCGGTGTCTCGTCCAAGAATGTGACATTGGGTGTTCCTCGTCTTAAGGAGATTTTGAACGTTGCCAAAAACATCAAGACTCCGGCCTTGACTGTGTATTTGGATCCTGAAGTTGCTGCTGACATTGAAAAGGCCAAAGTGGTTCAATCTGCCATTGAGCATGCCACTTTGAAGAACGTCACAGCATCGACAGAGATCTATTACGATCCTGATCCAAGAACCACCGTGGTTGAAGAGGATGTCGATACCGTTGAAGCGTATTTTGCCATTCCCGACGAGAAAATCGAGCAAACCATCGACAAGCAGTCGCCTTGGTTGCTCCGTTTCGAGTTGGACCGTGCCAAGATGTTGGATAAACAATTGACCATGAGCCAAGTGGTTGAAAAGATCCAAGAGAACTTCCTCGACGATATCTTTGTCATCTGGTCGGAAGACAATGCCGATAAGTTGATTATCCGTTGTCGTGTCGTGCGTGATCCAAAGGCCATGGATGAAGACGACGAAGACAAAGAAGATCAGATGTTGAAGATGGTTGAATCCAAGATGTTGGAATCTATCTCGCTTCGTGGTATTCCTGGTATCACCAGGGTGTTCATGATGAAACACAAGAGAAGATCTCCAGATGAAACTGGTGCTTTCAAGGACGGAGAAGAATGGGTCCTTGAAACTGATGGTATCAATCTTGGAGAAGTCATTTCCGTCCCTGGAGTAGATTCGAGTAGAACTTACTCGAATTCGTTTGTAGAAGTGTTGTCTGTCCTTGGTATCGAAGCAGCCAGACTGGCTGTGTTCAAGGAGATCTTGAACGTTATCTCGTTTGACGGTTCCTATGTCAACTACAGACACATGGCTTTGTTAGTCGATGCCATGACGTCAAGGGGCCATTTGATGGCCATCACACGTCACGGTATCAACAGAGCAGACACCGGGGCCTTGATGAGGGCTTCTTTTGAAGAAACTGTAGAAATTCTTCTCGAGGCAGGTGCCGTTTCCGAGTTGGACGACTGTCATGGTGTTTCTGAAAACGTGATGTTGGGACAGATGGCTCCTTTGGGAACCGGTGCCTTTGACGTTATGGTGGACGAAGAGATGCTCAGTACGATTACTGGACAGGGACACACCATTTCAGCTTCTTTCCTCAAGGGAACTACAGCTGCCGATGGTGCTGCCACTCCATACAGTCTTGGTGAAGGTTTGCACAACGACCAGATCTATGACGATGGTGCTGCCTCGTTTTCGCCAATCGTGCAAGCCGGTGGTGTTGAAGATGACCGTGGTGGTTTGACGGCCTATGGAGGAGGAGTTCTGAGCCCATATAACCCGACATCTCCTGGATATTCGGCAACTTCTCCGTTCCTGGGTGCCCTGTCGCCAGGTTATGGTGTTTCTTCTCCGGGATATTCACCAACCTCTCCATCTTATTCTCCGACATCCCCATCCTATTCACCAACGTCGCCATCTTATTCCCCGACATCTCCATCATATTCCCCGACATCTCCATCATACTCACCTACCTCACCATCATACTCACCAACTTCACCATCATACTCACCAACTTCACCATCCTACTCACCTACATCCCCATCCTATTCACCAACGTCTCCATCTTATTCCCCAACATCGCCATCTTATTCCCCAACTTCGCCTTCCTATTCCCCAACGTCGCCATCATACTCGCCAACGTCCCCACAGTACTCGCCAACGTCCCCTCAATACTCACCTACATCCCCACAATACTCCCCAACGTCCCCACAGTACTCTCCGACATCTCCTCAATACTCGCCAACGTCGCCTCAGTATTCTCCAACATCGCCATCCTATTCGCCAACTTCACCTCAGTATTCGCCAACTTCGCCTCAATACAGTCCTAAGTCGCCTACTTACGAGAGGAAAGAAGAGTGAGTGGTGGGAGTTCCATCAAACGATGATTATCGTGCTGTAACATATTTTATCATTTAACAAGCTTGAAAAACTTTTTCTATTGCAAAGTATATACTAATGATTATTAACCATTATTGGCGCTTTGTAGTGATAACGATTCCATAGGCTCAAAGTGTACTCAAGGTATACGATGATTTGATGTCTAGACCGTTTTATAAAAGTATTAATGATTTGGTGCTTCAAAATTACTTCAAAAGTTTCAATCTGGAAACTAAGCTAATGTCCTAAACTCAAGGGATGCATTAATCTTCAGGCTTGAACGATGTATATACTAAAGAAGTCATCTTACCTTTTCGGTCCAGCAATTATCTACAATTATTGTTCGAAGCCTTGCAAAATATATGGTTACGCCTTTCTACTGATCAAACCCTTGAACATGTCAAAAGAATTCCCATCCGGTTGCAATTCAATCTTATCACCTGTCGGGTTGTTATGGTAGTCCAACTTGTCTGCCAACAAAAGCCCCCATTCCTTTGAGATCCCCGTTATTCTCAGCTTCATCTTCTGCCCCACGATCCCGTCTCTTCCACTAGAACTGGCCTCCACGGTGACCAATTGACCCGAGTGTAACCAGTGCTTGTAGTACAACTGGCGAAGATCTTCGTTGAAACCTTCTCTAAGGAATACTTCAAACAACCGGCCAAAGATGGTCATGAAGTTGGCCAAGAATTTCGGTTCAGAAAAGTGCTCCAACAAGGGCTCGCCCGTTGTCAAGCGGACTTCGTTCATCTTGTCCACCAACAAGTTCAACGACGTTGTCGGGGCTACGTTGGAGACGTTGATCCCCGTGCCCACGACGAGGTAGTAGCACCTGTCCAAGATGTTGGTGTTGACCAAGCACCCGCAGATCTTGACCAACGACGGTTCCATGGAGTCAGAAGCCTCTCTGTTGCCGTACAACTCCGGTTTCAAGAGGTAGACGTCGTTGGGCCACTTGATCTTGATCGGGATGCCCGAGAACGCATGGTCTTTGCCGTTGAAAGAGGTTGCTCCGTAGCTCAAGACGGCTTCTACGATGGAGATACTGACCAAATACTGCACCAAGACGATTGGAGGCACCAGCTGGTTGACGGTAGTTGGGATCTTGAGCACCAACGAGTGTGCCAACACGCCAGGCGGATTCACCCAGACGTTTCCGCCTCTACCACGGCCCGACACCTGTGTAGTGCCCGCCAACACGAACCCGTTGGGCAAATGCCGCAAGATGTTGGTGTTCTTGTCGAGCATGGTGCTGGTGGACGTGACCACTTCACCGTACGCCAACGTGGCACCGATCTCGCCGACAGAGTTGTTCTGCAACAGGGCAAGTGTCTTGTAGTAGACGTTCAAGTCAAAGTACGGAGTCAGCCTGCGGTCCGGGACGAGCCTGTCCTCGAACACGTACAACTCCTTGATGGCGGAGTCCGGGTCTTCGTACTCGACTTGCTTGTCCCATTGGTCCGAGCTCTTGATGCCCTCCAGCTGGTCGTGGATCCGGAAGGTGTCGTTGTTGCCCACCAACAACCGGTCTTCGCCGATGCCGATCTGCAGCCGGACGGTGTCGAAGAAGTTGCCGATGACGCCGTCATTGACCGAGGTCAAGTAGATCGGCGTGAGTCTCGGTCTCGTGATGAGGTCGTCGTTCACCTTCAAGCCCAACTTCTTGATACAGTTTTTCAAGAACAGGACCCTTGAAGCGTCAAACTCCCGGATCGTCGTCACCATGGACTGGTAGTTGGCGTCCTCTACGTAATTCTTCATCAAGTCCGGGGTGAACTCCGGATGTGTGCCCGTGAGCAACACCGCCCCGTTGCCCACCTTCATGTAGATGACGGCAGCCCTTGCTTCATCTGAAGGGACGTCGATGGGGAACTTGTAACGTGCTAACACTTCTACACCTCTATACCGATACGGGTCCACAAAAACCAGACCGCCGTTGTAGTAATTGAACACGCGGCCGCCCGGGGCGACATCTCCAGCGACATCCAACTCGACAGCACGAGCCCCGGCCTCAGAGTTGTACACAAACCCCTTATAGGCAGCACCTCTGGCGGTTCCCGGGAAGAATTTCAACTCCCGGGGCCCGCTCACCTCCATGGTGGGATCCCCAACTTCGAATTCGCATCGCCCGGACCCGTAATACCCACCAGAGCAAAAACCGATGTACTTCCCCCCCTGATTCACGAAATTCCGGATGATCTTGTTGCCCTCGCCATTGAACTCCTTGCAGAGGGGCAAGTCTGCCCCGCCAGGGACCACCAACAACGCCGTCTTGGTCTGCCACGGCTCGTTCCTGATCACGTCGGCATTCACTGCAGTGACGGCATAGTAGGGCGAGAGGAACCGTCTCAAGGTCTCCAAACAGTGCTTGACCGATTCAGATGTCGACCCGGGGCCAGAATACACCAATACGTTCATGTTTTTGCGTGTCTTTGTGTATGTGGAAGATGTGCGTGCGAAAAGTGATGGAAAAGTGCACTGTGCCCTATTTATAAACAGCCCCAACTTCATACAATGCCCATATATAAGGAAGGCCCCTTCGCAGGGCGCCAGGAGTGTGATTTTTTCGTCCGAAAAAGTGATTCATGAATCATCGGGATGGGCATGGATGAGCTGAGTCAGGGCAGGGAAGTGTTGGGCAGGAAAAGCAGGAAGGGCGGGGAAGTGTTGGGCAGACAGTAAAGTGACGGGGTGATTTGACATGAACCGGGCAGCACTGAGCTGACCCGGGCAGGAAATGGACACAGTGTCTGTGACTAACCCCCCAGAAAGTACATCGTTACACCAGGCAGGGCATCGGGTGTGGTGAAAGGCAGTTACCGGCCCTGGAAGAGGGAGTAGAATTGCAGAATGCTTATTCTCTGGATACTGGCTAGTCCGGTATCAATGCCACTGCCAATCTGCACCGATCCACTGCCATTGGCCCTACTATTGACTGCCATCGATCCACTAACCAATAACCACTAGCTCTCAAAATGCCCCTGCCCAGGAAAAAATTTCCAGACTGAAAATCACCAAGGCATCGGACCGCCAATTCGTGCCACCATGCTCAAGCCCTCAATGACTCTCCGGCCAATGGGGTTCTCCAATTGGCCGAGCATGATCAGACTAGCGTCGAAATCACCATCAGCGCCAACAATTCACATCGCAACACCACCTACAGCATTAGTACTCACAAGACAAATCCACTGCACACGCACTCTCTACAAAGACAAACAGAACGAGTTGATCACCAGGGCGCGGCAACTCCAGCAAGATACCCGCGCCACGACCAAACTGATCCAGGACAACGTCCGGACGTTGATCAAAGACCAAGGATTGCACGAAAACATCTACACGATCCCCAATGTGTTGACCTTCACCAGGCTAGTGAGCGCCCCTATTATAGGGCTCCTCATAGTTAAGCAGCAGGTTTTTTGGTCGCTCGGTTTGTTCACATATTCGTGTATAACGGACTTTGTCGATGGGCAAATCGCCCGGAGGTTCAACATGAAGTCGGTCGTCGGGACGATCATTGACCCGATGGCGGACAAGTTGTTGATGATGGTGTGCACGGTGTGCCTTGCCCAGGCGGGGCAAGTGCCCTTTTATTTGGCCTCTTTGATCATAGGTCGGGACGTGCTGTTGGGCATCAGTGCATTGTACTACAGATATATATCGTTGCCGGCTCCAAAGACGTTGGTCCGGTACTGGGACTTTTCCATCCCGTCGGCGGAGGTGAAACCGACCAACATCAGCAAGGTGAATACCGGGCTCCAGATGTTGTATATAGCGGTGCTGTTGCTGAAACCCGTGCTGTTGCAGTACCTTGGAGCGGACGCATCCGCATGGCTCGTCGACGGCATTTTCTGGTTCGAGTACCTCGTTGCCGCGACAACTATTCTGAGTGGACTGTCTTATGTTTTCAGCAAAGATGCTGTGAAGATATTGAATAAATGATGATAAATCTGCTCAGATGGATCTTGGGTGTATATTTGTCTACCAAATTCTATATGAATATCTTGAATCATTGGTGTATGTATTTCCACTAGAGGCTCTGTGATGATCTTGGATGAATGAGTAGTGCACATTTGCTGAAGATTGTGGGAAACTTGAATTAATTTCGTACCATATCTACTAAACAAATTTTGAATGAGTGGTCATCTGTTTTATTAAAATCTTGAATGTGTGGTGTATTGGTGTATCTATTCACCAAAGGTTCTGTGATGATATCGAATTAATGAGTGGTGCCTATTCAATAGCTTTGACAAAACTTCAACAATAATGGAATATCTACTTCAGTGAATCTTGGAGGTGTATTCATCTACTAAAAGCTATATCATCAATTCTCAAGATCGATTTGACACACTCACTCAGCAACGAGATCGCGCTGCTGCTCACCAAAACCGGCTGCAACACGTGCTCATCGTAGGTATTGGCAGCCCCGGATCTTCTCACACTTATTCCGGCATTTCTCTCTCCTAAAAGATGTCTATTTCTCAAATCTGTCACGATTTCGATCGGATTCAAGCCGGCATTCTCTGCCAAAGTCGTTGGAATAACTTCCAAAGCCTCGGCAAACTCCTTGAAACAGAATTGCTCTACACCGGACAAGGCATTGGCCTCTTTGGCCAAGATTCTAGAGATTTCCACTTCTGGAGCACCTCCTCCTGCGATCAAGGCCTTTTCCTTCACAAGACACCTGATCACACACAAAGCGTCGTGCAAAGATCTCTCGGTCTCGTCCAAAACCAACTGGTTGGCACCTCTACAGACTACGGAAACCGTTGGCGACGTGATGTTCTTGACACCGGTTATCTGGACAATTTTGGCACCGGCAGATTCGATCTCTTCGACACAATCTGCGGTTCCGAGTCTTTGCTCGGTGAAAGAATCGACATCGGCGATCGGTTTACAGCCTAAAGATTTCGAAATGAACTCGATCTCGTCTCTTTCAATGTCTTTTACCACCAAGATGTTCAATTTACTCAAGAAATGCAAGGCCAAATCGTTCACTGCGTCTCTCAAGATCGATTTCTGGATCAACAAAACGTTACACTTGGCCTTCTTGATCTTCTTACAGATGTTCAACAAGTACAGTCTCTCCTCTTTCAAGATCTTGTCCATCTGTCTGTAGTCGTTGACAACGACATTGTTCTCCATGTCCGGTTTTGGTGGCGACAACTGGAATTGGATCAACCCAATCTTGGCCTTCTCCACCCTGGTAGGTCCTCCGGCAGATTTGATCACATTTTGGGTCAAAATCACTCCGTCAACTAACTCTGTGTCGTCTATAGTGCCTCCAACCTTTTTGATCAACCTTATGTCGTTCAAATCCACATTGGTGGCGTCTGGGTTCGTCACTTTTAACACGGAATTCACGGCAATCGGGGCCAATAACGATGAGTGCTGAGAGACAATCTTGGAACTAAGAGAAGTCGTTGCAGCTCTTATCAACAGATCCCTGTCGTCGAGAGAGATCTTGTGCGACATCTCCAACAATATCTCGACACTTCTCTGCGCTGCTCTCTGGAAACTCTCAGAGATGATTGTCGGATGGATCCCCTTGTTCAACAACTTGTCCAGAGCACCTAATAACGCTCCAGTGATGATCACCACAGAGGTAGTCCCGTCACCGGCTTCTGTATCTTGAGCTGCACTCACGTCAACCAACATCTTGGCCGCTGGATGTAACACTGCCATGTGTTTCAAGATGGTGTGACCATCGTTGGAAATGATATACTCGCCGGTTTTCGTCTTGATCATCTTGTCCATGCCCTTTGGGCCCAAAGACGTCCTGATGGCGTCACTCACAGCTCTGGCTGCTATGATGTTGGATTTGCGCACTTCCTGCGGCTTTTCTTTGTTTTTGAAGGTCGCATTCGAGGGCGTCGCAGTGGCTACGCTTGCAGACATTTTGGTGAGGAATTCGATGGGATGTTGGAGCAATGCCAGATGTAGTGCTGTTTCGAGAATCAGAAAGAATCAAATTGATCAAATATCTTGTCGCGTCCACGAAAAAAATTTTCTGATTTTTTCAGTGCGCTGTGCACGACTCTTTTTTTGATTTTCCACTCAATTTTTCATCTCATCGCAGGTGTAGAATTAGCCACAGGCAAATCACAGGCAAATAACAGCACGCACGCACCATGCCAAGCAGCGACCAGGGACATCACGTGTTTGAAGAGTTGAAACCGTTGAGCGCACGTGATTTGGTAAGCTGCTCGTTCTCCTCATGGTACACCAAGTACAAGCAGTACACTTTGACCAGAGCAGAGGTGGTGACTCCTTTGCCCGAGGCTTTTGTGAAGTATTTGCTCAGCGACGGGATCCAGTTGCCCAAAGAGGATCTAGAACAGGGATTAGATGCCAATAGTGATTACAGCGACTGGGAGGATGACGCAAATGCAGGAACTGGGGCTGCAAATGGGGGAGATCAAGATGCAATAGCTGGATTCAGAGACTTGCACGAGCTTTTGAAGCACAAAATCGCAATTTTGGACAACAAATTCACTCCAAAGTTGAATTGGTCAGCACCTAAGGATGCCACTTGGATCCTCCCCAACAACACCATGCTATGCCACACTGTAAAAGACTTGTACTTACTACTCAACGCCTCGAACTATATTATGCACGACTTGACAGAGACTTTTGGGGGTGACCTTGCAAAGCCCGAGGGGTTTGCTTTTGAATTGGTGCTACGGGAATGGTATCTGGATTTGAACCCTGCTTTGGAGTTTAGATGTTTTGTAAAGAACCGCACTTTGGTCGCCATCTCACAGAGAGATCTCAACTATTACACATATCTCGATGAATTGTATGACCAGATCTTCGATGCCCTGACGTCTTTCTTCGAGACCAAATTGCAAACGACTTTTGATCTTGATGACTTTATCTTTGATATCTATATTCCTAGACCTTTCAAGGACACTTATCTCATCGACATCAACCCCTTCGCCAGGGTTACAGACAGCTTGTTGTTCACCTGGAATGAGCTTGCCCTTTTGGATGAGAAGACACCGGATTTTGTGCCAGAATTGAGGCTTGTCGATGAGGTGAACACCGGGAGATTCGCTTCTAAAGAGCACAGTGAGAATCAGGTGCCAAAGGATATCGTGGATGCCACTATGGACTCGGGTGCGATGGCAGAGTTGGCTAGAGAGTGGGGAAGAATGATGGAGAAAGAGGATTCTGACTCTGAGAATTCTGGCGAGAGTGAGTGATGGCATGGATAGGTGTTCAATTTCATATTTATCGTTGATGGACAAGACAGTGATGAACTAGACGTAATAGTTGATGAGTTAGTAAATACCCAGAAGAAGTATTTTTGCCCAAAAAACGAACTAGATGTGGTTGTGAAGGCAAGTGTCTAGGCAGTATTCAAGTCATTTGTGCTACAATGAATTAGGTGTAGTGGTTGATGCTAGTCACCACCCAATTTAGCTTTTTATGCCGTACAAGAGACAAGCTGAGTTGAAAAAGTGAGTCTCTATTGAGTCATTTATACTCTAAGATGAACCAGATGTAATAGTTGATGAGATAAGTGTCGATCAAAAATCCAAGTCATTTATGCTGATAAAGTAGATGTGATACTGTAAGAGTCGGTTTCCAAGTCACTCATGCTGATGAACTAGATGTAGCACTTTATAAGATAAGTGTCCATTATGCATCCAAGTCATTGTGCTAATAGACTTAATGTAATAGTTGATGAAATAAATTTCTGTCAAGTATCCAAATAAGCTATCTGTGCTAATAAAATGGAACTAAATGTGGTAGTTGATGGAAACAGTGTTGAGAGTATGGTAACTGTTCCTGGTTAACCGATTCCTATCTATTAGATACAGGATAGTTGACTTCAAAGCTACCTTCAACAGCTCGTCTTTGATTACTTATCTACTAATAATCAATGCAATGTACATTCCTATAAATATCAGGCAAGTCTGACACTCTTGGTAAGTCCCTTCTTGATACCGGTCTTCTCTCCAGAGTACGGACCTTGGTTCTCGCTATAAACAGCCCTGACAGATTTAAGCTTCTTCTGGGCCTTTTCGTACTTCTTTCTCTTCTTCACTCTCGAGTTCCTGTTGTCCTTGTTTCTGTGCGGAGTCAAACCCTTGTTCTTCATGATCTGGTAGTTAAGACCACGCTTGCCATCTTCTCCGACAATTTCCTGCAATTCCAGCAACTTACCCTCCTTAGCAGCTTGGACGACTTCCAGGTGCACTTGCTTCCTCTTGTCTTTCAGCAGTTGCTTGGAGTTTTTCAAAGAGTTGTAATAGTCGTCATCAGCACCTCCGTTGATCTCTCTTGCGTACAGTTCTTCATCTGAATTTATGTCATTGTCGTCCAAATCCACTCCTGGTCCACTTTCTTTCATTCCACGCTTCCTGGCCTCTTCCAACAATCTCTGCTGTCTCTCGTACAATCTCTCTTTGTAGGGCAAATCTTCGTCACCTCCGTATTTGGAGTCCTTCTTGTTCTCTGCTTGGTCGATTTTGGATGTGTAGAATCTCAACGTCTTTCTACGCGACCGTTTATCGTCTGCGTCTACATCTTCCAACTCGTCGTCACGTTTTTTCGCCAACCTTTTGATGTCACGTTTGGCTGCGAAGTCAAGGTTCAAGTCATCAACTTCGTCTTCGTTGGAAGCTTCGATCTCGCTGTCGCTATCACTCTCATCAGAAGAGATAGAAGTCTTCATGGAGGTGACTTCGAGCTCGGAATCGGAGTCTACAGTGTCTACGAGTTCGGTATCTACATCTGGCAACTCACTGGCCTGTCTCCAGCACTCTCTCGTCATGAGGATCACCTCCATCACCGGATGGTCCTTCATGGTGAAGTTGGGCTTGAATCCCGACAAAAAGATCGCAAAATAGGACGAGATCGCACCCAAATACGCAGACAACGATGTGAATTTCAGACCCAAGAGTTCATTGGTATCTTTCTGCTTTCTCAAGTCGTCGAGCACGGGTTTCAACTTGTTGAGCTCTTTGGATAATGGGATGAACTCCGGGTACGACGACTTCAACAACTTCAACCGGGCCTCCGGGTCCAACTGGGCAAGGTCCTCTGTAGGCACCTCCTGCACCAAAGTGGACCTCAGATCCAGCTGTGTGTCTTTAGATTTCTGCCATTCTTCGGCCATATCCTCGTCCATGTAGTCGTCCATGTTCAACTCCTTCAAATGCCTCTTCTGCTGGCGCAAGGCCTCTTCCTCCATCTGCTTAGCGGCCTCGGTATCATCCACCTCATCTCCTCCGTAGTAATCTTCTCTGGAGACGCCCCAGTTCTCGTCGTCGCTTCCCAAGGGGCCAGGATTCTCTGCGGTTTCGCCGCTGTTGAAAAACTCCGCTTCGTCGGAATCGATGTCCCTTTCAAAGCCGAATTTGGCCTGTTCTTCGTCATCTTCATCCTCATCGTCCTCAGATAACCCCATCACCTCCACCTCGCTGTCACTTTCCTCATACCGGCTCTGGCGGCCGGCTTTTTGCTCCAACAGTTTGGTCCTGTCGTTGTGGTACAGATCCACGTCATCGAATCCGAATTCGTCGCTCATAGTTCTGTTTGGCGCTGTCTTTCTGATAAGTACTCCCGTTTAATACCCACAGAAACTCATCTCAAATTTTTTTAATTTTTTTTCAGCCCTGAAAATTTTTATTTTTTTAGATCTGGACTAACGCTTTGGAGCTTTTGACCTCTAGGGAAGATCATGTCCAACGGATCACCAGTGCCTGGGAGATTGGATTCCTTGAAAGGGAAACGCAGCAGCGTCTCCGGGAACAAGCCCGGAGGCTCGCTGTTGCGGTTCAAGCCGAAAGCGGTTGCCCGGAGATCGAAAGAGGAGCGAGACGCCGATGCGCCAGTGGTGCCAGAGGCAAATTCGCCGCCCGTGCGGGCAAACAGTCTCCGAGGAAAGCCCGGATCTAGGGGAGGGAAGAGCGGCAGAGGCGGCATCAGTGCGAGAAATGCCGGGACTCATATCGTGAGCTCCGGACCCTTGAGCTCGGGTTTTGTGAGCATGGAGCACAGTAAAGGAGACAAGAGGGCCTCAAATTCGCCCTCTCCGGCCCCGGAGTTCCTCAAAAGTTTGAAATTGAAGCCCAGTGCATCGCCAATGGTGTCCAGCACGTATCCGTCTGACGAGGAAGACACTGGCGACACCAAGATCAACATGAGCCAGCTGTATGCGTTTGACGATGACCAGACAGAGTTGTTCCCCGTGCGGGCCGTCAGGGTGGACGCAGACTCCGAAACGCTGCCGTTACTTCCTACGACGAAGCAGGAACGTGATTCGAGTATAAAAGCGGAAGATGATGCCGGAATTCCGGGGGAGAGTGGCTTGAAACTGGATCCTCCGGCAAAAGAGCAGGCTACAGAGGAGCAGACACGGCTCGCAGAGGATCACGACAGATTGCGTGAGTTTTTAGACTCTTCTGCGGATGTAGACGGAGACTTAGAGATGTCAGAAGTGGGGAAGGGGGACCTGGGGGACCAGAATAAGTACTTGTTCTTCCAGTTACCCAAATTGCTTCCCGAATTCACGAGACAGGACAGTCCAAGCAAGGCCAAAAAGGGCAAAAAAGATGAAGAAGACATCCAGGAACAACACGAGGAACAGCCTCAAAAATTGGACGGCCAAGTGGGCGCCTTGAGGTACCACAAATCCGGTAAAATCACCATGAAATTGGGAAATATCGTGTTTGACGTCACCAGAGGTGGATCTACACAGTTCCTACAGGATTTGATCCACATAAAGAGTGCTGAAGATCAGGTAGAGGAAGGAACGGATCCAGAAATCCACCATTTGGGCCAGATCATGGAAAAGATCGTCGTGACACCAAAAGTCGACGGCAAGCTTATATAAATATCATGTACATTATTAATCCAGTTGATTTATTGCGGTGTAGATATGGTATGCTTACATAAGTGCCAAGTACGTCACTGTTCAAGCTTGATTTTCTTCAATTGCGGCTGCTCTTCAGGTGTCAGTGTCGGGGTATCTCTCTTACGTCTCAAAGTCTTTGCCGGCGTGATACAGTAGTGCACTTTCTTGTCGATGGACTTGGACTCGTCAAGACTCGGATCATAGCCAGTATCCACCAACAGTGCACACGCTTCTAGAGTAGCTGTCAATTTATCCAACTGCTGCTCCTCTTCCGGAGCAACAGACTCACTTTTCGAACCATCTTCGTCCTCCTCTTTGATCGTGGCCATCTCCAGCTTAGCGACAAACTTCTTCCGGAGATATCTGTCTACTAACTCCTTGTTGACTTTCCGCCAGCACAGAAGCGCAATCTGAGGTGGCGTGTACAAGAAAGCCACATCTGAAATCAAGCTCTCTCCGATCAAATCCTTTGTCCTGTCATAACTGGCGCCTATTTTGTTCTTGTCCAACTTCGGCAACACCGTTTGGATGTCCAAATAGAACCCGTATAAAGACCGGAACGGATGGTGCACCATCAAGGTGAACTGGAGCGACTGGATCACCAAATACTCGTATTTCAAGATATTTTCCGGCAGAATGTTGTTGATCTTGCCCAGAAAGGTCTTGATTCCGATAAAATAGTTTTCCAGTTTCGCCAGGAGGAAAAGACACGTCAACATGATGTTCTTGGGGTGGTATTCCATCACAGAATGGAAGAGATAGAACCTTTTGAGGTAAGATATCAGTGTCCCACGCACCTGTGAGGGCATCTTGAACAAATTCGACAACCCAATGGCCTTGCGGGCATAGTATGCAATAATTTTCTCTTCTTCTTCCACTGTCAAGAGCTCGATGTTCTCCACTTTCTCAACTTCTCCAGTTGTAGGGTTCTTGACATGCTCACATTTCTTCAAAGTGAGATCTCTGCCTCTCTGGTTCACCTCTTGTCTTTTGCGTAAGAGTTCTTGTTGGGTAAATGACCAGATGTTGAACTGCGAAGACCGGCGGTACAAATCGTCGTACTCTACACGGTGTTTCTTCTCATCTGGCTGTTCCAGGGAGATCGTGGTTTCTTCTTGTTTCATCACCATGCTTGGTTGAGGAGTGTTAGTTATAGTGGAAAAGGTTTGAAAAATAATCCAAAATAGGGGCTCCCAAATTTGATGTGATATTTATATTAAGCTGGGAATTATGTGTGTGGTACAGTGTTGGGTATAAATTTCACCATCTGGACATGAATCGTCATAATATAGAGTAGCTGGTGCTGGTTTTAGGCAGTGGATTCTCGTTTCATTGATCAACTAGATTTTCAGCTCAATTATCAAGAATTGTGAATTTACATCAAACCAGGCTAGGCTAGAAAGTTCAGAAATCAGTTTTTGGAACTCCAAAAATTGCAGTATTTGAAACGCCAGAACTCCAAAACTCCACTGCCAATTACCTCGCCAGCTTACAGCCATATATACACCAAATCTACAGTTAAAGCATAATTGTATAAAAGAATATTATCAAACTTTGTTTTTGACTTTATCTACTCATAAAACGTCCTTTTCCCACCATTGAATCGAAAAACACATCTCTACCCATCAAGACCCACGTCAGCTGATAGACCGAACTAAAGGACAAGATTACCATGGTTTAGAATAGTAGTAATGTCTTTTTATTCTTCTTTTCTCTAACAGATGGTGAAAAAAATGATAAGGCAAAAAACAGTTTTTATCGAAAAAAGGTGTCAAATGTGAGGTTTGCAAGACAAAATAATAGTTGTTGATATTAAAAAATGAAGAATCATAAACGACGGATGATCCTGATCAAATCATGACTAGTCTAGATTCCTAAACCAGCATTCCATTCATTAACTTGTTTAGAAAGTGGCGACGAATGATTCGGTGGCCGATTTCAATTTGGCCAACAATTCATCTGACAAGGCACCTTTAGTCTTGACGGCTTCCAAGATTTCACCTTCGTTAGATTTCAAGTAACCCAAGAAAGATTCTTCAAATTCTCCAATTCTGTCCAATGGGATGGCATCCAAGAAACCGTTGACACCTGCATAGATCAATGGGACTTGTTCTTCAGCAGCCAATGGAGAGTATTGTTTTTGTTTCAACAATTGTGTCAATCTTTCACCTCTGCTCAAAGTTTGCTTTGTAGAGGCATCCAAATCGGAACCGAATTGGGCGAAAGCGGCGACTTCTCTGTATTGGGCCAAGAAAAGTTTCAAAGAACCGGCAACTTGTTTCATGGCTTTGACTTGAGCAGCAGAACCGACACGGGAGACGGACAAACCAACGTTAATGGCTGGTCTGATACCCTTGTAGAACAATTCAGCCTCCAAGAAGATTTGACCATCAGTGATGGAAATGACGTTGGTTGGAATATAAGCAGAGACATCACCACCTTGGGTTTCAATGACTGGTAAAGCGGTCAAAGATCCACCACCAAATTTGTCAGACATCTTGGCAGCTCTTTCCAACAAACGGGAATGCAAGTAGAAAACATCACCTGGATAAGCTTCTCTTCCTGGTGGACGTCTCAACAACAAGGACAATTGACGGTAGGCAACGGCCTGTTTGGACAAATCGTCGTAGATGATCAAGGCATGTCTACCGTTGTCTCTGAACCATTCACCAATGGCACAGGCGGTGAAAGGAGCCAAGTATTGCAATGGAGCAGCTTCAGAAGCAGTGGCAGCAACAATGATGGTGTATTTCATGGCGTCGTTCAGTTCCAAGGTCTTGACCAATTGGGCAACAGTAGATCTCTTTTGACCAACGGCAACGTAGACACAGTACAACTTCTTGGATTCATCTGAACCGTTGTTCCATCTCTTTTGGTTCAAGATGGTGTCAATGGCAACAGCAGTCTTACCGGTTTGACGATCACCGATAATCAACTCTCTCTGACCTCTTCCGACTGGGACCAAGGCATCGACAGATTTCAAACCAGTTTGCATTGGTTCAAAGACAGACTGTCTTGGCAAGATACCTGGAGCCTTGACTTCAGCTCTGGTGGTCTTTTCAGCCTTGATTGGTCCCTTACCATCGATTGGGTTACCCAAAGCGTCAACAACTCTGCCCAACAATTCTGGTCCGACTGGGACATCGACAATCTTACCGGTTCTCTTGACGACTTCACCTTCTTTGACCAATTGATCGGAACCGAACAAGACAATACCAACTTGTCCTGGTTCCAAGTTCAAGGCCATACCTTTGACACCTGAAGCGAATTCAATCAATTCAGATGCTTGACAGTTGTTCAAACCGAAAACACGGGCAATACCATCACTAGAAAGGGTTAGTACTATGCATTGGAAATGATCACCCACTCTCCACAATCAAGAGTGAAAAAAAATTGGTTATGAGAAAAAATTGCATCTAATTGGTTGTGCAATTTTCACCAAAAAAATGAAAAGTTCGACGATTTTATCGAAAATGGCCTGGGATGGTAGATTCAGGTCTGGACGGATGGAAATGGACGTGATTGATGTGTAGTGTGTAGCTAATGAATTGCCATGTGATGTGTATCGATTGTAGACCAATTGGACGAGATTAAATGGAGATTGTGGGTGAAATGGCTTGAAAAAACCGAAAAATGTTAACATACCCGACGGACAAAACTCTACCGGTTTCGTTCAAGTTGGCTTCACCAGAGACACCTCTGATCTTTTCTTCCAAGATAGAAGAAACTTCAGTTGGAGCAGCTTTAGCTGAAGCATATGATCTGTTGATTAATGGACGAGCCTTGATAGCGCTGTTAGTATTATGTCGAATCAATTGGGCGGAGCGGAGCCAATTGATCAGTAGACTGGCCTTAAGTGTCTGGGATCATCCACTGATCAATTGAGATGGATTCAAAGTGCTTGGGGCAACGTTTATACCGGACTTGTTGGATCCTCCTCTTTCACTGCCGCAATCCGAGATTCTCAATTTGAGATCGCATCAATCACTTACAATTCTTGGAATTGAACGAGTAACATTAGCAGCAATAGCTGATCTGGTTGCAGTTCTAGCAATAGTACGTGCTGAAAGCATCTTGTATACTGTTGATATAATGTGTAGATTGTATAATAAAATGTGTTCAATTTGAAAAATGGATTCAACTTTTTTCTTTAATATTGGATGAAAAAAAACAACAATTTCCCTCACCAAAATCAACTTGTGTGTACTATGGGCGAAAAGTTCGTTGAAAAAAAATTCTTGAGGAAAAAATTGGCTTGATTTGGTTGGTTGATGAAATTTAGATTTGTTCACTACCTGTGTGGTGGTTGGTTTATGATGGGTTTAGTAGGCAAAAAATTGTGTAGAGAGGTTTTTTGTGTGGGACTGTAGTGCGAAGTCTAGGATAAGGTGTTTGGCAAAGTTTCGGTGCACAAGGACTAAAAATGTCTGGATCGTGGGCTCTTGAACACACATTCTACTCTTCCCGATACCCCCTAAGAAGCAGGGTAACCTACCTTTCGGCTGCTGAGTCTGATTTACACGACCTTTAAATGGCCATTTTGACATTTTTTTTATATGTGGGGCAAAGGGGGTGATTGGTAGGCAATTGTCGTGTACAGGAGGCCAAAATGACCCAGAACATTGGGGGGTTGATCAACTCTTCAGGTTCACGGTAACACCGCGAGACTGACGTGGGCTCGATTTATATATGACCATATACATTTATTTTGTTCCCGCGTTCATACACAACAAGCATTGTATCTTCAGAGATCAGCACAACGCATAATACAACCCACACGCAATTAGCGCAAACTCAGAAATATGGAAGATCATTCATCATACCACTGATATGGGTCAGCGCAATTCTTCTCTAAGCATTTGATGCCACATCCTACAAACTTATTGTAGTTTGTCAAAATTGGTTCCCTGAAATCAACAATTTTTACATCCATACTAGGCGTGGATACCAAATTGCTAAATGATGATTAAAATGACGAACACCTCTTGCGTGTAATTTTCGATACAGTGGCATCACCCTCTGCTTTATAATTTCTGACGTGAGGCCCTCTCTTGTAAAACCAGGATGTTTCGCAATAACCCCTATCAAAATATACGGACCCACTACACCCCAGTACATCTGTTCAGTGGAAACGTAAACATGGTTCATCCTTCCATAGGCATAAATTTAGGGAACACAATCACATTTTCCCAAAAATGTTCGTAGTTTTCAATTTCTTGACACAAGCTTCGTGACAGGTCTTATATTCGCGAAGTGATTTTTTCGTTTCAGTCCATGGCTGAGACCTCCCACAAGTATCTCATACATTTAGAGGATCAAACACTTTTAGGATTGTGTTATAAGGTTAGTCGGGGATATAGATCTGATTTCTATTGGAAAAAAGTCCATAAACCCTTGGCAATCAACAGTGCAAACTTGTGTACCTTGATATTCTCCAACTCGTATGTAACTACGTACTACATCTCCCAACTAAACAAGGCTTTCCCTTTCGAATAGTTTTGGGCCATATTCGAAATACTTATCAGGGGCGACCTCCGAGACGAAAAATCAACTTTTAGACAATTGCAAAACTGAACTGAAAGGTCTCTTGGGACACTTTGGTTTTGTGAGTACCCAAAGGTGTTCAAACACAGAGCCTTATCAAAAAGGATGGATTTAATAGAATGCGAGCAGTGTGTTCAAAACATTTGGGCAAAAATCTCGATATGTATATCACTCTTCGAGTTTCCCTTTGAATGAGCTATTTTAAAAATCGCTTTCAAACTTGAACGATAGGTTTAGGGATGGATTTAAAGCACGTCTAGACTATCCACGTTCCCCATTTCTTTCGGTGTGGTACAAAATACTAGTCCCACTCAAACAGAGGGGCAAACATCTCGCGATAAAATCAACAGACTTGACAATACAGAGTGGGAAAAATAATCTAGAACGCCGATTATTGAAGCAACTTGTTGGAGTACTTTCCACCATAGGCAAAGATAGCCGGTCATGGGAAACTTTAATCTACAAGGATTCAGTTCAGCAGCTTTGACTAAGCTAGCTACATTGAGAAACTTTTTTTCTTTGGAAGTATGTTTTATCTCTCGGTGCGGAAATGACTTCTTCACTCCTTACAAGGTAGTTCTCACTCCAAGTTGAGAACGTGGAGAGTGGTTATATTATTCATAGAGACTTTGAAAGAGAATGTTTTTAAGTGGCGGATTTTGACGCTTTGAAATTTTGAGTAGGTCCAGATGGAGAAAGTCAAATAATTACATAAGTAAAGAGGGTTCAATGACTTTTTTTATGCGATACCGAATCCAAAGTGCAAATGAGGTGGGGATACACACTAATGCACTTTGAGACTAACTACAGTCCAATTAAGGAGACTGCATTTCTATGCGTAAGCACATGCGTTATATGCGAATTCAATTTGACCCGGAGAACGTCGTGAACCTTGCCAACAACTGTTCAGACTAATTGGTGCGGCTTTTGGAATTTCTTTTTTCATGAGGTACAATCCGCTTTCAACTAGAACAGAAGAAGTTTTTCAACGGCGAATTGGTTCGCTATTGGAACGAAATCATTCAAGGCGGAAAAAATCAAGCGTTCGAACAGCATGGTGTATTGTACAATTTGAATGATAGAAGTCAACTTTAAAAATATGAAAAATAATATTATGCACTCAATTTTCAATCGAGAAAATTCTATATTACAGGGCGGGTCTATGCTAACACTGTGAAAAAAAACCTGCTCAAAACCCCTGTTAAATCCATGAGCTGAATTAAGTTTAGCGAGCATTTGGTAGGAACAGGTATTGCGTGGAAGTCAATATGTTCAACTTTTTATCTGGAAAACCCACGAGAATGGTAGCACACCGCATTTTCGGGATGCAACTTATGAAGTGATGCATTAGAGTTTGCAGTCAAAGACACAGAGACTAAACACACAGTTCGAAAAATCAACTTGCAGTAGAGCCTATGAAAGACCTGAAGCTAAGTATCATATAGAGACTAACCTTTAGAACATCACACACAGCTAAATCAACACTAGCGTTTGTAGAATGAAAAGAATATTCATTGAGAAATCGCGGCATGAGAATGTGTTTTCTCGACCTTGTCTTAGACCCTGATTTGCTTGTTAGATGTCAAGACAGAAAGTCTATTTAAAGAAATGAGAAGAAGTCTTGGCAGCAGTGGAGCATGACTCGAGTGCTTTGTCTCACTTTGAGATGTACTCATTGCACATAAGTAGACAAATGAACTCAAGTCCATGAAGCTCAATGCATGCCTGAAATTATCCCTTTTCTTTGATTATTTTGCAATATAAATCTGACCGAAATACCCTCAATTCTCAAGTCCTCCATCCTGACACCATACCAAAAATCGGATATGAAAGCTGTTTATCAACCATTAGCTCTGTTGACCTTAGCTGCCCTCTTCAATTTCAAGACAGCAGAAGCTGCTTAGTCGAGTGGAGACGGATCTCAAGTAGATGAGACTTATGGTTGTAACATCAAAGGGTCTGCCACTAGCTTAGGGTTCAATGCCAAATTCTATAATTACACGTTAAAAGACTATACTTCGTATTATGATCTGGTCTTCATGTCCAGTGGTTATCAATCCGAGCAGGTCGCGGCTACGTCAGCTGGTATTCTTGATCCAAATTTCTGGTTTGACGGCCAAGAGTTGGAGAAACCAGGTTATATCAAGAACCTTTATGGCGTCGACATCGCTATAACCAACTTTCTTTTGGAATTAGATGGCTACTTTTATGCTACGCAATCGGGCTATTTTTCATTCAACCTAGAAATTGCTGATGATAGTGCAATGGTCTTTCTCGGAAGTGAAGCTGCTTTTCAATGTTGTAACGAGGATGCCGAGGTGATCGGAAATGTTTCCACTCAATATCTCCTCTTCACAACTAAAGAATTCAGACAAGAGGATTATACCTCCATGAGTGCTGCAATATATCTGAAGAAGGTCTTTATTATCCGATGAGAATCGTCTATGTTAATGCAGTGTCGAAGGCAAGATTTCGCTTCAATGTAGTGACCCCCTCAGGAACTGACCTTACCGACTGGAATGGGCACATATATCAGTTCCCAGAGTACAATCCTGAATCAAAGGAGTGTCAAACATCAAGTTCTATTATTCCACCTCCATCAAGCTCAACCAGGCAGTCAAGCTCATTGCCCCCTTCAAGCTCTGCTTCAGTTTCGAGTTCTGCACCAGTTTCAAGTTCTACACCAGTTTCGAGTTCTACACCATATTCCAGTTCTACTCCAGTGTCTAGTTCTACACCGATTTCGAGTTCTGTCCCAGCGTCTAGCTCCACTCCAATTTCTAGTTCTACACCAGTTTCGACTTCTACACCGGTTTCGAGTTCCACACCAGTTTTTAGTTCTACCCCAAAATCTGGCTCGTCACGTTCAACTCCGTCTTCATCTTTGAAGAAACCTAGCAAAACAACGGAGAGTACGACTGAGACGACAACCGAGGTTCCTCCAGTCACCGTCATAACTACCACCACCTATACAACAACGGATCCAACAGGAAGCGCTAAAACGATCACTACCACTACCACGTATACATCAACTCCATCAAATCCGACAGAGCCAACCGGACCAGACATCACCGCAACCACCATCTCCGCGACCCCTAAAACCCCAATCAATCCAACTAAACCTGCAAACCCAACTGAGCCAATTAGTACCACCACAGCCAAGACAACCATCCCAGCTATCTCAACTGTTCCGAAAAACCCAACTAGACCAGCAAATCCAACCGAGCCAGCAATCCCAGCTAACCCAACAGACCCAATTGAATCAACAGAAACTAAAACTGAACCCTGGACGAGCATATTCGTTTCCTTCCACACCACTACCGAACAAGATGGAAGCAGCGAAGTTGTAGTTGTCACCCCTTTTCCAAAGTCAAACGGTGACACCTCAAGCACTACAGGCACTATTCAAATTTTTGAAGGCTCAGGAAACCAAATCAGCCTTTGGGCAGCCGAAGTCGTGGTTCCATTGTTTGGTTTAATGTTGATCTGAGATTTTTCAAGACGTTGTGAATTCAGAACCTTCGTTTACCGAACTACTCATATATATCTCTTCTATTTTTATTTTATCGATGGTTATCCAAAAGTTGATACCTACATCGGTTTCTTAGATTCAGGTCTCGGGTCTCCCGAGATTCAGGTCTGAAAAATCAGCTGGGTTGTGGTACTTTGTCTTTACTTTCAAACTCAGAGGTTATGGCCCTAATAGTTTGCCCATAGTCCTGATTTAATTTTTTTTACTTAATTCAATATATTATTATAACGTTCTTAATTTGAGCCTCACATAGACAGCTGATGCGATAGTTTTGTTTTTGCTAGTTTATTCAAGCAAAGAACGCTGGCAAAGTATTGATCTCGCGAGAAAGTTAATAATACAGTTTGTACATACAGGACAGCCAAAGCTTATTAATAGTAGGTATAAGAAAAGTATGCTGAGCAGAGAATGTGCGAGAAAGAGATCGAAACTCTTATTGACTAACGAAAAATTCTTCAAAAGGTAATTTTTTTTTGTTCCTGTCGGTTGAATTCGCCTGATGCTTCCTAATGGGGATAAAAATAAATTCCGTCGCCTAAAGGGGATAGTCGCCGTAACGCAACGGACTTGTCCAGCCTTTCGATTGATGCGATGGTGATATATAAATGGAGCATTTCCCCGTTGGAAATGGATCGATGTGCAGAGGAATCATTCAAATCAACTTATAATGACAGTCTCAACGAATTTAAACGACTCACAAGTCGCTTTATCAGACGAAAGTGACATCCGGGAAGAGAAAGCTTCTGCAGAGACACCAAACGAGATCGACACCCAACCAAAGGCAGAAGGTCACAACCCTCTGGCTGATAACTACCTTACCGGGTGGAAGTTGCTGTTGTGTATTGTGGGTATCAATTTGACCAATTTTCTTGCAGCCTTGGATATGACTGTTACGATGACTATACAATCTGCAGTAGAGCAGAGATTCCAATCGTTTGGTAACATTGGATGGTTGGCATCTGGGTATATCTTACCCGTCGCAGTTTTGGCAATGGTGTGGGGAAGAGCCGCTTTGATCTGTGGGAGGAGGTTATCTATTTTCCTGGCAATCATAATATTCGAATTGGGTTCTTTGATATGTGCACTTGCAACTTCAATGAACATGTTGATCGGTGGAAGGGTCGTTGCCGGACTTGGAGGAGCAGGGATCCAGAGTATTACATTCTTGATCATCAACGACATTGTGCCATTACATAAAAGGGCACTCACTTCTACGTTCATGACTCTTGCCTTTGTGTTTGCCTCAGTGGTTGGACCAATCATTGGTGGTTCTTTCTCGAACTCTGAGTCATTGACTTGGAGATGGGCTTTCTATATCAACTTACCTATTGGAGGTGCCGCTTTGGTCATGATGCTGTTGGGATACAGACAAAAGGCTTCTACTGAATGGGATCTTTTCAAAGCTGGGAGTTGGAAGTATAAGCTTTTCACAGCAGATTTCCCCGGTGTCGTGATGCTATCAGTAGGCTTGACGTTGGTCTTGTTGGGGCTTTCCTTTGGAGGAGACCAATTCGCATGGAACTCTGGTCTGGTGATCTCGTGCTTCGTCTTGGGAGGTGTCACTCTTGTATTGTATCTTTACTACGAGTTTGTGTTGTTTGACAAGATCACACAAACCATTCCAAATGTGCAAAAGAAGATGTATCCTTTGATCTGTCTCGATATTATCAAGAACGTCAGGGTCATGATTGCAATGTCAGCCTTGTTATTTGAGTGTGTTGGATTTTTCATGTTGGGAATCTACCTGACAACATATTTCGAAATCATCCTCGGGTACAACACCCTCAAAGCCAGTTTACATTTGCTTCCAATGTCGATTGCAGGAACTATCACATCCTTTTTAGGAGGTGTCATTATGGCCAAAACCGGATTTATCAAGCCAATGATCGTCATTGGAGGTATTGCTTCACCACTCGGTGCTGGAATGTTGCTTCTCTTGGACCTTGACACTAGTACCGGTAGACAGATCGGATGCATGATACTGTGTGGTATTGCCTTTGGTCTGATATTGGTCCCAACTCTCATCTCCTCCCAAACGTTGATCAAGGGAAGTGCTCCGGAGTTGTTAAACATCATAACGACATTTTTCACCTTCATGAGAGCCATTGGTAGTTGTGTCGGTAGTAATCTTGCAACAGCTATCTTTATTGCCACTGCCAACCTGAAGAAATCAAAAATCGCATCTTTGAAAGAGTACAACATCAACACCTTGATGGCTGCCAAGGACAAGGGTCTCGTTTTGACGGCTAAACAACATCTCCAAATCCAACATGTGTTGTTGGACTCTGTAAGAAACGTCTTTTACACCGCCTTGGCATTCGGAGCCTTGGTAACCATTCTCTCGGTCTTCACCACCAACAAGAAAGCCGAGACCAAGAAGTCCAATTCCACCGAGAAGAAGCCTGTTGATGAAGAGAGTAGATAGGATATGTATATAAGATCCAGATGAATATAATTTGAATTTTGCTACACACAAACCGCTTGCAAAGATCATTTCTCGTGTCGTGATCACACTTCAAAATGGTTTCAAGAAGAATTCATCAGTGAGAAATATCTTTGACAAATCGTCTTCTGGGTTGAATCCCCAATCGAGGGTTGAAGCGTTATAATCACAGTGAACCTTGTTATCCAAAAATTCTACAAACACTGGAGACACTCTTTGCTCATACTGCGGCATTGCGGGCAAGACTGAGTAGTCCACTACGAATTTACAGTGGTGGCTTCTCAAATTTGACAGCAACGTTGTAGGGGCGTCGAGAATTCCGTTAATAGATGGCATCCAAGCATATTTCAAAAACAAAGACCTGTCGTCTTGGGTTTGAAGTTCCTGAGGTTCGTAGTCATTGGCTATGCACTTGAATAGTATGACGGTGCCGGTGGTAATGATCGAGCATTGTGATCTCAAGTCACGGGAGAGAAGCTCCAGGATGGCATCACTTTTTTCATCCAGATACTGCCAAGAATTCAAATCGATCACCAACGGAGTCGTATGGGAGCCTTTAATCTTTTCGGCAAGAGAAAGTGGGGGCATCGGATACTGAAGATTTCTCGTCTGGGTGTCCAGTTCAACGACAAAGAATAGGCTTTGGACTAATACCCTTGAGAACAGCTGCCCCAAAAGTGCTTTGAACACGTGACTGTACTGGTTTTTGGAATAAGATGTCATCGAGGTGTGGTTGAACCGCTGCACAATGCTGACAGTGTCTGGGACAACGAGAGCACATAGAGTGCCATATTTTACAGTGAGAGTACGATATTTGTCACGGTCCGCAGGGATCCTAGAGTGGATCAGCCCGAGGTAACAAAGACCGTTCAACACGGTGAGAACTTGAACGGTCAAGAAAACATGCATCAACAATGCCGGATCCGGGTTTGAGATCAAGCTGAGCTTGCGGAGATTGTTGTAAATAGGGTCGAAATTGAGCGCGAAGAATTCCTGAACATAGGATATCGAGCCTTCCAACTGGCTGAACATCAACCTGGGACCGTTTACTTCCATGATCACATGCCTGAGGCACATAGAAGTCCTATATAGCAAAGAACCATCATCTACAAGAGAAGCGTCGCAGACCAAGTCTGAAGCGTGCAACAGTAGCCCTATATCGAAAGAGTTCAAGGCATCAAAGAACAAGATACACCGCCATAAGTTCTTCAGCATACGCACCCTGGCTGGACCTTCATCATGATACAACTTTTCAATGTTCTTGTTGAGACCCAAAGTGATTGCCATCTCAACCAGTGTAGAGAACAAGATCGTACCGTTGGACGAATCCCCACCGTCACCGTCTGATGGGTCTAGTCTCTTGAGCAACCTCATTATCAAGACGGCCTGTAAAGTCGGGAACGAAGTTCTAGTGCTGGACTTCGCACATTCGAGTAATCTACGGACATAAATCAAAAGCAAGTCATTTGGGTCGTTGAAAATGGACTCATCGGTCAGTGCGGTGGCCCTGTGCTGAGTGATCAACACAGTCTTCATCAACACCAACACGAGAGCGATGCGGGAATGGTCCGAAGTCTTGTTTTCGAGCCTGAAGACGACGTTGCCGAACTCATCACGGCCAAAGATCCGCTCAAAGTCCGCCATGAGCTCGTCGCGGTCCAACATCGGGAACAACCGGTGCCAGACACCGTTTACGTACTCCAACAAGATCACAGAGATGGTCTCGCGGTCCGGAAGATACTCCAGGAGATGCAGAAGGAGCAGATCCGGATTAGAAGGTCCATCCGGGATCGAGATCAACGACAAATACGTGTTCTTTAAGGTGTCGATTTGTTTCCGGGTGGAGTCTAGATTTTTACGGTGGCTGCTGAGATGCCGCCAGTAGTATTCACGGTGGCGTTCCAGAATCGCCCTATAACTGGTGGCGCCGTAGCTGATGGTGCGGTTTTTCTTGCGGAACAAGAATCCGATCAAGCTAGGGTCCACTTGGAAATCGGTGGCAGATGCTGTCTTAAGGAACTTGTGCACCGGGCCCGAAGCCGTCGGGGCCGACGGGGCCGGCGATGTCGGAGATCTCGGACTTTGCCGGCTTTTTAACAGCGCCTTCAAACGTTCATTTTGCAGCCTCAATATGCTCAATTCATCGTGTGCGTTCAGCGTCTGGAAGGGACTTTCCTCGTAGATGCACTTGGCGATGCCCTTCTGTTGACACGATTTGCACCGCGGTTTCTCCTGGCCACACCTAATTTTCTTTGCACGACAGCTGAGACAGGACTTACTAATGCGTCTCCGTGTCAATTTCTTCGTATCGGTCTCGAATGTGTCGCTCGTAAGGATCTCCATCGTTAGGGTGCCCCTGGACTCAAATTTTGGATCAAGATTTATTTTTATTTTTTCACTTCTTGCTCGGGTGGTGTAACGATGTATTATTTACAAGATCTATGTACAGATTTCAAGATATATACAATATTTACAAGTCTTCGGAGGGGTTCCACAATTTTTGGAACCAAAGCTCGATGAACTTTTCAAAATTGACCTCCAGCAGTCGGTTATAATCGATCAGCCACGAATTATCGTCGGTCGAAGCGAGCAAGTCGACATCTGATCTATACCTGCTGTACAAATCGACAGCATGGTCTTCTCCAAACACGTCGAACAAGATGCTCACTTTGGAGTGACGCAGATTCAACTTTTCCGAGATCGTTCTCTCGTCGTCGATTAAAGTGTTGAAGTAGATCAGCGAGCACAACAAAATGAAAAGGGGGTAACTGGTGACATTTCTGACCAAAGAAGTGGGGTCCACATCTAACCCCCCGCTGCTCAACCACAGCATCATGGAGAGTGACAGCGTCACGACGTTGTTCAACAACGCGAGGCTGCTTATTGGTCCGTTGATGAACGTACAGAGGTCGAGGTCCAGTTGCAAAGACGAGATCTTGATGAGAATATCGTCCTGCATCTGTGGCACGAGCTCAGAATTAGGGGTGCTCATCCACGTGGCAACAGTATCGGCGTAGAAGACAAAGCAGCGGATGAATCCCTGGATCGCAAACCCCGCCGTGAAGCAGTTGGCCTCGGACCAGAGCTTGCTGTTCAGTGAGATCCGCAAACCCCTGTTTATAGCCGTGCGGCGCCTTAGCTCGACACCGGCAATCATCAATAGGATGGTATATTTCAAGCTGGAGTTGTAGTAGACGATGCTCTTCAGCATCATCTTGCTCTTGAAATGCGCATAGAGGAACTGATGAGTGTGGTGGATAAAAGAGACTACAGTGTACGAGAGGTAGATCTCCATGAGCCGTTCCCGCAGCAGTTCGCCGCTGGTAGACTCATGGTACTGCCGGATGAGACCAAAGATGGGCAGAAACTCTATGCGGAGAAACTCCTCGAGATCGTCTGCCCTTTTCTGGAGCATATCCACTGTGATTACGCCGGAGAGCATCAATTCGCTCAGGTGTCGCAATTGCAACATGCACTTGACGAACATGTCCGAGGAGTCCAAGTACTCTGTGCGCAAGTTCTGCTGCGAGATGTGGAGCGGGACTCCCCCGTCAAACGACTGGATACAGTCGTAGAACAACAACCTGTTCCAGAGGTTCTTATACACCTGGCGCAGCTCAGGACTGTGCTCACTATACAACTCGTCGATATCCTGGTGGAGCAGCAAGGAAATCGCCATCTGGAAGCTCAATGCGAACAACATCGAACCCTTAGAGCTGTCACCGCCGTCACCATCACGCTGGTCGAACTTCTTGAACACACGCACGAGAAATATCGTCTGCAAGGCAGGCAACGAGCTCTTCTGCATATAACAGGCAAAGTCCAAAAGCCGCGGGATGAACTCGAGCAACACATCGTCGTTGTCGTGATACGGCTGCTTTCCCACCGTGGCAGGATCGTGCAACTCAGAATTTAACGAATACTTTACGATGATCAACACCAATGCCACAGAGGCGAAATCCACGAGAGAAGTGCCGATTTTCAACTCGGTTCTGCCCTCAGGTGTCCGTGTGAAGATGGCGTTGAAACTTTCTACGAGATGCGGTCTGTGCACTACGGGGAGGAAACTATACCATAGGCCGTCGAAAAAACGGTCTACATACTCTACGAGCAACGAATGGTCCGGCAAAACTGCCTCAAGATTCCGGAGCAGTTTGTCCAGATGTACATTGATGAGCTCTTTCAAAGTGCCGTGGTTCGGTTTGTTCAGGATTTTCCACTCCTGGCGCCGCATCTTGACAGAGTGCTTGAAAGCCAAGGCGTTGCCGTGCAAAGTGGCCCTAAAAAAACTCTCCCAGGAGGAGATCCCGGAGTATTTGATCTTGTTACGCTTGAACTCCAAGTAGTGGAATTGGCGCATGTCGATAATCTCCAGGTCCGGTGCCGGGGCGGCATCTCCATCCGGCGGCATTTGCTCCATTAGCTCCATTTGCAGCAATTGCTGCTCCAATTCTACGATTTTCGCCCGCAACAATCCAACTTCCTGCCCCGGATTCTCGGACACGTCCTCTTCATCCAAAATGTCCACCAAATTGCCCTTGTAAGAGCAATCTGCAAGGCTCCTGCCGCGGCAACTGGTACAGATGGGTTTTGAAGAGTCACATTTCACCTTCCGCAGCCTACAGTTCTGGCACAGTTTCACCAAACGCCTGCGCTTAGTGCGCCGGTCTTTCTGGGCGAAATTGTCCACCGTGAGCAACTCCATGCTGAGCCGGCTGCCACTGTTGGTGTTATCCAGGATTTGGATCTTTGGTGCCTTGTGCATTTGCCGCGCCATCGTGATTTCCTGTTTCGGAGACAGGGGCGGTGGGAAGTGAAGTGGTGCAGCGATGTGTTTTTGCGCGGTCTAACGATGTATTCTGACAGATGCAGCGATGTATTTTACACTATTCACAACAGTTTGAAAAGTTCTCTCTAGTCTATACACTCGACGTAGTACACTAACCATGGGATCTTGGGCTGGCCCTGGTGCAACGATGTACGTCAGGCGCAGATGCTACAATTCTCTAATAACAGTTCAGATTACTACACACTAACTGAGAATACGTAATCCAGATGCAGGCGCACCGACACTCGTGATCTTGGTGATCTGGCACACCTTGCCCTTCTCACTCGTTTGATACTTAGCTCCAGTCAATGCATCGGTGACAAAAGACGAATTCTTGTAGATAGGCGTGTGTGTAGAGGCACAGATGTCGAATTCCGCATACGGATCAAAATCAATCTCTACAGAGTCTGTAGAGATCGAGTCCGATTTAGTCTTGATCTTTTGGGCCTGTTCTACTCTTGGTCCACTTGTGACGATTTTCAAGAACTCGCTGGCGAAATAAGATGCAGATCTGTAGTTTTTGTTCTTGAAAGATTGCGTCATGGCAACCTGTAAGGCATTAACACGGTGAGGTTTCTGCAAGTTGACCTTGGTGAAATAAGCAGCTAACTCCAAGTTACGTTCTACATCGTCCGCAGGCAAGGCACGACGGCTCAACTCGATGGAAAGTCCCAAAATGTACTCACGGCACACTTTCAAGATCTCTTCACACTCTTCCTTCTGGTCCTTTGTCTGCACAGTCAACACGGTGATAGTGTAGATGATCGTTCTGAACGTCTCAATGGCATCTTCTAACTTGTTGGCACGGAAAAGCTTGAATCCGTCTTGCAAACTCTCCTGTAAAGTGTCATATCCTGGAATGTACGGAGCAATCTTGCTGGCATCGTCTTCCTCGGTGTCAGCACGGATATACAGCTTCAAAGGAGGAACACCGGTGAAAGTTGGCAAGTATAACTTTGACGCCTGGTAGACTTCAAAGAATCTCGGTCTCAAAGGCTCGAAATCAACGACACCCAACTGTTTGTTCAACAACTGGGCAGCAGCATCAAAAGCACCTGCAGCAACGTACCCAGCAGCGGTGTGCGAGTTACGGATCCACAGACTGATCTCTACCGAGCTTCCGACGGCAACTTCCGGTGTGGCTTCCAGATCGTTGGCTTCTACAACGTCGTCACCGACATCTAAGTCCTCGTCATCGAGATCCCATCCGTCTTCTTCCAAGCCTTCACCGTCATCGAAGAACGCTTCCTCCTCGTTGAAACTCTTTTCTGCATCTGGAGCCTCGTCCAAGTGCAAGTCTTCCACTTGGCCAGCTAACAGTTGCTCAAAGAACGACAGCGACGACAGTTTCAAAGGCCAGTTCCCAGTGACACGTTGCACGACTGGGAGTGCTGGCTTGTCGCCCAATTCTGGCAATCTGACGTCACTCGCAGAGACACTGGACTCTACCAAAATGGATTCGGCCAATTCTTCCAATCCGTTGGTCTTGGCCAACACATATGCAAGAGAATGCATGCCAGATTGCAAAAATACCTGGATACGTTTCTCGACACTGTTCAAGTACAAAGTGTTCTGGACCAAAGAAGACAGATCGCCGCGGCTCTCGGCAATGGCCTCCATCCGGGACAACTTGTCAACGTTTCCGGTAACGAGGTACAAGAACGACAACTTGTCAAAGGCGCGTTGCTGCTGGTAGACGAATTCTACGATTTCTATGTTACCCTGGCTCAAGGCCTCTTTACCCAATCTCTCCCAAGTGGTGGAAGCCTGTAATTTCTTGGCCTCGTCCAAGGCAACCTCCAAATTACCACATTCCAAGGCCAAATCAAATCTGGTCTCTGGATCTTCTACGAATTGCAAGGCAACTTCTGGATATCCTTTCTTCTGCAAGTAGGCAATGATGTTTTGGCCCACCAAGTTAGAGTTCTTGATGATTCGCAACACTTCGGCGAAGTTCTTGTTGACAAGGGCTCTCTTGAACCTGTATTCGATCGGATCGATCCTCAAGATCTCAACTTCACCTTCACGGTTCAAACAGTAGCAGGTCTTGCCATGGGCTCTGGTAACATATAAGGTGTTCTCCAAAGTCTTGATAATACCGTTGTCTCCGTTGAGCAAAGTGTACTTGATGTGGTTCAAAGTGGAGTAGATCAACACGTTGGTGTCATCCCAGGTGGCACTCTTGATGCGGATTGTCTCGTGCAACGACGTCACCAACTCCAACTTCCTGCTGGCAATGGTGATGGTGTGTTTCGACAACAAGGCCACATATTGCCCATCCTGTGACCAAGATACGTACTTGACGTTGTTTACCTGGATCTCCAGCAACTCCTTCTTCTGCTGGACGTCGTAGTGCACTACAGAGTTGGTCTTCAACAACAACACGGTACCCGGAGCAGCACTAACAACGTCTTTTACACTGGAGTCCAACTTGACGGATTTTGTCGTGGAATTGTTCAAATCTTTAACGTCCAAAACCTGAGACGACTTCGAGTAGGTGACAAACCTGTTTCTGGCAATGAAAACCGCAAAATTGGCCTCGCCTTGCAACAAATCCGAGGGTTCAATGGCACCAGTGACATCTCTAGGCAAGGGAGTCAAACAGTATGTAGAGTTTTCGTTGTTGTCACCCGTGGTTATCAAGATGGAACGCTCTGATGGGTTGTAAGAGAGCGTCCTGACCCTGGTCCAGGACTTACCGATCTTCTTCAAGGACAACATCGGTAGCGTCTCTCTCTCGGAGTCGAAATCAAACATTTGGACCTGTTTCTCGTTGTTCACAAACAAAAGTTTGTTCTGGAATACCGAGTGTGCCGGTCTTTCTCTGTCCAATTTGAACACCATGACCCCGGTGTCGTGACACAGGGCAAACAAGTTCATCGTAGGATGAGACGATAACAACCAGAACCTGTCGTTTTCACGTTTGAACTGTTTGACGGGCGTCCGTTTGTTCAAATCCCAGCTTCTGATAGTTCTATCTTCACCGAGAGACAAGATAAGGTCCTGGCGGGGATGGAACAACACCGAAAGCACATTGCTGGTGTGTCCTCTACAGGTATCTACTTCCCAAGCCTTGGTCTCGCTCATTCTCCACAACTTGATCAACCTGTCGTCACCTCCAGACACGATCAAGGGCAATCTTGGGTGAAATGCGGCCCAATTTACACCTTTGTCGTGCCCTTCCAACACGTACTTTACCACTGCGTCGGTGTTTCCAAACATATCCTGCTGGGGCACGTTTTGCCTGGCCAACTGGTTCTCAAAGGACATCATTCCGCCCTGTGGAGCAGAGTGCTTCTTGCGCAAGCCCGAGATGTCCCAGACTCTCACGGTCTGGTCCAAAGATGCCGAGACGATCAAATCCTCATTCGGATGGAACTGCGCCGACATGACGTAATGGTTGTGCCCCGTGAGACACGCAATCTCCTGCCGGTTTTGCCAGTTCCAGATCCGGATGGTCTGGTCGTCCGAACACGAGATGATCCAGGGCAAATCATGGTGGAAAAACACCGTCCGGACGTAGTCCAAGTGTCCTGACAACGTGAACATGCATTTGCGCGACTGCAACGACCACACCTTGATGGTAAAATCGTCTCCACCCGAGGCAAAGATCGGTTGCGTAGGGTGGAAGTCCACAGTTCTAACTGGCCCTTCGTGCTCTTCAAACCGGTCAATCAACGTCCCCATGCGGTAATCCCAGAGCTGGATCGTGGACGAGTGCAATGCCACCAAGATCCATGGTCTCTTGGGGTGGAATGCGATGCCCTTGGCCCTCGAGGATTTCGATTCAAACTGGGCGGTTAGTATTGGAACTGGCCCAATTGGGTATTTTGGCTTGGATATTTCCGCGGAAATCGACTTACCTTTGTCAACAACTTCATATCGGTTGAAACGGACTCTTATTTTCTGCCCAAGAATCCGATCGAGACTGAGTTGTCGGTTGTTGTTTGATTTGGTTTTGATTTTGATTTTTGATTTTTGATTTTCATACGTGTTGATTTTTTCAGGCTTAGTGGCACGTGTGAAAAATGGCAGATAAAAGAGGGTACATTGGCTATATAAAGAACGATGCTAGGAGGGCCACCAGGGCGAGCAAACTGGACGTGGCGGTGCTGGAACCGACTCCCGTAGAGGTAGCACTGTCGGCACCGTAGTTCTGCACGAATCCCGTCGCAGTGACACTGGTGCTGGTGTGTGTCTTTGTAGACACCTGGGTGGTTTTTTCACCTTTGGAGTTTGTGGAAACCACTGTCGTGACCTCGTGCGATGTGGTGCTCTCGTCATCATCATCATCTTCTTCTTCACCGTAGCTTGGATCAAACCCACTCGCCTCCGAGGACCCGAGATACGTCCGGTCGTCGGTGATCATCACAGAGTCCTGAGTGAAATCCGTAGTACTATTATACTTATATGCTGAGCCTCCAGTCACGAGTGTGCCTTCTGGCGGATCGTAACACTCGATTTCTATGCTCTCCAAGATCGCATACAAATACCCCGGATCGGACAAATCCGCCGCGTTCCAGTCGATCTCACCACCGGCCCAATTGATGGTACCGATCTCATTAGAGCTGTCTCCTCCGGGCCAAAGCGACAATTCCACCCTCGATGGCGTCTGTGGGAACATGTACTGTCCACTGGTCTCGTTATAGGTATCTTCTCGCTTCAAGGTTCTCCCGACTTCGCCGTTCACCGACCAAATCACCTCATCCTCGGTCCACTCGATAGAGTACTCGTGGAAATACTCATAAGTGTTGTTCAACGTGATATTCTTGGAGTTTGTATAGTTCAACACACCTTCGTAGTAAAAATTGGTCTGCACTTTGTACAAGTCAGCTCCGACAAACTCGTAATCGATCTCATCTTGCACATCAGAGTAGAGAATGAACGCAGAAACCACACCTTGCCCACGTGACGACTTGAATTTGGCAGTCACTTTTCCGTACCACATGTACCGAGTAGAGTACAAGACGGTTCCAGATGTCTGGTTGGGCATAGCAAGGATCATTCCGGTGTCGTAGTCCAATAAATACCCGGAGTAAAGCCAGTCGTACAGCGACGCATTCCCCAAATACGTACTATAGTCTCCAACAGAGTCCACAGTGAATTCAGTATTAGAATCTTCACATATAGGCGACGCCATACATGCTGTCAAATTGTAGGAGTAACGAGGATCACATGATAAACAGTATTGACCGACTCCACATTCTCCAGAAGCTGCTGCACAACATGGCAGCGACTCTGGACATGATACCGTCTCATTACAGTAGTATACTTCATCTGCGAGTACACATGATATCAACGTTCCCAACACCACCAACAAAGGTATGATCGTCTGAGAGCTTATTGTCTTCATCTGATATTGTCAAAAATTCTCGTTCAAATGGTCAAGTGGCTATGTGAATTGCAATGTCTTTTCTTTTGTCTTTTTCAATGAAAGGGAAACAGACAAGTCGCGTTGGTAATTTAAACAATATCCGTTCTCTCGCCTTTGAGCAACCCAAAGCTTCCAATTTTCCAAAATTATCGACTTCCTCACTCCAGCTTCACACTAGGGTCTTGGGTTTGTGTCAAAAATCTCACAATTGATTCTCCAGCTCGAGTACTTTTCTTAATTTGAACCCAATCCGGTCACCTTTAAAAATTTTTTCACTTGAAAATTTACGCCAGTGGTAAACAAATTTCCTTTTTCGGTAAATGCATTTTTTTTTTGGCGTGGTTTTTTTACTTCTATTTTGGGGATACACTGTTTTAAGGGTTAGGCTGAAAAAAGGGGTTAGAAGGGGTTTGGACGTGACCAGTTGTGGGAGATATAATTTGGTGTAGTAAGACCGTGACTTTTATCGATAAAGCTTGAAGCTGGTGGAGAAATCAACGGCCGAATTAAACTAGACTCTGGATTCGAGCTCGAAGCGGATGTGAAGCTTGAAGCTGATGTGGAACATGATATGGAATTTGAAACAAGGGAGCTTGAAGGTGCAGCTAAACTAGATGAGGAAGTAGAGGACGACTCTGGTAGAATGCTGAAGCTTAAAATTAGGCTCGGGACTATTTAAAACAAGTTTCTTTAGTCCGAATTGCCTAACCTAAGAGAGCAGAGTAAGTGAGAAAATAACGGAACTTAAAAGAATTTTCAGAGACTGTTGTCAAATTTAATCAATAGGTGACAATTGGGTGGAAATGTAGATATTATCGTAATAAATTACAACTAAAGCCTACACTAATAGACGTTGAAGACTTCCTCAAGGATGAAAAGATATGAAGCAAAAGATCTTCAATTGAAATTACATGGAACAAAAGCTTCATAGGATTTCCGAGAAGTCAAACCAGCGTACCGAAGTTAGATTACTTGAGCTGCTATTACTGAATGTTATTTTTTATAAATAGGGATAAATGTATTTCTGTAACGTGATATATTCCCCTTTCAAGGCACCACAGACGTTGGATAATGCATTCTGCTACATTCTACCAAATAAAGATTTTATGTACCGCCGGCTCAAACCAAGCTACTTTCGATTCACTGTCCTCGCCGTGTTTTCAGCTGAATTGGACCAACAAATTAGAAGCACGAGATGAAATCAGCAACAATAAATGGCAGTTTTCAGTTGGTGCAAGGGAGTGAGAACTGCTTTTGAGGCGTTCTCCACTGTGAGATAACACTGCGGCCTTCAAATGCTGATATATTGGAGAGAAACCAATAACCTCAGCAAACAACATCTTAGATGCCTCCTATTAGTCACAAAGGTATAGAGTCAAGGTCCTCAGGTAGTTCAGAAGGCAGATAGAGATGTCCCAGCTGTACATTCCTCGAAAATACAGTGAAATATACTTTTTCGGATTATTGAAAGGGAAACTCTTTTTATAGCAGAAATTCTGCTCTGAGCTTTTGAATATTCTGCTCCAACCTTTTATTTGAATTAAAATGTTTTGAACAGTGATTGAATTGCGGTGAAATTATTCATACCATTCAAGCCTGATTTTGGACTTCTCAGTGCCCAACTGTCACCAAGTTTGGAAAGTACTGTCAAAATGGAAGTAAAACCTGATAAGCATTTCGAATATGATTCAAGCCTATTCGAGAATGAGAGCCTCGTAAAGATGGGTGATGTATTGCGTAGCTACGTATCTGTTGGACAATATCAAGAAGCACAGATTTGCAGTGTTGATTGCCAAGGATTCATGAGTTTTATTCCTGCTCGAAATCAGATATATGTTCCCGACCAACATTGTAACGCAGTCTTGAAAGTATTTGATCCTATATGCCAAAATGTTGAATTTGGTAGGGAGGGGAATTGGGCTGAAACTGACAAATTTCTTTACAGTTACAAAACTTGTCACGAGGAATGTGTCAACGAAGTGAAGGTGTACGAGCAGTTGGGGAAATGTGAAGCAGTTCCCAAAATTTATGCTTACGGAAGGATGATTGACGTTTACGTATCCATTGGACAGATGTATTGGCGTGTAGTGGGTCCGTATATATTGATGGAAGAGATCGAGAAGCGTCTCAATTTCGAAAAAGAGAGTATCACGCCAGAAATTATACAACAGAAGGTGATTCCACTGTACCAAAAATTACACGAAAGAGGTGTACTTCATCATAATACTTCATTTGACAATTTGATTATAACTCCACGGATGGATGTGAAGATCTTTGATTTTAGGGTGTCAGAAGTGTCAGATGATCAGAAAGAATTTGACAAGGAGATATCTGCTGTTCGTAAACATTTTGCCTGATGAGACGACAAGTGGTGGTAGAAGCGGTGTTTCAGTCCATTGCAGCTAGATAAACATGCGAAGTCATAGCATACTGGTGTTCCTTCACTATAAATGAACATGGGAAGTCGTGTTTGTAGGCTATATCTGTCGTTAGTGTATATGATCAGTAGTAATTGTGCCTATACACAATCGTTGAGCTCATATTATCTGATCACAAATAATTGGTTACCAATACTTTCCCAGTTAATTTTTAAGAAAAATACCCCCTTTTTATGTCAGGAATTACCTAAAAGTCGTGTAATGAGACACAATACTTGCCTATCTTTCGAAGGTTATGGTTCAGCAGAACTTCATGTTTAAAAGCCCAAACCCACCAAGCTACATAAGTACATACGACAATCCCTCAAGCACATCAAATAATTATAATGTCTTGTCCATATAACGTGGCAAACCCTTTTCGCATTACCATAAGTCAAATACCGATGACCACCGATACATCGTCATAATTTCTTCCTCTTGACGACTCTCGAGTTCTCCTCTTCCTTCACATGCTCTGAAACCTGCTTAGGCTGTCTTGAAGTCACAAATTCAGCAAATCGTCTAAGGAACTTGTCGGTTGGTCCAATTTTCTTTGTCGGTATCAAGTTCCTATAAGACTTACCCCCTTTCAACTGCAATTGATAAAAGAACAACAAGCTTTCCAAGGTGACGAGTTCTGGCTCGTCATTGGGGTCCAAGTTATTCAAGTAATAGTAGCCTATGAGCCACATGATCTTGGCAAAATTTGGTAGTTTGAACTTTTCCGGTACTTTGATCTGTCTTTCGATTTCAAAGATGGTGAGATGAGTCGGAATGCTATAGATGGTGAGGAAATTACCCCCAATGACAAGAGAATCGTCAGATGTGTACACGGCGTGGATCCAGCCACTCGGGAGGATCAACAAGTCCCCGGGGTTTATATCTATCTTAATTCCGTCGTTATTGTAGTACGGATCATCTTCTCCATACGTGGTTTTCACCAAATCTCCAAACCAAGTAGACCCCTGGTCCGGAGAACGTCCCCACAGTTCATACAGTTTTAAATTCTTCAAAGTTGGAGGAAACATAATGAAACTCTTGTGGCCTCGTAGCACGGTGTAGTAAACCGAGGTGCCTCCGAAATCTATATGAAAATCTGTAAACGAATCTTTGACCGACATTAGACAGTACTTTCTGATCTTTGGTCTGTCATCCGTCAAGAGTCCCTTTAAATACAATTTCTCACTGATGTCAATATCCCTGACAAACTGCGGAATCTCGATCATCTCGTCCAATTTGGTGTCACTGAACTCCAAGCTGATCACGTTACGTATACGATCACGGTCCTGCGCCGGACGGTTGTAGTAGTCTCTCCACTGGCCCAAATTCCAGTTTGTGGAGTTATTTTGGGTGAGCACGTCCATGACTTCAATCGGCTCATCTTCTCCGACGATTTCAGCCACTTTTGACACCGTCAACTGCGGAAATTTGAGGTCTAGCCTGTTATGTGTGGCATTTTCCGGATACAAGTTCGGGTTGATCTTTGGGATCAAGATGGGCCGCTTGTTCTGGTAAGACGATATTAACTTCTTGATAAATCCATCTGTGACATCTTGGGATGTCACGTCCACGATATGGACCAATGCTTCCACTGGCAGGGTCATGGAGAAGGCCTCGAATTTGGCAATGTGGTTATGCTTGAATTTGTACTGCAATTCCTCGCCCTCGTTCAACGAAACATAGTCAATCTTCTTCAACTGTCTCTTCGTTTTGCGCTTGTACACACTGGGTCCATGTTTCCCGGCGCAATGGCCGCAATGGTACTGGGCAATGGAGTTGGACTCGTCTAGAGTCATCGCCAAACAGTCCAAATGGTACCATTGGTCGCACAGTGCACACTGGATCCAGTTTGTTTCCCATTTCTCGTCATCCCGAGGATGCTCGATACACACGGGGCATCTCTCAGTGTCGTTTGCCGCCATCAGAAGCGGTATTTCCAGTGTCATGCCCTGATGAGTCGAGCTTGAGATTCTGCCTGGTGTAGCGATGTGAAAAATGATTTTGAAAAAAAATCTCGATAAATTTTTCGTCCAACGCCCAAGACTCCTGGACAAACCATAGACCATGTTCAGAAGACAGTTGAGCACCACTGTGAGGGCGCTTTCAGAGACAGTAACAAAGCCAAGGAGCTCTACACTGTGGGTGAAAGAAACACAGGAAAAACCGAGAATCCACTCGTTGATGTCGGAGACTTTCCAGGCCTTGAGAGACAACAGCACCAGCAATACAGATGAGCCTGCTGTGAACATCCACAACCGTTTTGTGCCACATTTCGACCAGGGAGATAACTACGATCCATTCGACTTCAATGTGGCAACACTGCAATTCACAAACTACAGGGTGAAGTTCCCCAAGACGTTCAAAGTGAAGCCTGAAAATTACAAACAGAAGGACACCTTCCAGAAGCAAGGGATCAACCCGTTGGATTTGTACTGCTCTCCATATGCGTTATCCAAGTTCCTCACTCCAGGGGGCAAGATTTTGTCCAGAAAACAGACCGGATTGTCGCAGAAAAACCACAATTTGGTGGCCAAACTGATCAGAAGGGCTAGAGCTACAGGTTTCTTGTCCAGTGTGCACCAGGACATCCGGTTTGTGCCTTCCAATGGGAGTTGATGGGAATAGAACTGTATATAAACTTCATGAATGTGATGTGAATCCTAACAAATGATATGTTCATCCAGCTGTAGAGAACTTTCAATTTCCAGACATTGAGGTTTCAAAATAACGTTGCTACTGCAACAACTTGATTCGGGCCATGGAACTTGATAGCAGATAGTGAACTGCACATACATAAACACCTTTCAGTACGAACTTGATGTAGTATTACAGGTTCACTTCCATACTATTGAATATAGACATATATACAGACAGTGAGGTCTAATGACGTTATTATGCTAATAACTTGATTCAGGCTACGCTGATACCAGAGAACTGTATATATACTTCATTAAGCTAGCAATCTGACAGGCTCAAATAAGTGTGCTAATACACATTTCTGAATATGAGTCAGTTATCCTAGCAACTTCGACTCAGGCCCACGCAATTTAATGTACACATCCGTTCCCCAACCCTCATACGTCTGCAACTCCAAATGCCCACCAAACATCTCTACATATAGCTTACTCAAGGGCAATCCATAACCCAAACCTGCTATCATATTGGCATCTGTTCCAGCTCCACTGTTGAAGATATCATAGTTGTCGTTTTCATCTTGCGATGTTTTCTGCACAGTGGTGAACGAATACGTGAATAAACTCTGGAGAGCTGCTCTCTGGATGCCCTTTCCTTGATCCCTGATACGTAACTCCAAATACGACTCCGGTTTCCTCTTGTTGACGACGATTGTCACCTGGATAGGCTTCTTTACACCGTTTTCGATCTGCGCACGTGACGAATTCTTCAAGAGTTCTTGTAGCACGTACTCGACGTGCGTAGATATATAGGGAAATACAATCCGGTGAGAATCCACTTCGCGGAGATCGAAAGTCTCAACCCTTGTGCCGTCATTTTCCAACCTTATAGTCTCGAATTCTACAGATATCTTCTCGTCGTATTTCAAAGAAGACATGTCGTTTACAAACTCCAGCACCTGGGCAATCACGTTGATCACGTCCATGTTCTTGTCGATCATGCCGATGGTATTGATCTGAGCCAAAGTGCTATTTTGGGCTGCATATTCGCGGTAATGCTGTGTGAGCAAGAGATGGTGCTTGCTGATGAGCCGCAACATGATTCTCTCTTTCAAGTGGTTGTTCAAAAAATCCTGGTCGTTGTCGATCAAAGACATCTGAGAGATGTCCTTGAATCCTTCCGATAGTATGGGCAAGTTGTCGGTGTGGATTTCCAATATTTCTTCCAACACTTTCAAGAATTTGTCGTTGGTTTCCAAATCACCAATCTTGAAATTCTCATATATCTCCGCCACGTTCTCGTCGTTCAACTCCTGCATCGAGTGCTCGTTTATAAACAGAACCAACCGCTCCAAGCTCTTGATATACGTGTTGAAGATGTTGGCAATGTTGGGGTTCAAGATACAGATGTAGGGCAACAGCTTGAACTCTTTCAACCGCTTGCAATTCAACACCAACAATGTCTGGAGAGTGTAGTTAGAGTTCTCGAGCAAACTGATCATGTTATCGATTTTGTCGTTCTCATTGGTGAAATCCTTGAATTTAAGCATCTCGTTGAGCGATATCGGTGGGATTTCGTGGCCCGCAAAGGCATTAATGAGTGAGATTATCGAGATTCTTATCTCGTGGTGCAATTCCATCAAACTGTAGTGCTGCTGCAGCGTTTGCAGCGGTTTTTGGCTGGTTTCTGGAATGGAATTTGGCGAAGATGGTCGGGAACTTGTAGCGCTGTTGGAACTGGAAGTTGACATTGACCGCGTTAAAGATGAATGCTCTGCGGTGGATTTGCATCTTGCACCATATGGACAAAATGTGGCAGCGTTGTTGCAAGAGCTGTTGTTGTTATTGTTGTAATTGACCAACGCCAATCTAGACGTCGTGGATCTGTTGAGTTTCCTCAAACTGTTTCTCAACATTGTGGCGTTTTGGTGTAGTGGTGCGTGATGTGATGCTCCCGGTTGACCGTGAATTTGTGATTTTTGTCTATGGAAAATATGGGGAAGTTGCAAAAAAGTGCGTAACTATTGCTTAAGTATGGAAAAGTGCTTAAGTATGGAAGAAAGAGCTTAAGTATGGGAAAGAGCTTGAGTATGAGAAAAAGTGCTTGAACATCGAAAAATGAGCTTAAGTATGGAAAAAACGGCAGCTCAGTACGGGAAAGATGGCAGCTCGGTACGGAAAACAGAGCTCAATTATGATGAGAAGAGCTTAACTATGAAAGAGTAGCCTTAAAAGGCAGTTCAGGGATGATATGTGTTAAAGCAAGCATGGGAAAAGAACTAAGTATGGAAAGGTAAGCTTTAAAAATGTGAGCTTAAGTATGGGAAAAAGTACTGAGGCTTAAGTATGGGAAGTAACTATGGAAGCTTAACTATCATCACACCACAAATTATGAGAACCAATTTGCTGCAATTCACAGTTCTGGAGGACCAGCTTAGAAAGTGCACTGAACGTGACCAAGTGTTGTGTTCAGTTGGCTGGGATTGGTTTCGATTTCAGTTTCATACTCCGGCTTTGGCTCGCTGCTATACATAATAGCTGGTACTATACAGGCACTAAAATCAACCCCCAAAATTCAATTATCACAGAAAACTCTCCAGATCAGAAGCAGATAAAATTAACTATTTACAAATTATGCTCTGAGTGTCTTCACCTGACAGACTAAACAGAAAATACTCACCTCACTGAAGTGGATACTTGCCTTGGCCACTTTTAACCTAAAGTACTTACCTAGGCTACTATACCAACCTAGGCCCTATGCTCAACCAACTCCCCTCAACTGACTACGCTTTCACCGGCACTAGAACCCAGACACATCGTTGTCCTTTGTCTGTGTACGCTCATTATTCCTGTTTTGGTCCCAGCATTTCCTGAACTCTTGCATCTGTTCCTGTTAGTCAGTGCTCACTAGTCAGTACTATATAATACTCACCTCTTTTACACACAGTCTCCAGTCGCCGGTATCGGCATGACAGAGCTGTAGTTTCAAATTTTCGTCTTTAGATCGTTAGCGGAATGATACTCTTAACTGCGATATCGGTACTCACCATGACATCCGGTCTTGATAATCCTCTTGTCCCTGATATGTGTTAGTGTGTGCTACAACCAGCCCTTAGAGTCACTAGCAGCCATAAGTAAAGAAAAGGCATAGAAAGGCCATGTCAAAACCATACCAAGGCAGTTCAAGCTGTACTAGCTCAGAATACTCACCATTCATCCGGCTCGTCGTCAATATCCACTTCCGGATCCCGTTCTCTTTGCTCTGCCATCGTTGTCTGGTGACCTGATTCAGTTCAAGAGTGTCTGCCATTTTGCACTGTAAAGGTGTTGTAAAATACACGTGCCAATAAGACACAGATCCACAAATATCTTGTCCAGAACAGCCAATTCTGGCCCGATTTCAGCCCAAATCAGCCCGAACTTTTCCAGATCCTCCTTACACCCACACCACCAACTCTGCCACTCTCAAGTCCCAGTTACCCCTCAAACCCCCACCCGACTCTTTCTCCACTCCCCAGATCAACGGTGAAAAATTTCATTTACGTGTTTTTCAGAGAAAAAAAATCACCAATATCAACAACACACACCCAAAGTTGCCCAAGAACCAACAACCACGGATCCATCCAACGATCTGCTACACGTGTCATCACCGGAGTCTGCCATTGCAACACCCAGACGTATTTGGCAGTTTGTAGCGAGAAGTTCACCAACGTTCAGCGCCATCTAGCCACAACTAGCGACATTTAGCGAAATTTAGCCACATATACCGCCAGATCACCACTCTTGATTGCATTTCCGTTGGATAACTCCTAAAATGGTCAAAATCAATGAATTTGAACGCACAGCCAATTTTGCATGGTCCTATGACGGTTTGCCACTCTTGGCTTCGGCGTCTCTGGCTGGAGCTGTCGATTTGGACTTTTCTTCATCGTCCAAATTGGAGATCTTTGACGTTTTCAGCACAAAAGACGCCCTTGTAGAGGCGCCTTTGGACTCCAAAGTGTACGGATTGGACTGGAGTAAACCGACAACGGCGCTGGAAAAAGGAGTAATTGCCGGGGCTTTAGAGAACGGTGTCGTGCAGTTATGGGATGCCCAAAAATTGCTCAAAGGCGCCAATTCCCACGATTCCACTTTACATAAGGGCTCAAAACACACGGGGCATGTGAAAACAGTCCAATTCAACCCCTCTCAGGATCACATATTGGCCTCTGCGGGCTCGAAGGGCGAGATTTTCATCTGGGACACCAACAAATTCGACGAACTGTCGTCCCCTGGCAAGGCCATGACGCCAATGGAGGATGTCACATGCATTTCATGGAACCATAATGTGAAACACGTGTTTGCGAGCGCTGGAACCACGGGATATACCTCGATTTGGGACTTGAGAGCCAAAAAAGAAGTGTTGCACTTGACCTACACGGGCACAACAGGCAGATGTAACTTGTCCGTCGTGGCCTGGAACCCGCTGGAGAGCACACAGTTGTTGACCGCTTCAGATAACGACAATGCGCCATATATCTTGTCGTGGAACCTCAGAAACCCGAAAGAACCGGAAAAGTTGATGGAGGGACACAAGAAAGGTGTTTTGTCTTTAGACTGGTGTAGACAGGATAACGAGTTGTTGTTGTCTTGTGGAAAGGACAACTCCACGTTCTTGTGGGACCCTATCCACGGAGTCAAGTTGGGCGAGTACCCTACTACTGCTAATTGGGTCTTTGAGACCAGATTCGCCCCGGCTTTGCCCGATATCTTTGCCACGTCCTCGTTTGACGGAAAAGTTGTAGTGCAGTCTTTGCAGGACACGTCCCCTCCTGTCTCCGGGACCGTTTCCAATACCCAGAACGGCAATTCCGACGATTTCTGGGGCCAATTGGCTTCTACAGAGACCCAACAACCGGAATTCGCCGTGAAAAAGGCTCCAAAATGGTTGAAAAGACCTTCCTCGGTCAGTTTCGGTTTCGGGGGCAAAATCGTCCATGTTTCACAGCCTTCAGCCACTGAAAATAGTTCCAATATCACCATCGGCAAAGTCGTTACCGATTCCAAGATCGCAGACGACGTCAAGCTGTTGAGCGAATCCATTTCCACCAAAGATTTCAAGAAGATTGTCCAGGACAAGATTGGAGTCTCGCAGGACTCCGCAAAAGCCGACTGGGAGTTGCTCGAAAAGTTGTTGAACAAAGACAAATTAGAATTGTTGAAAGAGCAGATCGGAGACGTCAGTTCTGACGAAAAAACAGAAGAAAAAACCAACGGATTACCACTGGAAGATGACACTTTCTTTGACAAATTGGGTTCCGAAACGGATATTTTGTTTGAGCCACCTTCAGACTCCTTCAAAGTATTCAGCGATGTGGATTCAGAAGTCGACACCAAGTTGAAGAAATTGGTGTTGAGTGGTAAATCTTCAGAAGCCGTCGATCTCTGTATCGGAGAAGACCGCATCACCGAGGCTTTGATACTAGCCTTGAATGCCGACGAAGACGTCAAGACCAAGGTCAAGAACGCCTACTTCACCAAGGCCATTCCAGAATCTTCGGTCGCTAGAGTCTTGTACAACGCCTCTTCTGGAGACGTATCGGATCTCGTTAACAACGGTGAAATCTCCAACTGGAAAGAAATCGCATCGAGTATTTCTGTATTTAACAAGGATTCGCTCGACTTCAACACCAAGATCTCCGAATTGGGTGACCGTGTCTTGGGAAGTGGTTCCAAGACTGCACGTGATGACGCCTTGGTCTGTTACGCTGCAGGTGGATCTATTGACAAGATCTCCAACATTTGGTTGAAAGAAATCTCTGAGAGCGAGAAATCGTTGGTGAGTGACGAAATGTCAGCCTCTGAGGCGCATTTCAAGGCTTTGAGTGAATTTGTAGAGAAAATCACCGTTTACAGAGCCGCTTCCAACATCACAACCGAGTTTTCTGGTCCAGGAATCGAGAAATTGTGTAATGCCATTCTGGAGTACTCCAATATCATTGCCAATTTGGGCGAATTCGATTTGGCAATCGAGTTTTTGCAATTGGTTCCAAGTTCCTCTGAACAGTTGAAGATTGAGAAAGACAGAGTCTTGAAAGCAGCCTCAAAGAAACCTGTCACTACTCAGGCAGCAACTGCCACTAAGAAAAAACAAGGTTCATATAGTAGACCAACACCATACGGTGCCACTGGTGGAATTTACGGGGCAACTTCACAGCCAGTCCCACCTACAATCCCAGCTGCCACAAGTAGCTTCAGTCCAGTTCAAGCCAACGGCTACACACCTTTGGCCCCATCTGCTAATCCGTATGCTGCTACTGGTGCTCCAAACCCATATGCTGCAGTTGCTGCAAGTGCTGCAGCCCCTGTTTCGCAAGCTAGATCTACATCCACTAACCCATACGCACCAGTAACGGCGTTGGACACGATCCAGAGCTCTGCTAATTCTGGAACCCAGTCCCCAGTTCCTAGTGCAGGTGTGATTCCACCTCCTCCTCCACCGAAAATAGGGGCCAAGGCCAAAGACGCAGGTGGCTGGAACGATTTGCCGGTTCATTTGGGGGTTAAAAACTCCAAATCTGGTGCAACGACTCCATCTCCGTACGCCAACGTGGCAGCTTCTGCAGCTGCATTCCAGCTGAAACCTGAACTGCCTTCTCGTTTGTCCTCATACACAAGTTTGCAATCCAGTGTTCCTCCTCCTCCAAGGGCCGCTGCTCCGGTTTCTGCAAGTCCAAGTGTCCAGGCATCTCCGAAGACACCTTCAGGAAGATCATCGAGATACGCTCCTCCGCCCTTGACACAACACGTAAACGCTCCACCACCATCCAATGGTCTTGGAGGCTTAGCATCACCCCCAATTCCCCTGGCGAACCCGTATGCTCCCAAACTGCCGCTGAATCCGTATGCACCACCGCCAAGTAACGGTTATAATGCTGCTCCTCCAGCGGGATCGTTTGCACCACCTCCTCCAGCGGGATCGTTTGCACCACCTCCTCCAGCGGGATCGTTTGCACCTCCTCCCTCGGCAGCAGCCGCTCGCCCAGCAGCTCCAGTTCCACTGCCAGCTCCAGAGGTGCCTGCCAAGCAACGCCATCCAGTAGGAGATAGAAGTCACATTCCCGCCTCCCAGGCCCCAATTTTTGAGACCTTGGGATCGACTTTACACCAAACGGCATCCAAAATGCCTGAAAAGTACCAGAAGCAAGTGAAAGATACAGAAAAGAGGTTGAACATTTTGTTTGAGTTGTTGAACAACGAAGAATTGGGTGAAGAAATCGTTTCAAAGTTGTTGAAAATCTCTGAAGCGATCCAATCTGCGGATTTATCATCTGCTGCCACTTTACAAGGCCAAGTAGCTTTAGACCATCCAACCGAATGTGGACAGTGGATGGTGGGTTTAAAGAGATTAATCCAGATGACCGAGGCTGCCAACCGTTAAAAGTTGTACCCCTTTTTCTACAATTCCAAATAAAGATAACTACTAAAAAAATAAACTCTTTGTTCTTCATTAATTTCATTCAGACAACAAAAACCGCAATCCACCACCGTAGACACCTCTGACCTTTGAAGGACTCAACTTGGCATAACATACCAATATGGCAAAGAACAAACTGAATGCTCTGCTTTCGATCTGCAAATTCCGTTCTGTCAGTTCCAAAGGTATCACTGTGAGCAATGCCTTTGGTGCACAGAACAAAGTCAAGTCCCGGCGTCTTTTTGCGGTCTCGATCAACGAACTTATGCCAGAGACCAGACAACCTAGCGTCGGAGCTAAGTTCTTGTCGTAATTCGAGTCCACAAGATCGGGGAATCTTTGCGATAAAAATGGCCCAATCTTGTTCCGCAGCAAACAGATAGGATACCAATTTAAAGCTATAAACGTGCCCAAGAATGTAGAAGAACGCACTGCAGAGAGGGTTGCCCTCAACAACGATTTTCTGAAGCTTTTCAGCCCACTACGTCCAGAAACCCTCGACAGAACAAGTAAGATCAAGTTCAAAGGCAAGTATATCAGTGAGGAAAATTCAAAACCTCTCCAAAACCGTCTCAAGGCATTTATCTCGCAACTTTTGGTCATATTAGAATGCACAATGTCGCAAGGTATGGGATATGTAAGGGCCGGATTGCCCAACTTACGATCTAAACCTACCCTATCACACATCGGAGCCAACACCTCGTCGTTTTCAGAGCTACGGCCATAGAACAATTTCTCATGATGCAAGTATCTCAAAGCCGTGATCAATTCGTAGTCCATATTAGCGGCCCTAGTGATCCAGTCTCTGTAAGCAGGAGGTAATCTTTCTGGGTAGTAGAACCAGGAGCGCATGATCAGGAAAGAACACACCATGAACGACGCAACATCGAACAGAGAAGTGTACCGGGAGTGTCCAGAGAACAAAGAACTCATCACAGTGTCTACGGCTCTAACTATAATAAACAAAGAAAGGTCCAAAGAGTAAAATCTGTGCTTGGCAATCACCATCTGCTGGAACTTTGGGAACGTGAGCGACGCAGCGGTGAAGCTAGAGACAAAAATAGACAACATCCGAGCTCTACGGGCGTTCTTGACCACTGATATCAACGCCAAATTCAACACGGGGTCGATTCCATTGAGTATGAACACCAACTTGAACATAAACACTGGGAATTTGTCGTGTTTGGTGGCATTTCGCAACAAATGCACGATCTTTAGCCATTCTCGTCTCTGGTCCACTTTTTTCTTCAACAAGATCTTCAGAGTTCTCAAAAGCAACTTTGGAAGAATGATGTAGAGATATGTTATAGCAAATGCCTTTGTAGATCTGTTATCACATGACAGTCAGTACTTATTCCATGGTCCACTTTAAATGCCAACTTACGACTTCAAATTCTTGTTCAAGTAACGTAACACATTTGTCACAATCAATTGCTGTCCAGATGCGTGTCTGAGTGTGCTAATTCCCGCCATCGTCTCCTGATGCTGTCAAAAGTACCTGCTTCGGATTTATGATTTAAGAGTTTTTAAGAAAACTTGAGAAAAAAAAATACCAAATAAAAAAATCACATCAAAACATCCCTTTTTGTGGGGAAAAGGGGGTTAACAATATCATTGTATCAAGTGAAAGAAAGATGGGAGAACAGGGTCAGGAGTGCTCGAAGAAATTGGAGTCATTGAACAGTAAAGTGATAACATTGTGAAGTCGAGACAGACTTCTGAGTCTGTAGAGTAGCGACATGAAAGATAGGAAGTACTAACCGCCACAAGAGAATGTTGTGCTGCTAACAAAGATATTTGGCCAGGATAATTCTCGTCAGGGGCATCAGCCGTTGAATGTTGCCAGAACATTAAGTCTGGTATGGCAATTCAAAGCTGTAGTGAGGAATAATGCTGACGCCGATCTAAGTAGTTTAAGCGCCAATGCTAAAACGCTATGGAACACCGTTTACAGCCTTTCGATCACAGACTTTGATAAAGATTTTAGTAGCGACGAGGTGGCCGTGATTATGCTCTTAGCTTTGAGATTGATACAGTTGTTAGATGAGAGCTCAAACACTTGTAAATGGCTGCTTGATAGGTATTGTAATCTATGCGAAAGCGCCATACAAGGGCCAAACTTGAGGATGGCAAAGGCTTGTTTCGCTTTCGCAGAAGAGGTCGTACACCAGAATTGTTTCACCAAACTGGATCGAAGGTCCCATTACATTATGGGAATACATATTCTGATCGTGGAAGGTAATTTCGATCTTGTCGAGATACTAGACTCCAAATTGGATTTTGAAAATCGGGGTGCTGAAGCTGGTGGGGAGCATGCAGAAGTCATTGATTATTGCAAGCTATTATTTAAATATGCTCAAACCTTTTGCGACTCAAATTCCTTCAAAATGGCATCAAAAATCGTGCTCTTGGCTTCACAGAAACTTCAGATTGCAGGGGGTGACCAGATGGAGAACCTTGAGTTACAGGAAGCTTTGCTCGCATTGAATGCTAGGTGCCACCTACAGTTGAAAGACTTCATGGAAACGGAATGCGCTATTAGATTCTTGAGAACATTGAACCCTAGAAGCCCAGATTCTTACTTGATCGAGCTAGATCTAGTAAGGCAAACATCAAATAACACTTCCAGACAAGAAGGTCTTTTGAGAGCGCTAGTTGACAATGTTGAACTCAATGAACATGAAAAGTTGATAATACCCCTGATACTTGCCTACAGTGATGTTGACTTTAAGTTTTGCTCTGATATTTTGTCTCATTTGAGTGAAGGACAGAGCGCATTGAGCCAGACATGTTGTGAAAACCTATTGCTAGCAAGAGTCTGGTTGGCAGTGTCATATGACCTTTTCGATGATCATGAGGATATTCTAAATCTCTTAGAGTCTATCAGTGAAACTAGAGAATCCCAAGTATCATCTGAATGCACTTCCCGTTTGATAACCTACATGAGAGATATTTCGACAAGCTCTAAAGATGGTGGGAAGCTGAAAGACGCTATAAAATGGTTGGAATTATCTTTGCACGATCTGTTGCTGATTTCAGAGGACGATGATCAAAACACAAGGCAAAGCCTTATTCAATACTACTCAGATCTAAAGAATTGGGAAAAGGTAAGAATTTATCATGATACACTTGATTCACAAAAGAAATCGAGCCCCCTTGTTCAGGTTCATCTTTACAAGTCTAGTCTCTTTTGTCAGAAGTTCGAGGAGTGCCCTTCAATTATTTACAACATCAAAACAAGTTCAAGTCCAGATAAACTGAATCTGTTGGCATCTTGCGTATTGCTTGCCTGCGATTTCAAGCTCCCGACACTTGCTGCTATTGTTTTTGAGGCATTAGTCGGGGTTCCAGATGACAACTTCGCTGGAAATCGCTTGACCACTATCTTAGGAGTCTCTCAACTGCTGGTCATCTGTCTTCTCAGTAAAACTGAAAAGGGCTCTAGTGAAACTTATAAATCTTCTCTCGACCAGTTGACAAATATCTTCCATCAGGTTCTCAAGTGTGTGGGTAGTAACGAGGGAAGTAACCCAGTCTATAGTGACAGTTTTCGATGGTTGGGATCCAAACTGTACAACATCGGATACGAAAGTTTCGAAAAGGGGTACCTGGCATGCTCAATTCGTTTCTCCGAAATGGCAATGCGGCTCTTTCGATTAGCTGGTTACAACTCTACCTGTAGCTCAGAAGACGAGTTCTGGTATCTGAGATCGTCTCTCTTGAATCTCTTAATTTCACTCAAGATCTCTGTCGAAAAGAAACTTCAAACCAAGAGTTTCGGTGAGGTCGTTTCGAAATCGAAGCTCTGGAGGGAGCAGGTTTCAAAAGTACTAGAGGATACAGGGGTTTTTACCAGAGACAAAACTATATGGTGGAATTTCTGCTACCTTTCCTTTGCATTTGAACTCGACCTGTTTTTACTGCAGGGAAAGGGATACGAGGATTTGAAACAGGTATTGGAAGATGCAGAAGAGGTTTTGATTCCTGAGAAATTGGTTCAGCTTCACAAGGTTGTTGCCAACAGCGCAATGAATAGGAACATCGATCTTTCAGTTCGAGCTTCGCTTATGAGTCTGCTTTACGGGAAATACATCGATAAAAGCCACCTCGTTGGCTTGAAGACGCTAACCAAGTGGAACATAAGCTTGTTCTCCAGCTTACCGAAAGATGATGAATCACGAAGAGTAAAAGCGACTGATCAGTTTTTAGAATTACTAGGCAATAGTCGCCTAGATGATGACAATTATCCGAAAGAGGAAATGCGCTTGTTATCTGCGGCTCTATGGAATAGGGGCGTGGATTTTTTGGTCCTGGACAGAATAGACAGCGCACACAGATGGTGCCAGTACTGTGCAAAACTCAGCAAGTACGTAGACACATACACCGTGTCATTGTACGAAAAATTGCTCCAAGAGATGATGAGCGAGCTGGAGTCGCGATGAATTTTGACAGAAACGTATGCGCCAAACGTACTATTGTTATTTTCTTATCAGTGGAACAGAAAAAGAAAATCATGAGATGAGTAATCTTGATAAAGTTGCGTTATTTTTTACATGTCAAATTGTTTATATATCGCCTGAATCTCATCGAGTAGGTTGATACGACTTGGAAGAGATGAGGTAAAACGAGATTGCTAGACTGCAAGATGGAAACGGCAAAAATAATCAGTATCAAGAGCCAAATATATATTCCGGTCCAAATAGATCTGCCCAAACCCCTGATCCCCCCACATCATCCTACGTTGATAGTGACGGATTCTACATCGGATTTGAGCCACGCACACGGATGTGGATGCACTGGAGATTCGTGTATCAAGGAGAGAGCATGGTTTTATGGGCCTAATGGCGAGGTGAAGGCCATTCTGACCAATATCAACGGCACGGATGCGGCTGCCGCACAGCATTTGTATAACGACTCCAATGGCCGTTTATCTTAGAGCAGAGAAGGAACTCTAGCATTCGTTATTATTTATACAACACCGATTTAATCTACTATCATGCTTTTTCTATTCATCTGCTATCTCTCATGCTCAATCTACTTATCTTGCCATATCTACCATGCCCTATCTACGTATCATGGTATCCATTATGCCCTATCTATCCACCTATATTATGACCCTTGAAGCGATGGAGCGTGTTGCTCGTATCTTGAGATTCCCAAAACAAATTTAGCCGATATCAGTCACCGTCAATTGCCGTCTTCTGCGCGGTTAGCGGATTGCCTCTTTCGGAACCGGGTTCGAGTCACGTGACCGAGGGTCAGCTATGACCAGTTTTTGGCTTTTGTACCCAAGATCTGCGAGAGCCGTTCTTGTGCGGCTGATACGAAGAAGGATTAGTCAGTGCGCGAGTCCTGCAACCAGGAATTGACTCACACAACTGACTCAAACCGATCCGACCTGACTCACAACTGACTCACAACTGACTTGATCTGCAAAGTACTTAAGCTTGAGATCCGGCCGGTATTAAGTGAGAAACCACCCCAAGATGCCCGCCGTAAATCCGAAAGCCCAGGAATTGATCGAGCAGTTCCGCTTGCAAGTTCCGCTTTTGCGGAAAACAGATTTGGTGTATTTAGACCAGACGAGAAGTGCCCCAGTGGTGGACATGGTGACCGAGGCCATAGTGGAACACTTGCAAGAAGTCGCTTCACTGCCCTATGCTGCTCCCATGTTTGCCGCAAACAGTGCCCAGCTGAGAAAGTTGATGGCTGCGTATTTCAACGCCGCTGAAGAGTCATTTGCCTTCACTAGAGACGCTACAGAGGGCTCATTGTTGTTCTCTGCGACTTTTCCGTTGGAGAAAGGCGACAACATCATCTTGTTGGACAACGAGTTCCCGAATCTCAAGGCCTTTTGGACCAACATTTGCACGGAACGCGGCGTAGACGTAAAAGTAGTAGAAACTCCGCTACCCTTCCACTGTGCCACGGCTGCGGATTTCGAGCCTCTAGTAGACGACAAGACCAAGTTGGTCGTGTTGAGCTCCAGTAGATACGATACAGGGTACAAGAATGACGTCAAAGACGTTGCCACAGCCATGCGGGCAAGAGGCGTGCACGTTTTAGCGGATTTCTGCCAGGATGCGGCTTTGAACAAGGTCGATTTGGCGGAGTTGAACGTGAGTGCAGCTGTGTTTTCGTGCTACAAAGGGTTCTGTCTTCCTCCTGGTCTCGGGGGTTTGTATATCGACCCGTCTTTGAAAGACTCGTTGCGTGCGGTGTTTGCAGAAGACAAACACAAGAGCACTATCTATGAGAACTTGGAGCACCACAGTAATCCGCACATGCACATTGCAGGGCTTATCAAGATCCTAAACTACTACAATGAGATAGGATTGGACAACATCGAGTTGTACTTGCGCCATTTAGGTTCTCGGATGTTGGAGGGCTTGAAAGAAGCCGGCGTTCCGGTTCCTGAACTGGGCGGAGCCATCAGTTCACATGTGTATGTTCTCCAGATCAAGAACCCGGACTGGAAGAAGCTTTTGTATGACGAAGGTCTTGTCGTCACGCAGTACAACGACATGCGGATCTCTGTAGGGTTGTTCAACAACGAGGCTGATATCGACAAGCTTGTGGCGCTGTTCAAGAAGGGTTTGGAGAAGGATTTGCCATTTGACAAGCCTGGTGCTGTGAGCGAGCTTGCCGAGATGATCAAGAAAGGCGTGAAGGTTTAGGTGTCATATGAGACCTTGTTGGGGTGGCATTGTTTCAGCATTGGTTTAGCATTGGTTTGGCATTGTTTTGACATTGGCTTTGCTCCAAAACGTTTGTATTGAATGTCACTGTAGTATGTAATCCGTTGATATAACTTGTCAGTAGTGGCATTGAATCGAAGAATATCAGTACATTGACTCAAAGCCTTGAGTGTCGGATTAACAATATTACTTTTGGTAGATAACAACCAGACCTACTTAGTTCTTGAGTTTCAGCTGATATAGGTGGCATAATCTAGCTGGTTCTTGAATACCTGATTAGCAGTATCACTGTTTCAGTATTTTAGTACAGAAAGTTGTGAATATCATCTACTTGCTCTTCAGCATCCGATTAGCAGTAGTAATAGTTGAATACACTTGACAGCATCACCTGGCATTGAGATCCGATAAGCAATATTATATTTTAGGTCATATGTAGTAAGAAGAATTAAATGGTCATCTCAAACGGCAAAAGATTTGAAACTTGGCGGCAGAATGTAGTCTTCATCCAAGCTCTGAGGCTCAGAGTAGCTGGAGAAATTGACCGAGCTTTTCAAGAAGAACGGTGCAACTTGCTGCGGCAATTGTGGGGTCTGTTTGTTCCATCTCGAGGAACGATTGGCGTAGTCCTCCAAGACATTGAGGTCTCGCAGTTCTTTGAAGTTGCAAAAGACGTCATTGGTCAAGCGCACAATCTTCCATCTACAAGACCTGTTTCTCATGACACCTTTGAAGTCTGTCAAGACCTTTTGGATGGTGGCTTTCAACTGCAAAGTGTTGTTGTACTGCGAGACTCCGGCCTGGTTAGAGGACGTCTTGGTCAACACCACATGGAGCATTATGTAGAAGTTGGCGATGAAGATGAACTTGAAATTGGCAAACAGGTACCAAAAGCCATCGAGATCGTGGAGTTTCATCGATTTGATCGATTGGAAACACTCGACAGAGACGTTAGTGGCCTTCAACTTGACGTCGTTGAACTCTGAATCGAACTTGGTCAAATCCGAGATCAAAGTGTTGTTGTTTCCCAGTTTGGCCATGGCCAAAGCGGTGAAAACTTTCAACAACCTCTTGTAAATGGACATCCGGGCCACACAGTACGAGATGTGCAAAGATGCATTGGCATTCATGTACGCACCCAATCTGGAGTGGTCATTAGCAGTGGATCCAGTGCGGAAATACCCCGGCAACTGGTTCTTCCACTGGCACAACTGCGATTCTAGCCTCTCTGCTTCATGGTAGAGCTCTGTAACTGTCGCAAAGGGACTCTCTCTGACGGAATTCTTGTGCACCTCCATCCTGTGCGAGATCTCAGAGACTATCAAAGTCAATTTGATCATCTCTTTGAAATAGAGACTGCAGTTCTTGTGCAAAGTGTCAAAGCTGGAGTAGTCCTCATTGTGCAGAGATACAGACTGCATAACGGACGTGACACTTGCAGGAACAAATTCGTCTGGAGTCTGGATCTTCACGGCGATATCGCCTTGGAATTCCGGGATCACGCTCCTTTTCCCAATGAGCAACGAGAACCACTTCTCCTCCAAGTAGAAACACCACCACAAGTTGGTCTTGAAGATGTCTTCTTCAGTTGCAGTGGAGTTGCAGAAGGACAATCCCAATTCTGTGACAAGAGAGTGTGCAATGGAGATCAAGTCCTTCATGGTCTCGATCTTGGCCAACTTGTCCAAGTGGGTGATGTCAAAGGATCCTTTTATACAGCTGATCAAGCACGCCTGGAGCAAATCGAGCTTTTTCTGCACTGAAGAGCTGTGTTTTGTGCCCTCGTGCTCTCCAAAGATCATGTCATAGGTCATTTCAGAGACAATGTCGACACTGGGACGCAGTTCCAAGATCAAGTCGTTGTCGGTGTCCCAGTACTCCAAGGCACACACCACTACAGACGAGACAATGGCCAAATCCAACCTCTTCAAGCGTGAAATCACACTCTGCTTCGTGAACTCGCCATTGTTGTAGATGAAATTGATCTGACTTTTGCTCAAGACGGGGATAAATGGATTCACGTATGTCAAATACAAGTTCACCAACTTGTCCCCGTAGGAGTCCAAGATCTCAAAGATCTGTCTCTGGTGGAGTGCGTATTTCTGCGACACCACCAATTTGGACTCGTATCTCTCCAAGGTGTCCAGTTTCAACACCAAAGGGTTGAGAAACTCCTCGTCCATCTGCGCAGCAGCTGGCAGCTGGTTGTAGATCGTCATCGGGTGCATATCGAACCCAAAGAGCGGCGTTCCGGGACTGTCGAGACTCGAAACAGACTCGCTCGCTATGGCGATAGAGTTTGGCCTCGATCTGTCCGTCATGGAGTCCGTTAGTCCGGCCAATTCGTCGTCGTCATACAAGGGCTCCAGAAAGGACTCTTCCAAGTATCTCTCTTGGGCCTCGGCCATCAATCCGCCGGAATTGAAGGTAATTTCGTGGTCCTCCAAAGAGTAGTGCAAGCTCCGGAGTTGTAAATCGTTAACGCCGAGGGGTTCGCTCGGTTCGATTTGCTCCAACTCCTTCGGAATCGGATCGAATGTGGATAATTCCTCCTTGACGGCTTGGATCTCCACTGAGTGGTGGACCATGAGTGGGCTTTGGTTAATCTCTTGCGTCTCTACCAGATCACGTTCCATTTTTATTTGCAAGCTTTTGCCCTTTTTCAGTTTCTTGAGCTTTGGTTTATTGTTCTTTGGCTCTTTCTTCGTGGTTGAAGGCGATCTCCTTCTCATTACTATCTTTTGTCCGTTCTCGTCGAATTTTGGTTTTGGTCTAGCCACAGGGCCTTCTAAAAATGTACACTCTCTGTCGAAATAGCGACAGAGCTTACAAGGCACTGTACCCTCTATTATACAACATGATTTTCTCTTTCTACAAAAATCACAAGGCCTCTGTCTTCTCGACTTGTAAGGTCTGGAGTAAAGTGAGTCGTCGACTTCTTCGGTGCTATTGATTTGGTCAGGGTTCCCTGGAATATCTGTCATGATCTGAATTTTATCGAAAACTTAAAAGTTTGAAAAACCAAGTTTTTGAGAAATTGAAATTGTTAAATACTTGTCCAGTTATCTAATGCTCATCTTGTGCGTCCCTGGTGTGAATTAAAAAGAATTCACTCACAGCTCTTTCAGAGAACTGGTGTGGTCAAAAGTAATAATACTGATAAAACTATAATGCGTACATACATATAGTTGGAGAATCAATCTACCCATAAAGGCACATAAAGGCGCTTATTTTTCCCTTTTTATCTTTTAGCTTAGAAATCTTAAACCACACTAAAAAGACAATATGAGGTGGGAAAAATTCGGGTATAGACTGGGGATGTATGCGGTGGAGACGAGCAAGCAATGTCAGGCTAGGCACACAGTACGATACCATCAGATGCTCAACTCCCATCACCCCAAGGATCCCTTGAACTAGCCCTTCGACTTCTTCCACCTGACGCTCTCTCTGGTGTGGCTCTCCGGCTACAAGAACTGAAAACTCCGAAGTAAATTCGAGCTGCATAAATAGGGGCAGAAGGGCAAAAAAACCGTTAGGGGGTACAGAGATAACTCTTGTTCTCTTTTCTTTTTGATGAGGGGCAGATACTCGAGGAAGGTGGATCATGACTCAGTGCCAGGTGGATATCGACGGAATTGATAGAGCCAAGACCATTGGTCGGTGATGTTGATAAGTGAATAGTGATATTGGAATACAAAGTTTTCAAGAAACTAACAACCAAGCACCTAGCACTATGAGCTTAGCATTGTCCATCAAAACACCCATCATCTGCTCACCTCTGGTGGAGGAAATTGTATCCACCTTGCAGATCAGAAACATCCACTCAATTTTTTCCCTTTTCTGACAGATAACATGGGTTCAAAAGGGCACGCACGCTTATCAGACCGAATAGAGTCCTTTTGCGAAACATACAATAGAAAAGGGAACGTATCCCATTTCAGTAGATACTGGCGCCTTATCTCTGTCTATTTACAAGAGTAGGGGTTCAATATCGAAATGTTATTACATACATGTTCTCTAAAGGTGTGCAAGTCCCAGATCATGGACCAATCGTAAATATCACGTCTGGCGTCTCTTCTTATCAACCTTGTGCGCTGATTTCCGTCTATTACCTTTCCCCGGAGATAACTTCTTATCTCTAGTCAGAGAATTATCCAAATACTGTCTCAAAACGATATCAGCCCCACTAGTCGGCCTCCCGCTTGAGGTCAATTGCACATCCGATGGGGTTATCGCATCGGAGCTCACATTCTGCTTTTCCGACTCCGTGTCATATGGCGATTTGTACACGACGTATTCAATCCGGGTGTCTTCGTCTCCCTCAGCAGTAAAACTCTTCCGGTGGTCACTCGTGGTGGACTCGATGATCTCGTGCACGATGTGTGAGTCGTTGGAGAGGTCGGCCGTCTGGCTCGTGCTGTGTAAGAATTGAGACGACAACGGCTGCGATTGCTCCACTTGCACAACCTCTGCAGGCTGCAGGGCAGCTAATGCAATATCCGACGGTTTCTCCGATTTCTGAACACCAACTAGCTCTAAGTCTTCTTCCTCGCTCGAGAGTTCTTCGTCTTGGTTGTGTACCAACTTCATACCTTTTACTGTGCTTGGGATCTGGGGAGTCTCGGAGCGGGCATTTTTCGCAGGCGTGGAAAACACCGCATTGGCCAAGCTGAATTGTTTCCGGGTCTCTTCACCGGCATTAAGGATGAAATTGAGGCTCGGTCTTCTCGAGTCTGCTGCCAGCGCCCCATTTGGTTTCGCTCTCACCTGCCTCTTTGCTTCAGTGGGCCTTGAACTCATCTCTTCATCGTCACTTTCATCCGACGAAAGCTGGTCGATGTTGTGCTGGAGAGAAAGTTTCAGAAGATGAGATGGTACCGGGGCTCTCTCAACTACTTCCACCGGACTACGTTCTTTTTGATTTACGCTACGACCTACCTCATCTGAAGCAGGAGGAATCTTGCTGAAGAGCTCAGATGTCGTCATCGGTATGTACCCATTTCCGCTGGCAGAAGCCAGTTTCCTCGGCGTCACTTCCAGCACCATGTCATCGGAATCGCTGACATGATCTATCTCAGATTCTAGCACGTCCAACACATCGGGAGAGTTTTCATGGGACTTTCCGGTGCTTTCGGTGTTGGTTGAAACCTGAAAAATCTCATTTGTCTCAAACCCCATTTGGGGCAAGAATACAGTCAAATAGTACAGTGCAATGCTCGAAACTACAGACCCGTCTATCTCCAGCAAACGGCCTCTGGAGTCTAGATACCTTACCCTGTTTATCACTTCCTCGATCACAGTGCCCAAAGACGGAAAAGCAACGGTTTCCGACGCCATGGGCTGAACAACAACTTTGGTAATTGCAATAGATGTGTAGAACTGTTGATAGAACACCATGCTGTCCTTCTGTTGGAACATTTTATACTCATGATCATCATCGTTGTAATTGACAGCCTCAATAGTTTTCGTCACTGGATCTAAAAATCCAAAATATACAGGTAGTAAAGGCACAGGTTTCATGAGGTTCAAGACATGGTTCGATCCGTCCACGTAGTAATGTTTCGGGTTCGGAATTTCGGGACCCAGAAATCGTATTTCCTCGGGTATAGTGATGTTGTAATCTTCTTCGATATATTTCAACTCCGTAAGCACGCTCAGAACATCGATATTCTCCACTGTTTCGTCACGCAAGATGCTCATATCCGAAGTCTCGGGATTCTTGTCAAATCGTGTCGCTTTCAGCTTCAGCCTGGCGTCTCTACACTTGTCACTTCTGTCAATCAAGTCTTGAATTTCATATTCGTTCTTTCTGATCACAAATGACCCATTCAGTTTGCAATTTACTATCAACAGACACGTCGGAAGATGGACATAGATGCCCAAATCACTCAAAAGTGGTGTCGTCTGTAACTGCCGTTCCCTCAATTCGCGAGAATTCAACACCTTAGGGTTGATCTGGATCTCTTTAGACCTCAATGCAAATGGTGTTTCGCGGAATCCAGTGGCCTTAAACTCCTCATTATCGGGCCAGACCAAATGGAAGAACACTTCCTTTATCGGGGAACTCATCGGGCGGCACGCAGTGCTTTTGTGACAAATACTCGGCTCTCTAGACCTTGGATTGATAAGCAGAATTAATCGTGTCTCGTTTGTACATCGCTGCACCACATTTTAGTGCGGTACGCGCTTCAGAATACGTTTTTTTTAGCAGAACAGGTACATAAAATACATCGGGACACCACGAGGTAGGTGTAACGATGTGGTGTGACGATGTACGGGGTAGGTGTAACGATGTACAAATTCATAGTTTCGCTATTTACAGTCTCTTGAAAGCCGAGAGGAACCTGTTTGTGCTAGATGACTTCTGCGACTTTACTGTCGATGTCTGTTTGGGTCCGCCTGTTGTGGCACTGCGGCGCAACTGGGCATCTGAGCCTTCACTGGCGGACCGATTGGGCACTGTGTTCTCCTTCCCATGTCTCGACTCGCTTTTTGACCTAAATCTCACAAGTTTTCTCCCTTTACTCTTGTCTGTTTGCTGTGGGTTCAAATCTTGCAAATTCTGTCTCAAAGTGTCAGCTTTTTTGGAGAGTTGGTTGGTCATTGCACTCATCTCTTGGATTTGGTGTATCGATGACGATCTCGGCACGCCGAGGGTGGACTGAGGCCGCGAAAAGGTGTCAGAGGGATCTTTTAGTGTAGCATTTCCACTAGGTATCAGCGGTGTCTTGTACCTTGCAAGTTTTTCCGGCTTCGAGTTCCTTACTCTGATGCGTCCATTTTCGAGTTCCAACTGTGATATCCTGGCATTCAACTCGTTTATCGTATTTGCATGGTTACTGGTTGCGAGTTTCTCACTATTATATAGCTTATTAAGCTGACCGACTTCCTCCTGTAGTAGCACATTCCTCTCCAACAACTCATTGTACTCTTCTTCCTGCGTCTCCAACCTGTTTTTGATGATCCGCTGGGTGCTCTCAAAGTTGTCGTTCTGAATCTCGACGTCAATCAAGGCCTTGCTCTTATGGGATAACTTGAGTTCTAGACTTTTGACCAAATTGGTGTTCTGCTCAGTCAAGGCCATCAACTCTTTTTCCATCTGGATCATTCTCTGCTTGCACTCAGACAACTCATCGTCTCTAGAGCCAAGCTCTCTCACCAACCTGGTCTTCTCCTGGTTCAAATCGTCCAACTCGAGTTCCATAGCCTCTTCGAGTTCTTTTGACGACTTTTCAAACTCTCTGAGCTCGCCTGTTAACCCAATAATCTGCTTAATCGCTTCCTCATAGCTGATGTGTCCATTTTCGTCGAAGGAGGCACCAGAATATACTGACCCGACCGGCGAATCCTGCCATATTTCTCCCAAATGCAGCCGCCTTGACTCTCCCAATTGCTTTGATGGTGTTCTTGGACCGTCCATCCTCCCGTTTGTACCACTATCAAGTGCACCAGTCCCTATAACTATCGCTCATCGCTACACGAAATACATTTTTCAAGATGAAAAAAATCGGATTAGGAAAAAGGTAAATATATCTACTTAAACTACTAACTGAGGCTGTATCCCTTTTTCAACTCATCGTTGTACTTGTCGTAGACCGGGTTGAAGAACTTCCTGTAGAAGGTTTTTTTGCCTGTAACACTGATAGACTCGACTTCAGCCGAAGAGAGCTCAAAAGAGAACGTTTCCAAAGCATCTACACATCTGTCAGCATTCGAAGTAGTGGTCAAGGGCAACAGACCGGTCTGGTAGACCCATCTCAAGAGGATCTGTGTCGGAGATCTGCTATGTTTGGCTGCCAACTCCGACACCAACTCGAGGAGGGGCGTGTCCTTGTCCTGGCCCAACAACGGGGCAAGCGGGGCATACGCCTCGATCAAGATGCCGTTTTTCTTACACAACTCGATGACCCCCGGGGTCTGGCTGGGCAAGTTAGGATGATATTCAATCTGGTTCACTACAGGCTTAATCTCGGCGACAGCCAAGATCCTTTCGACAAATCCGGCATCGAAATTCGAAATTCCAATGTTCTTGGCCTTGCCCTCTTTGTACAACTTCTCCATGTACTTCCAGGCCTCTTCAAGGGTGATGAGAGTGTAATCTGGATCAAAAAATGGAGTATGGAGCAAATAGAGATCCACATAGTCCAACTGCAAGCTCTTCAAGCTCTTGACCAAGCCTTGATATGGATCATCGGCCGATCTCTTTATAAACGAGCCTCCAGGGTTGTATTTAGTGGTCACAAAGACCTCGTTTCTCGGGATTCCGGATCTTTTCAACGCTTCTCCGATCTCGGGCTCCGTTGTGTACGCATCCGAGGTGTCGATGTGCCTGAACCCTTTGTCCAAGCCCTGCTTAACCGCCGATATGAGATCTTCGTGCAAGGTGTCCTTTTCGGACTCGTCCCGGCCCTTTTTTGCCCATTGCCACTTAGTTCCTGATCCGAATCCAATTGCAGGGATCTTGGCCCCATTAAGAAACTCAAAAACCGGCACTTGCGCCGCCAATTCACTCATCTTGTGCCTTTGTCACCACTTTCTTTATCTTGAATAATCGGCAAGAAACAAAAAAAGTGTGGAAATTCTCAGCTTTTATGGATTTTTTTTTCACCTACAGACGGATAAATGTGAGGATGCATCCCCAATTCTCGGTTAAATATACGAATAAATACGGTGGCTCAGGAGTTGTTTTTAGCAGTTCTGAGGAAGTCCATGACGTCTTCTGATTTGCTGGAGCCATGAGCGAATTTCAACACCTCGGGGTCCGACAATCTCATGAACGGGTTGAATGCCTTCTCATCTTTGATGGTGAACTGGCCCGTGGTGACCTCGTTGTTCTGGACGAAATCCAGCAATTGAGCAAGCAGTTTGTTGCTCTGCAACACTTTGGAGCTGAATTTCACATTCGACGCCGTGTATTCGTGGCCTGGGTACACTTTTGTGTCGTCTGGAAGCAGACCCAACACTTTGTTCAACGCCAGGTCCATCTCCAGCCCCGAGCCTTCGAAAAATCTGCCACATCCAGACGTAAATAATGTGTCACCAGTAAATACCAGCTTCTGGGCGGTCTTTTTGTCAACGGCATAGTAGCAAATAGAGTCCTGCGTGTGGCAAGGGGTGTGCAACAGCTTGATCTCAATGTCAGATCCCAACTGGATGATCTCCTCTTGCGATGGGGTGTATGAGACTAAGGGTGACTCTTTCCCGCCAATGATAGGCAAGCCCTGGTATTGTGTGGATAACACTTTGTTGCCCCCTGAGTGGTCATAATGGTGGTGAGTGTTCACAATTGCTTTCAAGTTGATGTCCAACTTCTTCAACTGGGGTAATACTCTTGAAATGGAAGTTAGCAAATGGAATTCGGCCAATCATATTCAAGATACTCACTCGTCCGGCTCAGCGGGATCAATGATCCACGAATCCTTAGTGGCGTCGTCGCTGATGACATACGAGTAGTTGTCACCGGTGCCCCATCTCATCTTTATGTACTCAATATGCATTTTTCTCGTGATTATTCTTGGTCCAAAGTGTCTAGTGATCAATCTGGACATCCAGTATGCTCTGGTTTGCAATTGTGATTGAGCAGTGCGATCTTGCTGAATATATATCCTGGTTCGGTACATAAAATTCAATTTCGATTTTTCGGCAGTCCCTGAATCACGTGACTTATTGGTCCCACGCACACGACCAACAGTGAAAAAAAATGGTAGAGGTGAAAAGTTTCCACCAAGCGAAGACTTGGACCAGGGCGACCAATTGACGAGTTGAGGGCACAAAAGCGCACAGCGACACGAACTCGATGCCGCTCATACGATACAGTCCATCCAGAGTGCCCATTTCAGCGGTGCGAGCGCCGCATAGGGCGTTCCACGTCGCTTTAAGCCCACAGAACCAGAATAAGTACCGGCTGTTGATGGACCAATTGGTGCTGGAACCACAGACTGTGCGTGCCTCGTTGCTCAAATTGCGGGAAATCCACGGCTACCACGATTTTAAGCAAAAAGTCACCGATAACATCAAGGAACAGTTCCAAAACGACTTCTACAACTTGAGTCTTTTCGAGTGCCTGACATCGCTGCGAAATTTGACCCCCACCGTAAATCGGTACTTGAAGACTTTAGTCGAAGACAAATCGCTTTCATCTTTGGAGATCTACGAATCTACTGTGAAATATTTCCAAATGTTAAGCAAGATCATTCCAAAGGACAATTTTGACACAAAGATCAAGATCCATAGTAATGTGCTCGAAAGGTTACTACCCACCGTTCCCAGGGCTCTTTACAAGGAATTTTTCGTTTTGTTGATGGAAATCAACTGTGAGATGACAGAGAATGTAGTCATGTCGAAATTTTTATTCCACTTGCGGTGCGGGTCTCCGGACGAGATCTACACGTTTTTGAACGCAAAATTACCCTCTTTTTCCCCAAAGAACAACCCGGATCTCGTGATGAAAAATAACTATTCTTACACCATGCTCTCGAACATTTTGAGAGTCTACAACAGACTGCGAAACTCGCTGCAGTTTTCACGTGTCATTTCGTTACTTTTCCAAAAGATCGAGGACGATAGAACCGCAGTGCCGAAGGAAATCTTGCTCTCACGCGCATATGAACATCTAATGGCCCATGTTGTCACCAAATATAACATAAAACCGTCGCTTTTGCTCTTGCAAGACATGCAGAATAACTCTATTCCAATTTCCAACCGTATGTTGATGATCTTGTTGAACAGGCTCACCATGGACAGCGATTTGCAGAATTTTGCAGTTCTCACCAACTACATCTTGGAGCTTCATAAAAGAAATGGCCAGAAATTGACTCCAAAGACTGTAGAAGTCATCACGGGCCAGACTTTGAAGATTATGCAGATATCCCAGTTCAGTTACACTGATCTCAAGGTGATCCTGGGGTATTTTTTGGCCTTTTTCGGCAAAAGTGAGCATCTTTTGGACCAATTGGGGCTACTTTCCATCGCCGATGAGCACAGAAAGTTCCTGAAAGCCGATATCAGTGATGTGTTGACGTCATTGGACTATCCCCCTATGAGCTCCTTGGAACAGCTCTACAAGGCGTGTTTCAGGTACATGAACTTCAACAAGAGCCTGACGTCTTCTGGAGTCAAAGAGTTGTACCTCAAGTTCAGAGACACGGCTCTGCAAATTCAAGAATTGGAGAAAACTCAGCCGGATTTGGTCAGTAAACACCCGTTATCGTCTCTGAGAATGAACGACAAGATCTTGAAGTTGTTCATGAGACAGATGCTGTTCAGATTCTCGAGTTTCGAAGGTGCCGCAGAGATTTTGACAGATTTTATGCAACATTTCAAGTTGAAAGTGCTTCCAAACCCCTATGTATACGATATGATCATCCGGTACTACTTGCGGCACAATGACGTGATCCATGCTTTTGAATGGTTCGATCGGATGGTGAACCAGCACGATGTAAATCCCAACATCCGAACGTTGACCAGATTGATCTCGGCTAGTTACGAGCTTGGATCTGACAACTCTCGGTCCATCTGTGCCAAATTGATGAAAAATTTCTTTGCACCTCTGGTGAATGCCAACGTGTACTCGAAACATTTGAATCCAAAATTGAGGTCCATTGCAATCGACTTGAATTTGGAAAAGTATTTCGACTTGGACCATCTTCCTATTGAGGTGTCCCAGTACGATTTAAAGCCGGGAAGAACCGTGCTGACCGATATGAACTTTGAAAGTGAATTCAACGAGTACTTGTTGGACTCTTTTACACTGACTTTTGCGCAAGAAGTTGACGAAGTCTTTGAGGATGGAGAAGTCCAAAACGATGCAACCTGGGAGAAATATGAAGTCGATGCTTATGAAGAAGAGGATATCTTTGAGGTTGGCGATATCGAGTCGCTGGATTTTGAACAAAAATACAGTGTAAAAGAGACAAAAATCGCAAAACCTGTTGCACCAAAAGGGGATACAGAAAAAAAACCCCCAAAATCTTTCCAAAGTTCACAATTTTCATCCGCCAAAGGTTTGGATATCTTGGGTCTTGAGCAAGAACCCACTGATCCACAACAGCCCGTGGACACAGACAAATTGGTGCAAGAGATTGTGTCATATTCTCTTCCGTCACAGGCCAGAGCCGTGCGTCAGTACCCTGTACTTTACAAGAGACGGAAACAATTTATCGAGATGTTGGATTTGGCCAACAATAACGACATTGTGATGTTGTTGTTAAAGTTCTTGCAGAAGAACGAGCATGACATCATCTTTTACAAGTCAAATCGCGACTATAGATCGTTCAATTACGTGTCACCTGGTAAGAAAAGAAAGAGACGAACCGTGTAAATATTTATAGATTAATGAAGTTATGTTACGAAAAAGTATTAAAACATTGAGCCGAGTTCAATAATACTTAGGGAATTATGGAGTTACGTTGAATATTCGACTAAACGACAGAATTTTATTACTTTTGCTGTTTATCTAGAACATTGGCCATTCTCTTGAGAATGGAATAAATAACTTTTCTTTAAATATGGAAACGCAACCGGGGAAACCAACACGAAATATCAACGAAATGAAAACCAGACCTTGGAAAAACAAATGGAAGGAACTAAAAGCATCAGAGATCATCTTCAAAGATGGTGACCTCTTGGCCTGGCTTAAAAGCCGGTAATCCCAAGAAGGGACAACCGTCACAACGGAACAGATCACCTAAAGAGCAAGAATTACACCCTCCAGTCTTTCCCTCGATTGTAAAGTCGATTTCGTTCAAATCGGCTTCTTTGATCTTGACTGCAGCACCTTTCTTTGACTCCTGTAATCTCTTCAATCTCTCCTCGATTTTGATGGCTTCCAGTGTGGCAGATTGGGCCAATTTACCCAAAATCGACAGTTGCAGATCTCTCTGTTGCGATTCCTCCAATTCTTCTTGCTCTTTTAAGCCACAAGTACAGTCTTTACAAGCCTTTCTTCTCTTCTTTCCGTTAGGCAATTCACATCTGATTGGAACCACTACAGGTTTCGACAAATACGAATAGTTGTCTCCATTTTCGATCAACAAGTCGTCATCGTCCAACAACTCGTCGTCATCGTCTTCAAAGTAGTACAATTTGGACTCTTTCATCTTTGAAGAAGAATCCGATTCATACTCATCCAATTCGGAGGAGTCTGTGAGCGAAGGTGACGACAATTTTTTGAAAGTTGGTAAAGATGGAGATGCTGAAGGAACAGGTGACGTCAGTCTCTTGAACAAAGGCAAAGTCTTCCTGAGCGGTTCCGGATTGCTATTAGGCTCTGTTACAGTTGAAACACCGGTTTTTCTCTTCAAAATGGACACACTCTCTGCTCTTGGGGCTGGCTTGACCCATCTGTCATCTTCAGTGACAAATCCGTTCATAATGGCGTCAATTTTGCTCGGTTTCGCAAGACATCCCTTGAATTGTCCGTTGAAATCCAACACTTTGAAAATAGTGACCAAAGTTGGGATTGGAATCTGCTTTAAATACAGCTCTACGGGCAGCAAATAGTACACCAATTGATATGAGTTTTCAACGGCATCTTCCAGCTCCAAGGTGAATTTATCCACAATTTGCTGGACGATTTTGCTTCCAGCATGGTCCAGGAGCAATTGCGTCTTGACAGTTTCAACTTTCGAAGGCTCGGTGACCACTGTTGGGTGCAATAACAAGAGTATACTCGTGATCATTCTCTGTTCTTTGTGCAAGTTATGTTACCTCTATTTCTTCTTTCTTTCTCTCACTTTCTTGTACCTGAAGATTGTCTTCACTGGTTTTTCTTGTCTTTACTTGATTCTCACTATCCAACTATGATCAATATCTACTTTTCAACACTCTTTCCATGAGTTTTCTCGCGATTATATTACAAATTCTTTATCATTTTGATCAATCGTACAACGGAACCTTTTTCCGCATTAAGAAATATGAGAAAAAATTTTCCCGTCTGCCATTTTTTTTCTTGCTCATGGGTGGAGATTAGTAATCAGCATGCAATTCTACGTGTCACCAAGAGTTTTTCTTTTGAGTTCAAAGGCCGCGGTGTGCAGCGGAGATCAAAAGACGGATTGGGAAGTCTCGGCCCACTCGGTGGTAGTAACTAAAAAGGGGAGTTGGGTTATGACCAAAGGTTACCTGGTTGCTCATAGCGATGTTCAGGAATCTGCGTACAGTAAGTATCAGATGCTCTCGGGGTTATAAGTTAAGACCGAACGTTTTTTTCTTCGACTAATGCCTTTAACTGGCGATTGCTAAAGTTTTCAAGTAGTGGCTGATAAGTACCCCAAGTCCAGATCAGGAAGCCGTAAAGCTGAGCTCGAGGAAGAGGCAGAAGAATATGTCTCAACTCGAGAGACCTCGTTTGCAGTGAAATTGTGGCAGTAGACTGGGTGAACCACAGTGCTGGGGTGTTGTGAGGCGTACTAATACTAACGTAGCACCGTAAATCAGGTACACATCAAGGAGAAACCGGACACGCGGCAATGATACTATCTATAGTTTATCAAAGTCTCGAAGCAGATGGAGAAACAAGGATTTACCTACTTACTATTTCCCCAAAGACAGTCTAAAATAGAATCTTTTTAAGGGGTGTGTCACGTGACCATTTCAGCTGTACTATTTTCACTAGCCCATCAAGACAAATGAAGCCTTAACAGTTTCTTGAGCATCTCCCCAACGTTCATACCTTCAGAGTTGTCTTAATGACGACCGTCCATGTCTATCCGACACTGCACACACCAATGTCCCGAGATAGTCGGCCCGAACTTCTTCAGCCGGTGTTCAACGTTGCCCTTAAAGTATCCCCAATTAGCGACTATTATTTTTCGGACTAAATATTTCACCGCTAGTGCCATTACAAGTCAGCTAAAGTTTTTCAATATAAAAACCAGACATTCGTTCGCCAGTTCTGTGAGACTCACACCCAGGAACAAGATATTTACTCAACTTATCTCACATAAACCACGATGCCCAACAAAGAAGTTTTGAATCCCACAAAGTTACCAGTAGTAGCCGATGCAGTAGAGGGACTTCCATATTTCTTGGTGAAAAATCCAATTCCTGCAGGAACTGCCGTTGCTGGTCAGGAGAACATTCCAGCGTTGTTCACTCCTTTGGATGTAAAGAATCTCCATTTCCCCAACAGACTTGGTGTGTCTCCGATGGCCCAATATGAGGCATTCAACGGTGAAGTCACTCCTTGGCATTTCTCGACTTACTCGTCTTATGCCACGAGAGGACTGGGATTGATCATTGTCGAGTCAACGGCTGTCGTTCCGGAAGGGAGGGGCTCTGCCAATGATACGGGGATCTGGAACGATGATTTGGCCAGATTGTGGAAACCAATCGTGGATTTTGTACATGGTGAAGATCAGATCATTGGAATTCAATTGGGCCACTGTGGTAGAAAATCGAGTCATGCACCTTTGTACATGAACCCTCACAGAGGTATCACCGAAGAGGAAGGTGGTTGGCCCGATGAGGTCTACGGACCTTCTCCAAACAATTTCTTGCCGGGTGAAAGTTTTACTGCTGTGGAGATGTCCAAAGAGGATATTAAATATGCAGTCAAACAGTTTGGTGAGCTGGCCAAGAGAGCTGTAGAGATATCCGAATTTGATTTCTTGGAGATCCATGGGGCTCATGGGTACTTAGTCAACGAGTTTTTGTCCTTGCTCTCCAACGAGAGAACTGATGAATACGGTGGATCGTTGGAAAACAGAGCAAGGTTTGCGATTGAAGTCATCGATGAGATCAGATCTGTCATTCCACTGAAGATGCCGTTATCCATTAGAATTTCTGCCTCGGACAACGTTCCAGAAAACCCTCGTGGTTTCACTGTCGAAGACTCCAAAAAATTGGCTGATTTGATCATCCCACATGGTATTGACATCATAGATGTCTCCTCGGGTGGTATCAGTTTGGAGCAGCACAGAAGAGGTACTCTCCAAGGTATGCATGTGCCATTGTCCACCGAGATCAAAAAACATGTTGGTGACAGACTGACTATCGCTGTTGTTGGTGGTATCAGAGAGGCTGAGTACGCCAATAAGGTCATCGAAGAAGGCCATGCTGATATTGTTTTGAGCGGAACACAGTTTATGAGAAATCCTGGCTTAGGATTGGCCTTTGCCGAGGCTTTGGGAGTCAAAACCCACCGTGCTTTAACACATTTTTAGATGTTCCTTAATATGACCTAGACAGGTTGATAATACAACTATATTTGATAAACAGACGAGCCTTGGATCCAAGACCCATTGTGTGTGGAGCTTTGCACAGAGATCTGTAGCTGTTCTTGGCTGCTTTATCTATAGCTGAAGCAGGCAACTCCGTATCTAAACCACTTCACAAAAGCCAAAGAAAGGGGCGTGTCACGTGACCGCTTCAGCCGTAGATTTTGTCTCACTAGTTAAGTTAATACCCTTCGTATGGCCGAGCAACCCCCTAAATTTGCCAAGCACCCCGGATCACACTAAGCTGGTCATTCCATCCCATTAGGCATTTCCGACCCATTAGGCATGTCCGACCCAGCTATCCCCGAACTAGACGGCCCACCATTTACAGCCGAACTTCTACAGCCGATGTTGAACTTTTTCCATCGGCTGAAAAAACCCTGATTAGTAATTTTTTCGGATGAAATATTTCACCACTGGAGGTAGTTAAAGAATGCCATTACAAATCACCAGGCCAGCATTCAATATAAATACCAGACATTCTCTCACCAGAATCCCAAGACTCACATCAAGGAACAACAGATCCAACCAACAACTCTATAGAACAAAATCTACAATGCCAAACGACGAAGTATTAAACCCTACAACTAGACCAGTTATAGCTGAAGCAGTGCAGGGACTTCCATATTTCACGGTGAAAAATCCGGTACCTGCAGGTACTGCCATTCCAGATCAGGAGAACATTCCGGCCTTGTTCACACCTTTAAAGGTGAAAAATCTCAATTTCCACAACAGAATCGGTGTATCTCCAATGGTACAATACCAAGCTTTGGAAGGGGAAGTTACTCCATGGCATTTCTCCACCTACAGTTCTTATGCCACCCGAGGACCGGGATTGATCATTGCCGAAGCAAGTGCTGTCGTTCCGGAAGGAAGAGCGTCGGTCAACGACGCCGGGATCTGGAACGACGCTTTGGCAAAGCTGTGGAAACCAATTGTAGACTTTGTCCACAGCCAGGACCAGATTATCGGGCTCCAATTGGGCCACAGTGGCCGGAAATCGAGCCATGCTCCTTTATGGCAATTCCCGCATAGGGCTATCACCAGAGAGCAAGGTGGCTGGCCAGACCAGGTCTACGCACCTTCTGCAATCAGCTTTAAACCAGGTGACAGTTTCACTCCAGTAGAGATGACAAAGCAGGACATCCAATATGCTGTCAAGAAGTTCGGCGAACTGGCCAAAAGAGCTGTAGAGATATCCAAATTTGATTTCGTAGAGATCCATGGTGCTCATGGGTACTTGATCAACGAGTTTTTGTCTTTAATCTCGAATAAAAGAACTGATGAGTATGGTGGATCTTTTGAAAACAGGGCCAGATTCTTGCTCGAAATCATCGATGAGATCAGATCCGTCATCCCTCTGGATATGCCTTTGTTCATAAGAATCTCTGCCTCTGATAACGTTCCTGATAACTCACTTGGATGGACTATAGAAGACTCGAAAAAATTGGCTGATTTGATCATTCCACACGGAATTGACGTCATAGATGTTTCCTCGGGTGGTATCAGTTTAGAACAGCACAGAAGAGGTGCTGCTCAAGGTATGCATGTGCCATTATCTGCAGAATTAAAGAAACATGTCGGTGACAGACTGACAATAGCCGTGGTTGGTGGGATCAGTGAAGCCTCTTATGCGAATGAGGTTATCGAGGAAGGTCATGCCGATCTCGTTCTCTGTGCCCGTCTGTTTATGAGAAATCCTGGATTGACTTTGGCTTTTGCTGATGCTTTGGGGGTCAAGACTTACCGTGCTTCGACACATTTTTAGAAAGTTTGTATATGGACAAGTTAGTTTTGATTTATCTCAGAGATTCTAGCATGTACTACACATTTCGATCAGTTGTGTCACACATTCGATCAATCCTGTACCCATAAGACGAGTTACTGGTCATTGGGACTATGCTTAGATTCCACCGCTAAACCCCCTAAACCCCCTAAATCCTAAGGCCCCTAAACCCTGATCGGGATCAATATGACATGGCTTCCAATCCAGCAAGGTATAGAACCAGCACACCCGGAGACAGATGACAAATGGGTAATTGATCCCAGCGGCCCCCAGGACCCGAAACATGCAAAAATCACACAAAAAAGGGGTGTGTCACGTGACCGAGCCTATCGTATTCGTTTAACACCAGTCTCAAGGGTTTGTTGTTGGTATATCGCCCCCTCCAACCTCGGACTAATCAAATTTATCCGAGGTAGTCGCACCATCTATAGCCGATACCATCGACGTTTCTGAGGTTAATCGGGTTGAAACCCCTTTTACAGTAATTCTATCGGATCAGAAATATTCAAGAGCACATTTCAACAATTTCAAGTCCATGACAAATTATTTCCAGGGTCTTTGATATAAGTACCAGAGATTGGCTCAAAAAAAATTGAGCCTTCATCAGAACATGCTAAGGTCATTGCAAACCAACAAGCATAACATTCTTCAAAAGCTCACTTCAAGGAAAAAGTTCCCACTTAGAAACAAGTCCACAATGCCAAAAGAGTTCTTGAATCCCACAGACTTACCAGTTAAAGCTGATGCAGTGGAGGGGTTCCCATACTTTTTGGTAAAGAATCCAGTTCCTGCAGGGACTGCTGTCGCTGATCAGGAAAATATTCCGGCATTGTTCAAGCCATTGGATGTGAAGAATCTCCATTTCCACAACAGAATTGGAGTCTCCCCAATGGCTCAATACGAGGCAACTAACGGTGAAGTCACACCATGGCATTTCGGTGCATACACTTCTTATGCCACTAGAGGTCCAGGATTAATCATCGCGGAAGCCACTGCCGTAGTTCCAGAGGGTAGAGGCTCTGTCAATGACACGGGAATCTGGAGTGACGATTTGGCGAGATTGTGGAAACCAATTGTAGAGTTTGTACACGGCCAAGATCAGATAATCGGTCTCCAATTGGGCCATGGTGGCAGGAAATCCGGTTTCGCTCCATTGTACATGAACCCCCACAGAAGTCTTACTGAAGCGGAAGGTGGCTGGCCAGATAAGCTCTATGGACCCTCTCTGGTGAGTTTGAATCCAGGTGCCACTTACACTCCGGCTGAAATGACTAAAGAAGACATCAAAAATGTTGTCAAGAAGTTCGGTGAACTGGCCAAGAGAGCTGTAGAGATTTCCAAATTTGATTTCTTGGAGATCCATGGGGCTCATGGGTACTTGATCAACCAGTTTTTGTCATTGCTTGCCAATGAGAGAACTGATGAGTACGGAGGGTCGTTGGAGAACAGGGCAAGGCTTGCCATTGAAGTTATTGACGAGATCAGATCGGTGATCCCACTGGAAATGCCGTTATTCATAAGAATCGCAGCCTCTGACAACGTGCCAACTAACAAACTCGGTTGGGTTATCGAAGATTCCAAGAAATTAGCCGATTTGATCATTCCACATGGAATTGATGTCATCGATGTCGCTTCTGGAGGTGTTTCTTTGGAGCAGTACAGACGTACAAATGCTCCAGTCTCACAGGTGGACCTTGCGACAGAATTGAAGCAATATGTCGGTGATAGAGTGGTTATTGCTGTCAGTGGTGGTATCAAGGAAGCTACAGCTGCGAACGAGATTATCGAGAAAGGCCAAGCCGATATCGTTCTTTCTGGAATGCTGTTTATGAGAAACCCCGGTTTAGCATTGTCTTTTGCTGAGACTTTGGGTGTCAAGACTCATCGTGCCTTGACCCATTTCTAGGTATGGCACTTGAAAAATGTTATATAAGATATATTACCTCCTCTACCCAAATTTGAACAACTTACTATGAACAAAAACCACGCCACAAGCCATAACACTAACCAATATAAAATCACCTTAATCGTTCACCATTACCTTCGAACCCAGCGACCACTACCCGCCGCTACTCACCTTTTCCACACCCCAATTTTTCAACCTCTCCATCTCAACCAGCTCATCGCAAAAGTCGTGCACACCCAAATCTGCACTTTTTTTGTACCCCTTTGTGTACAAATTTCCCAAACAGGAATACAACTTATGTTTATATTTGTGGATTTTTCTTCCTCTTCTTAAAGCTGTAGACCCAGTTAGCATCACCCTTACCACCGCTTATTAGCACCCCCAGGTCCAAGATACCAGGTCCAGATACCAGATCCAAGATGGTGGATATTGATCTATCGCACCTCACAGCGGAACAACTTGATCAACTCAAATCGTCGATCTCCACGATCCAGAATCTCACAAATAGCCAGTTGATCCCTACACAAGAAGTCTCCAATGCGGCTAATGATACGATAGTGGAACCTCCAGCCACCATGAGGATAGCTACCAAATCTGAATCACACATCCATAATATCGAGCCGGCTCCAATTGCGCCTGCACCTTTGGTTGTGCAGAAGAGAAGAACTCCATCATTTTTGGCGAGACGTAACATTACATTGCCTGCTCTGAACAAACTCCTGAGTTTCAAAAACGAGCTTGAGTCATCTAATTCCAATGTGCTTGCCAAGATCCACGAATCTTTGAACCTTTTGCAGGAGACGTACCTGGAAATTGGGTTCTCAGAGAACGAATTGATCAAAAGCGAGTCATACTTGATGGGCAGACTAAGCGATTTGATCCACCAGGCGGATTTCACAAAACAGAGCTTAAACTTGGAGATCATGACGATAATGAACGATATCTTTGAAATTGACAACATTTTGACCAACAGGTTCAAATACGACTACGTTATCGACGACTCATTGAAGGAAACCATCCAAAAGTTCAATGCAAGATTTCAGCACAGTATCAGTAACACGGAATTGAGCGTGATATTGCTAGATTTGAACCCAGGATCGAAAAATTTGCTAGATTTGAAACAGAAATTGTTGAAAGTGTTTGAACAGTTGCATCCGAGGTACACCAACAAAGTGATAGACTTGAGCAACAAGACTGCGAGATTTTACGAAGATTACTACAAAATCGACAACTACGAGTTGGTGAATAGTGATCTTTTGAAACATTTACCGACCCATGAAGACGCAAAAATCTATGACAGCGACTGTGAGTTTGACTACGAAAAAGTGGACCATCTCTTGAACAATACTGTATATAAAGACCTCACACACAGGCTATTTGGTAAAATTGATGAAGAAACACTGCATTTGAGGGCGGAAATCACAAGAAGGATCGACTGTCTCATCCTGCTAGCTCAGGAAACCATCGAATTGTACCAGATATTACACACCGAAAAAGAGCTGCAGAACAGTAAAGTGCTATACTTGAACGAAATACAACAAATGAACAACACACTTGACCTAGATAGCAAGATCGAATTGGTGCATCATAATATAGGCTTGAAGAACAAGAATATCAGGGATTTACAAGAATTGAACAAGGCACTTCTACAGGATAAGAGCACCAGAGAGGACAAGTTATCGAAATTGAGAACCGAATGTCAAGATTTGTGGCGTAAATTGAAAGAAGAACCTTCTATTGTTCTGGAATTTGTACTAAATCACGATAATCTCAAACCAGAGAGTATCCGTGCATTTGCACTAGAATTGCAGAGACTAAAAGACTTGAAATTGCAAAACATAGCCGCTTTTATCGAGGAGGCAAGAGAACGGATCCAACAGAGTTGGGAATTTCTTATGTATTCCGAGGACACAAGACAAAAGCAGTTCCCACTGTATTACAAAGAAGACGAATCGCAATTCGACGAACCTCTATTGGACCAGCATAACGACTATTTCGATAAATTGGCACTTGAAGTGGAAGAATTGAAACCGATCTTGGAAATGATTCGGGAATTCGAGATATTGTTACTGGAAAAGGTAAAATTGGAGGAAGATTGCAAAGATGCGTCGAGATTATTGCAAAGAAACTCATTCAGGATATTGAAAGAAGAGGAAAAGACCAGATTGAGGTTGCAAAGACTGATTCCTCAGACTCTTGAATATTTGAAGACAAAACTTGAGGAATTCGAGCTCAAGAACAAGAAACCGATCTTAGTGGAAGGAAAAGTCTACTTTGATGTGTTGCTTGAGATTGAAGAGAATTTGAACACAAAGCCGTCGACAAAGAGAAGACAACAGCAACAGCAGCATCAACCTCCAAGACAGAGATCTGTATCAGTGACACACCATTCAGCTCCATCTACAGTGCTTCGGCGTCCCAATACTGCCCCATCTCCGTCATTTATCCAGACAAAATCAGTTCCGAGGAAAACATCACAGCCATCTGATGACACACCGGTCCGTAGGGGGAAGACCGAGGGAGAATCAACTGAACTTCGATTCAACAGAGCCTCAGTGACGACTATAAACGATTTGAACAGAAAGCGTAGACCTCTGACACCGAAATCGCAGATAATTTCACCTTTGTACTCGTCTCCAGCCCGCAAAAGGACTCTTTCTCCATCCCGGGCTGTAGTGTCCAAAGTCGACGAAGAACCTCCTTATAAAAAGGTCAACGGTCGCTTGAGATCGCCTATCAGAACTATAGGAATTCCAATGTCTCATTACAATGCCAACAAAATGAACGTGTTGCCCACTTTGAAATACGGACTGCTCGAGTATAAACAAGCGGGCAAAGCCGGAGAGAAAAGTCCTATCCAGCTTTCCAGCAGCGATCTCAGTGAACTTGAAGATGACGACAATACGAATAAAGAAAACACGGACCAAGTTGTATAATTAATGTGAATGTAAACAAGATGATAGCTGTATTATTAAATGATGTGAATGAAGTGATATTAGTGTAGTAGATTGTGAAGATAGACAAGATAACAGTGGTTGAATAACTATGATGTGAAGATAGACAAGATGATCAGCCATTGTATAACATTAATGTGACTATATCTCAAACTAATCAATTGTACTTCTTTGGCACTGTACCTTCTGGTGGAGAAACGTCCCAAGTCTTGCCCTTGGTGTCGGTCCAGTTTGTCGAAAGAGCAGTGCCGTTGCTCTCGATAAAGCTCTTCTGCATTGCCCTCCTGGTGTCTGGGTCTGCACCCAGGTACAATTTCTTGAAAAACTCGTTCTCATCCTGGGCATCCAGATCCTCTGCATCATCTTCCACGTCGAATTTGGACCAATCTGTCTTGTTTTTGGACGAAGACGGGTACAGAAGAGGGGTGGAGCTGGAAGCCGACGGAAAAGCCGAAACTTGGTCATTTCCCGAGCCCTCGATAGAACTCCACTTCCCCAGAGTCTTTTTCTTCAAGGTGACTTCGACTTTAGTGGACATCACTTTAAAGCTGCTCTCCTGGGGTACAATTGGGGCAAATAACTTGTATTCGTAAAAGACATCAGACCCAGTCTCTGTCTTGAACTCCACCAATAAAGTGGTGGATTTGAACACGATATTAGGGTCAGAAGCTTTTTTATAGAAAAAGTCGATGGTTAAAGTGTCTGAACTTTGGTAGTAGGACATCTTTAAGCCTTGAGTTGGCGTTGGGACAGTGGCCAGGGCTGAAACCAGGGCTGGAACCACAGCGCCTTGCCCTGCCAGTTTCTTTTCCAGCACCGAGTCAAGCTCCTGCTCTTCTACACCCAATACCTTCAGTTTCTTGGTGATTTTTGTCGACCAAATGGGCAAAGTCGGGTCTTGGGACCCGTATTCTTTGGCCAAATTCAACAGTGTCAAAGATTTGCCATATTCTGTCTTGTGGAAGTACACAATTGCAAGCCGGAAGTATACGACGGCGATATTTTCCCTCTTGTTCCGCTGCTTAGACACCTGCAAAGCCTTTAACAACCCATCCAAGGCGTCATCGAGCCTGTTCAACCTCTGGTTGGCAATGCTCTTTCCGAGCAAGGCCTTAAAAGACTCAGAATTCTCTTTCAAAGCGTCGTCAAACTCCACAATGGCCTCTTCATAGAGTTCTTTCTCGTTCAATGCTTCTCCCTGTTTAATCGACTTGTCAATCATGGTGTTGTTGCAGTGCTGCGGTGGTGTGGCGGTGCGGCTAGTGCTGGTATCGTTCACCTGACAGATGAAAAACCAGGTGAGGTCGTGCACATGCATACAATTCCCGAATCCGGCAACTCATCTGTCTCGCTATAAAAAATTTTCCCACTGAAAAATTATCAAATCTTTAGTACCGCTGAGATCACGACAACAGAGCATGTCATCCGTCAATCCAAGCGACATCACTGCCCAGACAAGGGTGAACACACTTGTGCTAGATGCCGGTCCACTTATCACGCAAACTGCATCCACTTTGCAGACTTATGCTAATGGTTTTTACACGACTCCAGGGGTGTACAATGAGTTGAAAGATGACTTTGTCAAGTCGCAGTTGGTCCTTTGGGGCGATTCTTTGAAGATCAGACATCCTAAACCGACCTCGATAAAGCGTGTAGCAGAATTCGCGAAATTGACCGGAGACTACGGTGTTTTGTCGTTGAACGATATCCATATCATTGCATTGGCGTACGAATTGGAGTGCGAAGAGAATAAGGGGGATTGGAGGTTGAGGAAATTTCCGGGCGAGAAGAAGGAGTTCAAAAAGAAAGAACAAGGGAAACAGCAGGAGAACAAAGATAAGGAGAAAGAACAAGAGAAAGAGTTAAAAGAGGAAGAACAAGAACAAGAAGAGACCGATGAATGGGTGATACCGAACAAGGCAAAAGACGCTCCCCAGGCCCAGGCTCAGGCCCAGGCCCAGGAAAAGACCGAGCCAACTGGCAATAAGAAACCACGCCGTAGAGGTGGAAAGAAACAGAGAGCCAAGAAGGAAGCGGCATTTCTGGAGCAAGAGGCCGCATTGAAAGAAGAACCAAAAGAGTTGGCAGAAGAGTACAATGAAGAAGATGACGATGGAGACTGGATCACACCTGAAAATTTGCATGAAGAGATGATGAAAACACACGACGAGCAGATATCGGAGATCACGACGGCGAAAAGTGTGATCAAAGTGGCGATCTCGACCGGGGATTTTGCATGTCAGAATGTCTCATTACAATTGGGGTTGAATTTGATGAATGCCATGTCCGGTAAGAGGATCAAGAGAGTCAGAAATTACATGTTGAGGTGCCACGCGTGTTTCCGGTTGGCTCCCTTACCTAAAGACGGGACTCCAAAGCATTTCTGCACCTACTGTGGCGGTCCAACGTTGTTGAGATGTGCCGTGAGTGTGGATTCCAAAACAGGTGAGATCACTCCACATTTGAAGAAGAATTTCGAGTGGCACACGCGTGGAGACAAGTACTCATTGGCATCACCACTTTCCAAGAACCTGTCGAAACGGTACGGGAAAGCGGGGTACCAGCACGACCCCTCCAGGAGACAGGACGTTGTGTTGTTGACGGAGGACCAAAAAGAGTACCAATTGGCCGTGAAGAACGACAAATGGCAGAGAAGACAGAACGAGAAGTTGCTCGAGGAGTGGATCGGGGGCGGAAGTGCCGATAACTACATCAGTCCCTTCAACAGCGTGCAAAGGGGCCACAGTTCTGTCAAGATCGGCCGGGGTAAATTTGTCAATTCCAGCAAGAAGAAATAGGTCGTGCAAATATCCTAAACCTCCCGATTCGGAAAATAACTTACATCATATATTACATAGTTAGAAGCTTTCGCTTTGTATGGCTATTGTCGGTATCTTTGTCTTTGGGTGTTGAGCACTATTGAGCACATCAGCATCATTCAACACACTACAGCGTACACACCTCACATTTACCTACACCACTCCACACCCACCTACTTCCACCGACTCATTCCGCTAATTTAGCTCACCCACACCAGCTATTTCACGTCCAAAATTTTCAGACAGAAAAAGTTTTTCTTGCACTCTGGAATTATTAATAGATCAACAAGTACCGCTCAGTCAAACCCAGTTCCCCACCCCAATAACCCGCTAATAGACCCATTTCTATAGACCAAATCCCCGAGCAGAGTATCGCGGCATAGCACACGATTTCCAAGCGCACCATGACAAATACTCCACCCATTAGCGCCCCAGCAAGCGACGAACCGATCCCTAGAGCCGCCGATGTGTCTCCGGGCACCACGGCGCCACCAGAAGACGCCGCTACCAGACAGAGAAGAACACCAACGATATCGTTCGATTCCGGGACGAAGACACAGACTTTCACCTTGCACAAGAAATCCGATCCGGGCAGCGGCAGCGGCAAATCCGAAGACCCAGAACAGAGCACCAAGATCCAGGCCATATCCAACTTGAGATGTCCCTCACCGCCGCCAATCTTGAACAGACCACAGCCCGTTGTAGCCACAACCAGCTCAGACCAACAGAACCCTCAAATTGGCATTTTCAGACAGAACACCGCGACCCCTCAGCCAGTGGCCTCCATACTACAGTCCAACCCCACATCCCCTGCTTCGTCCCTGAGGGACCCCTCTGTGCGGATTTCGTCGCCCACAGAGATCCACCATTCTGGCAAGGAGACTGTGCCAGCTGGTGGCGCGATTTTGCGTGGCAGGGCCGCCCAGCAGGCCGTTGTGGCGCTGGTGCTGGCGCAGACTGCCAGAAACAGAAGTGGGCCGGACCGCCATGTGCACATGCTGGATTCCCTGTCCAACGAGGACCTGTTGAGCGTAGAGAACTTGCAGATCAACGAGCAGCAGTTTAGACACCACAAGGCGCCCTCGATGCACCTGCATTTCTACGTGGACGAGACGTTGAAGCACGTGAGCAACACTGTGAGCTCACGTTCCAGGAGCGGCTCGGGCAGCACGTCGGAATCCAAGCCGGTTTTGGACCAGATCCACCAGGAAAACGTGAAAAAGGCGGTTCTGGCCACGACTCCAGTGAACGGCAACGGCCAGGTGCCCGCCACAGTGATAACCAAGCAGACCGTGGACGCCCGTTTGCCCTCAGATGACAACAAGTTGCACGTGTTGTTCGGGATCTGCGGCACAGTATCGACCAAGAAGACCCGCTTGATCATTAACAAGTTGGAGGAAGTGTACGGGGCGGACAAGATCTCGATCCAGATCATCATCACGTCGGCACTGGAGCACTTTGTGAGCCGCGGCGAGTTCCCGAGCTCGGTTCAGATATGGAGAGACAAGGACGAGTGGACTACATGGGGAGGCAGATCCGACCCGGTGTTGCACATCGAGTTACGTCGTTGGGCTGATATCTTGGTGATTGCCCCGCTCACCTCTAATACCCTTTCCAAGATTGCCCTTGGGTTGTGTGACAACTTGTTGACCAACGTGGTGCGTGCCTGGAACACCCAGTATCCGATCTTGGTGGCACCCTCGATGGTGAGTTATGCCTACAATTCGCCCATCACCAAGCGGCACTTGAAAGTGATCCGCGAGGAGATGAAGTGGATCGAGATCTTGAAACCGACTGAGAAAGTCGTGGGCAGTTATGGAGATATTGGAATGGGAGGCATGATGGACTGGAACGAGATTGTCAAGATGATCACGGTGAAGGCTGAGGACTTGGGGTTCAAAGATTCAGAGGATGAAGATGAGAATAATGGCGTTGATGAGGATGAAGATGAAGACGACGAGGGAGATGACGAGGATTTGAAAGAGCAAGACGAGGGTGAAGAAGAAGGTGGTGAAGATGAAGACGATGACGATGATGAGCAGATCAAGATCAGTGTGGCTGATGAAGATGAGATCGAGAAGGTGTTGAAGAAGTGACAGTGTTTAGTTCTTGTATGTGTGATAATGATGTATTTTATTGTGTTAGTAACTTGAATCAGGAACTTTCGTGTGGTTATAGTATTAGTGGTGTTGTGTATATGAGTTGATCTATCTACCTTACTGGGTCCTTCCCTTCCATACAAAAGAAACTGAAGTAAACTGCAACATTGTACAACTACATCTACTTATTTCAACCACCCCTTCACCTCAAAACGCTTCAAGCCTTGTATATCACATGCATACTGAGTACCACAGCCTTGCTCTTTGCGAAGGCTCAGTCCTTTCTAATTTCAAGAACAAAGCACCAGCTTCACCTGATGCCCTGATCTTTCTAGCTTCAAACTGACTATTCACTCTTTCTTCTACTTACCGAGTCTGGCTATATCTGATCCCAACCCATCCCCACCTCACTCCGATTGGCCTTGAAATAGCAAAATAAGAATAACGATAAATTGCTGCTTTTTTCTTTTTCAATACAAACTGGTGTGCTAATCAAGGTTTCTTTGTTCTCATGCAAGGTCTCGGCTGGACCTTGGAGCTCGCATTGGTGCATCCCTGATCGTATCAATACGTGTAGACGGCATGACTTGTTGTGAGGTCAAATCAGTTTCTTCTCAGTAACCAACCACAACGAACAACAACCATCCCACGTTCCCAGATCCCCTCTTCTCATATTTTTGCACTTATCCAATATCCTGGCCCCAATCTATAAAACCCAATCCCTGCCATCCCTGCTAATTGATTTCCCACCCTTTCAGCTATTTTGACCGCGCACGACTCCCCCTTATATATGCAATTTATTATTGTCATTACGAAAAATAAAAACAGAAGACAAAAGTTGATAAAAAAAGCATTTAACGAGAACCAGCCCTCCAGGACGTGATATCACCACGGTCCATAGCCACAGTGCACCGTCAATATCAACACACCGATCATTACTCTACTATCCAGTGAAATACCTCAATACATTTTTCTTCATTCCAAGTGAGCCAGTGCCAGAATACACCCAGACAAGTTTCAAGTTTCAAGTTTCACTTCATACCCATGTCTGGCAACAACGGGATCATCACGGCAGCATCCGATAAGGATCTGCAACCGACTTTCAAGATCCCAGTGTCCAATTCAAGACATCTGGCGGCAAATTCCGGCCCGGTGTCGTCCCCGGGCCCGGCAGCCCAACTGCTGCAACACAGTCCGCGGCAAGAGGCCCCCGTGGTGTCCAAATCCACTCCTCCAAGTACGCCACCGTTCCAGGAGGAAAGTCCGCTGCTGATATCCATGTCAAATACTCATAGTTCCACTTCGGGCCACAGTAGGAGGTTGAGTGTCGATAATCAGCTGTTACTCGTCCCGAAGACCCCCGATCACCAGAATTTGAACAATGGATTTGAAAACACGCCATTACAATCACCTACAAAGACCCCCAGATCGGTCAAGAGAAGATCTACAGACGTTTACAACTTGTTAAAGACCCCAGACTACAAATTACACAGAGTTGGCCACAGTGGATTTGATGATGAAGATGATGAGAAGATCTCCCGACAGGCAAAGAGAAGTTCGTTGGAGTTGTACAAATTGCTCAACACAGAAGACAACAAGGTCAAATTGGTGCAAAAATCGCCAGTGCAGAGTTCTACATCGGTGTTCAACGACAATCCGACTTCCCCGGGCAAGAACACGTACCGTGTAAAGAAATCAGATGCCGATATCAAGGAGTTGAGTAACAACTTGAAAAGTCGTTTGAACTATGCTTTTTTGAAAGTACAGCATGGAATGGGCGATAAGCCAACAGCTGACTTGGAAAAGAGTCCAATGAAAGCCGCAATGCCTACATCAACTTCAAGAGACGCTCCGATCACAAGGCCAAGACCTTTGAGTCTCCATTCTGTTTCAAATTCACAACTGCACAGTTTCTCGAACAACAGGATCAGACTAGACGATTTCGCAGCCTCGAGGTCCAACCGCAGAAACTCTGTGTCGTCTCACGTGACAACCAATGCCAACGAGGCTCTTTTCACTGCTTTATCCCCAAAGCAACCCTCACACCATTACCTCAAACAGCATGAGCACGATCCAGAAAAGACAGCTGCAATGTCATTGATGAAATTGTCGTCTCCGATCAAACAGAATGCCACGATGAACTTCGGCTCAAATTCTACCCAGAGTTCTCCAACCAAGAGAGCGCATTTTGTACAACAACCAGACGAAGAAGATAACAAGACAGAGACGGATATCGACGAAGACGATATAGATATGAAGCATGTGAAGACGGATGACGAGTTTTCGGAATAAGCATATCATTTCTGGTGTTTAACTGCCTTTCGGGTCTTGCTTTCAGGTGTTCTCGTTTTACATGTTTGTTGTCTTTGTCTTTCCGTTTACTGTCTTCAGACAATACTACTTTAGATCTTTTTAGTACTTTACCATTACCGTGTACCATACTGTCAATTATATAGTGAATAGATTCAGTTCTCCGTGATTTTTATGCATCGCTGCACCGGGCCAAATCTTTTTCAGTGCCTGAAAAAATCCATTTCGAAAAATCATACATCACAAATTATCGCACCCACCCAGTAAGAATGGCATCATTACGAGCATGTACACGGCTCTACTCCACTATAGTGGCGACAAAGAGACCGCTGCTACTAGAAGTACTTCCCTCGAAGAGAAGTCTTCAAAAACTTTTGTTCGATTTCGACTCCAAGTTGAACTACAGAAAGTACCTACCAGTGATATCCAAGATCTATGACAATTTGGATAACCAGGACCTTATCGTTGAGAAATTGCCTAAAAAAGTCAAGGGAAGTGATTTGATGTTGTTCAGAAAGGTTTTGCAAGAGATAAGGACAAAATCGCACACGATAAACCGGCATCTTGTCAAGTTGGAGAACGAATTAGTAGAATACGGAGCAGAGATGGGTGATAACGATGCTGTGCTGATTTTACTGTTTGAGTGCTTGAAAAATCCGCAGATAAATACGGAGGAAGATACAGAACACCTGAAAATCTTAATCAAAGAACTTGTGGAGTTGAAGCACCCTTTGACGTTGAAATTGAGTGGAGATCTTGCCTATGAACTGCAGAATTTCCCCCAATGTGAGAGTTTTTACACGAGATTCTTGGAAACTGAGCAAGATACCATGCTAGCAGGTGAAGTTTACCAGAGCTTTGGAATACTATGTTTCCGTAACTTGAAAGACTTGAACAGACTGGAGTTGATGTTCCAAAAACTGATCAAATTGACCACGTTGGATAAACTCTCACATTCGTTTTTCCATCTCGGTTTGATCCATGAAAATGATCCTAAATTGGCACGGTATTACTTTGAAATGGCAGCTTCCCAGGGGCTCTTGGAGAGTTTTGCCAATCTCGGGTTCTTGGAGTTGAACGTGTTCCAAAACCCTGCCAAGCTGTTGGAGTGGTTTAAATTGGGTACGGAATTAGGCGATTTTAACTGTACCATTGGTGTTTTTGATGCTTTTGTGCTGAGCAAAGATTACAAGTTGGCAAAAAGATCGTATAATAGTATAGTTCTGCTGCTCGCCAAGAATCCGAACTTGATGTCGTTAGAGAGGTTTCATGAGTTGAGGAAGAAGAGTATTGGGGAGTTGCAGTCAAATTCTGAGACTCTGGGCACAGATAAGTGGAGTATATAAAGGGGACATCAGAACCATACCTTCCTGTTTATAGAGCATATATAGATTTTTATGAGGCATAAGTCAGTTCCTGCTTGTAAAGTTCATACTTCTCTATTTAAGATATTCTGCACAGGGTTAGATTATCCGGGGTCAAAACGTTTTAAATTCATTAGATCTAGCATTTATAAAATCATTCCCTCAACAACACAATGACATCGCCATTCCTCCGGTGGTCCCAATGCAGTCTGGTGTTGAAAAGCCTCTTCAACTCCTTGTAATGTTTCTGCTGGATTATATACTCCTGCAGTTTCGCCGGAAGCAGCTCGAATATGACGAGATAGTCTGGCCATTTATGGCCGTACAAGTCTGCAAAATCGTGTTCCATGAACCCGATGGGATCAGCATAGAAGAAATCCGACTCATCCATATACGTGGCTACATCCTGCCCATCGAGAGGTGGTTCACAGGACAAAGACCAGATCTCTGTTTCTGGTCCGAGGTTGAAAAAAGACTGCAAAGGTGTGGAATGGCAGGGTGTGAGAAAACCTATAGACTGTCCCAGATCTACTTCTTCTCTCAAAAAGTCTACTACATCAATTACACCACGTTCATGGATCTGTGTCATGTAAAACCCGATCAACACATTCAACAAGAGCACTGCAGGGACTACCAGTCGCTTTGACTTGCCCAATTTGGAGTAGCCATGGGCACTGACGATCATGAAGATGGGCATCATCGGGTAAATGAATCTGAATTCCTTGTGCGGGACCAACGAAAACACCAAGACGTTGATCAGGGCAACGTAGAGGAGTTTCCGGAGCACCGGGTCTCGCATCTTCCTTACAGCATACCCACCGACGGCCAAAAACGGCAAATACGTGGTCATGATCACCGGGATCGCCTGGACCAAGTAGAATGACAACGAGTTTATGCCGTAAAAGTCTGCTGAAGAGCTAAGGGCATTGAACTTGAAAAAATTCCAGATCGGGAAAGTCCACTCGCCATAGAAGGCATAGTCCAGAACTGCATTGAGCAGTAGCACCGCGACGGCAGTTGCCAGGGTCACGGCCAACAATTTAACCCTATCAGCACATCGCCAGAGCAAATCTGCTCCGAGGAATAGCCACGCCACAACCCCTGAAGGGCGGATTATACACGAGATCAGGGCAAATACCATGCTCACTACGTACCGATTCCAGTTGTCTACAGCTCCGGTAAGTGGGAAGAATTGCAACGCCACGACGGTGAGAACCATTTCTAAGTTGTTTGAAAACGTCCTTGTGATGAAAAACCAGTTGAAAGGCGAAGTCAAGCTGAGAAACACGCTGGTCAAGGCGATCCAGTAGCGGCGAGACACTTTCAACAGTAGTAACAGGATATAGTACTCGCCTACCGAACTGATGGCCAGCTGGACCAATTTCGGTGCAATTCTCACACCGGTGTCCCCAAGACCACAAAGTTCACAAACTTTGTAAACGGCGGCGAAAATCAACGGGTGGAGGCAGCTACGCAAGTGATAGGTCCATTCCCACGTCAAGACGCCATGTTTGAACACCATCAAGTACAGCGGTTCTAGTGACTGATAGTACTCATCCAGCTGGAAAAAAGTGCGTATGGTTAACGCATTGACGATCCGGATCGTGAATATCACCACAAACAACCACAACATTGCCAATTGGTGCAGTCACCTAAAGTGTCATCTGGTACTACTGGGGATGAAAAAATCAAAATAAAAAATCAAAATAAGACCAAAATAGAAAAATCAAGACAGGTAATAGAGACAAAGAATCAAGGAGACGAGAACTAAAAATCAAGGAATTAAAATCAAAAGTACTCAAAAACCAAAAGTATTAAAAATCAAAGCACCAAAAATATAGTACCAAAAATCAAAAGTATCAAAACCAAACATAAAAAGGATCAAAAACCTGAGGCCCATAATATAGAAATCCCATACTAAAAGCGCATAGTAAAATCGAAGTGGAAAAAAAAAAAAAACCAAAACCAGAAACAACTCCAAACCTATACAATCAATCACAAAGGAGTCTCCACACCACAATCCGACGGGATGAGCCAAGGGATCCCTGTCAATCAAGTGAATCAAGTGAACCGATTGCTGCAACAACAGCAGCTGCACCAACTGGGGCGCCCTACCGTGATGGCACAACCAGCACCAGGGCAGCAGAACCAAGCCCATCATGCTCATTCGCAGTCCCTGGCTCAACAACACGCCCAATCACAGGCGCTGGCGCGTCAAGTTCCCGGCCAACCACAGAGACAAATGACACTGCAACAAATCCAGAGACAGAGGCACCTGTTGTTGTTCCAAAAGTTGAAGAATTACAAATTTGCAGAGACAAGTGAAGACATCTTGAAGAAATATGCCACATTACAACCGTCCATGGAGTTCCATATCTACGACAACCATTACAGATTCGGCCATCTGGATGGAATAATACCGAAATCGTCACCCTTGGGTAAAGAGTTCATCAAGTATATAATGCGTGAAGAGATCCCCGATTCTCTAGTAGAGGTGATCAAAGATGCCGGCATTCAGATGTATGAGGGATGTGTGATATTGAATTTGGTTGACCATCGGTCCAAAGACGACCCCAAGGCCAATTCCGGCCCAAAGAGCTACCGAACAGTGTTGAAACCGTGCCAGTTGTCCGTCTATACGGATTTGCTCTACCAGACGGACTCGCTGCAGTTGCGTTTGAGCGACCAGTCGTCGTTATTATTGGAGCTGGAGATCTTGACGTTGACTAAACGGAATATCGACTTGTCTGTGCCCTTAAATCCGTACCAGTTACCGGATTATTTGCAACCAGAGGGCGAGACCACACACTACGATCCAAATACAGACACCGTAAGGCACCAGCACAGAGTCAATGACGAGATGTACAAGTACAAGCCGTTGCATGAAGACGCGGTGACGACGCATCACGACCAGAATGAATACGAGCAGATGATGGGATTGTTCAGCGAGACTTACAAACCGAATCCAAATTTTGTGTCGTTGATGAACGACTCCTCTGGAGCGAAATCTTCGCAGTTTTTCCGCTTGAGGTTCATTGAGAACTACAGGAGAAAGATGGAACGGTTGAAGCTGGCTGGAATGGCCACCAATATGCAGGGAAAGATGAACGGAGCAGATTTTGCCAATGGAATCGGAGGTGCCTCCAACGGGTTGGGGGCTGTCTCGAGCATGTTGGGCTTGACTCCACAGCAGAGGTTGATGATTCAACAGCAGAGATTGATCCAGCAGCAGCAGAAACTGCAAATGTCCAGTGCCTTGAATGGCAGCAGGGCAAATTCGCTCTCAAACACGGGAATGAACAACAACAGCGACACTCTGCCCAATGGCAGTGGGCCACTGACTCCAAGTGGGGCCCTGGGCAAGGAGAAGAAACCAAAGGTGAAAAGACCGCGCAAACAGCCTACAAAGAAGCAACAACTGGCCCTGTTGGCCCTGGCTGGTGGCACTTTACCGGATGGCAGTGTTGCTTCAACTCCGGATGCTTCTGAGCCCCCAGCAAAGAAGAAAAGAGGGGCATATAAAAAGAAGAACAAGAACCCAGATCTGACCTCAGTGCAATCATCTACACCTCAGCAGGATCAGATGCCGAATAACATGATGGATATGAATTTCAACATGATGACTAACGGCTTCCAGCAGCAGTAGCTACTATTTGGAGCAAAGCTGCTATACGGCAAATACCATAAAATATGGCCATTAGTAAATTGTAACTTATGGCTACGATCAGCTCGGTGGTATTCAACCATAACCATGACCTCATAGTCCAAAAACCGTGACTGGATCTTGACTTAACCATGAATATATCATGATTATGCCAAAACAGATGCACATTATGACTATCTACTGAACAAAACTGACAAAATGCTAACAAAATGTCTACAATACTGTAATTATTAAATATATACTAGGCGAATTGATATACACTGCACCATGGTGCTTTCATTTTGTTACTGTAAAGTATTTGAGCAATTCACTGTGCACTTCACTCACGACGCACTTTGCTCCTAATTGTTGATGATATACTCCAAACTTTTGTAAAAATCATCTCTTCCCTTCTCGTCATGGATCCACACTCCAAATGTATCATCATCCAAACTCTTGACAATCACCAATCCATCTCTCATCTCCAATTTCATCCCATTGTCTTCCCCTTGCACCTTAGATCCCTCTATTAAACCAATGGTGAAATTTTCTGTACTGAGTCTGTTCAATATTATCAACCCAAAAGTGTACAACTCGTTCTGTAAAATGGTTTTCCGATCAACTGTCAGTTGTGGCAACGAAACTGTACGTGAATACAACGACAACACACCTTCAACTTCCAATTTATTCCAGTTCTCCACCGACGAATCGTATTTGAAGATAGTCGAATGGTAGGTATGTGTTATAAGATGCTTTATCCTTGGGTCATATTTTCCTATCACGTTGTATGTGAGAGCTTTGCGGTACAATTCTAGCGTTTGTTGTTGGTCTTCCGACACTGTTTTGACGTCTGCAGATGCCATTTGTGGTGTTTAGTGTGGTGGTTGGTAGAATGAAAAATTCACAACTTTTATCATTTTTTCGGAGCAATTTTTCAGAGCAAAATATGAAAAGCCAGGCCATGACAGGACAGGACGAAGAGGAACGGGTCTAATGTCCGATGAGCTGACTACTATTAGACTCTTATATCATGAAGGAACATTATAGAACAATTGGTAAATCGTTTCAGGTCCAAATGATCTAAGTGGTCCAAGTCTACAGATATTCTCACACCTGTAAAGCTATTCATAGCAAACACCTGAAATACACCTACACATCAACTATATTACGCTGTCATGTCGACTCAGACCCGATAAACCAACTATTGAACCTCTTTATCAGCTGGTTATTCACCCTATACACTGTCTTCTCGAAATTGTCAAATTTCGAAAGCATGTCGTCATTACTAGCACTGTTGATATTATAACTGTAATCATTGATATCAATGCTCCTATCGATGAGCATCTTGGTCAAGATCTCGCCCAATTCTTCATCTTTGAAGATGTTACACCACTTGATCCCTATCAAGATCATGTACGGTTGGATATTGTGCAAATCCAACACGGAACTGTCGGTCTTGATCAGATTCAACACCTTGGCATTGAAAAATTCAGGCACACTCAATTCTATAAACGTCTCGTCTTCATCTGGAGCCCCGGAGTCTTCGCCGTCCGTGGCAATGGATATTTGGGCCAAAATCACCGAAAGCCACATAGGGAGCTCGAATTTGGTGTTCTTTTTGAGCGGTTTCATCGGTTGGTTGATCAAATACCCGAGATTTGGGATCGTGATGTTACATTTACACGGGATCCTCTGGTCATTGTTAGTCTTTGTCATAGTTTATACTTCGTTCTGGAATTTAGATCCCCCAACAAACCACTTGACCTCAAGTCATTATACTTACCACTCCCTCAGCGAGAATGTCATCTATATCGTAATAACTCATCGCCTCACTGCTCCTTCTGTTTACGCGTGGTGTTTTTTATCTATGTAGTTTTTCTCTATGAGATTTATCTCTGTGGTTTTTCTCTAAGTTTTTTATCTAGGTGTTTTTCTCATTGTTAGCTTTTGCTATCATCTATTGATCCACTGAACACCCACACGTCCAAAGACGACAGAATATCCAATCTTCATCTATACATGAACACTAATCCACTCTTCTGCCTCTTTGAATAAACTAGCCACACTAGAATCTGCCAATCCCGCCTCTGCCAAAGCTGCAACCAATGGGGCCACTTCTTCTTTGAACCATACAAATCCAGTCGTCAACACTTCGTAAGACGTGGAATCCTCCGTGAACAAGTTGCCCAAGTTTCTGTTCAAATGCTCGATTGAGATCTTCAAATCGTTGGAGTTGGTCGTGTACAGAGAGAAAAAAGCTGTACTTACAACCCCCAACAAGACAGAGTTGTACAGTTTGTTGAAGGGGTTCTCAGAGACCAAATGAAACCAGTCTCCACGTTTATACTCGAATTTGTTGGCAAATTCCGAGTTGTACAACACCGTGAGCAAATTGGCAACCACCAATTCATTCAATCGTTGTTGCAACTTGCTGAAGACCGAATTGAACTGGAGCAACGATTTAGAAAGTGTCCCCGTGTAATTCTGGGGCTTTAAATCCTTTACATGGTAGATAGAGAGTATCTTTGAGATCAAATCGAACTTTGTAGATCCCAAATCTTGCACTCTCAAGCTCTTTTGGAATTTGGCAAAGAAGATCAACACCAACAACGTCTCTTTGGACCTTATAGATGGAAGCAACGACCCAAATTTAGTCAATTTTCCGTCGTCATCGATGAGATCCAATACAAAGAGAGATCTGGCAAGCGAAGTTCCAAGCAACTCGTTGTTATTCGTCAATTTCGACTCTTCACCAGCCTGTTTAGTCTCAAAAACCAAACTTTCAGTCAAGTTTTCGAAGAAATTAGCAATCTGGAAATGTGGCTCTGACTGTTTGTACAAGAATCTCTTTGTATCAAAGTACAAAGGTTTGGCCAATCTCGAGGTCAACTCCAAAATCCGTGTCTGGTTGTTTGGAAGGATCAATTTCAGCTCGTATCTCTTGAATTGGAAATATCTGTGCATCGACCCTGTGATCAAGTTCAAGATCTTGTTGATCAATTCGGTATCGTTGAGTAAATCGAGGTAAAACTTGTGTGGTTGTGTGTCCAATGAGAGTCTTTCCAAGTATACACCGTGTAAAACGGTTTCAAAGATGCGCAAATCCGTGACCCCCAAAGACTGATAATAGTAGTACTCATTTGACAATTTTTGACCCACAAATTCGTGTAAATCGTTTGGTAATTTATCAGAATTCGAGATTTTCAAGATCTCTACTGTGCCAGTGGCATTCAAGACTGGTAAAAACTTGAGTGCAGACAAACCTTTGAAAAAAGTTGGTTGTAACATCTCCAACTGTAACATCGTGTTGAAAATGGAACCTCCTGTCATGGTGAAATCGTACAGCTGTTGGAAAGTGAGATCTGTACCTGTTTGAAAGATGTTCAAGTTGAAAGGCTGGTACCCGTTGCCCGTGCACATTGATATTTCCAAAAACTGTTTTTCTGTCAAGTTCAACTTGTTCAAGATGTACTGTTTGTCCAAGAACTTGAATTCCCGGTTCTGGAACTCGATACAAAAGATGAATTTTTCCAACGGAAGTGGGTAGAGTAACAAGTCTGTAGATCCATAAATAGTGTCAATCACGTTCTGTTGTAACATGTAATACAACTGCTGAGTGGCCTGGTATGGTGCAACGATGTATTCCACATCATGCGCGTGTAAGAACTCGATAATGTCGTAGAAATTGCATTTCAAAGGTGTGTGGTAGTCTCTGAACGTGTCCACCTTGATATTTTTCGCAAACAAGTCCCACTTGTTGGCCCGGACTTTCTCAGCAGAGTTTAAACCATCGGAATTCTTCAACTGGAAGTTCAACAAACTGGAAAGACCGTCAATGACAAAGATAGGCTTGATCTTTAACTCTTTGAACACCTTGAGATCGTTTTCCATGTTGTTCAACAACGTGATGGGGAATCCGCCAATCAGTTCTATCAAGGGTTCTTTCTTGAATGTCAACAATCTGGATACATAGTGCGTGAGATCGATTCCAATGGTGGAATTTTTCAAGATATCGATGGGGTAATTTCCAACGGAGTAGTTCTCAAACAAGAACGGTTCGAGTGTTTTGACTGAAAGGGTTAGTATTGTGGCGTAGAGATGGATCGGAGCGGCAATTTGTGACAATTTGTGGCACAATGTAGCACATTATAACACAATTGCAATCTCAGACACTTACTTGGCATCTTTGTGGCACAGATGTTCAACCGCTGTATCAAGATCCTTTATTTCCTCGAAGCACTTGGTATTTTTGTATTTGTCGATTTTTTTTGTCAGACAACGGTCACGTGACTTTTGGGGGTACCTGGTAGTGCTAGCATTAGGTGGGAATTTGGGCATGCTCAGGATTTAGAATATAAAATTTGGATATGCCAGGGTTAGTTGACTGGTCTTGAACGCATTTGTGAATCGTGTCTCCAGCTCAATGCTCCGGGCGGTTTGCGGTGTACGGTGTCGGTGTAAGATGTACTACCTAAGGTGTACAGATGCGATATAGAGCCAGGTCTGTAGCGGCCTGGGGAACCTGAAGCCTCGGACCATTTAATAGCCTGTGATGTTTTTTGGAATCCACATTAGGAATTTCTGCCAGTCCATTGTTCCTTAATCGTTCCTACGCTATATACCTTGATCATGTCTGGGTTTCGTTACTTGATGTTCTAATTGAGAGATGGACAAGCAATGAGTCTGATGAGTAAAGTACATGTCCAATCATAATAGTAGATCCCACCAGACATGGCACGATCTCGAGGTACAGTTTAGGTAGCAAAATTTTGGCTTGACATTACCGTGATTGGTTAAACTATCGGTCAGAGTTTCCCTTTTTTTCCGAGATAACGAATTGCGGCGTCACTTTAACAGAGTCGTGCGCAGAATATAAATTGATGTGAAAATCTCGAAAAAGGGATCTTAAATTATTCAGATCTTGAATCCCATCTCCACAAGTTGCCTCCATCCATCTGATCCGAGTTGAGTTTTATTTCGGACCATCAACACACGCATTTATCACTTGTTTCAGGAAAGAATTGTGACCAATTCAAAAGAAGCGATTTCTGCAAACAAAGATGTCAGGAAGCAGCCACCCCCTTAATGCAGACCAGCGCCCTGATGAAACCCTTACGGGCGAAGGTCAAAAGTTTTTCTGCGATATCTTTGACCCAGCCACTGAAAGGAGCCAGCCTGTTTTCTTTGAAGAAGCTGTGTCGCCTCTTTTCGATGATGGGATTCCAGTTCACGTGTTTGAACCCATTTTTGCTGGTGAAGAGGCTTATTTGTCTGAAGCTGATTCAAGAAAAACAGTCTTTGAGCGTGTTCATAGAACTGTGAGGCCATTAGTGGAATACAAGCTCGAAAGCCACAAAAAGTCCATGATCGGAGCCACCGAGATACCAGAAGATGAAATTGAAGGGATACATGTCATCGACGGGATGCCATCCGAATCAGTTAAGTATCTGAAGAAATTGAACATTTTTACAGGTTATGTTGCAAAGGGAGGACCTGGTGAAGAAACTCGGGTAATTTCGGCTGTCTGTTTAGGAAACATGAAATTCCCTTGTGAGGATTTATCTGTGGTTTATGAGACTACAAAGGAGATCCTGAGAGGGTCAAGAAGTGAAGATTTCTTCAGATCTGTCCTGGATCCCGAAGGCGAAGTTGTATCCTCCAGTCCCAAATTCAAAAAACTGGTTGAATTTGGTAGAGCTATCACCGAGCTCACCACTGCAGCTGCTCATATCGGCACCACAAAGATCTTGATATCCGATCTCAACGTGAACTACACTTTGTTCATCGAGCTCGATGATAGATTTATCGTTGAGCCAGACAAGTATAACATATTTGATCAGGATTCTGAGAAAAGTGGGGAACTCAAGTTTCTCAAGGGAAAATACACCTTATATTACCGTCTTGATCGTTTCATAAACCCTTCTTTCATGTCTTTTTTGCTGCCTATCGCATCGACAGCTGAGAGACAGGAGATTTTTCAGAAAAGCTTTCTGAGAATTCCACCGGGAGCTGATAATCTGGGGGGAGTTTGGAAAGCCGGAAATGATTCTGGAGCAAGACATTACTCTTGATCAGGGAAGCAGGCAAAACAGCTTTCTAGAGTTTCCGAAGCTGGGTTGCAAATGTCATGAGCTCGAAAGACGTGGAGCTGAATGATATTCGCCGGCAACCATGGTTGTAAGTGGATGTGGGAATTAGATTTAATTTTTTGTAATAAGCATAACAGATAGCATTCATATTTAAGGGATTGATTATGGAAATAGTGGGGGAATATTACCATTTTGAAGGTCAATTCCACTGGTGAAGCATTTTCAAGAATGAGGTACCTCAAGAAGTCTGGGTGCTGATCTTTTGCATTGAATCACCCCCCGAACAAGCCTAAAATCACTCACTATCTTCAAAACCAGACCTGCATTTATTGACAGAAGTAGTGCGTTTAAAACAAATTTTTTAACATAATAGAAATAGGGATCATAAATCGTGTTATGTACGTACTCTTACCCCCTACTATTAGCTGGCGATCCTCTTGCCTCAAAATCTAGGGAGCTGACCTGATGCTGTCTGTGAAATTGAGTAATTGCTATCCTCAGAAACCCAGTATCGTTGACTCAAATCAAATGGTGACTAGAAGCAGGGCAACATTTCAATGGCAGGAAACCCCCTTTTCGGATTGTCTAATCCAAACAATTTAGATCTCCCGGAGGGAAACTCCACAACCTGAATCAAGAACCAGTCCAAATCTTTGTTTGTGATGTCTTCAGCTCTAAAGGAGAAAGGAATCAATCTGATTTCTCTAGTGAAGTGATCAAGCCTCTCGTTGCGGACGGCATCCCTTTGGAACTGTTTAGATTACTTGCAGATAGAAGTATGAGTTCTCAAGCTTAATAGGGAATAAGTAAGTTGGACCGTATTCATACGAATGTGAAGTTTTTGGTGCTGAACAAGTTCAATGCGCATAAGGTATCGATGGGCTCCCGAAGTAAAACGATGAGAGAAAAGAGATCATTGACCAACGAGGCTCGAGAGACCAGGTTCCCAGAAGTGAAATGTATGCCATTAATGGGCTGCCGTTAGGTGAATCGAAATGTTACAGGGCAAATTTACTCACTGGACAAACTCCTGAAAATGGACCCGGTAAAGCTTCCAGTATGATTTCAACTGTCGCTGTAGGTCAAATGATGCCCGGTTGCACTGATTTGTTCTTGTTATATCAGGCAGAAAGAAAGTTTTGAGGGGACAGCAATGTTATGTTTATTTCAGAGCTGTGAGGGTTCTGAGATTTATGTTGAAAACGCAGAACCAGAATATGGTGGACTGGTGGTATTTGGCAAGTTTCTTAGTTATGCTATCTCTGAGGCAGTTCATGTTGGAACTACCAGAGTATTTATGGTTGAAACTTACGTTTTTATTGAACAAGCTTGACGAGAAGTTTGTTGAGCCGGAGAAGTTCAACCTTGGTGGTTGGAATCAAGGCTCGATGGCCAGTGGGAGTCTCAAATTACTCATGGGCAAATTTGCCTGGTTGCGTCAGACTGCTCGCTAGCCAACTCTGGCCCACATGGGTTTATCGCTGCATACCGAATTAACAGCAGCAAAGCTCGAAATGTTCCAGACGAATTCTCGGAGCTATGTTGGCTAGCCAGACTCGTTTAAAGAGATTGATAAGCAATCGATAGGGCGAATTACAGGCGACAAGTTGGCAGGTGAAGTAAATTTAGAAAAAAGAGACAAAGCACCAAACAGAAGTTGTGTAGAGTTTGGTAAGCCGATCACGATCACAAGATTGCAAGGAAATCAGGCAGATAGGAGTTGTCTGTCGTAGAAAACTTGAAAAACAAAAAAGGGGTGGTGAAAACATACAAAAATTTGAGGAACGAATGGTTTGTATATAGGGGTGACCTGGCTATAGAGAGATGGGGTGAAACGACAGTGGCACACATTTGAGAACATTTTGCTGCATAAAGCTCAATAGGGCCCAGGCATGTGATGCCAGATCGCATCACACTAAGCGAAGCAGAGCACCCCTTTCACAATCTGTGGGGAAATTTTTTTTCCGAGGACATGCATGTTGCATGTGAACCCATCGCGACTCGTCTAAAGTAGCTCCACCCTATCAGACCATCCCATCAGTTCGTTGAGAGCACAAAATTCATCTTGCATGTGATTACGATGTTTAGTGTGCACCTAATACTAGAGGTGAAAAAGACTACTACAAGAAACGTATTAGTTAACAAATGCAAACAATACAGATCGCACCAAATTAACACGACAAATTTTGATTGGTATTGATTTAACAAAGTATGACTAACTCCAGCTATTCCCAGCTATTCCCAGCTATTCCATATCTCTGCTCTATATATACAGCCTCACCTAAACAGCCTCGTCGATACTGCCCACCCATGCAGCCCCAGTTCTCAAATAGTTCAGATGACTCAATTTTGCACATTCCCTGCGCATAATTTGTTTTAGTCAATTTACTCTACAAACTCACCAAACCAAGTCTAGCAAATAAAATCTGCCAATGAGATCCTACCGTGTTTCTCCATCAAACCTCCTAGATTCTACGAAGCAAACTCCTGCCCTCTACGCCTCTCCTGCCACTGTGCACCTACTGCCAATCTCGGTCTATTGTCTGCGAACCTCCGGGGCAGCGAAACGATTTTCTCCGCGCAACCGTGTGATTCTATAAAAATTTCCCTTCCTGGAAAAGTCATTCGGGTATATAAATGCACATCTTCCCCAGATCTCAGTGAACAGAGCGCTAACAAATCACAATGTACGACATCATATTAAAACACCCATCGTTGATCAGATTTATCAAATTATTGGACAAGACCAATGGTCGTGATAAACTGTTGAGATTTGTGCAATATCTCTTGAAATTCTTGTCTTTTTACTACCACAAGTCTTTCCTCAATGCAGTGGCATCGAACTTGACCAATTGCAGAAAATCCATCAGAGTTGCCAAACCGTTATCGCATTTGGTGAACGCGTCCAAGTTGATCGATGACAAGTTGTCGAATCCAACTGTTTTAAGACTCTTGTTGGTGTTGAAAGAGTTGGCATATGCCAATTATCTCACTTTTGACACTGTAGTGTGGTTGAAGAACTTGAAAGTGCTTTCTGCTTCGAAGAGGGTCAACAAAATCGAGAGATTGAGTTCTGTTGCCTGGTTTACCGGTGTTTCTACCAGTGTGGTGATCTCTTTGGTCAAGTACTACAACCTGAGAACCAAGTTGGTGGAATTGTCCAAGGAAAGTGCCAAAGAGACCAAAGAGGATTACAATGGGTTAATTTTGGATTTGACAAGACAGAAGTATGCCTTAAGAAGGAGGTTATTATGGGACTTTTTGGACTTGACTATTGTCTCTAACAAGTTGAACTACATCAGTGTCGACGATGGAGTCGTTGGGTTGTGTGGAACCATCACTTCTCTGTTTGGAATCCAGGATATTTGGAATTCTACTGCTTGATACATAGGTGAATCTGGGAGGTGTTGACCAGTACGCGTGAATACAGTAACACTCAAATAATGAGAGCTATTCTCTATCACTCTATTTCACCGTTATTCTGTCATTATTTCATCATTATTCTGTTATTTATCTACCACTTCCACCCTATACACTGTCTGTCTGTATGTATATTCTCCCTTATCACTTGGAGTGAAAAATCGTGTAGAAAAAAACATCAAAAAAATTTTCCACCAAAGACAAGAAGTCATCGGCCAGATATACCCCAGCATGGAGGCCACAAAGAGAAAGAGACCCGCGGTGCCCGATAACCAAAAGGTTCTGAAGAAGCCGAAGACAAATAGACGCAAAAAACCGAAATCCAAGGGCTCACAGGCGCCGATTTCCACCACTACCACTGAACACAACTCATTCCAGCCATTACTGCAATTTGATCCAGAACTGGTGGTGCTAGTGGATAGTGATACCGAAAATGTACCAGAAAATGGCGCTCATAATGATATCAGCACGGAGAGCAAGATAAATCCAACCGCTGGAGAAAACAAGTCCAAAGACGGAGAAGTTGACAAATCCCAAGAAGGTATTAAACACAATGCCGACTTTATCGGCTTTGACTTTTCAGAGAGTGAGTCTGATAATGAGCATTTCCAGGACCAGAATTTCGACTATGATAACTACGACAGCGACAACAACTACTTGAGCAACGACGACGGCAAATCGTATCACAAGAAACCCAACTCCAAGCTAAATAACGAGTACCCATGGTTACAGAACCACGATCACACTTCCAAGATGGAGATTGTCGATTGGCTCAATTACGAGATCAAAGATTTTGTCAACTACATATCTCCATCGAAGGAAGAGATCTCATTGAGAAACGAAGTGTACAAAAAGATCAAGTACTTGATTATCACGCAGTTGTGGAGCGACTGTGATGTGCAAGTTTTCGGGTCTTTTGCCACAGATTTGTACCTTCCAGGGTCCGATATCGATATGGTGATCACCTCTGAGACGGGTAAATACGATACCAGAGCTCATTTGTACCAGTTGAGTGCATTTTTGCGGAAATCTGGCTTGGGTGTCAACGTGGAGACGATAGCGAAGCTGAAAGTGCCAATCATAAAATTCGTAGAACCAGAGTCTAGAATCCATATAGATATCTCGTTTGAACGGACCAACGGATTGACGGCGCTGAAGAACATAAGACACTGGTTGAACACCACTCCGGGGCTCCGGGAGTTGGTGCTCATTGTAAAACAGTTCTTGGCCGTGCGGAGATTGAACAATGTCCATGTAGGAGGATTAGGTGGGTATTCGATCATCTGTTTGGTGTATAGTTTCCTCAGATCACACCCGCGTCTTTCGACGCACTCCGTAGACCCGATGGAGAACTTGGGGATCTTGTTGATCGAGTTCTTTGAATTGTACGGCTTGAATTTCGGGTACGATAACGTGGCGATTCTGTTCGATTTGGACACAAAGGAACCCTCGTATGTGCCGAAACTGTTGTACCCTGATTTGTTGTCCCGGAACACCTTTGCCATTCTGATCCGAGACCCCGATGATCCATCGAATAACATCAGTAGAGGCTCTTTCAACATCAGAGATATCAAGAGATCTTTTGGAGGTGCGTTCCAGTTGCTTCTGAACAAGTGCTACGAGTTGAACGAGGCTTCTTACAAATCGAGATTGAACCAGTCTATTTTAGGTGGAGTCATCAAGTACAAAGGGAAAGAGCGTGACTTTGAGGATGCGAGAAATGACGTTGCCAATGAAGCCATGGTGGAGCAGGATGCCGGTTTCGGATTACCACCGCTTCCCTCTGAGCTGCTAAGGAGGAAAGAGCTGGCGGAGAAGGATAGTGATGTGATGAAGCGGAAATTGAAGCGGTTGAAGCAGGCAGAGGCCCGGAAACTGAGACGTGAGTCGGTGGATGTAAATTCCGAGGAAGAAGTGAAATCGGCATTGAAAAGTGTCAACGATGCACACTATTACTCGGATTACTCATCCGATGAAAGTGACGGCATTGCCCGGGTTTACAAAGAATCACAAGACACGCTGAAGAAAGTGGATCCGGCACAGAAGACCAAGGCGGTTGATGAGTTGTTTGGGATTAAGAGTGACGAAAGTGGAGATGAGGCGGCGGATGTAGAAAACGTAGAAGATATAGATAGTGAGGGAAGTGAGGGTAGTGAAGTTAGTGAAGTTGGTTCACTGCTGCTGGATAAGGTGGATAAGGCGAGCAGGAGAGACTACTGGAGCCAGAAAGGTGGCATGTAGTGGAGGAAGAAATGGGGGTTGAGGTCGAGAGTGGCAATTCATGTATATTTGATTCCGGTATGTCCGGTTCACAGCTAAGCCATCATCACTAATCCCTCTTCCAATCCGATCTCCATCCCAAAGTTTGTGCAATTGCAATGCAAATGCAAGACCATTGCCATTGCACTGATAGATGTACGTGATAATCAAATTACCCAATCCGGAAGTCGGACCTATCCTGAAAAATTCGTAAAAAAAATTCAACGTTTGATGTGATCAAAAAACTCACAACACCACAGACGCTCTTGAACAATCCCCCGAACAAAGCTATCTCCTCACATCCCGATTGCACCATCACAATGTCTGGAGAAGAAGCGCTTTCGTTGTCGTTTTATACGTCGCAACTCGCCGAGGAAGTGCAGAAAAAGTTTGAGTCTGTCGATATCAACATCAGTGACGGAGAAGTCGTCACGATAGACTTGAATGACGATTTGCCCGAAGCTGCAGAGTTGTCCACGTTATTAACCAACGAGAACGGTAACATAGAGACATGGTGTATTATAGCCAAGCGTTATGCGATCCAAGGGCGGTATGATGACGCAGTGGAGTTGATCCAGGATCTGTTCAAGTCTACGAATATCATGGAGTTGACCAACCTGGACAAGTTGAGCTTGAACAATTTGAGCACGTGGATCAACATCATCACTAAGAATTTGCCAAAACTGCTCGAAGAATCCAATATAATACAGCAGATCAACCAGCTCGACTTTATCAACATGATCTCCAATGGTTGGATTAATTTCTTGAATGGGAATCACGATTACAGTTATGAGGTCTTTGACAGGATCTTGAAAATTCAGCCTTCCAACTTCCCAGCATTATTTGGTAAGGCACACGTCTTGTTCTTGAGGAAAAACTACAACTCGGCACTCAAATTGTACCAAAGAGTGCTCGAATTGAACCCGGTGCTGAAACCTGACCCAAGAATCGGCATTGGATTGTGTTTCTGGTTCTTGAAACACAAGCAATTGGCCAACAAGGCATGGGAAAACTCGTTGAAAATCGAGTACTCCTTAGAAGTGGATCTCTTGAAGTTGATCTACGAGATCGATGACGTTTTGAACAACAGTGAGGAAGACGAAGTTTTCAAGACAAAGTTCTCACAATTGGTTGCAAAGACCAACAAATACTTGGCCCAGGACAAATCCAACCCAATCTTGCTCTTTATCGCATCTTCTGTCTTTTTCAGTTTGGGAGAGCACGATAAAGTGATCAAGATCTGTTCAAAGATATTGGCCTCAGTCCATCTACCACCAAATGTCCTAAGTGAACTGAATTTTTGGTTGGCAAGATGTTACTTCGTATCCAAAGACTTCATAAATGCCACCAAATTCTATACAGAGCTGTTGAAGTTGAATAGCAGTCACTCTTTGCTGAAATTGGGGTTGGTGCAGTCTCAAATCGCTAGAAATTCTCTCGAAGAGCTGTTGATCTCTTTGGAAAATTACTCAAAGACAGATCCAAACTCATTGGAGTACAATTATTTGATCGGATTGTTGTACTTGGAGAAGAAAAATTCAAAGAGAGCCATCTTCCATTTGGAGAAATACATCAGTTTATCCGTCAAGAACGAAGAACCTGTTCATGTCAATGCCTACTTGGTATTATCGGAGTTGTATGAATCCACAGATTTGGGTAAATCTATTGAATACTTGTCCAATGCCACAGAATTCTTCAAAGACTCCTCTTTGGAACAACCTTTGGAATTGTTCAACAATATCGGTGTTTTCCACTACTTGAAGGGTAATTTGGAAGTTAGTAAGAAATTCTTTGACATTGCATTCGACAAAGTTGACCCTTACAACGATCCAGAGAACTTGAGGGTAACTGTTGACTACAACAGGGCAAGGGTCGCTGAGAGCTTCAGCTTGGAAGAGTCAAAAGAGTTGTACAATTCGACTTTAAAGACATTACCAAGTTACTTGAGTGCCAAATTGAGATTGTTGTTCATTTCGTGTTTCGACAGCAGTAGTGAGTACCCAGAACTCTTGAAAGAAGTCGAATTGTTACTCTCAGAAAACCAAGACGTCTTGGAAGTGCGCTCGTTCTACGGGTGGTTCATCAGGAAGTTTGGTCCCGTCTTGAAACTCGATAAAGATCTTGAAAGTACACACCACAAGGAAACTTTGATGGAATACGATTCTCACGATCCATTCGCCTTGATCAGTTTGGGAAACGCATACTTGTCCATTGCCAAGGAGATCAAGATCACTTCTAAAGATTTACAAGAAAAGAAGAACCAATATTTGATAAGAGCCACGCAATTGTTCCAAAAAGTCATTTCAATCGATTCGAAGAACCTTTATGCTACTCAAGGCTTGGCCATCACATTTGCAGAATTGAAGAACTATGCCTTGGCCATCGAAGTGTTCAAGAAGTTGAAGGCCAACATGCTGAAGACAGAATCCACCCTGACCGATCTTTCCATTTATTTCAACTTGGGTAACTTGTTGGTAAACATGAAATCGTATGCCAGAGCCATTGAAACGTATGAGCAACTGTTGAAGATCAGTAAAGAGGCCAAACTCTACACTTTGTTGGGAAGAGCCTGGTTGTTGAGAGGATTCCACGAAAAGAACTACCAACATCTTCTCAGTGCCTTGTCGAACTCTGAGACTGCTTATTCTTTGAACAAGGCCCCGGCTTTAAGTTTCAACATCTCTTTTGTGCAGTTCCAGATTGCTGAATTGATCAAGAGATTACCAATCCAAGCTAGAACTGCTTCCATGATTGAAAACAGTATAGTCTCCATCGAAGAGGCCATCAACAACTTGACCAAGTTGGCCGAGTTACCTAATCCTCCTTACTCGAAAGACGAGTTGCTTTCTAGATCCTCTATGGGATCTGACACGATCAAGAAACAGTTGGAGAGGTTGTTGGATGAACAGAAAGATTACGAGCTGAAGTTCAGTGAGAGATTACTGAACGCCAAGAAACTGCAAGAGGAAGAGATTGCCAGGAAGCTGAAACTGCAAGAGGAGAAAGAAGAACTGGAAAGACTCGAGGTGGAGAAGATGATTGAACAGCGTAAGAAGTTGACTGAAGAAAGTTCTAAATGGTTAGAGCAAATGGTGGAGCTTGAGAAAGATGAAAACGATGTTATCAGTGATCTGAACAACGAGGAAGTCGCACCAAAACCTAAGAAGGAGAAGAAGAAGAAGTCAAAGAAGAGAAAAGTTGTCTCTGACGATGACGAAGACGAACCTGTGGCTAAGAAACGTGCAAGTCAGCCAAATGGTAAAAAAATGTTACTTTCTAATGACTTTATTGTTGACAGTGACGAAGGGTTGAGTGGGGATGACCCTGTGCTCAATGACGATGAAGAGGAGAGTGAAAAAGGGGAGGAGAGCAACGACGACGAGTAGTTGTGTAGTATCTAATAAAGTTGTACTGTATATCGAATACCTGGTGCGTTTTTTTGACGTTTGGGCTTCTTTTGGATCTCTTTGCTAATTGGTTAGCTTTCGGTATACTTTGGTTTGGGTGTAGTTCTATGGTCCAATCCTTTTGGATCTTTATTCCTATGTCATCGAGTTAAACCAATTTCCTAGTCAAACACCCCCAATTCTCCTCATCGTGAAAAAATTATTTTTTATAAAAAAAATTTTCTCATATCAAAATACACACACTATAGATCAAGGGCGCTATGACAGAAGATCCGCGCCAGATGAGGCTATACATCGGGAATATCTCTGAAGAGTTGTACAATGACAGAGACCAGCTTGAAGACCGGTTCGGGAGGTTCGGAACATTGAAGGGCCGGCTCGAAATGCACAAGAAACCCACACTGATTTCATACTTTGCATACATGGACATTGAGATCACACCGAAAGAGTACACGAAATTGAAGGCCCATTTGAAAGGTGTGAACTTCAAAGGTTCTAAATTGAGAATAGAAGAACTGAGTGCCACTTATACACAGAAATGGGAGCAGGATAAGCTGAGAGAGGACATAAAAGAGGAAGACAGAGTGAAAAGAGAGAAGATTGCATTAGCCAGACTGGACAGAATTGCCAGGGCGCATCAACCTGGAGTGCCGAATTTAGTGGTGAAAGGAAGACTTCGGAAAATAGCACGTAAAAACCTCAAAACATTGACCTTGCGGTGCTATTTGAACGGCAAATTGGTCACTCCGAAGGGCAGAAAGACCAAAGTTTGGGGATATGATAAAAACAGGAAATTGAGAGACTTGACATGGCTCTTTGAACATCATGCTTGGAAAGATGGAAATGCTCATGTATTGGAGAAATACGTGCCTGTTAGTGAGATCAAGGTGACCAAAAGTGCGACAAATGTTGATGAGATACAAGTAGATCCTGAAGAAGGTGAGACTTTTGAGATTGAGAAATCGACAAATAACAAGATTTTGAGCGAGTTGTTTGACAAGTTTGATTTCGACAAGCCAGTAGAACTAGAGCAAAATGTCGCAGACGAGAGTGGAGAAAGTGACTATGAGTTTGAGCTGAGTTTTGGGGTCAGGGACAGCTACGACTTGAAAGTGAAGAACTGTGATTCGAATGATGCTGTGGAAGAGTACAAGAGACAAAATCCTTTGCCTCGTCAGGATATGCCGGTCTCCGATGAGGAAGAACAGGAAGAAGAGAAGCAGGTTGCAGAAAAAGTGACAGAGCTGGAAGATGAAGATGAAGAAGAAGAAGAAGAAGAAGAAGAAGAAGAAGAAGAAGAAGACGAAGAATCAGTGCAAGAACAAGAAGGGCCAGAGCAAGAACAAGAGCAGGAAAACGAACCAGAACAAGACGTGGACGAAGAGTTCATGCCAACATTTGGCAAGTCTCAGGAAACAAACGACACAGAGAAATTGAGATCCTTGTTGAACCCAGTATCCAGTGGTTCTTTCAAATTACAAGACTCTGATGTCGATGAAGACCAAGAATTTGATGTGGAAATGGAAGAAATCCAGCAACAGCAGCTGGAAAAGAAACAGTTATTGCAGCAACCGCTGGTGGCGAAGATCAAGACGTTGTTCTTCAACCATTTGGATTCGCCATTTTTGCAACAGCAGACCCAGTTGAACAAATTAGCCAAAGATTTCCACAAAGAGGAATACGATACGTGGTTCTACGAGAAGAGAGGAGAATTGAACAGAGAATTCAAAAGACAAAAGAGAGATTTTGTTAGACAGTTCAACAATCGCAAATAGTTCAAACGGCGAATTTGACAGCCATCTCCACAGCAGCTTGGGCCCAATCTTCTCCGTGGTTGTGCATCTTTCCCTCCACCAAACCTGCTCTGGCTTCCAGTTGTTCCTCAGTGAGACAAGTCAAGATTCCAAAGATGACTGGTTTGTTGAGCTCGAATTGCAAGTTCATGATCTTCTTAGTGACACTGTCACAGATGTACTCGAAATGCATGGTGGATCCTTTGATCAAGACACCGATTGGAATAACCGCATCCAAGGGTTTTCCCAGTTTTTCATGTTGCAGAAAGAACTGTTGAGTGGCAAATGGTAATTCAAATGATCCAGGTACAGACTCCACAATGATGTTCTCCTCTTTGACACCTAATTCTGTCAATTTTGTAACGGCACCTTTGACCAAGTTGTCGATAATAGATTTGTTCCATCTGGCATGTAAGATCCCGATTCTTAAAGCGCTTCCTAGATTTTGTCAGTACTTGAGAACATGGAATTGGATTCAGTGTTTACTTACCATCGTAAACTTGGTCTAATTGACCCAATCCTTTCACAGCCATCTTGTCTTGTAGTACTGATCTTGAAGAACTGATCTATTTGGATAACTCTGAATTTTTTTTCATCGGGAAAAGTCGATTGTAAAAAGACGTGCAGATTTACACAATTCGCCTGTTTAGGAAGCGATACCGGTTTTACTTGTGTCAAATTCATCAACATCGTTATTTAAATAGTCAAATTAGATAGTAGATCTAGCATTGGAAACTGGTTTCGGTTTGGATCTAGTCCAGAATCGATGATAACGAAATAAAGTGCAAAATTGTGTATAAACCATAGAAGTCTGGTTATTAGCAAGGCCATTAGCAAGGCTGATAGCAAGGCTACTCGCAAAGCCAATTAGCAAAGCCAGCAAAGCAAAGCCTTGTTATGTGCTGACTTAGAATACAAGTGCGGGATGGTGTAATGTGACGATGTCGTTGATAGTGCAAGTTTAGTGGTATGATAGAGAGACAATAGTAAACATGATCATGTCAGAATCTCAGCATCTATAGACTCAGTTTGGCTGATTTTCTTCCTCAATTCGAGAAACTCATTGTATGTGATCTTGCTTTTTTCACCCTGGTATCTAATCACTTTCAACTTCAAGTCCTTCAAAGGTATGGATTTATAGAGTCCCAGTTTCTTGATTAAATTTTGAAGTGTCTCTGTTTTGTCCCATTTCTGTTCCACGGCAACCTCTGGAAGAAAGGTTCCAGAATAACGTTGGGTCTGGTACTGGAAATTGATCTTTATTCCATGTTTCCCCAATTCCCAGTCAAATGCATCATCACACTGCTCAAAATTCCTGAGCAAAGTTATCGAACACTCTAGAAATGACAATTCCACCTTGTTTATCGCGTTAAATCTGTCATCGTCAAACAGTGAGATCAACAGGTACTCTCTTATCCCCGACTCTATTGGTAAATCCGAGAATGTCCCAATACATCCTCTTAGATGGCTGTCATCGTTGATGGCGATGTTCCAACTCACAAATAACGGTGACTCAACTTCATCTTTGGCACTTGACTTGAACCCACAATGTTTCTTGTAAATTGCTAATGGAATTTGCTTTGTATCTGTCAATGAATGGCATAGGGAATCAAACAGTAATGCCAGATATGGCGATATCTTAGTCATGTCTCACTCTATATCACCATCAAATATTCGAAATCCAGAGATTCTTATCTATATATACAACAGATACGTACAATAATAATCCTATAATCCTATTTCACCTGTCAGGATGCAATAGGAACCGAAAAAAGATTCTAGGCACTGTTAATTGCCTCTAAAATTCGACATTGCAGCTTATGTAAGGAACCGCTTTGAGTCGTGCATCAGGCTCTACATGAGCCCAATAACTCCACGAATCGGGCAGTCGACGAGTCGGAGCGATGTCGTGGAAATTAAACACAAACCATCCACATGAGGAAACCAATCAATTTTGTCTCCAGAGCGAAAATATCCAAAAAACTGTTGAAATTAGTTGGATCCTAACACCAATCAATCGACCAATTCGCATCGAATCCGTTTAGATCCTGGCTGCATTGCACTACTTGTACTTGCTGGACGTGTGACATCACCTGTGCTGATTTTTGACCTCTGACACGACTTTTCCGCGTTCTATCAAAGTATACCAAGCCAGAACGACATGTCATTGCCCCTGGCCCCAAAACTGCAGCTGTCTCCCGGATCAGCGCCATCAGCTGGTTCAAACAGTCGTGTCCACAAGGACAACGGCAACAATGCGCAAAAACACCGCCGTTCAAACTCGAAATCGGGCTTCAGCAACTCGGCAAGACGTTCGAACAGCTCAGAAAATGTCAAACAAAACAAGTTATCCGCGTCGGAACAATCCGTAGTGGCTAAGCACATGGACGACAGGACTTTGTATCTATTGGCCAACTCTATCGGGTCCAAATGTATCGTGACGGTGACTTCAGGGACCCGTTATATGGGTTTGTTGTACACGACGTCTTCGTTTCTCGATTCTCCACTTTCAATTGTGTTGAAGTTCCCGGAGTTGTACAGTGTTTCCTCCGACGACGAGGTCGATGTCAGTGAAGAACTCCCACAGACCCTCTACATTGAGGCCAAGGATTTGGCAGACATTGAGGTGTTGGATCTAGATCTTTCTAAACAGCAAGAGACATTGGCTCCAACTCCTGAACCTTCCTCCAATACAACTTTCAAGACAGATGTTGACATAGGAGCAAGCAGGAACACGCAGTCCAGCGAACGTGAATTGGAGAAATGGGTCCCAGAAGAAGGCGAAGAACTCTTGGGTGGAGGATTGGAAGACGGTGATTCGACAAAAAATTGGGATCAATTTGCGGTAAATGAACGTAAATTTGGGATCCAGTCCTCTTTCAACGAGGATTTGTACACGACAAAGATCTCCAAAGACAGCCCAAAATATCTGGAGAGATTAGCCAGAGCTGAAAAATTGGCAAAGGAAATTGAAGGCACGGCCCACAATGGTAATATTCATCTTGCAGAGGAAAGAGGTATAGTTGTAGACGACAGTGGGTACGATGAAGAAGACAAATACTCTGGTGTAGACAGAAGAGGTGAAGAGTTGATGGCTGCTATCAGATCAGGTGCACCACAACCTGCAAATACACAGGCAAGAGACTTCAGTCCAAACAAGTATGTGCCACCGAGATTACGTGCGGCTCAATACCACGACGATCCTGCTGTTTTGTCCTCTACTGATATCAGCAAATTGAAGGCTACACTGGACGAAGAGAAGAAGAAATTACCCTCGACACTTCCTGAAAAGCCTTCAAACACATCTTCGAAACAGTCATCTTTCAACAGCGAGACTTCTAGAATCAGTGCCCAGAGCGAGATCAATGCTTTGAAGGAGTTTTCTGCGAATTTCAAGATCCCAACCAAGTTTCCAAAGGATTTATTACCGATAGTGACAAAAGACAAGAACAAGCAGAAAGAGATTGTGAAAAAATTCGAAGAAGAAGAACTGGAGAAGCTGAAGCTGGAGCTGGAGAGAAAAGAGAAGGAAAAAGTAAAAGAACCCGTAGCACCTGTGAAAAAGAAGATGGATCCAAAGAATGCCATCACCTTCAAGATGAATCCGAACACTGCGTCATTCCAACCTGCTAATTTCACCCCTCCAACTCGGAGCTCATTTGGCAGCAGATCCCCAGCGACGAACTTCGCCTCCCCTCGTAGCAGCCACATGTCTCCAGGCAAGAAACCAGCCACCCCGGCTGGATTTTTCGGATCCAGGGTGCCAAAAGAAGGCGAACCAAACGATCTGTTCAAGACATCATTCTTGTTCTTTGCCACAGTTGGAAGTGCCGATAAATTGGAGAAACCTTTCGTCACAGGGCCCACCTGGGAACCGGAAATTGACGAAACTCACATGAACAACTACCAATTGGTGCCTGAAAAGGTGAATATGCCAATCCCACGTCTGCCAAATATGAGAAGTTACTACCCTTCACTGGCGCAGCAGTCTCCAATGGGTGTTCCTCCTCAACTAATTCCACCTGTAACTCCTATCAGTCCTCAGCATCTGCAGCATTCTCCGATCCCATTACAAACCGCCATGCACCCGCAGCTGGTACCGATCATGATGCCACCTCCGGGTTTTGCGTCTCCGGAGTCCCTGAACAGGAACTTATCGCCTTCTCCACAACTGGGGGCTCCATATTACCCCGGATTTGTGCCTCTGGGCCATGTAGCCCGCCCGCCTGAACACTCGCCTTCACTGCAGCCAAACGCGGCTACATCGCCTCGGATGCAGAGAAACGGAAGAAACCATTCCAATAGCAGCGGCAGCGGGGCGCAGATACAACAGCAACAGATGATGCTGCAAAGGCTGCAAATGCTGCAAATGATGCTGCAACAGCAGGGCCAGTATCCGATGTTCATGCCGATGCCGCCACAAAACGGGCAGTACCAAGTGCCACGGAACGGATCGGGAGCTGCTCCGTATCCACAGATGGGTTACTACGTAGTTGGACCCCCAAATGGCAGACAATTATAGTACTGTATACCGAAAAATGCACCCCTTTTTCCCTAACCCCCATTAATAATCTGATCAGCCACAGTCACGTGACCTGCGCGGCGGCGAATATTCCAGAGCCAAACTGCGTTAGTAATTGGACGTTGCGCGAAAAAGAAAAAAAACTGGACAACGGTCTATAAAAGGCGGACGTTTTTTCCCTAAGATTTGTAATTGTGTAGTATCAGCAAAAGTTTATAAGATGGTTGCCGTTATCGAATCCCAAGATCAATTCAAAGAAGCCTTGACCCACAGCGGTTTAGTTGTTGTCGATTTCTTCGCCACATGGTGTGGTCCATGTAAGATGATTGCCCCATTGTTGGAGAAATTCTCGCAGCAATACACCGATGCCAAATTCATCAAGGTGGACGTTGACCAATTACCAGCCATTGCACAAGAATACGAGATCTCTTCGATGCCAACTTTGTTGTTCATCAAAGACGGAAAGGTTGTCCAAAAGGTTATTGGTGCCAACCCAGCTGCTATCAAGGGAGCTTTGGCTTCTCACGCTTAAGTGGTGCATCTGACTTTGAACTATAAATGATATAAAGTATATTGTAATTTTAGATGGTGCAATTGTTTTGGTACTAGTACGATACGATGTAGTGGTGTTAGGGAGTAGGAGAAGTATTTGGTAGAAGCATACTGTAATTGGTGACTTCTGTATGCTTTTCCCACAGTCTAACCTTCACTATAAGCGTCTTTGTAAGCTTTTGTAGTGTAACACTTTTATGACAAACCCCTTGAGCCTCTTCATGGCCCATTCTTGGCCAAATTCATGTCAATCGCTGGTTTCCATCCAGTTCCTGCCTCTTTAACGCCAGTCGCGAAACCAGATTCACTTCATTCTCGAACATCGCTACACCACCTGGTGTCCCGATGTAAAAAAATTACAAATCAGCGCACATAACAGCTATAATACCCGCCTATTCAATGACAAACCGAGCTCATGATATAGATATCGACTTTTTGGCCCAAGAAGTCCTTGATTCCTATATCAATGCGGGACATTTCGACCAAAATGCCGAATTTCAGGTGCTCTCCACTATAAGATACGACCCATTGCTAGAAGAACACCAGGATGGATTTAACGATGTGGAACATCTCAAGACCTCGATAGAGATCCCAAACCACGAGTTGAGCGTAGACAGAAACTCAGACTTTGTCAACAACGATTCAGTGCCGGAAAATCCAACAGTTTTGTTACGGAGCTCTCAATTCTTCCTATTCGATGAGCATCTACGCAGAATTAAAGCCACATTATTGTTCTTCAAATGGCCGTTTTCAATCACCAAAGAGATCTTGTTATCTAAGTTGAATGACGTTTTGGCTCCAGTAGATAAGAACTTTCCATACAAATGCCGTGTTCTCATTGGCAGAAATGGAGACCTACAAATCGAAGTCGTGCCAGTTCCTATCAAGACAAATTTGATGGAGGGTTTCTTCAAAAACACAGCTGAGGCTAATGTATGGTCTGTATACATAGACAAAGAGGCTGTTCCGATATCGCCATTCACCTCTTTCAAGACGACTAAAAGAGACCAGTATACACTGGCCAGAACGCGATCTCTTTCTCTGGATCCTGCAAACAAAGAAGTACTTGTCTATAACGAAGCAGGTCAAGTGATGGAAGGTTCAATTACAAATATAGCATTCAAAAGGAACAAAATATACCCGAGCTCCGGAGAAATTGTGGAGAGATGGGTAACTCCGCCTCTCAGTTCTGGGTGTCTCTGTGGTGTAGTGAGGCATATGTTGATTGAGAAGGAATTGATCGAAGAAGATACAGTCGCCTTGAGTGATGTGAGCAAAGGTGAAGACGTGTTGCTCTTCAACGGTATAATGGGCGTGGTTAAAGCCAAAATAATGTGATCTATATAATCTAGTTCAATAATGTCGAGACTTCATCGTCGTTGTATCCCAAGATGTAAAAGACATCCAGAAGACTTTGAGTGTTCAAGCAACATGGTGCAAGTTCTTGCACCTTTGGTTTGGCATTCCAGGCTATTCCGAGTCCAGAAACTCCCATCATCTTCAAGTCATTAGCACCATCACCAATGGCAACGACATTCGCAAGTTCGATATTCTCTTTCGAGGCAATCTCTTGTAATAATAACTTCTTCATCTCTCCATCGACAACTCTGCCAAAAGTTTTACCGTTCAAGATTTTTCTGCCGTCCACTTCCTCGAATTCCAAATTATTGGCGTAGGCATAGTCAAATTGCAATTCTTTGGCAACTTTTTCGGCCAATGGGATAAAGCCTCCGCTCAATACTGCCAATTTACATCCGGCATTCCTCAAACCTCTAGCCAACTCCTTCACTCCATTGGTGATAACAATCTTGTTCAGGTACAATTCTTCCCAGATTTTTGTCGAGTCAATTCCTTTCAACAATTTGACTCTTTCAGCGAGCGACTGCTTGAAATCAAGCTCACCGTTCATCGCTCTAGTGGTGATATCAGCAACTTCTTTTTCCACGTCTGCGTAAGCTGCAATCAACTCAATCACCTCTTGGTAGATCAAAGTGGAGTCCATGTCGAAGACGAACAATTTTTTGGATTTTCTGGTTTCTGTGCTTTGATAAACCAAGTCAACTCCTGAAATGCTGTGCTTCTTGAAAAATTCCCTCGTTGTTTCTACATCTTGATCGATATCGAACTTGATATCTAGTACTCGTCCCTCACTCAAATAGGATGCAGATTTGTTGCTTACAGCAAGCTGAGATATCAATCTCTCAACCTCACGGATTGTGTTTCCCTCTAAAATGCCACCTTTCGGTATCAAAGTCAACGAGAAACTCATGTTATTCTAATTAACGCTTACCTGATGTATTCTCCTCGACTATTTTGATATTTTTTTTCATCGATTTTCGATCTTGAAATTTTTCAGATGAGATGCGCCGGGAAAGGGAGCAGAAAATGACTAAACTTAAAAGTTTATGAAAGGTGAAACGAGATGAGGATACGGAATCTAGTGACTTAAGGTGGATCGTGGTATTGTGTATCTTGGTGTATTTGAAATGTTAATTTGTATCTTTGGGTTTTACAGAATCTAGATTTCTAATTGTAAATAATACTTATATATGCTTTGGTTTCCCTGGTTTCCCCGAAACCATTGTCGAAATGAAATTTTAGTTGCAGGGTAAATTTGTAAAATAACCAGCTATGCCTCTCCTAGATTTATCAACTTTTAAACACCAGTCTCAGGGTATCAACTTGTGTCAATTTTATTGTCTCGGCATGAACAATAAAGGGAAACTGCAGGAAATCAAGTACTGAAAAAAACTGTTCTACCGATAAAGTTAGCGTCGGCACTTAAATGTCTCAACATTTTGAACCGATGTACGTGATTTTGACCGACGAGCCGTAGATTATACACTAGTAGCCCCTAGTCACCTTAATATATTTCAGATGCCCCATTTAACTTACTATGCGTTTGCCTTATTTTTCCCTCTATTTTCCCTATTCTCTAGCCCCCCAAAACGTCAAAATTTAATTTCGTCCATATCAGGGACTATTAAACCTTTGAAATCGACTGACATTTCGTCTTTGATAGAACTCACTCAATTAGAATAAATATCCCACCCATGATGACGGAGGTTGATTCGAAGAATTCTTCGAGTTCGGGGGCTTCTACTGACAACACCTTCACCTCTAGTAGATCAAAGTCCACTACTTCAACCGCCCAAGATAAAGATGAAAGGTTATTACCAAAGAAGGTATTGCAGAAGAGTTACAAGTTAAGAGACGAGTTCAACAAGAAATCACTATCGGCTACATCTTTTAGAACTTACACAATAGAAAAGGATGGAGACAGATCGTCTTGCAAGAACACTCATCTTATCGATGCTCCTAAGCTGATTCAGGTAGCCCAGAGAGAACTTACCTTGAAGCAGATTAAACAATCTTCGAACCCGTTCTCTTTTCAAGAGTTTTATGAACTCAGCGATCCAAGTGAAGGGAGCAGCGAGTCACAGAACAGCGCTTTACAGTTGCAAGATTTGAGAGACATCATCCACAAGAATGAGACCAAGAAAGGAAGTACCAGCCCCAACAGCTCAAAAAGTGGAGAAGTAGTTCTCACCACTGAAGAACAGCTATATGGATACGACAGTGATATTGAACAACAGTCGAGAAAACAGTCACGGTTTGCAAAGAGATGGTTAAATATACTTGGTCTTTCATTAATGGCATTTGGCATTATTGCACTGGCTTTAGTGCCTATCGTTGGTTACTTGGTTGATAGTAACAGACCACCGTCCCCAACAATTTATGAAAAACTCACAGAGTATCAGTATCCTGCACTTTCGGCCTTGAGAACTTCTCTCGTTGACCCTGATACTCCAAAGAAGTTTCATCACAAAGCTGCTACCGATGGAGAGAAATGGGATTTGGTCTTTTCAGACGAGTTCAGCCTGGAAGGTCGAACTTTTTACCCAAATGAGGATCAATTCTTCGAGCTGGTGGATATACACTATCTGGCAACAAATGATTTAGAATGGTATTCTCCAGATCTGATTACAACTAGAAATGGATCACTAAGCATTAGACTAGATGCATTCAAAAATCACGGATTGCATTATAGATCAGGCATGTTACAGTCTTGGAATAAGATGTGCTTTACACAGGGACTTGTTGAGATTTCTGCTCGAATGCCAGGTTCATTCGATAGTAAAGGATTTTGGCCAGGTCTATGGTCCTTAGGTAATTTGGCTAGAGCTGGGCACATGGCTTCGACCGAAGGGGTGTGGCCATACACCTACCAAGCTTGTGATGCTGGGATCACCCCCAATCAGAGTTCTCCCGATGGCTTGTCAACATTACCGGGGCAAAAGTTGAACTCTTGCACATGTAACAAAGAAGACCATCCGAACCGTGGAGTTGGTCGTGGTGCACCGGAATTAGATATTTTAGAAGGTACATTTACCAAAGACATGGCGACCTTTGCCCAAACTGTGCAAGTGGCTCCATTTGATCCATGGTGGATACCGGACTATGAATTTTTGGCGATCAAAAATAAGACAACCTCTTATATGAACTCCTATGTTGGAACATCACAACAGGAGGCTGTTTCGGTGATTACATCTTCAAACAGTTCTTGGTTCGAGAAAATTAAAAAGAAAGATGGTAAAGAGGTGGTGGAACAGAGTCAACGTTTCCAGACTTATGGACTTGAATTCAGATCAGACCAAGAGCAAAAAGAGGACAACTATGTATCTTTTCAAGTTGGACCAGAAGAGACCTTCAGATTACACGGATCAACTCTACATCCAGAAGGAAACATGGACTGGAGAGAGGTTTCCAAAGAACCGATGTCGATGGTGTTCAATTTAGGTATTTCGTATGCATGGTCAGATATCCAGTGGAACACTTTGCAATTTCCTCTGGATCTTGAGATTGACTACATAAGAATATACCAGCCGCCGGGAAAAACTTCTGTGACGTGTGATCCTCCAGAAAGACCCACAGTTGATTACATCCAGGGTCATTTGAATGCATACATGAATGCAAACTTGACATCTTGGGAACAAGCTGGCTACAGTTTCCCCAAAAACCGTCTAATGCACGGTTGTAAGTAGTTTAAGGTCACACTATGTTTCATTAGATAGCTATGCCCATGCTTTGGAGCGATGAATAAATACATTTATAAATTGTGTATTCATCAATCGTTCTCGTTCAACCGGGAATTCTTTTAATCGTCACCGAAAAGCTGGTTGATGCCAGTAAAATCGTCAGCTGCTGTCAGATTAGTCTTTTTCTTCCTGGACGCTTCCTCTAAATCCTTTGATCTGCCATTGCCGTTACTACCTACACCAGCTGCCGAGCCAAACATCTCATCGTTGGATACAAACGATACCATGACAACCTTTTGTGATCTCTGCGAGGTGGCTTGAGCCAAGAGCTCTTCCAACAACGCAATACTCTTCAAATCGGTTATCTGCAACACTTGCACCAAGTATTTATGAGGAAATTCGTAATCTTTCCGCAACGAAAGGTATATAGTGGTCAACAAATAACCTGCTTCTGAATGACAGTCGTTGAAAAACGGATCTTTGATGATACCGACCAACGATTTGGTGAAATTTTCACTGATCCAATTATCAACTTCTTCATCCTTGTTCATAATATCACCAATGATGTTCCGCAAGATCAAAATGGCATTGTATGAGCATCTAGTGTCTTTGAACATGATAATATGATTCAAAAGAGCAAGCAAAATACCCAAGACTTGCGGGCTTTGACAGATAAACTTTCTCGTCATCACTTGTCTCTCATTCAACTTGTTGTGTCCCAATTGCCCAACAAGATCGATAAGCATTCTGTCAACGACAGCAGTCAATTGTCTAAGTAAATGTTCTTCCATCATCTCTTCTGATAAAGTTTGGTCGTCTTCGTTCCCAGACAACTGTAACCCTTTCAAATAGATCTGCTCCCATTTTTCCATCAAGAGAGCGTCGATGGTTGACAACACTTGTGGTAACAATTCTCCGAAAAAGGGTTCTATAAACCTTACAGGACAATTCTTGATCACATTTCTCAACACTAAGTTGATCAAATGTCTCCAAGAATGCAAAGAGATACCTACAGGTTCACCTGCAATGGATCTCCACAACTGTGTAGCGACATTCGGAACTTCATACAAAGTCTCTTCCAATTCCGAGATGGATCCGATCGTTAGATAGGCATATTCTCTTGTGTATCTCACAATGTGCCCTACACTATCGGCGAAATCCCTCAAAGTGTGCATTGCCTTGACGCTTTCCTCTACAAACGAGTCTTTGGACTGGATGGACACACCTTGTTGCCAGAATCTCTCGGTACAACTCTCTTTGACAAAGCTTTGCACCTCCACAGGTAAATCCGACCAATTGGCAGGGTTATGGTATGCCTGAATTTGGGCAATCAATTGTAAAATATGGGGTAAAATGGGCTGAATTCTCGGTTTCCAGAGCTTCAACAAACTCAAATATTCCTCGGAATCGTGTGGTAATTTCTCAATACTATATTGGATGAAAATTCTCGTGGCTCTTATTGGAAACACCGAGGACCAATGTTTCTTCAAATCTGTCTTCAAATCACGTCCAGCATCGTCCATCTGTGCAGTGAGCAAATTAGTCGAGGGTGTTACACCGAGACTTTGGAAATATTCAGCAATCTTGACAATCCCCAATCTCTCCATAAACCAGGGCAATTCGAGCAAACCCTTTTCGGTTTTTGGATCTGACCAAGCTGCCAATTCTGGATCGACAATCTTACTGAACCGTTCCACTTTGTTATCTATGGCAGATCTCTGTGACACTACCAAGAGGAATGACTTGAATGCCACTGCCTCGTGGTCAGTAACTTTGTTAGATGAAAGAATGTTACTGATAACCACTTCGAGATCGTTCAAGATCACTTTCAAAGACTCGGGCATCAAATACAGCAATCTGTTCAACTCGGTACCACAACTGGTTCTCAAGTCTCTGACATTTTCTCTTTGATCGTCGTTAGCATTGTCACTGTATTCAAAGGTACAGGAATTGATGACTTTTTCCAAAACTCTAAACATCAAATTATTGGATTTGTCTTTCAACAATGGAGCGAACTGCACCAAAGTCTGGACTTGTTTCCGTAACAATAATGGGTCCTTGATCTGGAGTAACAACAACCTTTCACACAACGTCTCGACCAATTTGTGCAAATACTTGGATTTCTCAGCTTTATCGTCACATGTATCCTCGTACCATATCTGCCATCTGGAGATACCACGTACACAGGATTCGATCAATACAAATTGAGAATAACCGTACAAATAACTCTCTGAATTTTCACCTTTATAGTTCAAACAGTCGTCTGACAAGGTTCTTTGACCTAATGCCGATGAAAAGAATTGTTCCAATCTGGATTCCAACCACATCAAACCGTCTTGTGGTTTGAGACATATCGTGATTCTAACGATATCGTCCATTAATTTTCTATAGTTTGACAAAAACACAACAGCGTCTGAATGCTCTTCGAAATCGTTTTCCAAGAAATTCTTGACCAGCAATTCCTCGGGGAAATCTTCATAGTTCAACAATCTATTTGCAGCAATCTCTAACAATCTTGAAAGCAGGTTTTGGAACTGCGGTTTCGCCGTTAATTCGTCGTGTCTCAACACGGTGCACCAGAATTGTAGACTTAACCCACTCACAATCAAAGATTCATGGTTTGTAGTCTCCAAAACCAAGTTCAAATAGCCCGTCAAGTCGGAAGACTCGGGTAAATTGTACACGTTTTTACTGGAACCAGCTTCAAAGACGTAATCTGTCAAGCCGACAATCATCTCGACCAATTTTTTCGTCAATGAATACTGCTGGTCATCGATGTCATTTGGATCCAATTTGATCGATTGATATCCATCTGTCAACATTTGTATTCCATCTTTTGTGAAAATAGCACCAGCGATTTCGTTGAAATCTTCTTCGTTGGAGAAAGTTCTTGTCAAAAGTGCATGCAAAGATTCCGTTGCCAAGGTCCGGATCTTGACATCTCCATCATAGATGAAACACTGAGTCAATCTGTTAAGGATGTTGGTATCTCTTATGGATAAAGGTAGAACCCATTGCAAACAGGTTTTCAAAGTTTGGAGAATGCGGATGACGAAATTCTTGTTAACGTCAGAATCCATATCTTTGAAGCATTCCAATAGGAAATTTGACCAAACTTCCAACCAACCTTGATCAGAGTGTCGGAACAAGGCCAATTGTTCGTTGGGTTCGTATTTTATGTTGAGAATCTTTTGAGAAGTAATCACTTCTGGGCAAAGAGACGTGAGTTCTCTGGATCTCGCCGATGCAATTGGGTCTTCCAACAAGTAAATGTCTTCGAAAAGAGTTCTGAAAACGATCAAAGTCAATTCTCTCGAATTTAAATTGGAATTCCAAAGGTTGTACAAATCCTGGTCCATAGAACTCCAACTCTCCAACAAATTTTGATCTGTAATCTCCGACACTTTTTGGTCTTTTGAGTTCCTCAAAGCGGTTCCCCAACAACGTTTGGCGATATCTACCCATAGAAATGCGATTTTCTCCTTTATATAATGAGGTTCCTTTGGAGACAATTTGTTCAGGAGCTCAACTACCCAATTTTTGATTGCCATTTTCTTTTCGAGATCGAACGAGTTAAAATTCAACGAGATTGCGGATTGGAGTAGACTGAGACCAAAATGCCTAACCACGTGATTATAGTCATTATCTGGGAACGCCAACTGGTAGCCCCAATATGGTGATTCATCGTGTTGTTTGATACTTTCCAAAAACTGCGCATTTGTTAGTATAGATCATCATCTGGCATGGCCAGATCTGAGCCAATGGCCCAATTCTGGACCAAGAAGAGCGGCAAAACTTACCGATTGGGCCTCGCGACGTTGCTCATTAGTGGATCGCGGGGAATGGATGATCTCGAGTGCCCCAACGATCTGGTTGACACCATTCCTGTCCATTCTAGTAGTGGAAAAGCAAGACTGGATGTAATTTGTGTCAGATTCCGGGTTTCAACGGTTAAAAGCTTAAAACGGGATTCGAACTTTGCGGTGGCAATTGCCGGTTATCTGACAACAATTGGACTCGATCTCACAAATATACGCGATGTATACGATGGATCTATGCGTTTAACTAGTACAAGTGATGTTTGTTTTCCGTTTTTGTTTTTTGTTTTTTTCTCACTCTGGTTTTGCAGGCTCTGGCAGGCTCTGGCAGGCTCAAGCAGGTTTTAAGGTGTTAGGCTGGGCTGGGCTGGGTTGAAGTTGGGCTTGGGGTGCTGGGGCACCGAGGAACTAGATGGGCATTGCTGGGTGGGTCATGGCATTTTGATAGACGCACTCAATGGTTCAGATGTCTCAGATCAATCCGAATCATCTAGACCACTGCACTTCGGGTATTGCTCAACGTGGGAAAGTCGTGTACCGACGATCAAAAATGCAAGATGCAGAGATTGCCTATCCGGGGTGATTGGACGGTGCACGACTCGATGCTCTGCCGCACAAAGAGGGTACAGATACAAAGAACAGAGAGGGTTTAAACAAGAAATCTTCGCAACACACCACACGTCCAGCCCCCAAAGCAGAGCATGGCCACTATACCGAACGACCTCACCAGACTGTCACCAAATCCTAGCACAGCAGCACAACAGAACATCACTACACCACATCATTGCCCATCTCCATCCGGAGTTCACGGATTAAAAAACCCAATAAAGCCAGTCCAGAGCGAATACGAAAAAAAAGAATCAAAAAACGAAAATCGAAAATCAAAAATCAAATAAATTACCTCAATTTGTTTATCAACCACTTACAACTGACTAGCATCAACGCACCACTCCATGGTCTGATCATTTCAGCATGTTTACCTTCAGATCATATTTGATGGCGACTTTGGCGCAGTTCTGTCCACATCCAAATCCCGTCAAACACTTCCATACATCCAACACCCATTCTTGTGTACGCCGATGGGCCTGTACATACAGACAACCTGAGGAGGAAGTATCAAGATGCCGCTGGAAACGCTCCAGAAGAGGCCGGAGATCCGATTCAAATGTACCCAGATACAATTGGAGCAAGGGTGGCACTGATGAAGACCGGAGGCGCGGACCGGTGTGCCATCGTCCAGGTCCGGGCATGAGATATGCTCGCAGAGCTACTGGAGGTCAGTTTTTCTTGATCTACTTTATCGATAACCGCAGGACCGCAAGAGAAATGGGCAGATTCGAGGACAGTTCACAGAAATCGTCTTACCGGGGCCATTTCAAGCCATACGATTACGATATCCGTAATTTGGCTATTCATGCGCACAACAGACACTATTTGCACCACCAGGTCAACCCAATCACACTTACGAGCATGAATCCTGACCCGGATTCGTCGGATGACGATAGCTGGCATAGAAATGCAGAAAATGGCAAATACAAGTTGAACCACCACCCGATCGTGTCATCCATGGCCATGAATCCTGTCTCGATTATGCACCAGAAGCGGACTTTTGCTACTGTAGCCCATGACGACCAATCAATGGCTTTCGTAAAGGATTTGGACCACTGGACTCCCATCAGTGTAAAAACTGACAACACAGAGTCGGTTTCTGTAGAGATTCCAAACACAGAAGAATTACTGGAATCCTTTATCCAGCCGCTCGATTTCCACAACCCAGCCCAGCAGTTGGATCTTTTCAAAGAGTTGGAACAGAACGGGAAATTCAACGAGATGTTGGCAACTTTCCAGTTCCTCATGAATACAGGCATCATTCCGTCTTTGGAGATCTATAACATGACTTTGAAGTCGATTCTGTTGAGAACAAACACCGGAGAGACGTTGGAAGAGTCCTTGACTCATTTGTTGAACGTCTATAGCAACATGTTGAACAGCTCAGTAAAACCCGATGCATCCACGTACCATTCTGTCATCACTCTGCTCTTGGAAGGCTCTTTGAAAGCGCTGTTCCAGTTGAAGAACCCGGCCCAGGGGCTGGAGTACTTCCAAGTAGGGAAGCAGTTGTTCCAAGTCTGTGACCACTCCAGCTTGTCTTTTGAATCCAGATTGTACGAGTTGTATTTGACTTGCAGCTGTGTCTTTAACGATTCCATAGCCGATATCCATGGCTTGAAAGAGTTGATTTCGGCCAAATTGGGCAACAAGAATGCCATATTTTACTTGTCATTCATGAGACTCACGCAGGATTACAAAGACTTTATCGACATCTACACCCAGTTCAAAGAACATGCACTTGAAGACGAAGCATTGTGTGCTTACCAGTTCGACGCATACCAATTGTACATAGGACGTCTTATCCACAGCCAGAACATTGACGAGGCCACGATTTTGTTGGACCAGATCATGATGCTGGTCAAAGACGAAGAATGGATGCACGACAACGCCTCAGGTTTGATTTCCACGTATTTGGAGGCACTTTCGTACTATGATCTCGGCAAAACGCACGAATTGTTCACGAAATTTGACTCAATCCCATGGTTACCAGAAGTGGAAATTTCTTCTCTCTTGACAATCATCAACAACTGTTTGCAGAGACAGGACTATGCACTTTTGACCAAATTCTGGAACTATTCTGTCATTAGAAAAGATTTCAGCAATTTGTTGGCTGTCTTCCCTGTGGAATCGTACGATTTGAAGCAGTTGATCATGAATCCAGGTGTCAATAATGAAATGATCATTGCCACTGTCATTGAACAGTCACTTTACCTGGCTCCTACACTCAATCCGATCAGATTTATCAAGGAATCCATGTTAAAAGATATCCGATTGTCCAATGAAGTGGTGATCAAAGTGCTTCAGTACATGATCCAGACAAATCAGCCTGTAAATTTCATCACCAATTTCATCATATCCCAGGGCCACAAACATTCGAATCCGAACGAATTTTTATCGGCAATTGTCGATGTATTGCCAAGGGAAACCCACTACATTCTCGTGCAATCTGCTTTTTTCAAGAAATGCTGCGAGAGTTATAGATTGATAAGTGACAACTTTTACGGTATTTACAAGAACTTGGTGTCCACTTGGGATTGTAAGGATACAGAATTGTTATCAAAGTTGAAATTCTACTATTCAGTCATTTACAACGAGATGAACGATATAGATAATCACTACGTTGAGATGCCTGAAGAGTTGAAGAATTTCAAACAGATGCTCGCCCTGAAGATGGACGATATGAGCCCACAAAGCTCCACATTATCACTGGCCTGATAAGTGGCGATACATTTAGTTCTTTATTTATATGGTTTAATCAAAGACTCACGATAATCACGAATCGGTCTGTAGCCATTGGTATTAGATGAAAAGTTGAAAAAAAACACCACCAACTTTTCACTACAGTATTAATCCACAAGAAAGCGATGAAATGAGCCATACATGGGTGAAGGGACCCATTTGTGGGACGGAAAACTGTCCCTCGAGATTGTACAGGTCCGTGGACGGAAGAAGGGTGTGCCAGTACGGCCATGTGAAGCTGGACGACATAGAGATCAACGATGAAGAAGATGGTGACTATGTGATGACCAAGAGGTTGAATATCCCATCGCAGTTGACTCAAAGGTCACAGGTGAAACAGAAAGATGAAATTTTATTCGGGATGCAAGGGAGAGTGTTATATTTCAAAGTTTTCCAGCAAATGGTGCGATCTCAGACCGAAACCGTCGTGGAAGCTTTCAATCTAGACAGAACACATGTATTGGAGAAGGTGCGATTGAATATTTTGAAATATTTACAGTGGAACAACATGGCAAATGGACCCAAAGTTGATTTCTATAAGTTGCCCCGTGCCAGCTATGCCGTTGTTATCATATATTTGGCATGCTTCGAGCTACAATTACCTGTTTATATGAGTGATATCTACGACATGGTGGTGCGGAACAAGATCGCATATATGGATCCTATGGCGGCTATTCCACAGGAAACCCGTAGAATTTTGCCGTCTTTTTACTCGAGACTGCTGCAGCCGACTAGAATTCCGGATCTGGGCGACTTGTATTCGGACTCGTTGAAGTTGAACCGGCAATTTAACGTGGGTGTAGAGTTGAATTACCACTGCTATCTCCACAGATTGATCCAGCTGTTGGTGCTTCCTTTGGACGTGTTTCGTATAGTGGAAAAGTTGGTTTCCATTCTCCAGATAGACTTGAGACTCGAACCAGGGTTGTCGCTTTATAACCACCCGGAGTTGAAACTACTGGCTCTTACCGTCACAGGAGCAGAGTTGTTCTTCTTTGGGAACCAAGGGGTCTTGCAAAAGTGGGTCAATATCCAAAAGCAGAAACCCGATGACAGGTTTGATACCGACATCGATTTCGACGATATTCCGAGCTGGTCAGGGGAAAAGATAGATGACTATTTAGCGTTGTTGTCTGGATTTGTGCTCCAGGACTCCAAAGACGCCAAAGATGTTGCAAAGAAACGAGTCTATGACATCTTTGACCCAAAGATCAAGAGCAGATTAGATGACACCAACTACTACGATCAGTACAGAGCACCTGACGGCACCAATTCTGAGCAAGTAAATGTCCAGGCGTTGTTGTTGGACAAGATGGGGAAAAAAATCGGAGTCACTACATCTCAACTCGTGAAAATCCATGTCAAACTTTTCGAAAACGTTAAAGTGGAGTAGACACTATACATCAATGGTCTGCAATAAAGGTATATACACGGTTACAGACTATTTCAATCCACCTCTTTTCTCCAAGAAATCCTTGGCCTCGTTGATCTTTGTAGCCAAGAACGGCGAACCACCTTTGTCCGGGTGGTTCAACAACATGATTCTTCTATGTGTTTCTTTCAATCTCTTTTTCGACAAATTTGTCTCTCTCAAGTTCAAAATCTGTAACGCTTCTTTGGCGTTCATCTTGGACCCAAATCCGCCCTTGTAGAACAGTTTCCCGTTGATTCCGGCCTCTTTGGTTCTGAAAGTCAGTCCGAGCATCCACAATACTCCAACCAGACCCACAGTGGCTATTACTGGGTGCTCAGAGGAGTAGTTATACACCTTGTCGAAATACTGTTCCAAGGTACCCTTTTGGGCGATTTGCTGCTGTGGTGGCGCATAGACCGGTTGTTGGGATTGGTTATTGCTTTCCCCCGGGATCGGTAATGTCGGGATATCAAATCCCTGCGGTAATCCAGTTCCTGACATGCTTTTGCAGTTGAAATGATCCTTTTGATGGCGCTTCGGGAGCTGATTTTTTGATTTTTTCACTTTTTTCTTCCTCTCTCTGGGCCCATAGGAACTGGTGAAGAAGTGGTAGTGGCTCAAGGAGGTGAGTGGGGATCTGACCGGAAATGGGATCTTGAAAGCTTGGGATGATCTAAGTGATCATAGCTACGCTGTTGTTCAATTACGGCCAATTTGCCCCCAATTTGACCCCTTCATTGCCCCAACACTCGTCCTGACCCAATCTGTGCCTCCAGATTTGAGCCCCCATACACGACTCCATCGCGATAGGAAAAATTTTTACGCAGAAAAAAAAATTTTTAAAATAAAATCTAAAAGGGAGAAGAGGTGATTTGTAAAGCTTGACCAAGTGATATCAAGAGTAATCAGTTGAGATATGAGAATCTATTCGTGCCATTTTTGTTCGTCGCCTGTGTATCCCAGCCACGGGATCATGTTTGTGCGTAATGACGCCAAAGAATTCAGATTCTGCCGTTCTAAATGTCATAAACTGTTCAAGCAGCGTAGAAACCCTAGAAAATTGAAATGGACCAAGCTGTTCAGAAAGGCTGCTGGAAAGGAATTGGCCGTGGATTCTACATTGACCTTTGCAGCAAGAAGAAACGTGCCAGTGAGATACAACAGAGATTTGGTGGCCACAACGTTGAAGGCTATGGCCAGAGTGGAAGAGATCAGACTGAAGAGAGAGAGAGCCTTCTACAAGAATAGAATGAGAGGCAACAGCGAACGTGCCTTGGAAGCCGACAAGAAGTTGGTGGCCGAGAATCCAGAATTGTTGAAGATGAGAGACGTGGAATTGAGAATCAAACTGGAGAAGAAACTGGCCAAGGCTGCCCTGATGGAGGTGGAATCCGAGGAAGAAGCCTCCGAGATCAGCGAGGACGAAGAGATGGATGTCGACAGCGAAGAAGAGACAGAAGTCGTCAAGGTCCTGTTGAAGAACAAGAAGAAGAACAGAGCTACGGCAAGAGCATAGACGGTCCAGTCCGTCCCCCGGTTCATTTCTTTGTCATGATTCATTTGCTTTTCTGGTTTGAGTTTATTATCGTATGTACAGTTAATCTTTGGTTAATATTACACTTCCCCGCCGTATTTTCTAAAGACACACGCGAATCCACCCCCGACGATTCTCGTGCCGACTTTTGGTCTTGCCACATCGGCTTCTTCACCGGTGGCCCGGACAATGGTGCTTCTCACATCCCACTCTTTCAAACCCCCCGTGGCCAACTCCACACATCTCACAAGAGTCAATTTTGTCTCGTCTTTGGACGCATTCACAGCCTTGACGACTTTCAAGATCTGTGTCACAGAAGGCGTGAACACTAACAATGGCGAATTCGGTTTCATGTGCTTCAGGATCGTCGAAATCTCCGCCTCGGGATCCGGCATGTCTAAAAACAGTCCGCTCAAGAACTCCGTGCCGTTCCACTGCGAATTCTCGACCCATTTGCTCGGAGATTCGTCTATATGGAAGTCTATGTCATTGCTATACATGCCGTTGTTGAACAAGGCCACATTTTTCTGCCCCCTCTTGGAGTGCTGTTCTCTGTTGTCTACAGTGTGCAAGACGGCTCCACGCATCAGCTTGTCCCCGTTTCTCGCAAAAAAATTGCCCAGATGGATCAGTCGAGCAATGGCCAATGCCAAGGATCCATGTCCGGTTCCTGCTTCCAAGTAATGGTGCTGTTCCAGCACGGCTCCGTCCACCAAAACCGGATAATCCGTATGGATGTCTGCCAAAGTGACAATTTCAGCGGCATCTTGCGAGTAAATAGGCTGTGCATCACGGTCTGCCATCTCGACAAACTCCTCCAATGTGGGTCTCGTGATCGAGAACTTCAAATTCGTGCTTGTGGTCACGACCCGTGCTCTAGGGGCGGCTCCAATGATATCATCGTGTTTGATACCGCCTTTGTGAGTCTCATGTACAGTATTGGCAGTTAAGGGTTTCGTGAACCATTTCCGGTCTGGACGGTTGACCTGCCTTACTAGACAGATGTCGCCTTCCTTGAATACCGAGCTGTGGTAATTTCTGAGCTGCCTGTGAGCTAGTTGTCTCAACATCTTGGTCTCTTGAGCTCATCGAGATGAGAGGATTTTCTTGACGAATTTTTTTTGGGGGTGTGCGAAAAATACATCGTTACACCAGTGAGAGGGTAGGTAAGTTCCCCGGGCCCAATTTTGAGGATGGTGGGCTGAAACTTGGGCAGTGAATCCAAAGGGAGTCAGGGAGCGGCATGAGTGTGTTTGGACGGGATCATGAAGCTTCATTTCGGCGCAAAAGCATACTCATATCACCCCATCTGCCGAGCTTCTGAAACGAAAAATCATTCTTGAGTGAAAAATCAATTTTTGGATTCTTCCTGTCAATATTTTGTTATATATAGGGCGAATTGAAAATACATCGTTACACCACTCCGAGGGTAGGTAGGTTCCCCGGGCCCGTTTTCGGGGAAAATGGGCTGTAAATCTGGCATCCAGTCCTGGTACGGTGTGTGAGGCCCGTGGCGCTAGTTTCCAGATCCTTGACCCTCTAGTTCAGCTAGAACCGCTCACTGTTCATACACTCTGTCTCGGTACTTAAGCTCTCTCGGTACTTTTTTGCATCAAAAAACGGAAAAATACCCGAGAAATCAAAGCCTCAGCACACCAAAATCCGACAACTGAGTGGCCAATACCCCTACATGGATGACCCAATTGGTGGTTGATCTCGGGAGCTTAGACGCCAATGTCCACCAGCTGCGGTTGCAGCTCATAATGCAAGTCTTTGACTCCACTTTGGACGGACTCCTACTAAAATCTTTGGTCAACACACAGACTTTAACATTGACGTTGCCAGAGTACATTCCCAACTCGTTTTACCGAGGAGACGTGGTGAAAGTGGACTGCTTATATACTGGAGACCTTGCGAATCTAGATGTGTTGGAAATCATCAAATTGGAGGGCGACTTGACGCTCTTAAACCGGCCAGAGAACTTGGATCTACTAAAACGCGTGGGCCATTGGAATTGATCCTTTAAATCTCCATATATAATACACAGTTGAATGTCCAATACAACTACTCATTTGGATACGTGGGTCTGTTGAAAAACTGCTCCCAAATAGCCTCATCGGGCACCTGGAATATCATGTTGTAGACTCTTTGGCCCTCACGTGTAGACGGAAGCCTTCTGCCATTGGTCTCATTTGACCCGTTCAATGACGGTTGCAATGAGCTCATGGCCAAATCCTCCAGAGCGAGATCTCTTTCCTGGCCCTGGCGCAGCGAGTTGGAGTTTGACCGTTGTGAAGAATCGGTAGGAGAAACTGGGCCCACGTTATCCAACTCTTTGAAGAATTTATCCAAATCGTACGAGTTCGACAACCAATCTTCGGCGATATTGGGCAATTCTTGGTGGTTTTTCGACTCTACAAGCGTGTTTGTGTATCTCTGGTGGTAATCCGGTGTCTCGGACTCGACTCGGGCCGAGGGGATCAGCAAATCCGGGAACTCTGATTTCACTGCAGACGGACCGATCTCGTGCCTGCCGTCCAAATTCTCCACCAATTGAGAGAGATGCTGAGTGCCCAACTGCTTGTCTTGGGGCACAGAAATCTTGTCGTTGGATCCCAAGGGCATCTTGAACACCGGGTCGTATTTCAACCGAATGACGGCTGCTGACAAGATCTCAAAAGTGTTACGGCAGTGGATAGCTGCTTCGCATCTGTCGCTCAACGAGTTTAAGATCTTCAAGCAGTTGGAGGTGTAGTGCTTGAGCTGCTGGAGTGTCGTCTGGCTCGAAACCTCGCTACAATGGTACACAGAGTACAAGAACGTGGTTCCAGCCATGAACAAGTTATGCACAGCGACCCACGTGTAGTTGATTCTCCGCAACTCCAAGAGCGTCATATAACTCTTGATGACTTCCTTAGAAGCATCAGCCACACATAAGTAGTCAGAAACAGACAACTTTAGACTTCGAGGCGACAAGCCGTGCAAAATCAAACGTACGTGGTTGTAATTCAAGTTGAAAAAAATGGTGTTGAAGTCACAGTTCATCTTCTTCAAGTCCGAGGGAGACGAAAGTTTCCAATTGTTTAATCTACGGCTGAAATCGGCCTTCCACTCTGTCAAATCCTTGTAAGCCCTCGGCAATTCCCCCGTGTCGTACAACACCTTTTGGGCCTCCAGCTGTAAATTACGTATCTTGAACATGGCACTGGCCACGACTTTATAACTCGGAGCAGTGTTTTTCAATTCACTGTAGTCCTTGACGGAGAAATTGTTCTCTGTGATTGCGGCATCGTCCAATTCCGAGGGGAATTTCGTGTTGACGGATTCTTCCGGGATCCCAAAGGGTCTCCCGAGGTAGAAACACACCTGTCTGTCTAAACTATAGGCACACCAAAAGACTCTACGTCTCATGTCGAGTGTGAACAGATCTCGCTCCGCATCCTTGCTGTTCAGACCGTCTTCGTTGTGGAGACCCAAATCCACGCAGATCCGGAGCACAGAACCGATGGTATACCAGACACCAGGTTCCGAGGGTCTCATTATCCCATACAAGGCGAGTAATAAGAGCCCCTGGAGCGTTTCTAGCCTGTTTTCCGATGCGTACAACAGCTTGACGTGTTTCATGGCCAGTTTCCGGAAGCCCTCCGAGAGCCTAGCCGGGTATTCCAAGTGGTGGATTGACGAGGAGATGGCAAACAACACATTCAAGAAGAACAAGGGTCTCTGGAACTCGGTCGGAGTCTCCATGTCGGAATTGTTCAGCTCAATGGCCTTCTTGTAGTGGTGGAACCACGTCGACTCCTCCGGGATGTCCTGGCGCAAGAGACTCGAGTTTATCGAGGTGAAATTGGACGCCAATGACACTACAGGTGAAAGAGACCCGTAAATGGGCTCGAAATACTTGGAAACGAATTGCTCTCTGTGCAAAATGGGGATTTGGGCGTTGGACTGGGCAAAATAGATCTCCAACATGCGTTCGGCCTGGTTTTTTGGGGGCAACAACAACGCCTGCACTCCGGCTTCCTTTCCCCTGAGATTAGATGACTCGATCATGGGCTGGAACGTCAGAAAATGCTTGAAATTCACTGCAGTGACCATCAATTTGGCAAACGAGATCCCCAAAGGCGAATCACCGAGATACGTGGTGGAAGTATCGGTTCTGGTGCTGGAAACGCGGCCCATGACGGAATTTTTCGGCTCTTCTTGGTTTGGAGTGGCCACAATCTCCGGGCTGATCATCCCGGGCTCGTCTTTGATGAACACTTTCCCCGAATCCGGGTCGTCGGCATCGGGGTCCACGCCCCGGTTCAACAATTTCGACTCCAACATCGCAATCCGGTCCTCCAAATGCACTATATAACTCCGGGGCACCTGTCTCCCGGTGGCGACATCGATCCCGACACATTCCACATTGGAACGTTCACATCGCGAGCATCTGGGGAATTTTTGGTCACATTTCTGGGTCTGTTAGGGATTGTTTTCATCCTTATAAGCGCTAATAATACTCACCACTTTTTTCCGCCGGCACCGTTGGCATGCGACAGTGGATCTCACCAAACGGGACGTCAGTTTCCGCTTACGTGATTCGTCTAAATCCGCCTCCATTGCGGTACTCTGAGCTGAGAACGGAGATCTGAGACTGTTATCAGTTCCTGTTCTATTATGAATTGACGAATTTCTCATACATTTTTTTCCTTTCGTTATCTGATTTGCAGAGATATAAAGATAGGCTAGAGCGTTGAGCTTGAGCTATATACATGGCAGTCGAGCAGTGAATGCAATTAGATGAGTTGGATGAGTTGGATGAAATGGATCTACTCCGGCGGGGATTTCTAAGATATCTCCTGTGATTACAATTGGAATTGTCCTGCGGTGCTTTGCACAATGCGATCACATTTCATATTCACCTCTTATCGATACTCTTGTATTGTATACGACAGCACTGGACATGCCATTCTAGACCATTTTGGTGAACCCAGCCGCTAACGAGTTCTCAAGCCTTTACAGCTTCCATCCAGTACTATGATCAATCAGCATTGCCCCAACACTGGACCCCGCCCTTGGACAGGACCTGGTGTTTTCCGCCCCTAGTCAATCAAATCCTCCATCGCCCTGTCAACTCGCACATGGCAACTGTCCAATGTCTTGCTCACTTTCAATAGCTTCAATTTCAAGTTATAGATCCGATCGTTGTATGTCTTGATGAGAAGATCGTTGTTGTGCTGCTCCTGTGATACCTGGGAATAGTAGGTCAACTTCTGTTCGTAGTTCTGCAAGAGACTCAACACGAGCAACTGTGACTCGTATAGTTTCCGCAATTGGAGTCCTAATGATTCCAATGGCTGTTCCAACAGCTCCTGTGTCACCAATTCCACGGGATGTATGTTATTCATGTTTTTAAACCGGACTGGTAATGCACCGCTCTTTACTCTTCACCTAACGCGGATATTTTTTTTCTCAAAGCCCAAATGCGCCAAAAGGGGGTACCACTTTTAAAACACTACGATATCTGTTAAAGACAAGAATTGGCCTGGCAAGACAATTCTGCAAGACCATTTGTCGTTGGCCGTACTAAGCAAGGTGCCTGAAGTTGAAAGCGCAAAACAGTTCCTCCAGGTTTGTGCTCCCGACGATTCTTGTCGAGATGTTGTGACTCCCAAAAGGGGGTACCAGCTACAAAGCCTACGTATATAGACAGCACCTGGCCTAGCAAGACCATTGTTCGTTATTCACACTACAGAATGTGCTCAAGACCCTCAAGCCAACAAAGCCTTTCATTTACATTCACAATTCAAGCCAATCACTTACAGTACATCGACTACGGTATCTAATAAATGACAAGACCTGGCTATTCATTAATTATAGTTGGAAGGATACTTGAAATCCTTCAATTCGTAAAAATTCTCCTTCACGTTTCTGACACTCACAAACCTCGTCAAGATGTTTCCACTTCCCGCCTTGTCATTGGTACCACTCATCCTGGCACCTCCGAACCACTGCTGGCCCACAACGGCCCCGGTACACTTGTCGTTGATGTAGAAATTCCCGGCACTGTATCTCAACTTCTCCTCCAGCAATCTGATCGCTTTGCGGTCATTGGCAAACACCGATCCGGTCAATCCATATTTGGTCGAGGCATCGATCGTCGTCAAGAGCTTTTCGTAGCCCAGATCAGGGTATACGTATACAGTCAAAAGTGGACCAAAGAACTCGTTTTTCAAGAAATGGTGGTCAGGATTCGTTGTCGTGACAACTGTAGGTTGTACAAAGAATCCGTTGGATTTGTCGTATTTACCTCCGTAGAGTACCTCTAATTCCGAATCTGCATGTGCCTCATCGATGGCTGCAGCCAACTTGTCAAACGATTGCTCGTGGATGACCGGGCCCATAATAGAGTGCAATCCTTCAGCCGTGGTGCAATTAGCAGGCTGGACCGTCAGGAGCACCTCGGTCAAGATATTCTTGAAATCTGGCCAGATCGATTCTGGTACATACATTCTTGAAAGTGCCGAACATTTCTGGCCCTGGAACTCAAAGGCACCTCTTATTGACGACAAAGCCGTGTGCAATAACGAGGCAGAGTTGTGGACCAAATGGAAGTTCTTTCCTCCAGTTTCACCTACTATTCTCGGGAAGTCTCTGTACTTGTCAGCAACCAAGTTGGACGAGATTTTGCCGTACAACGACTTGAAGACGTTGGTAGAGCCCGTGAAATGCAAGGCACTGAAGTCATAGTCTTCCAAAACGGTATCGGTGACCAAATTTGGCTCACCGGGGATGAAATTCACCACACCTTTGGGCAACCCTGCCTCTTCCAAGATGTTCAACAAGACATAGTTGGACAACGCAGCTGTAGCCGAGGGTTTCCAAACGACGGTGTTCCCCATCAAAGCCGGAGCTCCGACCAAATTCCCGGCAATCGCAGTGAAATTGAAAGGTGTCACCGCGTAGACGAACCCCTCCAAAGGTCTGTACTCTGCCCGGTTCCAGACACCCGGAGACGTCTCTGTTGGCTGCTGCGAGTACAATTCTTGCAGATATTTCACGTTGAACCGGAGAAAATCTACCAACTCCGTGACAGAGTCGATTTCCGCCTGGAAGACGTTTTTACCCTGGCCCAACATCGTCGCTGCCAACATCTGGTATCTGTACTTGGTAGCAATCAAGTCGGCCAGTTTCAAGAAAATAGCTGCCCTATCGGTGAACGGAGTGTCCAGCCAGTCTTGCTTGGCCTTTCTAGTCGCATTGACCGCGTTTTTGATATCATCTTCTGTGGCTTGAGTCACTTCCAGCAACACTTGCTTGTGGTTGGCAGGATTCACCTGTTTGAGCACCTCTCTGTCTCCACCAAAGATCTTTTCTCCGTTGATCACCAAGGGAATCTGGATCGGCCCGTTATCGGTGATCTTCAAGATCGACTCTTTCAACATGTCCCATTCCACCGAGTTCTTTTGGAACTCCAAAGTGGGCTCATTGGTGATCTTGGGGACTCTAGGTACCGCCAATTGTGCTACTGATCTGTAGGCAAAGGCGGTTCTGGCCACTGAAGGCCGGGTTTTCAACACGTTTCTAGCGGCTCTTCTCAAAGATGTTCTAAGCATTTTGGCGAAACGAATCTGAGTATAAATGTGGATTTGATCAAATAACGATCCTCGATGAGTTTATATAATCTTGTGCATGGGTGCGATGAATTTTTTTTCCTGCGGTGGGGAAGTAAAAAACTAAGCGAGCGCTGCGTGTGGAAACTGTAAGCGATATCTGGTGCACTTTGATGCACCGATATTCAGATAGGTGTTGAGATGCACCGATGCCGGAAACAGTGGTGCGGTTACGGCAAGATGAAGCCGAGTGTTGATAGATATACAATAAGTGTCATATGTAATTATTTATCCACCACTACCCTTCGGGAAATGGCCCGCCTCAAGCATTCACAATCTCCATCTCATCTTCAAACTCAAGCTGCTTCTTCGTCTTCACCTTGAAACTCAACCACAACGCCCCGCCACACATAATCCCACCAAATCTAAACACCCATCCTAAACTGTCGTCGTCTTTCAAGAGATAAAACAATAAACTGCTCATCAACGAGCTGATCACCTGTGGGGCAGCGACAAAGACGTTGTGTATCCCCAAAATTATCCCCGACTCGTTTTCGTAGTTATCGTATTTCTTTGCAAGACGTGGATGAACGGTTCCCATGGTGATCACCGACGAGTTTTCAGAGTAACTCGAGATGAAATCGTCGGTAGCTTTCTGCGTCTTTATATCCTTGATTCTACTGATCTCTTCACTGATCAAGACAAAAGGAGCCCAAAGAGCCGCACCCCAGGGGATACCCAAGATGGCAAACATGAAGATCGCTTGTCTTGACGTTGAGATCAAGAAAGTAGAAGCCATACAAAGTATAAAGATCACATGTGACACTATCCAGACCTTCCTCACAGACAACTTTTGGATATTTTTCACGAATTTTACCTTGATCCTGTGGTATGTACTCAAGACATAGGTATCCAACAAGCTGACTCCAGTGACCAGCGAGTCGTCGATCTCTTCGTCCATCGGTTTGATCAACAAGGGCAACACTAAGTCCACGATCAAGGAAACAATCGCATGTAGAAGCAATGCCAAAGACCCACGTCTGGTGCTCCTGTCGATCAACAGTTGCTTATCAGGCCCTTCGGGCATCGATTTCCAGTCTTTACCTTGCTCTCTCAAGAACAACTCACCTACATACGTCGTTGTATAGAACAACATCGGAAAATAACCAATCCAGGCAAAGAATTCCGCATAACACACGATAGCTACTTGTGGAGGAAGCCTTCTTATGGAGTGGTATGTCTGCAAAGTCAACGATTTCAACACAGTAAAGATGTTTTTCGACTTGTGTGATTCTACGCCCAATGCTAACAAATGCAGCTCTTTCTTTGCCCGCTCCAGCTTGATCACAATATCGGTATTGGGATCTCTCTCTTTGATATAGCTACAACTCACCAGCGTGAAGAATATCAAGAAGATAGCCGCAAAAGTGGCCAATATCTTGAACTGGTTATCACCCAAGAATGGCATGATCTTTGTCAAGTCGATAGATCCGAGATAGAACCCGACAATGTTGAAAATACCAATCATTCTGGCCAGCCACGCATTGGCCATATTCTGCTGATGTGTAGGCACACAGTCTACTATAAACGCCCTAGCAGCAGCCTGGATCACACTGATCGAGAAATCCAACAAATACACCCCAAAAGCGGCAAAGGGAATCGCTGTATGGTTGACTTTCTCCAAATCACCGTGTCCTCCGTAGAATAACAAGTTGATCAAACTTGCAGAGTGAGATAAGTACCACAATGAAAATGCCGTGGCCAGACATCCGCCTATAATATAAGGCCTTCTCCTGCCTATCTTCAGATTGCAAAAATCAGAATAGATCCCCACTATTGGCTGCCCAAAAGTCCCCGATAAGGGCCCTGCAATCCAGATGAGCAGTAATGTCTGTTTTGAGATCCCCAATGATAACAAGTAGGGCGTGCCCTCGGAGAACTCCGTCGACCATGCTAATTGCAACCCACCCAATGTTACTGTCAATACCAAGATGTACCACAAGGATCGGGTGGGGTTCACCACGTTGATCATGGTGGAGATATCTGTCGGGGCATTTGATTGCTGGCTCGATAATAAAGGTGTAGAAGATCGTCTGGACATGGTGGTTTTGCACGAATTTCACGACCAAACAGTTTCTGATGGTGCTTTAGGTTCTCTGGGATCCTCAATTGGTGTTTTGAGCTCAATTAATGCCAAATCAACTCGGGTCTGTGGTTCCGCAGTGCAATTAGTACCCACAGATTTGACATTTTTCCCCACAGAAAAGGTCGTGCATTTGGGCAGAATTTGGAACGTGAAAAATCAAATACTTCAAGAGACGCGTTCACCGAGACCTCACACCACAGATGAAGCGTAATTTGGACCTGGAGGACGACGAAAACACGTGTGTTCAACAGGAAACGTCAAACCAGCACAGACGTCGGCAATTGGTGAAAATCGACTCGAATATTCACTATGCAACGATAAAAATCATGTTAGATGCCTCGCGACTGATGTCAAAGGAACCAGAGTCCAATGACGTCCAAATTGGGCAAATAGAGCAAGAAAACGGCCCAACTCAGAAACCATACTGGCCAGTATTGACAAGAGTGCGAAATTGATCATATTTATACCAATAAACAACTATTTAATGCTCTGATTCACCCATATTCGAATCCACAACTGCTCTAGAGCTCACCGAATCCAAACAACATATCAGTGGCCCGCTTGACGATTCCGTTGATGGAATTCTGCTCTTCTTTTGCCAGAGGTTTCTTGGGAACATTCACAAAGAGATCGTTGCCGTTTTTCATCTTGATAGTCGTGTTCAAGAGCACATTTTTGTTCCTCTTTGATGCGTCCATCACTGGGGTTCCCTGCAACAAAGGCTCAAAATCCCCGGGGATTTTCTTCAAATTGATGATATCCAAGTCGCTCAAGGTGTCTCCGATATCCTCCTGGGTGTTTATCTTCCCGTTGAGAAATTTTTCCAATACTTCTCTTGAATAGGGAATCACATTGATCGGTTCTCCTCTGATACTCAAGTCGTTATCTCTACAAGCTCTGATTGCACTAGACGGGTTCCCATAAGTCAATTTTACCCAGGATCTGCCTATGAATATTGGGTAGTTCTTTTTTTGCACTTTGGAAGGAGAAATAGGTGAAGAAATCGATACATCTCCGGTATTGAACTCCTCTAGTATGGTGCCGAATTTTTGGAAATGCTGAATCACTTCTTCGAAAACAGAGTCGTCGTATCCGAAAACAATCACAGCACACTCAGAAGTCTGTTTCACGGATTTGGTCTGTCCAAACTGAGGTATAGACGCCGTGAGTTCACGTTTAGGAGTTCTAACGTTGGTCTTCTCTCCGAAAAGAGTCCCGAAACTCGAGTCCGACATCAAATTCAAATGTCCTGCTGTGCTTCCGGACGATGCAATGCCGCTATTTGTCGTGATCCCGCCTCTGATGTTGGAATTGAAGGCATTTTGGTAGTTCATAGGGTCCTTGTTGATCGAATCAGCTATATTTCTCTCTGTCTTCTCAGTTTCCGATACAAAACTCTGGTCATCGTAGTTCAGATCGTATATAGACATCTTGGGCGGAAGCTCTGCTCCTTCATTTCCGAACTTGAAATCGTTTTCGTACTGTTCTACATCGATTGGAGACTTCCTGAACGAAGACAAGATCTTTTTGTTGGTCTGTGCGGCCAAATTCGAGGCATAGTTGTCCAAATCTTCGTCTTCTGCCTGCCCCAAATCCAGTAGCAGTGTAGATCTCTTGATTAACTTACCCGGAATACGTCTTCTGTTGCTAGAAGAGATCCAGTTGGGGTTCGACAGCTGTTGTGATTCTTTGTGCGCTTTCGAGATTTTGGTGAGCTCCAGCAACGATAGCGAGTCCAGGTTTGTCTTTTTGGCCGGGGCTTTGCTGAGCAACTCGTCCGCCCTACTTTGCTGCACGGCGTTTTCTAAAAACGACATCGTGTGTGCTCTATGATGCTAAGGATGCTCTGTGGTGATTCTAACGATGCTAATGCTCTTTAGTGATTTTTCTATTTGTTTTGGATTTTTTCATCCCTAAAAACGGAATTGGTCAAAGATGCACGACTTTAAAGTTACAGTTGTTATATAGACTAAATTAAGCTGGGACCGTCGTAGGCGTTCCCATTTTGGGTGAACTGGGGTTGGAACTGCTGTTGCTGTGGTGTTCCGGAGAATGTCTGGTTCAGAAACTGTGGCTGGAACGGATTTCCGGTCGGCTGTTGCAGGAGTGGCAGATTGAACCCCCCATTTGTGAACTGCTGTTGGAACCCTGTCAGCTGCTGCTGGAACCCTGTCAGCTGCTGCTGTTGTTGAAACTGAAGTGCCTGTTTCTGCTGCTCCAACTGGGCCAGTGCCAGCAGTTGCTGCTGCTGTTCACGGAACTGTCTCTGCGTATCCGGGAAAACAGGCACAGTAGGAAGATTCTCCAATCCACCTGCAGTCAGCTGCAGCCTCAATGGGGCAGTTTTACCTGGAGGATCGTTTCTGAACGGATTTGTCCCCGTGTGCATGACCGATAACGGCATCGTCTGTCTGGATGGAAGTTTACTGGAAAACGGGTTTGAAGTTGGATCAGCCTCCTTCTGTTGCGATCCGTTCTCGGAGATGTTTCCCAATGCGAACGGATTAGTCTTTGTCCTGCTCATTGTAGTCCGACTAGATGTGTACTGCAGAGTCAACGGTTGTGGCTGAGCGGGCTGAGCTGATTGAGCAGTGGCTGGTGCAAATCCGTTGCCCGGACCCGACATGAACGGGTTCCCGGTGGTTTGCGCCGGGACTTGCGCCGGCTGTGAGCCGTAGCCACCGAATCCTGCACCGGTAAACGCTGGTGCAATTGTCGAGTTTGGTGCCTGCGAAAAGAAACCGGTGGCCTGTTGGGTGAGTGGCTGACCAGGGTTCTGTGTGGATGGTGTGCCGTGTACTGTGGCTGACTGCTGTAATGGCACCAAATTGCTCTGCTGGACGGTGATTCCGGTCTTTTGGATGGGGATCATATTTGGCAGAGGCTGAGCCAGGGTTTGAGGCAGAGACTGAACCTGTGGCTGTGGCTGTGGCTGACCGGTTTGCTGGTTTTGGACCTGAATAGGAGCCTGTGGCTGAGCACTCTGTGGGTTGCTGACTTGCACTGAGAACACATTTGGCTGCTGCGAAGTGACCTGGGTGACTTGTGGCTGGAAAAGTGGCGCAACAGCTTGTTGTTGGGCCGTAAAAGGCGAAGAAGTCGAGAAATTCCATGGGTTGAAGCCCGTTTGCTGCTGGAACACCAACGGAGACTGTGTGTATTGGGCCGGAAGTTGCTGCTGTGGAGCCTTTTGCAGCGAAGCCTGTTGCTGAGACTGTTGTGAATTCGATTCTCTGATCAAGTTGGCCGAAGAACCGGTTTTTCCCGCAGCTTTACGGTCTTTCTCGGCCAAAAACTGCTCTCTGTTCACTTCAAAGTCCGGATCTTGCACATATTTTTCCAAATAAACCGCCAATGCAGTAGGCGCATGCTTTATAGTTGGCACGTGCAACTTCGTGGCGTATTCCAACCTCTTGGCCACACGCAAGTATGCCACCACGTCTTTTGTCTGGTCTACAAACGACTTATATATGTCCAAAGCCCTCTCGGCATCGACTTTACTCATCTCAAAGTAGTGTTCCAACAAATTGATGACACCTTCGTTCAACGACTGGTACAAAGACAACAAATCGTGCACCAACATGCGAAAAGCCGTCAATGTCACGTCATTGTTCACTTCAGACTCCTGAAATTTGCACCGCAATAATGCATCGATCTGTCTCAAGACACTTTCGACTTCTCTCAACACTCCTTTATCAACAGAAAGCCGTCTCAATCTACCCCCACTCTCTGGGTTCTTACTTGCAGCATTGTGCATCCGCTCATCTCTCACATAGTCCACTCCAGTGGCCCCGTATTCTCTGGATCTGAATATAAGGTACTTGGAGTACAGTTTCAAGGACCGGAGATCCGTTCCCGAGCCAGAAGACGCTCCTCTTGACACATTATGGCAGTCCAAGATCTTGTAATTGTGCGATAAATACTGTAGAGTCAAGTCTCCTTCGCCCTCACGCACCATAATGTGCAAAACGAGGCACGATTTGAACACCACAGTCCAGGCAGAATCTTGGAGCCTGTTCAGCAATGAGCGCATGATCACTTTGAAGTCTTCATCATGTGAATCCCTGGCAGAATGTGTCACGATCAATATGGGCTCGATGTATTTCGCCTTGGGCGCTGCCAATTTCAATTTCGTGGCGCCTTTCACTATCTTCTCGTATGTCGTCATAGTGCAGTGATTGGAGACTTTGGAAGTTCAATTGGCCAGTCCAGGCGGTTGGTGGGTGTTGTTCACTGGATCACTGCCGACAATTGGTAAAAAAACAACAAAAAAGTTGGAAAAAATCGGCTGTATTGGGGCAGGGAGTACATCGTTACACCACTCAAGGGGGTAATTTTTGGGTGCGCAAGGAATGTATTGGGGGTTATATATGGTGCTGGAAATACAATGTGCTTTGCACTGATACTGCACTGACGGTGCGCTTATAGTCTAATGGTAGAGAATCGGAAATCTTAGTGGTACAATGTCCCGGTAACCCGGCGATGCCGGTCCTCTATACACTACCCCTCAACATTTGGGCCTCAAATTTTCCAAACAACTCTCTCAACCTCATCGTCAGAGTGACACATTTCTGTAAAACCACGTCGTCACCACCCACAACCTCGGAATTCTCATTCATCAACGTCACTATCGCATTGTTGAACGCCAAGAGTTCATTCAAGAAGAAGTTCGCAAGAAATTGGTCACTACAATTCTCCAACACAACGAGCATTATGAACAATACCGAGTCCAACACGAGCATCCCACCGTTATCGCTATCAGAAAGCTTTGTCACACGGCTAATGGACGTGTTCAGCACGTTCAAAGCCTCTTTCACTATCGCCTGAAGATCTGCAGCTGAGGGAAACGAAGTGTGCAAGATCAAACCGATCGATTTCAAGAAATGTGCAACCAACACCGAGGCAAACGCCCCCTGGCCCCATTGCCCTTCTTCGTCGATCATGAACCAAACGCCGGTCAAGGGAAACAAGAATCTGGGTCCTACAATCTTGTAAAAGTCTGGGATTTTGGTCTTACTGATAGTGGACTTTTTGGTACCCGACAATTTTGCAGAAATTCGTACATTAGAAGCCTCTCTGAGAAATGTTTGGTTCTTGGACATCGTCTCATCGACAGCAGTGGCATCTATAGCTGATGCAATCAAATTCTGTCTTCTACTGGCGTCCTGTTGGATCAGCAAAAACTGTTTATGGGCCTCAGGTGGAAGCAAGGTGCTGCGGAATTGCACTTTCGCCTCTTCCACTTTGAACACAGAATCTTCAAACCCTCTTAAATGCCTACAAGATAGAGAAAGTGTCGTCAAGAGTGTGAGTCGCTGTTGCAATGAATAATCGCCTGCCACCAAGAGTCTCAACACGATTGCCGGTGTGGAATGTGGGTCTCCGACACAACAGCTGATCAAACACTTGAGTCTCAAATCGTCGAAATCGGCATCTTCAAACTCGTTATTGAGGCCGATGTACAATGAGATGAGAGACTCGTTGTAGAACAGCAAATTCTTTACATTGGACCTCAATATGAGTTTCGGGCCATGGACCAACGCCAAACGTCGCTTTTCCAAAGCCTGCGTGTCCTTGGTGACGTCGGTGTTGATATACGACACGAGCTCTTTCAAAAACAACGGTTTAGAGGGTTTAGACCTGTCCAGAACGGTCGGATCGTCGTCGGAATCTTCAGCATCGTCAAGTTCTTCATCGGAACTCAACACTACAGATGTTACGAATTTGTTAGTCATGCTCTGGACGCCATCATCGGTCGTCATGAGCAGGCCTTCAAGCCCAGCTATATATGTCTTTTGATACTCTAATTCAGACTCGATCTTGAAAATTGGATCCCTCCCCATCGCAGTAAACACCAAATTCCCAACCAACATCCCTAACGATCTCACCAGTGTCACTGGCGACGAAATTCTACAAGTTATAGAGTCTAAAAATACCGGATCCTGCGACAGGGCCAAAAGAGTATCATTTTCGACCGATTTCAGGGCAAATATGAGCATATTTGTCATAGATTCCTGCTGTGAAAGCGGTGTCGTGTTGATATAGCGCTGGTCTCCCCATAAACGCAATCCCTGGTGCAAAATTTGCAGTCTTGTAGGGGTTTCTACGGCATCGACAACTACTTGTAAGAGTCTCGAGTTCAAATGGTTGACCGCCGACAAGCACGATTCGGGATCCAAATCCAAACTCCGAAGTTTCGGTACTACTGTATCTACGTTCTCGTGCCTCTTAATGGCCAAATCCAAGAATTTAACGATGCTCAGGTTGATCAATTTCTTGTGGGCTCTTCCTGATTGGTACATCCTCATAAACGGAGCAAAGTCCAGACCCAACAAATACTGCCATACGGCAAGTGGGTGGAGCGAGTCTAGTCTTAAGAGCAGCACCAAGAGCAAGCACATGTACTCATCGTCGTGGATATCCGTCTGCAATAGCACGACGTACTCTGACACCATTTTGTCTATATACAGGGCAGCAGAACCGTATTTGGAGACCACTTTTCGCTCAATTTGGACCTTCATGTACTGGCCCAAGAGCTTGGATCCGAAGAACAACGAGCGGATAAACCTGCGGCGTGCCACAGTGACATTCTCATTCACCAATTTGACCAAGATACCTCTTTTGTCCACTATAAAGTCGAGAACATCCACCAATTGCTGTAAATTCTTCTCTGGAGCTGCCAATGTAATCAGTGTCAACAAGGCTTCAATACCCGTCAATGACGTGAGTGCAGCGAGCAATAGCTGCTGGACAGAAGCTGCAAGATCCCGAGACACCGGCACAACGTGGTCAATCAAGGCACTGACGTATTCGAACTCCTGGCTGCCATTTCGCGGCGATTTTTGCAAGATTTGTGACACTTGCAGCAGTGTCGGCTGCGATCGGAGGATGTTAATGTCGTTGTCGGTCAACTCCATCCTGTGTTTCAAGGGAGCAGATAGTAAGATCCAGATCATCTTAGATTTTTTCAGGTGATGCCGAGGTCACGTCATATTTGTCACGTGATATTTATTCCATGATGGGTTTACTTCGAAGTACAAGGTCTGACAAATATAATATGTTCACTATACGCTATCTAATTACTGCTCCGTGACGTCATCCTCCTCGTCGAGCTGGAAATCCGGCTCGGGGCTCTTGGCCGGTTCGTCAGAATACTCCTGCCCTGCAGCAGTGGTGCTGAAGTCGTCATCATTCTGCTGGATAAACGAGTCAATCTCGGTGGCATCTTCGTCGTTGTCGATGTCGTTGAAGTTGAAGAGCGAGTCGTCGTCCAAAATCACGTCGTGATCCTGGCCGAATACTCTTTCAAACCGACTCCTACGCGAGAAAAGACCCAAGATCTTGTTCTTCAGAAGCGACCGCAAGGTGATCACCGCTCCGATCAGCAAGATAAGTCCCTTGACGACGTTGTTCACGACTTTATCCGTCTGGTTGTTCTCGATCGGATGGAAGTCGTCTTCGTCCAAACGGATCTGGCCGAACCGGGCAAACCCACCATTTCTACGGATCCCACGGTCATACACGAACCAAGTGGCTACAAAGAATACGGAGATCGGTATAAAGATCGTCAAGAACAAGGCAAATCCTTTGATACTGTACTTGTCCTCAAATTCCGACTCCATACCGGGGCAAGGATGCGAAATCCATTTGTCCAATTCCTGCCCACCTTCACAGGTGGACAAAGGAATCTTTCTGTACCCAGTGGGTTCCCAGTACTCCAAAAGAGAATTGTCCTTCGCACACACAGCACTGTGGTCCTGCGGCAAAAGCCCGTCTACCAATTTACAAGTTCCATCTTTTGCCCTCACGTAGTTGTAGTCACACTCAAAGTCCTTCCTGTTACACAGACAGTTCCGTAATACCTTATAGGCGTTGTTCAAAGGAGCTGCACCGATAAAACAGTCGGAATGTGAACTTACCCTCCTGAGATAGATCGACTCATGTCCAAAGAGACAGTTTTCCAGCACAAACGGATGCTTAGGAGACCAGTACTCGAAATCGTCCTTTGACGGGTCGTCAAAGTCCAATTTGCACTGTCTCAGATGAACATGGGTGAAGTCGAGGGTGAAGGCGATGAGAACATTGGATTTTGACCGTCCAAACAACAAGAACCTACGTGCCGTGTCGGAGGGAACAGTGGCCAAATCCAAGATGGTTACAGGTTCGTCTACGAATTTATAGTCCTTCCAGGTGTCACCTTCGTCCAACGAGAACGAGATGGTGTCGGCCGGATTACCGTCGTTAGGTGCCAACACCAAAATGGTACCCTGGTCACCGTATTCCCACATATAGTTACCCTTTTTGATCTCCTTCCAGGTAATTCCCCCGTCCTTTGTGATAAAAGTCGCTGTGGCATCGTCGTTGAACTCTTCTAAATGATCTCCAACGTTACCGACACCGACCAACATCCCGATAGCTGAACCAGAAGAGTAAGTATCACGCAAATCGACACGCTCCGTGAAGCCGTGCAAGTTCAAAGAGCACTTCTCCAAGGATTGGCCATTACAAGTATACTTTTTCCCCTCCGAATCAATGGCAGGAGGAACCATATAGTTCCATTCACTGCCGTCGTTATGCGTGATCATGGTCTTCAACTTTTTATAGCCTTTGCCCGCACTCACCTGGTCTGCATTATCTACGACATTGATCAACGATACACCTTCCAAGCCCTCCACCTTCTCATAGTCTACGTATCCGAAGCTGTTTCTGTTCACGTTATCGATAGACTTGACATACGAAGTTCCGTTGGAGTTGGACTTGAGAATTGTTCCAAACTCGGCATCTTTGGCAGAGTTCTTTGTCACATGTAAAAACAAAGCCTTCGTAGAGGAGTCGATCGTCGTGTACAGCTGCTGTCTATCCACATGGAAATCTGCCGGGAACAAGGCATCGGCAAACTCGGTCCCGTCAACTGTTACATGGGCCTCGAGTGACCGTTGGTCCGTGTTCAACGACGCTACAACTACAAAGTCTCCAGTCACGGCAATGCCGACTATCTTGTCGAACAACACCTGTGACGTTTTGAAATTATCCGACGACGACACCAACGCCAAATAGTTGTTTCCTTCCACTTTCTGTTCACAGTAAATCTGGCTCTGGTCTACGTTATACTTTTCCTCGTCGAACGTCGACCCTACATAGTAACAATTACGGATATTCTCGAGCAAAGGCTCAAAAGTCGCACCTCCATCTGTTGTGTGGTACGCTATGGATCTACAGTCAGAGGAGAAGAAGTTGTGGCAGTTTTTCTCGCCGTACCAGATGAACTTCTTTGGCTCCAACTTGTTGAACGACAAGATCTTCAACCCGAACTCGTTGATATCTGAGGGAGCCTTGTGCACGACAAAGTTGATTCCCCTGTCATCAGAGACGTAGATCTTAGAATTAGACGTCACCAAGTAGATATAGTCGGTGAAATACGGGTTCAAATACACTGCAACGAACTCGTCGTCAGGAGATTCCAAGTCTGTAAACCGGTAGAAGTTCTCGCCTCCGTTGAACGAGTAGTAAATCTCACGTTCTGAGGTTCTCAAGATGACAGTCTCGTCTTCCACAGTCCTGTTACCGTCGGTAGACGCCTGGAGATAGTAGTACTGGCCTATGGAACCTGTGAAAGATTGGCTCTTCACTACGATATTGAACGATTGGTCCTCTTCTCTGAGCTTTTTACAGTCAAACTCCTGCTTCGTGGTGTCGAGTTTGTCTCCACCTTTACAGATAGAATCCGGCACCTTCTGGTGGACAGGAATGCTGATCTTCTTGTTGGAAGACTGGCAGAAATTCGAGGCGATTACGCGCACATCCAGCTGGCAATTGCCCTTTTCGTCTTTTACAAATCCTAAAGAACACTCAAAGTCCTCCTTCGAGCAAGGACAACTCTCTTCGATGACTTTCAAGTCCTCAAAGACCTTGTTGATGAGACATTTGGCGTCGGCTTTACGTCTCTTGAACTTTTCCTTGTGCCCAAAGAGACATTTCCCGTCATGGCCTCCATCTATAGGTCTGGCGTACCAGTCTTCGAAATCAGCATCTCCACAAACTTTCCCGTCAAAGGCCTTAGAAAAATCAATGGAGTAGATCAGTTCTTTTGTCGACAAAACGTCATTGTGCTCGCTAAACATCCCGACCAAGAGGAATTTCGACGAGCTTCCATCGATAGTCGTGGTGATGATCCTAGGAAACACGGCCCGGTCCAATTTATATGTTTCCCAAGTCTCACCTTGATCCAACGAATAGTGCAAGGTGTCTACAAAGAGACTCGTCAGGTTCGAGTCGGAATTGGCTACTGATACTGCCGGGACAGTCAAGATGATGTTACCCTGGTCTCCAAATACGAAGACAGAGGGCACGTCCAAGACTTTTCTCCAGTTCAAACCTCCATCTTTGGACATATACGTCAGCAAATCGGTGAGCTGGTCCGGAGACTTCAAGATCTCTGCTTTATCTCCGACGGAGCCGATCCCCACCAAGAATCCCGGGGTCGGCCCGGTGATCAGCTTGTTCTCGCCGTCGGTTTCCTTCGACCAGACCAAGTTCAACGAGCATTTCTCGTCGTTGGAGCAGTTAGGATCGTCTACTTTCAACACGTCCCACGTGACTCCGTCGTCGATGGAGATCCGGGACTTGTAGTACGGAATATGGTACTCGTCCGTGCCCAGGATCTCGTTCACCAACCAGGAGCCGTCGATGTTCTGGATCTTGTCGATTGTGACATCGCCCAAGACGCCGCCCAAGATCGAAGACTTGTACTTGGTGTAGAACAAACCGGACGAGTCCGATCTGTAGAAATCCGAAGACGCAAAGTAGTCCATGGAATTCTTGTACGACAACGTGGCTATATGTAAAGAGCTGGTCGTCGAGGGCAAGATCACGTACATCAGTCTGGACATGTCCACGTCGAAAATGGCCCTTTGGAAGTTGGACCCGTCCTTAGAGACGTAGAAATGAATAGATGACTGGGAATCGTACCTATCGGTCTGGGCAATGGCCACTACAAAGGACTGGACTACACGGATCTCGAAAACGGAGCTGGAACTCAACGACCCGGTGCCGTCGTCGAGCATCTTGGACGTCTTGAACCAGTCAGAACTCTCGTAGATCGCTATATCTTTTACGAAATGGAACGAGTCGTACTCTTTGGTGAGACAGTTGATTCTACGGTCGTCCCCCACTGTAAAGTACTCGTTGGTCTTTAGGAATGTACACGAATGCACGTCTTTTACACTCAAGGGCTTCGGGGCACTGGCAAACAGGTCATCCGTGTAGAAAACCTTGTTCTCACATTTATGGAGTGACCCCAAGGACCCATCATTTGATTTCCCGCAGTCCAAAATCGTGATCAAGATGTATTTTGGGTTGGCGTAGTTTGTCTGCGTGGAGATCTCTGCAGAAGACTCCACTGCAAAATCCAACTTGGTCCAGGAGTCACCTTTGTCGGTGGAGTAATAATGGACATTTGAGCCCGTGGCGGCAAAGGCACGTGATCTGTCGATGTCGTCGGTCCATATTTTCAAAAGGGGCTCGGAAATCCCGGTAATTTTGGTCCAACTCTTGCCGTCATCTTTTGAGATCTGGAGTTTCTCATCGTTTAACGCCAATATGTGTGAACTGTCGTCGAAATAGATAACTTGTGGCGAAACCCAGTCAAAAATGGTCGAGGTCACTTCGGGCTCGAATCCAGCCACTTGGAACCATGTCAACAGCAAAAATGCGAGTATTATCTTGGACAACATTGCATTAGGTGTTTTTGGGTGATGATTCCGTGTAATGTCTTGTTTTCGCGCCGATTTTGGTCAATTGATTCACTTTTCAAGTCTTGACAATTCTTAGAACAGATCTCCTCGTTCAAACTACTCAATTGCAACTCTTTACCGCTATCTTTCAACAACACACTGCCATCTGCTATGACTATGGCCACTTCCCAGTATGCAATCTATTGCTAAATTTTCTTTCCCCCTTCGAGATTCGTGGGGAAATTGCTTGTTTGGGAAGTCGGGGATGGGAAAAATTGACCATCATAAAGAACAGATCAGAGAAAGGCGTTTAGCATCCCAAGCAGTTATCACGAACAAGGCACAATGACCGCAATCCAGGGATCTGAGCAGCTGTTTGCTGCCAATTTATACGATCTAGTGGATTTGCAAAAAGAGAAATTCGCCCGCACCTACAGCAAGGACTTGAAAGAAGTAGACAGATTGGGCATCAGTTTGCCCAAATTGGAGATCCCAAAAGGGTTCAAGTACAGCACCGGAAGTGCGGGAGCTGATTCAGATGAATCTGCAAAGGATTCCGGTGTGGAATTGACATTGAAGTCGATCAAACCTCCTTACAAATTCCAAGTATCCCTCCAGGCATCGTTATCTAACACCATCTACAAGTTGAAAGAGGATCTCATAGCTTCAAATACCGATTTCAAGGGCTTTTCGCCAGCCAATTTCAAGTTCTTGATCAAGGGCAAAGTGTTGAACGATTCGTCGTTCTTGAAAGAGTATACATCTGAGGACGCCACGGTGACTGTGTTTACGAGTGCCCCAGAAAAGGCACTGACTGTAACACCATTGGACCCACAGCAAGAACAGGAGCAAGAACCTGAAGTCTCAATTCCAGATCCGCTTCAAATCACCGACGGCATCTGGAACCAGTTCAAGACCGTGTTGTTGACCAACAACTACACTGAAGCAGATGCAAATACAGTTTTACAGAGACTCAAAGATGGGTTAAAATGATCAGTTAACTTCAATGCACATAAATAGCTCATTGATGGGTTGAAGTGATGATACATAATCGTATAGCACTGCTAACCTACACACACAACTCATTGATTGTTAAAGTAACAAGGTAGTTTATTCACAATCCAAACGTACGTACATACATACATAACCCATTGATATGTTAACTCATTCACCTACTTGGAGAACTGGCTGATGTGTCAAAGTAAAGGTAATTTATTCACCGTCCAAACGTACATACATAACTCATTGTCTCGACTTGATGATATCGACAAATTCTGGCTTCAAAGAGGCACCTCCGACCAAGAATCCATCGACATCGGCCTTGTCTTTGAAAGTAGAAGCGTTCTTACCGTTGGCAGAACCACCGTACAAGATTCTGATACCTTCAGCCAGCTCCTTACCAATAGTGGAAGCCAAATAAGATCTGATTTCACTGTGGATGTCTTGAGCATCTTCAGCAGTAGCAGCCAAACCGGTACCGATGGCCCAAACCGGTTCGTAGGCAACGACAACGTTTGACCAATCAGAGACGACATCGATGACAGCTTTCAACTGTCTCTTGTTGACTTCCAAAGTCTTGCCGGCTTTCTTCTCATCGATGGTCTCACCGATACACAAGATGACCTTGACACCAGAGTCCAAGGCAAATTTGGTCTTGGAAGCGACAAATTCGTCAGATTCTTTGAAAATGGTTCTTCTCTCTGAGTGACCCAAGATGACCCATGGAATGTCCAAATCCTTCAATTGCTCGACAGAGATTTCACCGGTGTAGGCACCGCTACCCTTTTCATAGGCATTTTGGGCTCCAACAGCGACAGTTGGTTGCTTGACCAAGCTGGCAGCATAGGACAAATATGGGGCTGGAGGACAGATGACGACATCGACGTTCGATGGTAATGAAGCGTCGTTCAAGTTCTCGACAATTGTCTTGATGGAGTCTTTTGATCCGTTTAATTTGAAGTTTCCTCCGACAAAGAAAGTACGTGCCTGTGGGGTTAGTAGCCGCGGGTATGACATCATGGGAATTAGAATTGACCATCTGCTTATATGATCACATATATTACAGGCGATTACTCTTCAACCCAATTCCAGCCTATCAAATACTCACCATTATGTTAATTGATTGATTTAATGATAATTGATATATTCCTGAAAATTATGGCAGTCAGCTGCTTTTATAGCCGCAATGGCGCACCGTGGTGTTGTGCAGAGAAAAAAAAAATGGAGGAAAAAAATCATCAGTTGATGCGGGAAATAGGCTAGCGGGCATGCCATGATGAAGGATGATTTTCATGGATATAGAAAACATGGAACTACGTGGACGGGATAATTCATGAATTAGTTGCCATCCCATGGAAATCTATAATATCTATAATGCAATCACCTCTTTGAGTCGTCATACTGCGACTTCAACAAGGAATCCTTCTCCTTCTGTGCAGCAATGGCCTGTTTCTCTGCGGCTATGATCTCCTGGATCTTTTCCGGATCCAATTTTGTCCGGTACGAGTTGAAATGTAACTCGTCCACATACTCTTTGGCCACTTCATCTGTCGCACAGATCTCATCCTGTGCCAAATCATCCCATGTCCGTAAGACCGACTTCAAATCGTACCTTTCAGTCTCTGAATTTTTCTCCATCACTATGAATTGGCAGTGTTGTAAATTACGCAAACTCTCAAATTGCTCTACAGACCACCTGAACCATTTCATCAAAAATACACGCATCCAAACACCATGGCTCACGAGTACCAATATAGAGGGGAAATTGTCATCGTTGAACTGCCGGAATAACGTCTCGTTAAAAGATGCCACCCGGTCATAGCAATCAGCCCCACTTTCTCCATACGGTATCCGGTAGAAAAAATGTCCATAGTGCGCTCTTTCTTTCCATATCTTTTCCATATCGGTGCTAGAGCCTTGGAAATTACCAAAATCCTGTTCGCGCATCCGCGGTTCTTCGTGAATTGTGTATTTGATCCCCTGCTCATCGAGATTCCCCCCTTCGATTATCCCCTGTAACGTTTCTCTGGCTCTAGTGTATGGTGAAGTGTAGAACAAGATGGAATCGTCATCGCGCAACACATTCGTCACCAATTTGTGTCCCGCAAGCAACGCCTGTTGCTTCCCTATCGCTGTCAAGGGGATCTTGTGATTCGGTGTATGGCAGTTCACAGACTTGTCTCTGTTGCTCTCGGACTCTCCATGTCTCACTAATAATATCAACTGTAACAAGTTAGTAAAAGTTCCCGCCATGTTTCCACAGATTTCCACTCACTCTCGGTCTTGCCATCTCAAGATCCTGACTAATGTCCGCAGTGATGTAACTGTGTCTATTTAGAATTTTCATATTCACATTTTTTTTCTGCACATTTTAGACAATCATGTAAAGGCATCAAGAGATGATACACCACAAAGTGGGTTGGTGGAATTAGGGAAGAAAGTTGCTCAAATGGGTTTTAGATTTTAGGTTGCTTAGATCGGTTTGGATCGTTTTAGCCAATTTTGAATATTTGGTCAACAAACTGGTGAAATCGATTTGCCGAGTCTATCTAGTACAGATGGCTGCAGATGATTAGTGCTTTCTAAAACACAGTATTGAAAAACATAATATCCACTTGAATAGGAAACATCAAATACAACGCTTTGACTTGATTCAACAAGAAAAAAGACTCTATGTATCTAAATAGCCCCTCTATCAAATGTCTCTGTCGAAAAAACAAAATCAGCACGCTTAGTGCTATTCGGTTATGCCACTGCTTGCCCACTACAGTCCATTCACTGGTATCACAGACTAGTACAGATTTATAACATTCACTATCTAAGCTAATTAGTCTCCTTCTCTTCACCCTTGACCAAAGCATCTGGCTTCAAAGTTGGGAACAACAACACCTCTCTGATGGTGTTGGAGTCCGTCAAGAACATGGCCAATCTGTCAATACCGGCACCCCAACCACCAGTTGGAGGCAATCCGTATTCCAAAGCGTTACAGAAGATTTCATCAATCAACTGGGCCTCGTCATCACCTTGATCTTTCTGTCTGGCCTGTTCTTCGAATCTGGCCCTCTGGTCAAATGGATCGTTCAATTCCGTGTATGCGTTACAGATCTCCTTGGTGGCTACAAAGACCTCGAATCTCTCACACAATCCCGGTTGGTCTCTGGAGTACTTGGCCAATGGAGACATCATCTGAGGATGGCCAAAGATGAACGTCGGGTTGATACAGGTGTCTTCCAATTCTCCAACCAACTTGTCCAACATTCTGGCGTTGGTCAAAGGAGGTGGACAGTCCAATTTGTGCTTGATCAAGATCGATTTCAAAAAATCGCCAGTCTCCTTGGTGTGGAGCTGGTCCCCTGGAGGGAATTTTACGTCAAACACTTTCTCCAACTCTTCAATCATGTTGATTCTCTTCCAAGGTCTCTGGAAATCCAACGTCAACAGCTTACCGTCTGGTCCCTCTGGATGGTAGACGACTTGGTACGAACCCGTGATCTCCTTGACCATCTCAGAGAACAACAACTCGGTCATCTCCATCAAGTCGTAGACATCGGCATAGGCCTGGTAGAATTCACAGGTGGTGAATTCGGGGTTGTGAGTCATGTCGATACCCTCATTTCTGAACTGTCTTCCGATCTCATAGACTCTCTCCATACCACCGACAACCAACTCTTTCAAGAACAACTCTGGGGCAACTCTCATAAACATATCCATGTTCAAGTCGTTGTGGTGGGTGATGAAAGGTTTGGCAGTGGCTCCTCCGGCAATGACATTCATCATCGGAGTCTCGACTTCGATAAAGTCTCTGGTGTCAAAGAATCTTCTCATGTACGAGATGATTTTGGATCTGATGATGAACCTGTCTCTTGTGGAATCGTTGACAATCAAGTCCAAGTATCTCTTTCTGTAACGGGCCTCTTGGTCTTTGAACCCGTAACGTTCGGTGGGCAACATGTGCAAACATGGCGTCAACAACACCACTTCTCTGGCAAACAACGAGATCTCTCCGTCACCACCTTTCTTTGGAGCAGTTCTTCCAGGGTAACCTCTGACCCCGATGATGTCACCTCTTCTGATCAATTCGTGCATCTTGTCGTAGTCTCCATCGGCATCCTGTGCCTGGGCCATGATCTGGATCGTGCGGCCTTCTCCGTGCAAGTCGTAGAATTTCAACTTGGATCCACTCTCTCTCTTGACTCTGATTCTTCCGGCAACGGAAACCGTCTCGTTTTCCAAGGTTTCACCCCTAGTCAAGCCTTTGTACTTGGCGAGAAATTCGTCAATCTTCATCGACACCTGGAATTTGTGTGGATATGGGTTCGTTTCGGAACCTGGTTTTCTCAAGGCATCGATCTGTCTGGATCTGATCTCAAAGTACTGGTTAGGGGTCAAATCGGCCAACTCGTCGGCTTTTTTGGCCACTTTTGGTGCAGTAGCTTGGGCATTGGCAGCCTTCAGCGCTTTCTTCAGATCGTTCTGTCTCTGCTTCTGTCTCTTTTTCAACTCCGATTTCGACACCTGTTCTCCGGTGACGTCATCCAAGTACGTTTTCTGGACTTGCTCCGCGAGCTGTGCGACTTCTTCTCCAGCCATTGTAGTGATTGATGTGCAACTCCGATGGTTGATGAATCACCGATGGGTGATTTTCACCAGAGAAAATTTTTTCGCCAGTGGATAATTTATGACTGCCTATTGCGGTAATTCAGCGCGACTCCTATCACTGAAAAATTTTTCCATAAATCAAAGTCAGCGTGAAGAAGAGGTCAAGTACAGAGCAGCTATGTCGGATCAAGAGTAAGTAATTGCGCTGAGCCAGTTCCACGTGTCCAAATGTCCAGAATGCAGTACTAACACATCCAGAAACGTCCAAATAGAGGCCAGTGTCGCCTTGAAAATCGTCAAGCATTCGTCTGAACACTTCCCACACTCGGTGAGTGGGCCAATCTATGGGTTCGACAAAACACCTCAGGAGATCACGATCTCGCACAGTTTCCCCTTCCCAAACAATAACAACAGCATGTACACCAACGACCACCACCACCAAGAGGGATATTCTTTCAAGAACAGGTTGAACATCAAGTTCCAAAATGACGTGTTGGAACAGTATAAAGAGATCGGATACGGTATAAAATTCTTGGGATGGTACTTATCGAGCAATGGAGGTAAATATTTGACTCAGCAGGTTGTCGATTCCATGATCCAACAGCAAAATTTGAAGAAATCCAACGGAGATGACACCAAAGTGTTGTTGTTGGTACACGATCCGTCAAAGACACAACTGGGCTATTTGTCGTTACGTATTTTCAAGTTGAACGACCAATTTGTCAAGGTTTACAACGAGAAGAAGTTGTACACAAAGGGTTTGAAAGAGAATGATATAAATTTCAAGAACATCTTGGAAGAATTACCGTTGACCACACATAATTCCCATCTTGCCAATTTGAAGATCTTGTCGTTACCAAAGCCAGAGAATTACAATGCCTTGAAATTGTCCAACTCATCTTCGAGTATCACCACCAAGATGGAGAACTTGATCGACTCCATTGAAGATTTCAACTATGACCAAAACAACTATAACTATTACCAGAGAACACTCCTGAGAGAGTTGTTTAAGATTAACCAGTGGAAACAGAAGAGAAAGTTGGAGAACTTGAACAAGTTGAACGCCAATCCTAAAACTCCAGAGAGTGAATTGTTGTCACTTGACGAATCAGAATGGTCGAAACAGTTCAAATTACCTCAGGAACCTTCCAGATACGAGAACTTGATCATCAGTGGGTTGTTGAACAACTACTGTAATGATTTAGAAGTTGATGGGGCCATTGAGTTGATCAAGAGTTTCAGTGTTTCCAAAGGTTTGGACATTTAAATAGTATGAATAGGTCTATAAACGTATCACGTTATCTCTACTTGAGCTAGTCAAGTTCCGGCTTCAAAGGTTTGGATAGTATAAGTAAGATCTTCAAATGTGTGTCACTTGACTTGTCCTCTCTATCTGATTATGAGAATTTCTGAATAATGAACTTGTATAAACCCATGACTGTATTATCATGGACAACTTCTCTCTATCTGAGCAACGGCTCTGAGGTTCCTATATTCCAATACTCCACGTGAACAAGCTCTTTGATATCACTTATCCTAACCTACATGCCCTATCTGAGCTCATAAGGCTTCATCAGTACTGAACAGATCTATAAACGTCACCTTCTCATCACCAACTGCATGTTTCCTCTCCTTTTCATCTCCAAAGCAGTCTTATATGGAGGCGATGTGGGGCTTTGAACCGGATCTAAACTGACCCGGTTAAAATCTTTGGCCAAAGTGTACGTCGCATCACTGTCATAACTTGAGAGATCTCCACAGGCGATGAACGGCACTATATGTCTCTCTTCATCGTGCAACGACAAATCCTCCACATCCAATTTAGGTCTTCCGATATCGCTACCTTCGAAAAACTGGTCAATAGTCTTGTCAGAGCTCAATACAGGGTTCCATCCGGGTCTTGGCTTGTATCCAATACACACGATAAAGCTCTCCAAAGACGTTCCCCTCGAAGATCTGGGCTTTGCACATACAACTTTCTCAAAAAGAAACCCGAGCTGGCTGTACATCAAGTCAATATCTCTTCCTCTGAAAATCTTGGCCACAAAAGTCCCACCTTCTTTCAAGATCGATGTCGTCAACTGCAATGCACTCAAGATTAACTGCTGCTGGATGTACTCGTCCAAATCATGTAACCCGGTCACATCAGGTGCCCCATCACTGCAGACAAAGTCCAGCTTCTCGCCTCCAAATAGCTTGGTGATCCTCTCCAAGGTCCTAGGATGTGTGATATCTGCCTGTATCGTCGTGACACCCTCTATAGGCGACATCGGCTGTAAATCCACGGCTATAAGCTTTGGAGCAATGTAATCTGGCAGAAGTGGGTCGTCGTGTTCTAGACTCTTCAAGTAGACCTCTCTTGACAACACTTGTGACCACGAACCGGGCGCCGCACAGAGATCCACTACCCTCTTCACTCCATCGAACAACTTGAACTGGTCGTTCAACTGTAGTAATTTGAATGCAGACCGCAGTCTCCAGCCTTCTTCTTTGGCCTTTCTGTAGTACAAGTCTCTCTTGTCCTTGCTGCTTTTCCCCATGTCGATTTTCCAGTGTGCTGGTCCAGTGTGTTGTCGCTAGTTGAAGCTCTTCTCTTTTCAGTATGAAAAATTTCTCAAGATGAAAAAAAATGGAAATGAAAAATGAAGATGAAAAAATGAAAAATAAAATGAAAAAGCGAAAAGTGAAAAGCTCATTTCGACGAGTTGGAACATACAAGACCAGACCATGATAGCAGCACATAGGCTTCTTGTGCCACTGAGGTGTCTCAGAGGAAATAAATTACACTTTTCGTCATGCCGTATAATGATGGACGAGGCCAAGAAACTGGTATCCTCTTCATTACGTCAGAGCTTTGAACAGGACCAGCTCAAGAATTACGAGCCAAATGTGATGTCGTCGAAACAGGTGACACCTGAGACAGATTTCAGACCTATTCCTTTGAACGTGGAAATGAACTATTTCAAGCCGTTGAAACACGAACTGAAGTACAGAGACTTGAAATGCGAAATCACCATGAGATCCTTCGATTCGAGATCGATGGAATTCTGGTGTGATTTCGCCTTGAGACTGGCTTATTACTTGGGAATCCCAGTGGAAGGTCCAAAGCCTTTGAAGATCAAAAGAGAGAGATGGACCGTGAACAGGGCACCTTTTGTGCATGCAAAGTCGAAAGAGAATTTCGAAAGACACACCCATGCCAGATTGTTGAAGTTGTACGATCTGAATCCAGAGGTGATCGAGATTTTCTTACAGTACATCACCAAGCACTCAGTAGCAGGTGTCGGATTGAAAGCCAACATGTACGTGCAGGAGGGCTTGGACTGTGGTGAAAAGTTGGATAAATTGGACGAAATCAAGTCGATTGAGTTCCCAGAACTCGTTTCAGGAGTGGGAAACTTGGCTCATACGGCCAATGCCGATGTCGCTGAGAGGGTCAAAGAATTTTTGAATGAGCCTCAGTTCAAGAGACATTTCACAGAGTCAAGTGGATCCAAGAGTGACTAAAATAACTGGTAGCAGAAAAGTCGTGTAAATAAATACCAAAACTCACCCATACATATCCCAACCTTCCTCTATCTCTTCGTCGTCGTCCGGGATGCCAATATCCAAGGGTTTCCGGACGGTGACATCTACTCTACACAAGGGACACGTCCTGTTCAACTTCAACCACGGGGCTATACAATCCAAGTCGAAATAGTGCTTCTGGTTGCACGGGAGTCTCACGATCAAGGGGTACGGATCGGAATGGTAATCACTGGTACAGATGGGACAAGCGTCGTCTTTCTTGACGGATTTGATGGGCACTCTTTCTAGTGTGTCCATGAATGAATCATCCAAGCCTTTGTTTGGGATTTGCGGGTCTGGGCCCACCGATTGGAGCAAATCTGCCACGATCCCGTTGCCCGAGGTCAAGCTACGCACAAATTGATCGATCTGTTCAGGGGCCAATTCTCCTTGCCCCAAAGTGTGTCTCAAATCTGCCTCTAGTCTTTCTGTATCCACAGATGCGCGATCTACCCGAGGATTGTTCAAAAATGACTCAATTGACTGAGATAACGAAGGTTGGTGACGTCCTGTGGCGCCGGTATCGGTAGTGGCATTTGTGGCGTGCTCATTATCACTGTCGGATCTGTCCTGCACATCGTGTTCCGCTGTATATAGTTAGCATTTTTATTCCAGATCGTCATGGTCGAACACTCACACTCATAAGTTGACATCTTGTCGTTGTGTCGATGTCCACCGGAGGCAATATTTAAATATTCAAGATTTTTTTTCATTAAAGTCAACTACACCAAAATCCCATAAAACTCCAGCCTGCCCGTCCGTAAACCATCCCATTGCACTATGAACCGGTCACTGATGGGCCTCACCAACTTCCCACTGATACTCAACTTCTTCACCCTGGCCAAACTCTCGATGTACACTATCTTTGTGTCACAGATCTTGAAGAATTTGAGCACCATGATGAGATAAGATAGTGTCAGAGCAGTTCCAGGTCCGTTGATCAACAACACATCGGGGAGTTGGTCTTTCAACGACAATATGATGAGGATCTTGAACGTCGTCAATAACGACACTAATGAGTTTTTGACTGATATGAGCAACGGTTCATTGACGTTTCTCAGTCTCGGAAGCACTATGTAATTGATCATCTCGTTCTGTAAGTGGTTGTTTTCGAAATCTTTCAACTTGAGGATCGAATTGTGATCGCCACTTGATATCAAATACCTTCTCGATAAGCGCTGTAAGAATTCCAGGTCGAATTGTGAAAGAATTCGTAACATTTCACCGGTATGGCCCCCTGACCCTAGAAAGATCATAATCTTATTCTTGTTCACCGACGTGGTGCCCTCTAAAACGCGCTCATTAGCAAATGGATGGAATTTGGTCAGCGGTAGTATGTGTATCAACCTCAACACGATTAAGGTCAAATTTGCAAGGAATAGACATAGTATTATGAGATATGAATCCATCTTTGTCTCCCTGTACACCGGTAATTTCAATCGTAATCAGTTTTTTTCTACTTGATAATTTTTTTCCATCTAATGGCTGGACTTTGTGCTGTGATGGGTGGTTGGTTGGGTGGTGTAGCGATGTGAGGTTCTTTGGCCTTGTGCAACTGGTTTAGATCAGCTTTCACGGGGTGTTTGTCAAGTTCAGAAAGATTTGTAAAGATACTCATCGAAGTGATGTTTGACATCGGCATGTTGTTTAGGGGTGATATCTACGTATCCCTTTTTTTGACATAATAGTTTGTGAGGAAATTTGTTATGTAGTGGAATCTGAAGTGGGAGTTGTTAGGGGAGTTGAGGATCTATTGTAGTGGGGTAAGATCTCCCTATTTCAGGATCAGATGGAGGGTTGTGTAATATCAGCACAATATAGTGTGGATTGCAGCGACACCAGACAGAGCAGATTACCTGCTACTGGGGCTCTGTCACATTTACTATTATTGTGATTATGATATTGTATCAGGGTCAAATGCTCACCGCAAATTTGCTCTGAAAGACAAACTTGATTGGATTAGCTCAGGAAGAGATATCGGTAGTTGCTCAATTGCAGTAGTAATGACGCGGATCGTGTTGTAATTGCAGGCTATCGTAGGTCTCACAACTGTTGTAGCTGTTGTAGCTGTTGTAGCTGTTGTAGCTGTTGTAGCTGTTGTAGCTATTAAACTTGCAACTAGTGGTTCAAATACACTTTAGTGTGGAGGCATTTCGGAAAAGATTGGAATTAAATTTCGGGACAAACGCTAAGACTCGGCAAGGATCAGTGATTAACGAATTGGTAATACGGGACAACTAGGGATAGATAGTCGGCAAAGTTCTTGTGACGAGCCCGCAATTGAGAATCACTTCAACATATTGTCATGGTGAGAAAGAAAGGACATTCTGCACCATACAGCACACTAGCACCACATAGCACCGTCATCGCACATAATTTTTCAGATCTAACACAAAGGGGTTATGACTACAGCATCAATGCCAAAAAAACGCGATTTATAATCAATGCAGAGGGAAAAAAACCCAGATTTAACGCAATCAAACGGATGTGATTGTCTTAGAACATTCCAGTTGCTGTATGTGATAAGGAAAGCAATTGATGGCAAAGTAATTAGAGCAGGGAAAAAACTATATAAACTGACTAATTTCGGTCCCCTGTTTTAAAATTGAACCAGTTTATAAACCGAAATAGAAACATAATAGAACACCATGGCATCAATTATAGTATCAAACTTGTCAAAATCCTCCGATAACGATGAGATCAAGGATTTTTTTTCCTTTGGCAGCAAGAGTGGGTCAGTACAAGAGATTACCCCATTAGATTTGCAACACGATACCAAGACGGTGAGAATCAATTTCGACAACAGTGATCCTATTTCGAATGCATTATTGTTGAACGGAACCGATTTCAAGGGTAACACCTTGAGGGTTGTTGAAGAGAGTGGTGGAATCAAGTCCAGAGTGATTGAAGAGGCTGCTTGATGTGGTGAAGAAAAAGATTATATAAAATGATTAAATGAGTGAATGAGATTATTTCGTTTCAACTGACAACCGTAGTGCAATAGTGGTACCCGCAAAAGCCGATACCTGCGATCAGCAGGTAATTATGATCCGTAGACACTAGTAGAGATGACTTGACGTGGTTAGATCACGACCAAAGACCTTAAAATAGTTATTACTAATCGCCATGGGGGTAAGTACTCATTCAGTTATCTCTCGGCCGAATATTAGACGCTGGCATACATTGCCCTGCCTTGCCCAACATGCCGTGTCCTGACCCCGTGCCCGCCGTGCCCATGCGCCATCTTGCCTTTTGCCTTCCACGACCCCAAAAAGGGCAACAAGAGCGCTTAACAGACGCTTAACAGCACCTCAACTACACAACTCGTATTCGTTTAGAAATTTTCTCACAGCATACTGGACGCTTATGTAAGCGTCTCTCTGAGCCATATCTGCCCCTTGCCCTCCCCTTTTCTTTCCTTCCACGCTTCTTCAAATTCATGGTGCCAACTTGATCATCTCTTGTGCCATAATGTACTCTACAACATACATTACAGAATATCTTCTAATTGATTAACTCCCTTAACACAACTGTAAATATTTTGTTTCTTTTTTAACTAATAATCGATTTTATATATATCTTGCAAAGTGCTCATCCACATAGCCTTGTGAATTTTGTGTGTAATCAGCTCTTATCGATCTAGTGCTACGGTATTGGTCTATTGTTCCATCAGGGTTTAATAAGGGTACCAAGCTGGCTTACAAAAGATACATTTCATCTACTAGACACGGCACATTTTCATTTTCCATTTCACATTTTTTCACCTCATTACCAAACCATACTTCATTAACTCAATACTACTCGTTCTACACCCACCACGATCAAGATGGCAGACATCCAATCCGCACGTATCAACAACGTGTCCAAATTCACAAAGAGATCTCACAAGAAATCCAGAAATGGTTGCACCTCTTGTAAACTGAGAAGAGTCAAAGTGAGTATTTTATCATTTTTTTTTGCTCCAAGCATTTCGCGCATGTTCTTTGCCACCGTGAATAGACTTTTACTAACCAACTCTAGTGTGATGAACTGCATCCAACATGTCTGAGTTGTATCAGAAGAGGGACCGAGTGTATTTATGTGATAACGTCACTGCTGAAAAAATCAAACGACTCGAGTCCCATCAACAGTTTGTCAAGTGCCTCCGATGACTTGAACTACTCATTCAAGCTGAACCATTACGACCAGACACAACTGCAACAACCTCCAATGTTGTCATTATCTCCAGGATCAGTTTCCAGTACAAGTACATCGACTTTGAACGATCCATTCGGCTTGAACCAGTACAATCTACAGACACCTTTTGATCCTTCACTTTTGAACGCCAATAATGTCCAGTTTGATTCTCCTTCTTCAATCACGAGCCGTGAAGAGGTTAGTGATCATTTGCAACTATCAGCCACTCAGGAACCAAGGACAAAATCGTTAAATGACGAATTGGGCGACTTGTTTGACGACTATTTTGCACATGGGAAAAACGATATGGTGTTGTTGTCCAACAACGCAGACGCTTCATTTCCTACGTATTTGGACTATACAAAGACAAACGCTAGATTGTTGGACTACTATTCCACAGTGGTGTCGGATAGGTTGAGTTCGAAACCGGAATTGGTTTGTCTGTGGACCGGATTGCTTTCCAGTAGTTTCAAATACACTTTTTTGCACCACATTATCATTTCCGTGTGTGCGTTATTGGTGCATTATGATATAATCACCGACAGAGAGATGCCAGAAGGTTTAGAAGTATTGAAGACTAGAAGTGTAGAAGATTATCTTCTGCTCGATCAGTTGAACTACCGTGAGTACTTGAGAGAGTCTCTGATTGCCGAGAAATTGATCAAGAAATCCAACAACGAGATTGTGAGCCACTTGGCTTCTGGAATGTTGCATTTGTTGCATTTCTTGTTGAGTCCCTCGATGACTATCTGTGATCCATCTTTCTTCAACATTTCCGCCTACCTCTGTACAGTGGCTGGTGAAGTGTTGCCATACACATCTTGTACACAACCATCGAAAACTCCAGGAATGCATTACTACAATCCATTTTCCGCACCAAAAGTTGTCCCAGATGACTGTCTTTTTTTTCCAAACTATCTCTACCAGCTTTGTTCCAAAAGTGTGACAAATGAAGAAGAACCGATTTTGGACGGTGACGAGATAGAGGAAATCTTGAGAGATCAGAGGACTCGTTATCAAGCTGAACATCCATTTCACGATTCAGAGGAAGAAGTTGAAGAGACTTTGCACTTTACAATCAACATCTTGAAGAGGGAGTATGCGTTGATCCATAACATCCATCTGGAAGAAGATGATCCATTGAGAGTGTTGTGTAGATGGGCATCTTTCATGTCGCAGGTGTTTGTGAGGTCTCTCAGCGAACACAATCCAAAGACTTTGATTATTGTGGCCCACTACTTGATGTTGTTGCTGTCACTCAATCTGGACATGATCCCAGTCCACAGTGTCATCGATGAGATTGCAAGAATAGATTCTGTCCTCGATGACTCCTGGAAGCCATGGCTCGATTTGCCAAAACGTTCGTTAGGCATGATCTGATCTTGTGCTGTTTTTCAATTCTTGTCCTATTATTTCATATGCTTTTTGCTTTTTGCTTTTTGCTATTTGCGGAACCTGTACATAGTATCCTTCGAATACAATACCATCGTACACAGACTGGAAGTTGTAAATTTAATCTCACATTCAAATTGTAGCACGAGATTATCTCAAATTTTGTCGTGGAAATTGTGATAATTTTCAAGGTGAAAAAAAATTTTCGATTTTGTTACTCATCGACCAGTAAGCGCTACAGGATCAAGTGGTTTAGGGTCCAAATTGCCACACAATGCCTCCAAAAAAGCAGAAAGAGATCGTCAAAGATGAAAGATTACAAGCCGTGGTGTTAACAGACTCATTTGAGACGAGATTCATGCCATTGACCTCGGTGAAACCGAGATGTCTCTTACCCCTCTGTAACGTGCCTTTGATCGACTACACTTTGGAGTTCTTAGCCCAGGCCAACGTCCATGAGGTGTTCTTGGTGTGCTCATCTCATCTGGAACAAGTGCAGCTGTATATCGAGAAGCTGTGGGACACTCCGGTGACGCCATTCAAGGTACATATCATCATGTCTTTGGAATCTAGATCCATTGGAGACCTGATGCGTGATGTGGATAACCGTGGATTGATCACTGGAGACTTTATCTTGATCACCGGAGACGTGGTGGCGAACATATATCCACAGCGGATGTTGGACTTGCATAAGGCACGGAAACTGGCCGACAAAGATTATATCATGACGATGGTGCTCAAAGAGCTGAGTCCTTCTCATAGAACGAGATCTATCGACCCTCTGCTGTTCATAATGGACAAGAAAAACGACAGATGCCTTTTCTACGAGGAAATCGCGCCTGTCAACAGCACGAGAAACACTTCCATCTCGATCGACCCGGAATTGTTGGAAGGTGTAGACGATTTCATCATCAGAAACGATTTGATCGACTGCCATATTGATATCTGTTCGCCGCTCGTGCCTCAGATCTTTACCGAGAACTTTGACTACCAGAACTTGAGAGGCGACTTTGTGAAAGGGTTATTGGGATCTGATATCATCAAGAAGTCAATCTATGGCTACATCACACACCATTATGCCGCAAGAGTGGAGTCCTGGAAGACGTATGATGCAATCTCTCAGGACATAATGGAGAGATGGGTGTATCCTGCTCTGCCCGATGCCAACTACTTGCTCGACCAGACTTATGTATACGAGCCAAAGCACGTTTATAAAGAGCAGGATGTGAGGTTGTCGCAGTTCTCCAAGATCGAGTCGTCAGTGGTTATCGGAACTAACACGTTTATTGGGGACCGCAGCAAGATTTCGAGGTCTGTGATTGGCAGAAACTGCCAAATAGGCAAGAATGTGACAATCAGCAACTCGTACATCTGGGACAACACCACGATCAAAGACAATTCTGTGGTGGAGCACTCTATAGTGGCCTCGAACTGTGTGATCAACGATAACGTAACATTATCGCCAGGCACAGTGCTCGGGTTTGATGTAGTGATTGGTGCAGGTGTCACGATCCCAAAACATACGAGGATCGCCTCAAAGCGGATCTTGTCGGCCGGTTTGTCGGACAGTGCTTTGGATATCGATAGCGACGACGGCATGAGTTTGATGGACGACAGTGTCAGAGATGAACCTGTAGAAGGTGAAGACGACGGTGAATATGATGTAGACTACGTTGGAAAGGACGGCGCCGGGTATGTGTACCAATCAGACGAAGACAGTGATGATGACGATTCACATTATGCCGGTTTGGTAAATGACATGGACGAGCTTTACCTTTCGGATACCTCTATAGTCAGTACCAAGAAATCGAGACGCCGTCGCAGAAGATTTTCCTCGGCTAGTTATGCCACTGAAGATGGTAGTGGTAGTGGCAGTGAAGGTGGATCCGAAGACGAAGATGAAGATGAAGATTTCAACAAAGAACTGATAGCCACAGTGGAGAGAGCCATGGAGAACAACCACGACTTGGACACACTGTTGTTGGAGTTGAACACTTTGCGGATGTCGATGAATGTGTCGTACCACGATGTGAGGTATGCCACGACCAAGCTGTTGTTGGAGAGGATCCAGCATTTCATCAACACCAAGACGCTTGTTTTGAAAGATGCCCTGGCCAAGATCTTTACGAAATGGGGCGATTTGTATTTGAGACAGATCTTTGAAAAACAGGAACAGATCGATTTGTTGGAGATTTTGGAGTCGCTCTGTGTCGAAATTGTGAATGGGGGTAACATTTTTACGATTCTGTTGAACATTTTGTACGACAAAGAGATTGTAGAGGAAGATCAGATTTTTGCATGGTGGGGGCAGGAAAATTCCGGGAATTCTGTGCGGACAGTTGCCCAGAAATGGGTAGAATGGTTGCAAGATGCCGAGAGCGAAGGCGAAGAAGAGGATTCGGATGAAGAGTAGATAGATATTCAAGAGCATATTACAGTTTTTCTCTCTTCATATTTCTGCACAAAAATGGAAATTTTTAAAAAAAGTAAAAAAAAGAATGAAAAAAACTGGATGATAACTGGTTCCGTTATCAAATAAAGACATTCAAGGCCAATCAGACGTTTGAGAATCAGCAGTATTAGTGGTATGTATGACATAAATATCAGCCAGAAGTGGATATAGACTCATGGGATCGTTTTGCAGTGATGTATTCACCGAAACTCGCACATTGTGGTGCAGTGAGCACGTACTAAGCTACTATATGCGACACCATGTTTATTAATGTGGAATAGATGTCTGTGGGCATAATTGTGGACTGCAATTCATCCTATTGGAATTTAGAACTGGTCCAGATCAGTTACCGCGCATATTACACGTGTTTTCATCTCCATCCAAGCGTCATTCCATCGATCCAAACGGGTTTTACTCGCTTTTCAAGGCCTAGTACTAACAAACATTCTCCAGTTGAACTTTTTCCTAGTGCTACAAAACTTTTCTAAAATTAACCTGTGAGAAGTATCAAGTTTGACTCCATAGCCCAACAGCAAGGTCATAATTCTCGTTCTTTACTCGCATTTACAATCATTGAAACACCGTGCTTTGCTTTTTCACTTGAATCCATCGAATCATAACATCTATTGAAGAATGCAGACCATAAAATGTGTCGTTGTCGGTGATGGTGCCGTCGGTAAAGTGAGTATTTGCATAAAATGGGATTGGCGTGCCAGTGTTATGACGTTGTTATGACAATTTCCGCCCTAAACTTACCATTTCCACCCATACTAACCTCTCAGACATGTCTCTTGATCTCATATACCACCAACAAGTTCCCACGAGATTACGTTCCAACGGTTTTCGATAACTACGCCGTCACAGTGATGATCGGCGACGATCCGTACACTTTAGGCTTATTCGATACCGCAGGACAAGAAGATTACGATCGTTTACGTCCATTGAGTTACCCATCTACAGATGTCTTTTTGGTCTGTTTCTCTGTGATTGCTCCATCTTCTTTTGAGAATGTTAGAGAGAAATGGTTTGACGAGATCGGACATCACTGTCCTGGAGTCCCATGTTTGATTGTGGGTACTCAGATCGATTTGAGAGACGATCCTGCCATCTTGAAGAGATTGAAAAACCAAAACCAGTCACCAATAACACCACAACAGGGTGAGAAATTGGCCAAGGAATTGAAGGCTGTCAAATACGTTGAATGTTCTGCCTTGACACAACGTGGATTGAAAAACGTCTTTGACGAAGCCATAGTTGCTGCCTTGGAACCTCCTGTCATCAAGAAATCAAAGAAATGTACAATCTTGTAGAGATTAGCAGTTTACTATTATCTTATAACGCTATTAATATACATCCGATATCATAGATGATGTGTAGATAGTATCTATCAGCACCACTATTACACCACATCCCTATACCAATTTACCACCACAACTTCCTCCTTCTCTCCTGCTCAACTATCTCCAACGCGTGTTTGCACATCCACGACTACAACTTTTATCCATCCACGACCTTTTATCGAAAATTTTTTCCCTCACGTTGACAAATAAAAACCAAAATCATCAACCAACGCCAGATCAACGAACCCCCGCGTTGAATCAAGATGTTTACCACAGCTAGATCGGACACCTTGTTCCTTGGAGGAGAAAAGATCAGTGGATCGGATATCCGTGACCAGAATGTATTGCTGGCACAATCTGTGGCCAACGTTGTTAAATCGTCTCTCGGACCTGTAGGTTTGGACAAGATGCTCGTGGACGATATCGGAGACGTGACGGTCACCAACGACGGTGCCACCATACTAACTCTCTTGGACGTGCAACATCCAGCGGGCAAGATTTTGGTGGATTTGGCACAGCAGCAGGACAGAGAAGTCGGCGACGGCACGACATCTGTTGTGATCATTGCCGCTGAGTTGTTGAAAAGAGCCAATGGCTTGGTCAAGAACAAGATCCACCCAACCACGATCATCTCAGGTTACAGATTGGCATTGAGAGAAACGACGCGTTATATCAACGAAGTGTTATCGCAGCCCGTAGACTCGTTGGGCAAAGAAACCATGATAAATATCGCAAAGACGTCGATGTCTTCCAAGATTATTGGCTCTGATTCTGAATTCTTCAGCAAGATGGTTGTAGATGCGATGTTGGCTGTCAAGACCACTAACACCAAAGGCGAGACGAAATACCCGGTGAAACTGGTGAATATCTTGAAGGCACACGGAAAATCTTCTACGGAATCGATGATTGTCAATGGATACGCGTTGAACTGTACTGTAGCATCGCAACTGATGGTCAAGCGCGTTTCTGAACTGAAAATTGCCGTCTTGGACATCAATTTGCAGAAGGCAAAGATGGCCATGGGTGTTCAGATCAACATTGACGATCCAGAGCAGTTGGAAGAGATCAGAAAGAGAGAATACGGGATTGTGTTGGAGAGGATCAAGAAGATTATTGCCGCAGGTGCCAATGTCGTGTTGACGACCAAAGGGATCGACGATTTGTGTTTGAAAGAGTTTGTCGAGTCCAACGTGATGGCCGTGAGACGTTGTAAGAAAGAGGATTTGAGAAGGATAGCAAGAGCCACTGGGGCCACTTTGATCAGCAGTATGTCGAACTTGGAAGGTGATGAGACGTTCGAGTCCAGTTATCTCGGTCACGCCGAAGAAGTAGTGCAGACCAAGATCTCGGACGACGAATGTATCTTGGTGAAAGGTACCAAGACGCATTCTTCGTCTTCGATCATCTTGAGAGGTCCTAACGACTACACTTTGGACGAGATGGAAAGATCTTTGCACGACTCTTTGTCTGTTGTAAAGAGAACTTTGGAAAGCGGAAACGTGGTACCAGGAGGTGGAGCTGTAGAGACTGCTTTGAATATCTATTTGGAGAATTTTGCCACTACAGTTGGTTCTAGAGAACAATTGGCCATTGCCGAGTTCCTGCAACTGTTGTTGGTGATTCCAAAGACCTTGGCAGTGAATGCGGCAAAGGATTCCAGTGATTTGGTGGCCAAATTGAGATCTTACCACGCTGCCTCGCAGCAACTGTTGCCTACTGATTTGAAGAAGAAGAGTTTCAAAAACTACGGTTTGGACTTGATCAGGGGTAAGATTGTCGACGAAAGCGTCCATGGAGTGTTGGAGCCAACTGTTAGTAAGATCAAGTCTTTGAAGAGTGCCTTGGAAGCCTGTATTGCGATTTTGAGAATCGACACCATGATCACAGTTGACCCTGAACCTCCAAAGGAAGATCCTCATGGCCATTGATAGTTTATAGATCAAATCTTTTGATATATCAATTCTTGTAAAGTGGGATGCATCTGTATCGAAATATCGTACTACTTAGATGTGGGTGTGCATAGTGGGATATTTCGGCCAATAATCGGTCAATCAACTGATACCTCGGTATTTTGACCCTGGTTCGAAACACGGTGCATCTGCATGAATTTTGCCTATATAATAGTACCCTTATCTTCATAATGACCTTGCCGCAGCAGTTCCAAACCTGCGCTTGCTGTCGTATAAAAAAATTTGCAATTTTCGTTTACAAAAAATTGCAAAATCAAAAAATAACTATAAGACTCGGTACAGTGGCTAGGATAAGTGTTTGCTAAGTCAGTGATTGGTATTGATTCAACAGAATACCAATTGCACAGTGATCCACAACCATCACACACTACTCATTGGTTTCCGCTCCTCGCCGCACCACACCGCACTGCCAAAGGAACCAAACTCATCTTTTGGTCTCGTCCTGGCAGACCTCATCTGATTTTTCATTTTTTGTGTTAATATTTTTTGTCTTTTGAAATGACGTGCAACAACGACCTGTTTCTTTTCGACCAGATACTTCAGCAGCAAGGCGGATTCCAGACGCGTTTGAATAACAAGATGGATACGGAATCTTCACCTGATTTGCACGAATCTCCGGGATCCGACGAGGATTCCAAGAACGACTTGTCCACAAAGAGAAAGTACCACAACAAGAGCAGAAATGGGTGTGCCACATGTAAGAAAAGAAGGGTTAAGTGTGACGAAGCACATCCGATTTGCCGCAAATGCTCACATATGAAGATAGAATGTGTTTATCTCCCGGTGGAGAAGAAAGTGCGGAGAAAGAAGAAAGAGATCATGGAAGAGAGACTGAAAAGGCTGCGGCAACTGGGCTCTATAGACTCATTCGCGTCTATTCCTTCGATCAAAGTGGACGATTTGGGGATCCCGGGTCCCGGCCATTACACGGCGACATCGCCGACGTTGTCGAACACGTCGATGCCGCATAAAAACGACTCCATCAGCTCATTGATGTCTTCTCATTCATCGCCTTTGTCTGCTGGGACCATCAAGCAGGAGCATTCCCGGGGCCTCTCTTCGATCCCCCCACTGCTGATCCAGTCCAGTCCGCCAGAAGACAAGTCTACACTGATGTTGATGGCTCTGCTGGAGCAGATGATGGGCAACGGTCAAGGATCTGTTATTGCAGCTGCTATGTCTCTGATCCCATCGCTGCAGTTGCTGCAGTTGCTGCTGAAATTCACCGGGTCCGCAGATTTACCACCGCAGTTGCTGCTGTTACTGCTGAAGTTCACCCAGTCATCCGAACCGCCTCCAGCGACTCCACAACTGATCCAGAAGAAGATCCAGCAGCTGCAGGAGTACCAGAAGCAACGCGCCAAGAAGTTCCAGGAGTATGCAACTAAATCCGAGCCGAACTTGTCGCCTTCAGTGACAAGTCCGCAGATGGCACCTTCTCCGTTGGCAAATTACAACTATTCGGGCACTTTGAACATGTTAGACCTCCGGTTGATGTTCCACTACACGACAAAAGTGTGGCCCACCATAACTGCTGCAGGGATCTCTGAAGAACGCATTTGGAGCGAAGATATCCCGCTGCTCGCGTTCAACTACCCGTTTTTGATGCACTCGATCTTGCTGTTCAGTGCGACCCATCTCTCGCGTACTGAGAGAGGGTTAGACCAGTGTGTCACGTGCCATCGTGGAGATGCATTGAGGTTGTTACGTGAAGCCGTGTTGGAGATTTCTCCGCAAAACACGGACGCTTTAGTGGCCTCGCTGTTGATCTTGATCATGGACTCTCTTGCCAACGCTTCACTTCCAACATCCACCTCTCCAAAATCTTTGCCGGCAAGTGCTTGGATTTTCCACGTAAAAGGTGCTGCCACTATCTTGACAGCTGTATGGCCCTTGAATGAGAGCTCTAGATTCTACAAATTCATCGGTGTGGATCTTGGAGATCTAGGCGATATCATCAACAAGAAGACCCGTGGGGTGGATGTCTCTTCTGAGCAACTCCTGCAACTGCAATCGGACAACTCGTCCGGTTCTCGGTACTCGAGTCTCCAGTGTTTTGACGACGAAATTGCAGATTTATACCCGGTTCCTTACGATTCCCCATATTTGGTCACTTTGCTGTATTTGAACAAACTCCACAATGAAAGGTACAAATCGGACTTCATCTTGCGTATATTCCTGTTTCCGGCATTGTTGGACAAAGTGTTTTTAGGTTTGTTGATCACTGGGGACATCTCGGCAATGAGAATCATGAGATCCTACTACACGTTGTTGCGTTCTTTCACCACAGAGATGAAGGACAAAGTCTGGTTCTTGGAAGGTGTGTCAAAAGTTTTGCCGGTGGATGTGGAACAGTACTCAGGTGGTGGCGGTATGCATATGATGTTGGACTTCTTGGGTGGACCATCCACTTTGGATGTCGGTGATGACGATCTGGAGTCGTATTCCGACTTGAAAAACGGCTTGCTCAACCCAGACAATCTACCAAGCACAGTCACCAACAACATGGACGTCATGCAAGGTGATAACGAATTCATGTAATCTGATCTATTTATTTGTATAGTTAACTATTTTTTATGATACTTATCGTGGAACTCCCAATTCGATCAACTTGCCAAACACTTGTGCAAAGTCTACCAAGAACCTTTCGTTGTCCAGAGCGTAAAAATCGGTCCATCTCCTGAAAAATGGGTCTCTGATCAACTCCATATCGGTGTTCAACATCATCAATTCCTTTTCATCGTTGAAAAACTGCTCCCTTCCGGTGGATGCAACAACGCCACTTCTCCACTTCTCCTCCAATAATGCTGTGAAGAACCTGTTACTGAAATGGATGGGGTTCTCTGTCCACTTGCCCTCCCAACCGCTGTACTTTGCATGGCACCTGCCCAAAGAATGGCCACCACCGATCAACAAAACTGTTTCACGATCATCAAACCCCAATCGCTTCTCAAACACCTGCCTTATGTGGTCACTGCCTAGATACCCAAGCGGTAATCTTCCATTTGGTGGCACTTTCGACATTTCAACACAGTCAATTCTACCTGGGGCCCAAGGAATAGCTTTGGACCCCATCTCTTCCAATGCCGTAACCCCTCCAAGCGTCCACAAATCTCCATAACTGATCCAGGGGAACTTTTGCCTGATGACTTCCATCTCTAAAAGTGCAGCGTGTAATCCGGTATTACTACCATCAGTCAACTCCGGTGGAAATCTTGGGTTGTTGTTAGTATTTGTGAGCTTCATGACACAGTATAATACTCACCTCATTGTTCCTCCGTTGGAGCCACCGGTTTTGGTCTTTTGATCATAAGTGGCACTGCAGTGCCAGGCAAGTCTGACAAATAACGGTCCAATTGAACCGTCATCGAAATCTTGAGTGTTTCTCAATCTTTCTCTGATCGTTTCTCTGACTTTCTCATATTCGAGGTATTCTTGGTCAACTGATTCTGTATCAGTCTTTCTCTTCCTCAAGGATCTATGCAAGCTCAAGAAGTTACCACTTGGCTCAGACTTTCTGCTAAATTTGATCCGGATACTGGGATTAGCAGTGAGACTGACCAAAGGTGTGGGAACAGGAACCCCAGGAGTAGCTGAGCTAGTGCTAGAAGTTACTACAGGCTCCCTTGCAGAGAAACTGGCGGAGACTTTTGCAGAGATTTTGCTCTTTTCGTCCGTAGCGGTTGGGCTCTGGCTATCTTTTTTAGGACTGCTGGTTTGTGACAAGTTGAAAGATCTCATATATAGCATATCTTCTTTGCGGGATCTCTGGTCCAACTCTTCCTTATATGACATGGAAAACAAAGATCTCGGTCTGTATTTGTACTTGTGAATCGGGTTACCCATGAACAAGTTGTATATGCAAATTGGAGCGTGTAAGAAGAATCTATCATAACAATAATCGGTGATGAGCCATGTCTTGACCACTAAGTTGACTGGGGAGTCCAGAGGAGAAAACATGGTAGAATGATATGCTGTATTTGTGAAGGCTGTGTCATTTTCTTTTGCTCTGTTGTTCAGTTTGAGCGGATATTCAAGCAAGTTATAAATCGGTTGTGTCAATCTTGTCAACACAGAATTAGCGCCGTAGATGACACAGTTGATCAGTGAGATCAACAAGAGTAGGTAAAACACAGGAACAACCAAAAGAGATCTGATAAAGATCCTGGCGCAGACTTCGGACAATGAAGCCAATTTCATGGCAGCGTGAAGGAACTTTATAGGGAACAAGACAAACATACTAGGTGCCGCCGAATGAATGGTTTCGAAAAGTATTTGTAAAACAGGCATGACGAGTTCGGCAATGATTCTACTGATACCGTATTAGGATTTTGCAGCTTCGATTACTCTTGTAAATGGTTCGTCCAATGAATTATGTATGCTGGGATCTTATCATCAGTAAGCGATGTATCCCTTATTAAATTTAAAAAAAAGTCAATCAAATGTCTGTAAATTTGGTCGTGCGCAGTGTGAAAAAAAATTGGGGGTATTGTCTATTGCACGGGGGGTTAGGCATTAAAAGACAGTTAGTTGACAGCAGAGTACAGAGTATAACGGCTCGCATTATCAGCAAAGACTCTGCTTTCAATGTCTGACATCGTAGAGTTGTTGCAGCCGATTCCGAGATCTTTTCTCAAATTATCGGCATAAGTTATATCGAATCCGTTGTCAAAGATCTTTCCAATGTCTTCCAACGGTATACCAGCGACTTCGGGGTAATATTTATAAACCAACAGCCAAGCGGTGATACTGAACAGGCCAAATAAGAAGCAAGCACCGCTAGTCTTCAATATGGCGGTCAAGTCCAAGAAAGTACTGGAGACAAGGTAGTTTGTGCCCCAGTTGACGCAACTCATCAACATAGTTCCTGCAGACCTGCTCTCTTGAGGCAAAAATTCAACTGAGCACCATGGCACGACTCCTAAGGCCATAGCATAGAATGAGATATATGCCACCATGGAGATGACCAATGTTGCTGAAGAGCTTATAGACACAGACATCAGTGAAGGCTCAGACAACAGGTTGAAAGCGACTCCTGTCAGTACTAACGCCAAAGCCATGATCCACATGGTGTTTAACAACATCTTTCTCCTACCGAGTATATCTATAAGCACTACGTTGATGCACGTGCAGCAAAAATTGGCAGATGCGATAAAGATTGCCGCAGACAACGGGTTGTTCAAACCAGCTGAACTGAGTAAAGTGGCCGAGTAACTTAAGATAGCACTGATACCACTGAGTTGTTGGGCAACAAACAATCCACATCCTATAACCAAAGCTCTTCTGGTTCCAACGGATCCGAACAACTTGGCAAAGAGTGTCGGTGACTCCGTTCTCTTTGTGCCAGATCTCGTATCGATGCCCAAATCTCTTTGGATCAACTTGATCTTGTCCTGGATTTGATAATCTTCACATTCTGGGAAGATCAATCCAAAACAATAGAACAGTTCTTCCAATCTGTTCTGCATGATCAACCATCTAGGAGACTCGCAAACGAAACGGCACAGTAACAAGAAGATCAGTGGAGCGACTCCTCCGAGCACCACCATGAGCCTCCAGCTGTGCTTATGGTTTTCCAACAGGGCACTCATCAAATATGCTACTAATTGTCCCAGAGTGGTACCCAACGAGTTCAAAGTCATCAAGCTACCTCTTAATCTGGAGGGGGCTACTTCTGAGACGTAGACCGGGACTATCATGGAGACAGCACCGACCAGAAGTCCCACCAAGAACCTGCCCAGCAAAAAGTAGATGTATGTTGAACAAAGTGCCATCTGTAGAGATGTAGCACTGAACAAGAGGCAGCAGATGACGACGATCTTCTTTCTGCCCAATTTATCAGCAAACAATCCACACAAGACGCATCCCAGAATGGCAGCTATAGATGTGATAGATGCGATAGATTGTTGCTGCAGAGGCGTGAGCTGTTTGTCGTCCAAATCTGAGCCTATAGCAACGAGGACTCCGCTGACAATGGCAGTACAGTAGCCGAAAGAAAAGCCTCCAAGAGAAGCCAATGCCACGATCACCGTAGCGTAGATGGAGATACTGGTGTCCTCGATGGTGTCATAGTTGTAGTAAGAAGCTCTGCTGGCGACGGAGAACAAACGGTGGCTCCTTAGTGTGTTTCTGGAAGGGATTGTCCTCAACAATGGGTTGTCCTCGGAGATGATGTAGGGTTTTGTCATATGACTGTATTGGGGGTGTGTAAGGTGAGATGGGTGAAGTGGGAGAAGTGGGGGTTTGTGAGTGGATAAAGTGGCTGGAATGAAATGTGATGATGTTTGTCGGTGTCCTGATGCTTTAAATCACCCGTTTTGATGTGTTTTTATATCTTTTATCTCTCCTGTCCACATTTCATAATCGAATATTTCACAAAAATCACTGACTAAAATTGTAGAAAGGTAAACATTAGATCCCCACGATACGAAAAAGTCGTGTCCGTGGCCCAAACATTCTAGCACATTTACAGCCCCTGTTTGTGCCGAGCCAAAATGATGGCTTAAAGTGTAAGGAAAAATTAACAAATGACCAAATGATTCTGTTGCAATCAAGTGATATCAATTGAAAGTACACTGTACTGACCAATCTACCGCACAATGAGTTTCAAAGGTATCAAGAAGTCCCTTGTGAGGGCTCCACAGAATTTCAGAGTGAAATTGAACATGGGCGATCAGACTGTGGATGCCGTGTATGTAGATGCCGAGAGGCGGTTTAAGGAGTTGGAAGGCGAGACCAAGAAGTTGGAAACTGAATCCAAGAGATATTTTGCCGCTGTTAACGGGATGTTAGACCACCAGATCGATTTCTCAAAAGCCATTGAAGAGATTTATAATCCGATCAGTGGAAAAGTGAGTGACCCAACGACGATCAAGATTGAAGGTAGTCCAGAAGGTATAGAGCTGGCTCGGTCCTATAGGGAGGTTGTTGCCGAATTGAAAGCCACGTTGAAGCCCGATTTGGAATTGATTGAAACCAGGATCATTGGCCCAGCTCAAGAGTTGTTGAAAGTGATCCTGTCGATCCGGAAGATGGCTACAAAGAGAAACCACAAGCAAATTGATCTTGACCGTCATTTGAACAGTATGAAGAAATTGGAAGACAAGAAGGAGAAAACTGTGAAAGATGAAGAGAAAATCTACAAAGTGCAACTGGATGTGGAATTGGCTCAACAAGAATATGACTACTACAATGAGATGTTGAAACAAGAATTGCCCGTCTTGTTCCAATTAGAAGCCGAATTCATCAGACCTTTGTTTGTGAGCTTGTATTACATGCAGTTGAACATTTTCTACACGTTGTACAACCGGATGGAGGAGTTGAAAATCCCATATTTCGACTTGAATAGTGACATTGTGGAACTGTTCCAATTCAAGAGAGGTGATATTGAAGAGCAGACAGATTCCATTGGGATTACGCATTTCAAGATGGGACATGCAAGGGCCAAATTGGAACTGCAGAGACGTAGATTGGGCTCTCCGGACCAAGGTGGAGCCCCTAGATTCGGCAGCACGGCACTGACCCCCACCTATGGCCAATCGCCGATTTCTCCGGTCGGCGGGTCTTTGCCGGCATATTCGCCTCCAGCTTCTGGATACGGTGCCGGAGCCACACCGCAGGGATATCCGGACGAGAAACTGCAGTACCAATCGGCTGCCACGACACCTGTGGCGGCATCTGCCTACACAGGGTATGCCACAGCTCCTCCAACTGCCAGTTCTTATGGATCTCCACTGCCAACTGGTGCGCAGACTTGTACTGCAATTTACGACTACACTGCTCAGGCTGAAGGTGACTTGACGTTCACTGCCGGCACTGTCATTGAAGTTGTACAAAAGACTCTGGATGCCAACGGCTGGTGGACCGGCAGGGTGAACGGTATCCAGGGTGTTTTCCCGGGTAACTATGTGCAATTGAACTAGTGAATAAATGACTGATAATATGTAATTTCTCCCAGTAAGATGGTGTACAGTCTAGCTGTTAGACGATGTAGAGTCAGGATGTGAAAGTATCTTTAGATAGTGGTGTAGCGATGTTTTTTTCCAAACAGGGGCTTTCCAGTTTGAGTCCTCTATAGCCCGAAAGTCAGCAGAACACCAGGGCCCCGGCAGAACCCCGTCTACATTGCCAACTTGCATTGCCAACGATATTGCCACTATTAGGCAATGCTTCTCTGTGCCTCTCCATTGCGACTTCCCGTCATTTGCCCACTCTGCCTGCTAATAAAGCCAAATGCCTGCAGTTTCCCCAGCTCAATTGTGTTATTTTTAGCAGCAAAATATCATTTTACCCACACTCAATTTCTATTTTTTCTCTATTGTTTTTTTGGAAACAATTAAATTGACAATTTGTCAAAACGTCAAAGACATTGATAATAGTGTAATAATAACGACAACGTCAGCGACTCCGATAGCGCTGATTTGACACTGACAGTACCAGAAACAGAACTAAAGTTATATGATTTTTACACACTAAGGGTCCCGAATTTATTCCACGTTTCTATCAAGAATACACATCCAAACGCGTCCAGAGCACATCCCATTGGTGTTCCACACAGCGACATGTCCACCGAAGTGTCAACATCGCCAACGAACAAATCGTCATTGGCCTCATGGTGGAAGACTTTCAAGAAGAAAAACCCGCTGGTTTTAGAAGTACAGCCCGGGGAAAGACAGCCACACCATGGAAGTCAGCCTGTGCAAGTGCCACAAGTACAAGTACCACAGGCCCAAGGCCAGAGCCAGGGTCAAAGCCAGTCAGTTGGCGCGAGACCCATCCTACGTTATAAATCCAGGTCTTCCAACTATATAAGACCGCTTTCTTCGCTGACAAACTTCAGCCCTTCATCGGCCGAGAGCTTGAAGGCTCACAGAGACACATATCTACAGTCGCAACAGCTGAAAAATAACAACGATTCTCAGGTATTTGGCGTGCCTTTAGAAAAGGCATTGAGTCTCGCATCGGTAAACATCTCGATTTCAGAGGACTTGGCCAACGAGGGCATACAATATGGAGCGATTCCTGTAGTTGTGGGCAAATGCTGTGTTTTTTTGAAAAAGAATGGTACTGAAGTGGAGGGAATATTTAGAGTAGGAGGAGCTTCTCGCCGTGTAAAAGAGTTACAGTTCTTATTTTCCACTCCACCTGATTATGGAAGAAGGTTGGACTGGGATGGGTATACAGTTCATGATGCGGCCTCTTTGTTGAGAAGGTTTTTGAATTCTCTCAGTGAGCCCTTGATCCCTCTAGATCTCTATGAGCAGTTCAGAGAACCTTTGCGATCTAGGCCCATGATTCTGAAATTTCTAAGCCGAAAGGGGAACATGAAAAAACCAATTGATGAGAAACAAGAGTCTACACCTGAACTGGAAGAGGAAATTGTTCCAATCTCTATCGATGCAGTAGAAAATGCTCTGGTTGACCTGAATACTTCTCCAGAAGCACTGGTACCCTCGGTGGTGGAATCAAAGGATATAGAAGACAAAGATGAAGATTCAAAAATCACAGAGGATGCGGAACTCACCGAGGAAGAGAAACTGAAGAAACTGAAAAAGATTAGAAAATACAAGAAATTGATCCGTGAGATCCACAGCACTTTGAAAGAATATTCAATTCTCTTAAACGAGCTTCCTGCTGCAAACCAGCACTTGTTGTTTTACATCTTGGACTTGTTGACTGTATTTGCAACACGTTCGTCCAAGAATTTGATGTCCAACAAGAACTTGGCTGCCATTTTCCAGCCCTCGATCTTGTCACATCCAGATCACGACATGTCCCCAGAAGAATACGCATTGTCACTGCAAGTGGTTGAATTCTTGTTGGAATATTACAGGAGATTGTTGGAGGCCACTCAAAAGATCAAGAGCGAGAGAATTTTGGAGCAGAAAAAATCGCAGCCTCCCGTTTTGAACATTGTCACTAGTGATTCCACAAAGAAAGCCGATGACAGCGATGCCTCTACTAACACACCGGTGACTCCTTCCAGCTCTCTTTTACATCCACCTGTCTCGAAAAGAGCTCCTAGAAAGCACAGTAAATCATTGTCTTCCGTGAATCTGCCACCAGATGGCTTGAAATTCCGCGATATCAAGAAAGATGACGACAAAGTGTTGTTGCAACACTACAACTCGAACACAGATGCTGAGGACAGCGAAGTCGATGTGGAAAGAACTCCAACGAGACTGATGTTTCCTTTTGATAGTGACCAACAGCCAGATGATAGCCTGTTGTTATCTCCACCTCAAAAACCGTTCTCCCCACTTCATCACAAACGTTCAGGTGAGTCCTTGACAGTATCCAACAATTCCGGAAACTCTTTAACTCTGTCATCACGGTTCCAAAACATCAAGAGACCGATCTCTGCGGTTTTCACCGGTAAGGAGAAAAATCTGAGCATTGAAGACATCTTGACTCATCCAAGTGAGTCATTGGATAGAGAGGGGAGATGGGATGCGGATAAATCCAAGAAGGATAACTGGTTCAACAGATTGAGATCCAGATCGAGGAGTAGTGAGCCTCGCATGACAAGACTGCAGCAGCATCTGTTGTCGTCTAGTCCGGAAAAGAGATGAGTATTGGTATGGGTGTGTAATTGTTGTAACATTATATTCGTGAAGCTATTTGGTGATTATTAGGAGAGTTATGGGCTGTATGCTATATATTTAAGTGAATCGGTTTCAATTCTGTCAATTAGTCAATTTCTTCTACAATAACGGTCTCATCTTTGAGCCTCATCTTCTTGATAGGAGTCTCGCGGGTCTCTTCATCGGTGTCCAGTTTCCTCTTGATTGGAGACTCTATCAGTACTACGTCGTCATCTTCTATTGTGATCACCTCGTCTTCGTCATCTTCGTCTTCTTCTTCCTCTGCCGGCTGTTTTTTCTGCCCAATTTCCAACTCTGGAAGCTCAATAGCCTTCGGTGTCTCCGAAATCTCGATATAGAATTCCGAAGTCTCCAATTCGTCATCTGCATCGTCAACCAACATCACTTCTCCATCGACAAATCCTAATTGAGCCACGGATTTCTCCAAATTGTCTTCGAAATCGAAATCGTAGATCAACCTGTTCTTCCCCAAAAGAATCGAGAACTCTTCGTATTTCAATACCTCTCTTATGGCATCTACAACAGTTTGCAAGCCCGCTTTAGGATTCAATTTCAACACACCTCTTGGAACAGAACAGCTCTTACAACTATCCCTCTTGTCGGCATCTTTGAACGCGGAGATAAACTTGTTGGAGTAGTCTGAGGTGAAGATCATATGCGACTTTTTGAAAGGTTCAGGCTCGAAACAACTCAAGCTCTGCATCGCACTGAAACCTGCTATGATGGCATTAGTAGTGGCAATGGCAGGTATGATGTTTCCAGCTATCTGCTTCACATCAAATTTCGTCTTGAGAGGAATTCCAAATATATACGATCTCAAATTGGATGCTGCAACTACGAAATCCAAAGTGTCTTCATCATCTTTGTCAAATGAAACGTTTCTTGTCACCTGGTATCTTTTGGTCAATCTCACAGTAGAATCGATAACGACAGCCAAATTCTCATCCAAAGACCATAATTTCTGGTCGCTGTTCTCGAATGTCAAGGATTCAACATCGTGGTCTCTGTAGTTTAACGGTTTCGGCTTAGCACGGGTCTTCCACAAGCTCTCAATGCTCAACAATCTCTCAATATCAACGTTGAATATTTTGTCCAAGATCTCGTAGACAAAGCCCTTGTCGATGTCAGCATCTTGCAGTGACGTGATCAACTTCTTCAAATCCAACAACTCGTTGCTTTCTTTCAACAATGCCTCTATCTCATTCTTGTCATCAGTATTTAAGTCGTCCAGTTGTAACTCTTCCACTTCTTCGCCAAACAACTGAGAAAACAAAAAGTTCTTGGCCCAGGTTATGCTGTGAATCGGTTTGGAAGGTGTTGATCTGATCGTGCACACTGGGAAAGTCTTTGGAGTCTCCTTTGGAACACATTCAAAGCATTCAGACTGGTAGGGGTATATCGGTTGTACTTGGCCCTTGAAACCTGTTGTCCCACTCTCCATCAAGGGTTTTTTCAAAAATAAAGCCACTCTGTTCACATATATTCTTGCCTCTATGTTATCCAAGGCGTTAAAGATGATATCGAACTGCTCGAACCACGCAAGAGGGAATGTCTTTGCGTCCATAATGCTGCCATCGTAAGAAGTCAACTTTGTAGTATCGTTGTTGAAGTATTGAACTGCCTTCAACGCCGTCATCGATTTGGATTTCTTGATATCCTTCTGTCTGAACAAAAACTGTCTGTTCAAGTTGGACAAGTCAATGGTGTCAAGATCAACTATATGGATTTCTCCATAGTTGATCATGACCAAGTCTTTTAACAATTCACATCCGATTCCTCCAGCTCCGACCAACAAGACTTTCGAGGATTTGATCTTGATGTACTTTTCCGGTCCCAATATCCGCTGTAAATGAGAATCGCGCGCCATTTTGGTGTGTGTAGCGGTTTGTACACGTCCGTTGTAGTTAGGAATGGAACTTGAAGCATTTGGATCTTGAAAAAAAGTGAAAAGTCGTGTACAAGCACACAATTACAGGTCAAGATAGTATAACATCCCCAAGGGAAAGGTTTATGGTCATTAAATATGGTATGGGACATGGAAGATGCCCCAATGAAGCAAGGCGAAATGAAAGTGAAAGCAGCTGAATACCGTAGAAAAAGGAATATATAAATGGCGACAGAAATCCATGGAAAATTAGTGTACAATTGAAATAGAACAACACCCCTCTTTGAAAAATGGTCAGCTGACAATTCTAGATCCTAAGAAACTGAGACCTCTAGAAGACCTGTCGGCGATTCTCATCTCGTTCTCCTTTCCGGCCGGATTCAAGGTTCTTTTCTTCATAATCTCCGCGTTGGAACTGATCAAATTCGAGAGGTTATCGTTAGAAGATCTCAATCTCAAAGGTCTTGGCTTGAAATCTGTTTGCTGTACATCGGAGGGGGAGCTCTGTAATATGGTATCTGTTAGCTGGTTCAACTGCTGCAATGAGCTGGAAGGTGTTGGGATCGACGAAGTCGTAGATGCTATTGTGTTTGAAGATGACGAAGACATCAAACCTGGGATGGAGCTCAGAGATTGCATGGAGTTCATGGACATTTGAGATGTAGAGCTCAGAATTGGTTTTAGATAACTCTGTTCCTGTTGCTGAGTCAATTTCATCAAGGATCTGTTGGACTCGCTTCTCAACTTGGCCTTGATCGGTTGCAAGAACGTGGCAAAGCAGTTGATCAAATCGGTATTTGTGATTCTCAAATCCCAGTTCAAATAACTCAACATTTCTCTCTCTATGGTGTTGACTTCTTTCAAAGATAACATGCCATCTGTGTAATTGGTCCAATGTTTGTTCAAAGGCGAAGAATCGTTCAAATTCTTGGCTGCCAATATGAGACACCCCAAGAATACACGGTGCCTTGTGGTCTCAATACCGTAAGAAGTGGCAGGTAATATGGATCTCAATCTGGTCAAATATACCAAAGTCGACATCAACGTCGGTGTTTGAACATTTGAGTATCTGATCAAGTTTTCGATGAAATTTGTCAACGACATCAGTTTTGACTTTGTGCTATATGGATCCAAAGGTGTAGATGGTGGTGAAGGGTATGAATTTGTGTATTTCAGTATCTTTGGTTTCACCCTGACCACTGTTTTCGTGGTGGAGACCAAATATTCCACCATATCTGAGTTGACAGGTCTTCTGACAAAGACTTTCAAAGCGGATTTGTCTGCAGAAGTGTACGACATTTTTGGTTCGTCCTATCTTGAAGCTGGTATTAACACAAATTTTTGGCGATTCAACCCTCTTTTAAATCAAAAATTCAGATTAAACGTCAAAATACCACAGACAAAAGAAAAGGTTTATAAATAGTAATATGGTGTTGTCCATACAACACAATATCCTAATCAAAGGCCCAAAAAGAAGGTGATAATTTTTCAAGACTCAAATAAAAATGCAAGGGATCGATTTAATATTATGAAAATTTCGTGTTTTTTTGGCGTTTTTCATAAATTATTACCCCTTTGAGTATTATTGTGTCAAGAGGGCTTGTCAATTAATACCAAGCTCCAACGACACGAGATAAGAACACGATCATTCGGTTGCACCTGTAGGTGATTGTCTATGAGTGTTATCACGTTTCTGGTCCACGATATGCCGCTGAAAATTGAGATTAAAGCTCTAGGAGACAATAGTACCGGTATATGATGAAGAAATTAACCGTTTTTGGGAAATGTTGCCCATAATTGGCGTTTTAATGCACAGTCTGCACTCTGATCGACTATTTTCACGTTCTATCAAACAGAAAACAGCAGAGCAGTTGCGGGCTGAGGAGGGACGCAGTACTTAAGCCTGATCGTGGTATTTCGTCCTTGTTAGTACTGGTATTTTGGGGGTGATTTTTTGTATTATTTTTGTATTACCCTCTTTACGCAGTGATATTTATCTTAAGGTTTAGCGTTGGATACCGGAAACACGACCGGACCGTGATTCAGGTGCACCGAAAGTTGCACCAACTTCACCTCCACACCACCAGTGCACCTTAACCTCAAGACGAATTCCGGGGGATTTTCTTAGCAATTGTAGCACACAACCTGCATTGAAATCGTGCATATGCAGATCTGGACCACTAAGGCCTCTATAAGTTCAGCTGAACCTCGCTTGAGCCTCACTACGTTAAGCTCACTACTCACTTGCTATTTTTAATACCTCATTAATGGTTATTGCAGACTTTTTTTGGACTGCCCTTGATAAGAAGATCGTGTTTGAGTGGATTTTGAATAAATTTTTTATATGTACTCTGAGTAATATGTACTGCACTCTCAAGTGCTCAAGTTATCAGGGTAATAGAAGAAGGATATAGCGATGATCAAGTAAGTACTCAAAAGCATAGCCCCTTCTAGCCAGTTACTCTCTCCGTCAAAGAGCAAGTAATTGGTGATAAATACCGATACAAACATCACAGCAGTCTCGTACGTGGAGAAGTACAACGACATTGGAGAGTCGATGATCCAGCCCAATAACACCATAAATGGAGTCACAAACAATGCGACTTGAATCGAGGATCCGACGGCGACTCCAATGGCAAGATCCATCTTGTCCTTACGTGCTACAATGATACTGGTCACGTGCTCTGCGGCGTTGCCCACTATCGGGATCACCACCAATCCAATAAACGTCTTGGACAATCCCGAGGTTTCTACAATGTCGTCGATGGAACTGACCAACAAGTCGGCACTGAACGAGATTACAACTGTGGTGATGAGCAACACCACGATGGCTTCAAAAGCTGAGAGATGGGTCTTTGTGGAGATCAACTTGTTGTTGTCGTCGCCCGAGGTCAATGGCAAGCCTGAAGATGATTCTTCTTCTACAACGTCGTCCAAAGCCAGTTCTTGCAGTTCAAAGAACTGTTTATGGGTTTTTAACTGGAACACCAAGTACAAAATATAGACAATCAACAAGATGATCGAGGTTCCTCTGGATAAAGACAACACTTGGTCGTCCGAAGTGCCGGGATTTGGGAATCCAGAGTCCGGATTCGGTGCTGGTAACGATGCATGGAACAGCGCAGGGAGCAACAAACCGATAACCGACAACAGTAACAATGACGACATCGTCTGGGCCACAGTCTGGTTGAACTTCTGCTGCAATCTGTCGTAGCCGCCAAAGATGAAACTACATCCCAATACCAAGAGCAAGTTTGAAAGGATGGATCCCAACATTGACAGTTGCACGACCCTGATCTGATGCTGTTGCAAGGCGATTATCGATACAATCAACTCTACAGCATTACCCAAAGTGGCATTCAACAAGCCGCCAATGGTCTCACCCGTGTGTTCGGCCAATTCTTCAGTGGCAAACAGCAAAATTGCCGCCAAGGCAATGATTCCAACAAAATTGATACTGAAAACCCATGTAGAAGACAACCCAAGCTTCTCAGAGACCAATCCAATTGGTGTGAAGACTAGCAAGAAATTGACAGGATTCGACGTTAGAGTCAAAAAAGTGATCTTTTTAACCGACGTGAAGATGTTCATATGTGAATTGTGGACATCCGCATTGGATCTGCTTGGTAACAACGAATTTCTCTCAGACATCTTGGTGTGGTTGATGGATGATGAGTTTAGTTCAGTTCAGAATTTCACTTTTGAAAAGGTTGAAAAAAAAATGCACTATAGGAAAACCCCCCGAGATTTCCAGGAAATGCTTTGTATAAGAAGGGTGTATAATGAATTCCCGCGGGTGTGTGTTGTTTGTGTGTATTTGATTTGATTGACCGGATTGATCCTTGTTTCGTGTATGTTGTGAAGTTGAGTTTATTTGAACGTGTCCCAAGCAATTCAACCGTTATGTGTCCTGTAACCCCAGAATGAGCAATCCAAGCCCCGCCATTTTAGTACTTTTTTGCTCTGGATTTGGAATTTCAAGATCAGTTTCGTAGTTTAGATGGGCCTAGTCAGGGCTGGGCAGGAGATTCTGGGCTAGTGTCGCAGTGTCTTTGGAATGGAGCCTATTTAGGCTGTTGATCAATGTCCGTAAATACACATCATGTTTAGTAATATTATTCTAGTCAGATTTGGCATCATAGCTTGGTGTTTGATTCTGTTGTATACATTATATATATCACGAAATCACAGTGATGAGGTGGAAGAGAAGGACTAGACTACACTTCACGAGTGTTTGCACTCTAAAAGCTAACAGCTATGAATATTACCATGACAATCATCGAACTTTGGCTTTTGAAAGTTGCAATGACCAGACTTTGAACACACTCAATTCTGGCCCACTCACCTAGTTCCCCCTACTTTCTTTTCTTCCTCTTCTGGAAAGGGTCGTGGAAACACAACAGCACTACTCAACATCATTACAAGTACTCTTAACGCCTTAATGTACACACTCTGTGCAAATCGCACCCACTATATATCATGTCTTTTTCACCTTCTTGGTCGAACTAGGCACCTCCACTTCTTCTTCATCACTAATACCATTCTCCACTCCATTATCCTCATTCATCTTCTTCAAATGACGCACATACGTCGAAGAACTCAAACTGAATATCCTGTCATCGTCTGTAAAACTGATTTTTTTCCTGCTCGCAGTGGAACTGCTTCCCTTTGTGAAATTCTCGAACCCTTTTATTATATTCCCATAACTCGAGTTTTCAAAATACAGTGTCTCCTTGTTGAAGATATCTTCCTCCAACTGTGTGAGCTCTTTGTCCAAATTCCTCTTATTTATGATCTGCTGATGGAGCTGTTTCTTCAACTTTTCATACTCCAGTGTCCTCTCTGTGGGCTGTGTCATTTCAGATGGCATCTAGAAACTGTCAATCGCTCCAAGTGTTGTACTGGATTCTAATTGATATTTTCAATTTTCTTCAAAAAAAATAAATAAAAATCAACGAATTTAAAACCAACAGCGTGAACAAAACCAATGTCAAGACCGTACACCATATCCTCTGTCATTATAGACAATGGGTCCTCACAAACAAGGGCTGGTGTATCTACAGACGAGATCCCATCGTTGGTCTTCCCAAGTCAGTACTCGCAAAATCCGGCAACAGGGGAAATCGTGGTAGGTAATGAGATCAATTCCTTCCCAGAAAATGAGATATACACGTTGAGTAATGACGGTATGGTTTACAATTATGAGCTGTTAGAGAAGAATTGGGAACATGTGTTTGATAGTTTGGACTTGGATTCCAAGGAATCGCCTTTAGTCACCACGGAGAACTCTTGGAACACGAAGAAGAACAAGGCCAAGCTCTGTGAATTGGCGTTTGAGAAATTCGAAGTGCCAATTTTCTCGCTTGTAAAGAACCCGTTGTGTACATCTTACAGTTATGGAAGATCCACATCGATCGTGATCGATATTGGGTCATCTGTGAGTTCTGTGACACCAATTTTCAACGGTATAGTGTTGAACAAAGGTGCCCTACATTCGAAATATGCCGGCGATTTTTTAAACTTGCATTCGTTGAACTTTTTGAAGAAAAGCACAGGTTCAGAGGAATTGTTGTTTCCAAATATCTATCTGGGGAAAAAGGCAAGTGACAGTTTTAAGCAATATCAGATCAGTAGACAGTTGACGGATTTCAAATTGACGTCGTTACAGGCGTCCAAATTACCGATTTCTCCAATTGTGACACAAGAGGAACAGATGCAAATCCCATTACAACCCAGACACTATGTGTTACCAAATGACGTGCAAAATGTCAACGACAATGTCTTGGAGTTGAACTATGAACAGTACCAATTGGTGGAACCCGTTTTCAAGCCGGCATTGTACGAATTGCCAGATGTCAGGATTCCAAAGACACCACAAGGTATTGTGGAGTTGTTGTTATCGGCTTTACAAAAATTAGAAGTGTCAACAGACGTTTATCAGCAGTTGCTTTCCAACGTGATCATAACAGGTGGAACGTCACTCTTCCCAAATTTCGAGCAACGTATCTACAACGAGTTCCAGAGAACTGTACCAAATTTGTCGATAAGCACTTTTATCAATCAAAATCTTATGGAGAGAAACTTTAGTACTTGGATCGGTGCCAGTATATTGAGTTCCATGGGGACAGAATTGGAAAATACGTTTATCGACAAGAAGGAGTATGAGGAGTACGGACAAGACTTGATCTTGGAGAGGTTTAAATAGATGAGAGTGACTCTAGTGTATATCAGTTTAATCATACAGTGAGATATGTGTAGGATCAGCATTGCGAGGGCCTTGTGCAGGCGTGGTGCGAGCCTTGTGCAAGCATTGGGTCATAGCGTTGGGTCACGATAAATTGTGTCATTTCACACCTCAATGCTATAAGTTTTCTGGTGTATATAGTGTGAATTGTACAGATCATAGAAACACAGCGTAAATTTACATAGAAAGTGTACTTTAGTGCAAGGTATAGTGGAAAGCGTATATAATATAAAGCGTAAGGCATAGAGCCCTCAATGCACTACAATTCATCACATCTTCAATCCAATCGCACCGGCCTATAAGTCCTCGGCATCTGCCGGTATTTGATCATCTTCACTGCCACAAAAGTCATCACCACTGTAAAGCCAACACTCAACAACATAACGGGCACCTTGATGGCCCATTCTCTGTCCAAAAATAACCACGACAACGCAGAATCTTGATCCAAAAATGGTGTCAAGAAGATCCACAGCACATAGTACACATAAACCACAGTCGCCACCACCAATAGCATATCCCGGTCTAGGTTACGGTTCCGTCTTCCGGTTCGGTTAAAGATCGGGTAAAAAATCCACAGGCCCCAATAGTATATAAGAAAAAATTGTTGCTCTAAAGTAAATTGATTATCCATTGCAACAACCACAGTGATATCAGAGCACCATGTTACAAAACACCATCCGCACTTTGAACAAGAGATCAATTGGCTTAGCCAGATCAATTGCGCCAATTGGATCAGTCAGAACCAAGATCACGTTACCTGATTTGGATTACGACTACGGTGCATTGGAGCCACATATCAGTGGCCAAATCAATGAATTGCACCACTCCAAGCACCATCAAACCTACGTCAATGGGTTCAATCAGGCCAGTGAACAATTGAAGGAAGCCGAGGCAACTGGAAACGTCAAACAAGCCGTCACTTTGCAACAGAACTTGAAGTTCCACGGTGGTGGATACTTGAACCACAATTTGTTCTGGAAAAATTTATCTCCAACCAGTGTTTCAGGTGGAGAATTGCCATCAGAGAGCTCGGAATTCGGTAAAAAGATCTTGACCGAGTACGGATCCTTTGACAGCTTGATCTCCTTGACCAACACCAAGTTGGCTGGAATCCAGGGTTCTGGATGGGCATTCATTGTCAAGAACAAGGAAAATGGTGCCATCGAGGTGGTCCAGACTTATAACCAGGACACCGTCACCGGTCCATATGTGCCATTGATTGCCATTGACGCCTGGGAACACGCCTACTACTTGCAGTACCAAAACGTCAAGGCTGACTACTTCAAGGCTATCTGGAACGTTATTAACTGGAAAGAGGCTGAAAAGAGATTCTTGGCTGCTTGATTCTAGTGTATATGGATAATATTTCTTTATTTAACTCGGTGTAGTAGACTGTTCAAATAACAGAGCCAATCGGTTTTGACTGGCATTTGAGGGTCAATCGAGCGATCACTGCCTTCTAGCCTTTTGAATTTGATTTGTCATACACGACTTTCTATAAGACCGCACCAAACCCAAAAGTGATCTTGATCGATCTTATATAGTACTCTTGGAAGTTGTTCTCAACCTTCTCTTCATCCCCAATTGGAACACTGTCGAAATCTATATTCATGGTGGTGTCCGAGTCGTTCTGTTTCAAATTGATGTCCAAGGTGGTGTAGTGACCCACTTTCCAGTCCTGTAACCTCCAGAGCATCTTAATACGCTGGTTTGGCACCAATTCCAAGATCCGTCCTTGAATGTTGCCTCCAAACAACTTGAAATCCGAGCCCTCTTTGGCCTCGATCTGTGGTGCGGATCTAGTCCATGCTGCAACACGTTGTGGATCCAACAAGGTGAGATAGAGCTGCTCAGCAGAGGTGTTGAAAGTGGATGAAATGCTCAACTTTGTGGTGTTGTATAACGATTTCTTTTGCTCATGTATGGAATCGCTGTTTTCGGATTTCAAAGATTTGTTGATAAGTGTCTTGGATTGCGATTTCTGTTTTACCAATTTGTCCTTCTGGTTGGCCTTGGTGAATTCTGACTTCACTTGGTCTCTGGAAACCTGGATATCTGAGCTTTGTGAGTCGATCAAGTCTTCACCGAATTGAGCCAAAATTTCTCTCAACTGCGGGACCAATTTTGATCTGACGATTTTCTTCAAGGCATCCACTTCGTTCAAAGACCCATCTAGGGATATTTCAAACTGGTAGTCATCGATCTCTGAGTCGTAGGCGACTTCTGGCACGGTGATTGTCCCATGGATCTGGTCATTGGCCACCAATGACAACACCAAGTTGAAATCGAACAACGAGATCACCTTGCCTTTTCTCTGGCACACTTCAACGTCACCTTCAAGGGATTTGACAGTATCTATCTCGATGTGATTCTCAGCGTCATCGATGGAGTAGTGGACAAGTTTTTGTTTGAAGTAGTCTTTTGTCCAGTCGATACAGTTTTTATCGACCCAGTGCCAGTTATTTGGATTATTCACAACCATTGTGGTGATTTGAGTGGAATTGGTGAGTGGTAAGGGGCGGTTCAAGAGTTTTCTCTATGTAAGGGCATCGAATTTTTATTTTTTTTTGTCAAGTTCTAGAGGATTCGATGGCCCAGTAGTGGGATCAAACAGTGGGGCTCGCATTGGGCTGGCATTGATGGGGTGAAGCAAGTATGGAGGAATCTGTTAAGATGCACTGACTGGCATAATAGGGATCTTGAATTGTCATAAACGGGCATAATAACCGTAAAGTGGTTCATAGCTAAGACTGCCCATAGTCTACTACTACAAACCACTGTATGAAATATTTCCTATATAAAATTGTGGCTCGAGGCACTGCTGAGAGATTGAGTACTAAAAGTGCACAAGAATGACCAAACCGACTACTTCCGAGCCGATTTCTGTCTCAACTTCTCCAATTGCTCATTTCAATCCTGTCCACCAATGATACACATTCTAAACCAGCTAATGCCGGGCCGAAAGGACCACCTTATGGCTCATATTACCGTTTGTGGAGAGCATTTTCCAAGGCTTTACAAAAAATTCTCAGGCGATTTTTTTTCTTTAAATTTTCATTTGTAATCGAAAAAAGGGAAGGAAAGGGACTTTGATCATAGAAGGACACCGACTATACCGCCAAAGACCCATTCAAACACGCTGAAAACATGGGGATCACTATACCAAAGCTCGAGGATTACGATATCTCGAGAACCAACGGATTTCTCCCGGATGATCTTCCCTTAGAACAGTTACCTCAAGAATACTACAAACCATGGGAAGACACGGTACTGAAACTTCCCTCGTTGATTTTGACCAAACGGATCCGGCAAGTCGTGGATCTGATGCCCGTTTTGGATACGGCGCAACTCCAAGAGTTGCCTCAATTGAGAAGAGCGTACTCCGTCTTGGGATTTTTGACACACCTGTACATCTGGGGTGTTGACACACCTCTCAACAGATTACCAAAGCAGTTGGCACAGCCATTAGTGCTGGTTTCCGAGCAATTACGGTTACCGCCTTTGGCTACATACGCCGGCTTGATCTTGTGGAACTTCAAGAAGATCATCCCGGACCAAAAGAAGGAGATCGACTTGGATAACATCACCACTATCAACACATTTACAGGGGGAATTGACGAGTCGTGGTTCTACCTCGTGAGCGTTTATTTTGAGCAGAAAGGCGCCGTGGCTGTGCAGCACGGATTGGACGCCATCAAAGCATGTGATGACAACGACCCCAGACTGGTGACTTTGAGTCTTGAGAGACTTGCCGAGTCTGTAGACCAATTGGGTTCTGTATTGATGCGTATGGAGGAGATGTGCGACCCACATGTGTTTTACTTCCGTATCAGACCGTATTTGGCCGGGTGGAAGAATATGGGCGATGTTGGGTTGAAAGACGGTGTTTTTTACGGTGACGAGGACTCCCCGAGAGTGTTGGCCGGTGGTTCTAATGCACAATCGTCGTTGTTACAACTGTTGGATTTGATCTTGAACGTACAACACAGTGCCACCGGAGATAAGTCTACCGGGAACGCATTTATTGCCCAAATGAGATCGTATATGCCGGGCAAGCATCTGGATTTCTTGGACCGTCTTGCCGAGATCAACATCATCAGAGACTATGTCTTGGAAAATGGACCTCTGAACCCTGAGCTCACATTGGCCTACGATGCAGGTTTAGCGATGTTGAAGTCTTTCAGAGACAAACACATCCAGATCGTGACGAGATATGTGATCTTGCAACTGCAAAAAGTGTCCAAGATGGGCTCGTCTTCTACCAAGACGTTGAGATCCGGATTGCTGAAGTCTTCATCCAAGCAACTGACGGGCACCGGTGGCACTGCATTGTTACCTTTCTTGAAACAGTGTAGGGACGAGACCGGTGAGCCTGCTGCGGGAACCTGGGGTAAACGGATCTTGTCCGATGGTGTGTTGAACAAGAAACGGAAGTTATCGGACGAAGTGCAGACACAAGTTGTCGGGTTAGCTGGGAGTTGGCAGGACGATGAGAGTAACAAGAAGAAGGGCCATTGGTAGTGTTGGTTCAGCTGCATCTATGTGGCATCTCTATATACTGTGATGATAAAATGATTTGATTTAAGTGGAGTAACGTTTTGAGGTATTGGCTATGCGGAATGCCTTGATTTGAGTGAAATGACATTGGCAGTGGCTCTCACCGATGCACTGTGAAGATGATATGTAAATGATTTAGCTTATTGACTATATACTGTATCAAGATGATATGATTGTTACGAAATGATGGAAAAGCATTATCACTATTACAACTTCTTGATCAATGCGGTAATCTCATCAAAGCCCTCCTCGTCAATGGCAACCAACTTCTGCTTGACAACCTTGACAACATCCTGGGCATCGATCAATTCACCTTCATCTGTTTCTCCAGTCCCCAATCTCTTGACCCTCAACTTCCCCTCGGCGTACTCTTCTTTACCCAAGATGACTCCAAATGGACACCCCGACTTCTCAGCAGCATCAAACTGTTTGCGCAAGTTGATCTTTTGCTTGTAGGAGAACTCTGCCTTGATTCCAGCTGACCACAACTGTTTGGCAACAGTCATTCTCTCTTTCAAGAACCCATTCCAACCTTCACCACCTCCAACAGCCATGACAAACACTTCAGTGGAAGTAGGTCTGATATTGGCACTCTTGTTGGCCAAGTTCTGCTTTATTATCGAGAAAAGTCTCTCTACACCGAAAGAGATACCGACACATGGGATCTGTGGCAGAGGTTTACCGGATTTAGAAGGTGCAGAGAACATGCTCACCAAACCGTCGTATCTTCCTCCGGCAGCAATAGATCCGACTCCTACATACTCGGAAGCATCTTCGTCTTCTTTTGCCTTGGATTTCTTCACAGCTGCGTCCTTTGGAGGTGCCGACAGCGCCGTGACGGCTTCATAGATCAACCCGGTATAGTAATCCAAGCCTCTGGCCAATGAGAGATCAAATGACACGTACTCGGAGATGTCGAAGGCGTCCAAATAGTCGGCCAAGATTTGCATGTCTTTCAAACCCTCTACAGCAGTGGTGCTCTCTTGCAACACCTCGTTCTCTTGCAAGATCTGCAACACGTCCCGGATGTTGCCGTTCAACTTGACAAACTCCCCAATCTTATCCGCGACTTCCTCCGGCTGGTTCTTCTCGACAACCATCTCCTTCTTGACAACTTCCCAGGGACTCTTGTCCAATTTGTCCACTGCAGAGGACACCCTTCTGATATCTTCAGGCTTGACTCCACAGACTTCAAAGATCCCGTCCAAGATCTTTCTATGGTTCAACTTGATCTTGAAATCCGCAATCCCCAATCCGGTCAACCCTTCCACCACAATGTTCAAGATCTCCGAGTCTGCCACCATCGGATCGTAACTCCCCGCGATATCGAAATCACACTGGTAAAATTCTCTCATTCTGCCCTTGGTCATCGCCGGCTGGTCTCTTCTGTACACCTTGGCAATGTGGAATCTCTTGATCAGCTGGATCCCGTTCATGGCGACATACCGCGCAAATGGCACCGTCAAATCGTATCTCAAAGACGTCAATTCTCCACCTTGGTCCTCCAAGTTGTAGATCAACTTGGAATCTTCGCCGTACTTTCCGGACAAGATTTCCCGCAACTCAAACACTGGAGTGTCAATGGTGACTCCGCCGTGTCTTTTGAACATCGATGACAACGAGTTGAAGATAGACTCACGGATCACCATATCCCTATCGGCCCAATCTTTGGTACCCTTTGGGGTCTTCAAAGTGAACTGGACGGCATCTTTTTTCTTGCTGGATTTCGACTTCGTTGCCGCGGCAACAATTGGAGTGGTCAGATCGGTAGACATGGCACGGACTGTTCTCTTTAGCACACTACGGATCATGAATCAGTGGTGAGACGATTGGCACCGGTGAAGAATTTTTCATTTTCGGCAGCCGGATTGGGCATATCTGGGGCTGTGGGAACTGGCGTTTCAAGGCGAAAAATCATTTAGCTCTTTTGGTCCGACAAGTAATATCATACGACCGTAGCGCTGAACAAGTCATTGAATCGTGGGCGGGACTCGCGATCATCTGAATTAGAGCCAGGAGATATTGTAACCAGGAGCCGGCGTCAATTGGGAACATCGCTGCACCAGGGTAGGGCTAGATACATTGTTCATTTACATTCTAGGTAACTCGATTCAGTTCGCTCCCCATTTCATTACTCAGTTACTCAGTTACTCAGACCCTTATCCAGTTGCTCAGCCACTCAGTTACTCAGGCAATTAATTTTAGCACCTCAAGCACACCACACCATCACTGCATTTCTGACGTCATTCATCCGCCCCATGGCACCATGTCCAGGAAAAACTCCACCAAGGACTTCAGTTTCGAGTCGTGCATCGGCGAGGGCTCGTACTCAAAAGTCTACAACGCCGTCTCCATACACAACCACAAGACCTACGCCATCAAGGTGTTAAACAAGAACCATATCGTGAAGGAGAAAAAGATCAAATACGTGAACATTGAAAAAAACACCTTGAACAAATTGGGCCACCATCCCGGGATAGTGACGTTGCATTACACCTTCCAAGACTCTGAATCGTTGTATTTCGTCATCGACTACGCGAGGAATGGAGAATTGCTCGGATTGATCCGCAAATGGGGGTCGCTAAGCGAGCCCGTATCGAGATATTACACCACACAGTTGGTCGATGCTGTAGATTTCATACATTCAAAGGGCATTATACACAGGGACTTGAAACCGGAGAACATCTTGTTGAACCACGATTACAAGTTGATGATCACAGATTTCGGGCTGGCAAAGATCTTGGAGGGCGAAAACACCACCACTGTAGAAGAGACCAAGAAAGAGTTTTCTGATAGTAGAGCAGGCTCGTTTGTGGGGACTGCCGAGTACGTGTCTCCCGAGTTGTTGAAATACAACCAGTGCGGATTTGAGTGTGATTACTGGGCCATTGGGTGTATAGTGTACCAACTCATCACCGGATATCCACCTTTCAAGGGCAACACCGAATACTTGACGTTTGAAAAAATCATCAAATTGGACTACAAGTTCCCCGAATACTACATCCCAAACAAGATCAAGCATTTGGTGGCCAATTTGTTGATCTTAAACCCGGACAACAGGTTCAATTTGGACAATATCAAGTCTCATGCATGGTTCAAAGACGTCAATTGGGTAGATAAAGAGTCCATATGGAAGAAAAGACCTCCAAAGTTGGAGAGCTATAACCCTAAACTGTATGTGAAGAAGTATCCTTCCCCGAATTTGGCACAAAAGCGTTTCGATAATCGCCATTACACTTCCAGTGTCAATGTTCCAGACCGTGTCTTGCAGAAACAACTTGTCTCTCCCACAGTGACACAGCAGCTGATGAACAAGGCGTTGACACAACGGCTCATTATCAAGAATAACGAATTGAATTCGCAGCAGAGAAATGCGTCATCTCTGGCAACTGCTGCAGCAAAGGCCAACCAAATGGCTCTTCCACGTTTGGAAACCGTGAATATCAAACCAGCTCGTGGTAGGAGCTCTACTGCTCCGCAATTGGGGCAGATTGCAGCTCAAAATGCCCCGGCAAATGCCCCAATGACTGCTCCAACGAAGCCTCCAACTGTAGACCGGTCCCCGAGAACACCGACTTCGCTGCCGGTGTTACCGACGTCAAATGGCGACTTCCACACAAATCACCAAAATGGAAAGCACTCGAGCATGTCACCCTCCAGTGTGAACAATTTGAAAAAGCCTGTCAGGTCTGTGCCAGTGGCTCATTCACCAAGACTAAGTGAAGAAATAAATCTCGGGGCGTTGTCGTCAGTTGCCGATATCCCGTTGATCCAGAACGAGTACATCTTGAAAGCTGACAGTGTGTTCAAATCGGAGTCACCTGTGCCGGTGTCGCAGAACGGCGATGACAGTCTAGATGACACCGTCTTGAACACATTAATAGACGACAACTACGAGACGCTAAACCAGGATTCCAAGTCCAGTTTGTTGATCATCACGAGTTTTGGCCGATTGTTGATCTACGAATTCGCCCAGGAACTGTCAACGAGCATGACATCATTGGACCCCCGGATCTTGAAATCGAGTCCAAAGAAGTACAAAGAGACAAAGTTGATTGTCGTGAATTTGACCAACAAGAACGTGTCGATGTACGAATTTGACGGAGTTTTCATCGTAAGAGACGTGAATCTTCCCAACATAATCTTTTTGAATCCCCTGGACAACCAGCCTCCGAAATCTCCGAGGATCCAGTGTGTTCCTCCTTTCGCCGACACTGAGTGTCTGCCCAATATAAAGATCAACGGCGAAATCTCGTGGATCGATACATTGCTCAGGGCGAAGGAGTTACTAAAGACTTCTCCACAGAAAAATGGCTCTGAAATGTCTTCTCCGGAGAAGGAAACCATCCCGGTGTCGCCTGTAGAGACTGGAATGTCCGGATTATCGTTGACCGAGTCCCCAGTGACACCACCAAAGACACAGAGACTCAAGGCGAAACAGAGATCTTCTTCCTCGACTAAATTGGCGCCACTGCAACTGCTGGTGCCACTACCAGTTCAATCCAGATCAAGTTCTAGTGGTTCGCTTCCGTATCATTACACTCAGCAGCAGAAATCGCACCCTCCAGTTCACCAGTCGAGTTTCACGTTCCTTGCGCAGGCGAAACAGAACAAATTTGCCAGTGCTGCAGCTGCAGCGAGCTTCAAAAAGTGATGTATTCTATCTTCAGGTATGTAAGTATGTAATTGAATTCGAGGTTAGGTCATTGTGTTCAGGAGTCAGCAACGTTTGTATACATAGTCCAACGTAACTTGACAAATCACTGGAGTGGTTTGATGTCGTTTCATGTATTACTATGTACAGGTATGTAAAGTGAGTTGATTAAGTCATTGTGTCTGAGTCATCGGATCTGTGATCTTGTATCTCGCATGGAGAAGTCTTGCTTGGTGATATCGGTAAGCTATTTGTGTGAAATAAACACTTGGCAATGTCATTTGTGTGAGGCGATCACTTGGTAATGTCCTTTTCATGGAGAATAAATATGTGATTTGATACTTCTATCAGTGGCTACCATTTGTTGTCATCTCATATGGCCCCATCACTTAGAGTTTCCGAACTCAAAATCCCCCTTAAGATCTCTATCAATCCCACAGCGATCTTGCAAGATCTCTATGGTCCTTCCCTGCACAATACCTTCCACGGTCATCTCATTCTCAAGCCAGTTCTGCAACTGCCAATAACTTGAGAGATTCAGACCGATCTTGTCCTGTAAACTTCTCTCATAATAAGGATCTATTTTCGGATCCACCTCCTTTCTCTGTATCTCTTTTGCAGTCTTGTCCAATTCTGTCTTTAGCAGTTTGGCCTCATCTGAGCAAAAACTAATCACATCCAGCCGTGATTTCCAATGTGTTAACAAGTACTCATTTATGAACCCATTACAAATGTCGTGGTCACTCTTATGGACCAATCCCGAGGCTTTGTTGTCCAAAATGTTGTTCAAATGCTGCTTTACTGTGTCGTCAGAGGCAAGACGTGATAGCTTGAGAAACGATCTTATGCCTTTCTGTGAGAGACACAGGTCACGTGTGAGATATGGAGGTGAAGGTTTCTTGAACTCTTGTTCGTACTTGTCCTGTGACCAGAAACTCATCTTAGACAGCGAATGAATGGCAAATGATGGCAAATTGGTGATGGTAAGTAATATACGCCATCGGCTCAGATCCACTCTATTTAATTGTGTTAAAAAAATCAAAAAATCAAAAATTCAAAAGAGGATTAATTGCGGAGAATTGATAGTTTGTTGAATACTAACTAGCCAATTGGATAAGATTGATGAGTGTGAAGAAAATGGCTACAGACGCATCTTGTATCTTTTGTAAAATCATCAAAGGTGAGTGAGAAGCAAGCCTGGGAGTGATGGGAGTGGAAATGGCATTTTGGCAGAACATAAATGGCTATAAATGACCTCTAATATGCTATGCCCATTCTAGACATGACCTTTGGCGGTGTCATTGTATCGAGCAATACTAACTCAGTTAGGTGATATCCCATCTTTCAAGTTGGTTGAAACCTCCAAGACCTATTCGTTCTTGGACATTGAACCGATTTCCAAAGGCCACATCTTGGTGATCCCAAAACACCACGGGGCCAAATTACACGACTTGCCCGACGACAGCTTGGCTGATATCTTGCCCGTTGTCAAGAAATTGGCCGTTTCCTTGGGATTGGATACCGATTCTCCAGAAGGTGACGGGTACAATGTGTTACAGAACAACGGTAGAATTGCCCACCAAGTGGTTGATCACGTGCATTTCCACTTGATTCCAAAGAGAGATGCCGAATCCGGGTTGATTGTGGGCTGGCCTGCGAAGAAGGCTGATTTCGAGGAATTGGGGCAATTTCACAAGAGTCTTTTGGCGAAATTGGACCAATGACTCGCGGCGGCACTTGAGTCACGTGACATATCACGTGACCCGAGGCTCTAGCTGATGCTGTGGCAGTGGTCAGGGCCAGTGATTGTAAGACAATGCATTCAGAAAGAGGAATAGGTAGCTGTATAGCAAATGTACTCATTCATACCAACTTCCCCATCTTTTGTCCCGCGCCCCAGCCCGGCCCGCCTTGTCTGTCTGCCTACCCGGCAGCTCTTATCGGTATCGACAATCTGTGGCGTCCCACCGCCCCTGTTTTAACTTTTTTACGTTGTGTTTTTTTTGTTCTTTGATTTCCATTTTTCAATCCATTTGCCACTACACATATAAAGCAAGCCTTTAATCCATCCAATTGATCGCTGAATTGATAACTGAATTTGTTGGTGAGATATCATTTCAATGCCAGAAGACAAGAAACCAAAGTTGGTGGACGCATCCGGAGCTGATCCCAGCAACGACGATTCCACCGCCACTGCCATCTTGAGAAAGAAGAAGAAGGACAATGCCTTGATTGTAGACGATGCCGTCAACGATGACAACTCTGTCATTGCGATGTCCTCGAACACGATGGATAAATTGCAATTATTCCGCGGGGATACCGTCTTGGTCACGGGAAAGAAGCGTAAAGATACCGTTTTGATCGTCTTAGCCGACGACGATTTGGAAGATGGAGTCGCCAGATTGAACCGGACTGTGCGTAACAACTTGAGAATCAGATTGGGTGATATCGTGACAATCCATCCGTGTCCAGACATCAAATACGCTTCTAGAATCTCTGTTTTGCCTATCGCTGACACCATTGAAGGTATAACCGGATCGTTGTTTGACGTTTATTTGAAGCCATACTTTGTAGAAGCCTATAGACCGGTAAGAAAAGGTGATTTGTTCACTGTCAGAGGTGGAATGAGACAGGTGGAGTTCAAAGTTGTCGAGGTTGACCCTTCAGAATATGCCATTGTCGCTCAGGACACCATTATCCACTGCGAAGGTGAGCCGATCAATAGAGAAGACGAAGAAAACAACATGAGCGAAGTCGGTTATGACGACATTGGTGGTTGTAGAAAGCAGATGGCGCAGATCAGAGAAATGGTGGAATTGCCATTGAGACATCCGCAGTTGTTCAAGACCATTGGTATCAAGCCTCCAAGAGGTGTCTTGATGTACGGACCACCTGGTACGGGTAAGACGTTGATGGCACGTGCCGTCGCTAACGAGACTGGAGCTTTCTTCTTCTTGATCAACGGGCCAGAGATCATGTCCAAGATGGCTGGTGAGTCTGAATCGAATTTGAGAAAGGCATTCGAGGAGGCGGAGAAAAACGCCCCGGCCATCATCTTTATCGATGAGATCGACTCCATTGCCCCAAAGAGAGACAAGACCAACGGAGAAGTCGAGAGAAGAGTTGTTTCGCAGTTGTTGACGTTGATGGACGGTATGAAGGCCAGATCCAATGTGGTTGTCATTGCCGCTACAAACAGACCGAACTCGATCGACCCGGCCTTGAGAAGATTCGGAAGATTCGACAGAGAAGTCGATATCGGAATTCCAGATGCTACCGGTAGATTGGAAGTGTTGAGAATTCACACCAAGAACATGAAATTGGCTGACGACGTCGATTTAGAGGCCATTGCCGCAGAGACTCACGGTTATGTCGGTGCCGATATCGCTTCTTTATGTTCCGAGGCTGCCATGCAACAGATCCGTGAAAAAATGGATCTCATTGACTTGGACGAAGAGACTATCGATGCCGAGGTGTTGGACTCGTTGGGTGTCACCATGGACAACTTTAGATTTGCCTTGGGCAACTCTAACCCATCGGCATTGCGTGAAACCGTGGTTGAAAGTGTCAATGTCACTTGGGACGATATCGGAGGCTTGGACAAGATCAAAGAGGAATTGAAAGAGACTGTCGAGTACCCTGTCTTGCACCCAGAACAGTACACCAAATTCGGATTATCTCCATCTAAAGGTGTTCTTTTCTTTGGTCCTCCAGGTACTGGTAAGACGTTGTTGGCAAAAGCCGTTGCTACTGAAGTTTCCGCAAATTTCATCTCTGTAAAAGGTCCAGAATTGTTGTCGATGTGGTTTGGTGAGTCCGAATCCAACATTAGAGATATCTTTGACAAGGCCAGAGCCGCTGCACCAACTGTGGTCTTTTTAGACGAGTTGGATTCCATCGCTAAAGCCAGAGGTGGATCTGTCGGTGACGCTGGAGGTGCCTCGGACAGAGTCGTGAACCAATTGTTGACTGAAATGGACGGTATGAACGCCAAGAAGAACGTGTTTGTCATCGGAGCCACCAACAGACCTGACCAGATCGACCCTGCTTTGTTGAGACCGGGAAGATTGGACCAGTTGATCTACGTGCCATTGCCAGACGAACAGGCTAGATTGTCCATCTTGAGAGCTCAGTTGAGAAAGTCGCCATTGGAACCAGGTTTGGACTTGCAAGAGATTGCCAAGATTACCCAGGGATTCTCCGGTGCCGATTTGTCGTACATCGCCCAGAGATCTGCGAAATTCGCCATCAAGGATGCCATCGAGGCCCAAAAGCAGAGAGACGCCGAAAAGGCTGCTGCCTCCGAGGTCAAAGCCGAGGTCAAAGCCGAAGGAGATGTCGAAATGGAGGAAGTTGAAGAAGAAGATCCAGTTCCATACATCAGCAGAGGCCATTTCGAAGAGGCCATGAAGACTGCCAAACGTTCTGTCAGCGATGCCGAATTGAGACGTTATGAAGCGTATGCACAACAGTTGCAGGCTTCAAGGGGCCAATTCGGTAATTTCAGATTCAACGACAACGGAACTGCGGCCCCAGCGGCCCCAGATTCCGCCCCAGGTGGTGCGCAATTTGCCGAAGCTGAAGAGGATGACGATTTGTACAGTTAGATCTCTATAATAATCTATTTCGATATGAACTTGTTTGAAAATTGTAAAATTTCGAAAAATTGTAGAAAAGTCGTGCGCTTGCACAAAACCCCAGATCGGGCTTTTACGATTTCGGTTCCGCAGTTTTTCGCAGCGTGGAGGAAATGAAAAAATTGGTCAAGATGAAAAATAATTTTGGCACCACTTGGAAAGTATTTATACTGTTGCGATAGATCGGCAGGTTTCATATATTTGATCATCTAGCATTCACCCATAGTGTACCAAAGACCTACAATGTTCAAACTCAGATCGAATCCATTGATGAAATCATCGATGACTCAAACCCTCAGGACTTATGCCTCCAATGTGGCCAAATTCCAAGGCCAAAAGAACGCCAACGGTAACTATACCGTCACCATGATCGAAGGTGACGGTATTGGGATTGAAATCTCGGAAGCCGTCAAGAAGATCTACTCGGCAGCAAAAGTACCAATCGAATGGGAACTGGCCGATGTTTCTCCTTTGTTTATCAACGGTAAGACCACGATCCCAGAACCAGCTGTCAAGTCTATCAACAAGAACTTGGTCGCTTTGAAAGGTCCATTGGCCACTCCAGTGGGAAAAGGTCACCAGTCTTTGAACTTGACTTTGAGAAGAACCTTTGACTTGTTTGCCAACGTCAGACCATGTAAATCGGTTGTTGGTTACAAGACTCCATATGAAAACGTTGACACCGTCTTGATCAGAGAGAACACCGAGGGTGAATATTCCGGTATCGAGCACGTGATTGTCCCGGGAGTTGTACAATCTATCAAGTTGATCACCAGAGAAGCTTCTGAAAAAGTCATTAGATATGCTTTCCAACACGCCATCTCCACCAACAGAAACAAGCTTTTGGTCGTGCACAAGTCGTCGATTCAGAAATTGTCCGATGGTTTGTTCGTACAAGTTGCCAAAGATTTGGCCGCTGAATACCCAAATGTCGAATTGAGTTTCGAGAATTTGGACAACACGTCTTTGAGATTGGTCCAGGACCCAACCGAGTACAACGACTTGGTCATGGTCATGCCAAACTTGTACGGTGACATCATGTCAGATTTGTCCTCTGGTTTGATCGGTGGTTTGGGTTTGACTCCATCCGGTAACATGGGTGACAAAGTCTCTATCTTCGAAGCCGTCCATGGATCTGCCCCAGATATCGCCGGTAAAGGTTTGGCCAATCCAACTGCTTTGTTGTTGTCTTCTGTCATGATGTTGAGACACATGGAATTGAACGAGTTTGCCGACAAGATCGAAGCTGCTGTTTTCAAGACCATTGCTTCTGGTGAGGAGAACAGAACAAAAGATTTGAAGGGTACTTCTAGTACTGAGCATTTCACGGAAAAGATCATTGAAAACTTGTAATGAGGTTAGATCGCCATTTTATTTACACCGTATTTAATCACGATATATATATCAATTAGACTATATTCAAGTTGACAGTGTTGTAGTGATGAGCGGGGTTCTGTAGAGCTCATTTGGGCAATGATCTGGCGTGGTATGACCTGGCTTGGCCCTGGTGAGAACCCTGGCTCACCATGGCATCCCCAATTTTTCACTAACCCCCAAAATATTTTTGACTCTGGAAAAAAATTAATTTTTCAGTCTGAAAAATCTCACACTGTTTTATCAAGTCTATCAAGACCATCAAGACCAAAGATACCGCAATGACTGGAAATATATTGGTATTGATATCAGGAAGTGGGTCCAACTTGCAAGCGTTGATCGACAAGTCTCTGGATAAGACAATTCCGGGTCAAATCGTGAAAGTGGTGTCGTCATCGCCCACAGCTTACGGTTTGGAGAGGGCACAGAAGGCATCAATTCCAACAGATGTCCACGAGTTGAAACAGTACTACAAAGGGATCCCAAAGGAGGAAAAGCAAAAGAGACAGGAAGCACGTGCCAAGTTTAACCTAGACTTGGTGAACTTGATCTTGTACGGATCCAAAGAGGGGACCAAAATCGGCGGATATAAGAGACCTGATTTGGTTGTATGTGCCGGATGGATGTTAATATTATCACCGGACTTCTTGGATCCCTTGGAGGATCAGAAACTCCCGATCATAAACTTACATCCGTCGTTGCCCGGTGCTTTTGAAGGAACACATGCCATTGAACGGAGCCATAAGGCTGGGCAAGATGGAGACGTCACCAAGGCAGGTTGTATGATACATAGAGTGATACTGCTGGTGGACAGAGGCGAGCCCTTGGTGATCAAGGAACTCGACATCATCAAGGGCGAGTCCTTGGAAGACTTTGAGCAAAGGATTCACGATCTGGAGCATGTAGCGATAGTGGAGGGCACGATCAAGGCTCTAAAAGAGCTTGAAAGTGAGGAAATCGCTACAGGCCTCGAAAAACTCGAGGTTTAGTCTACATATACAATCAATAGAGCCATTCACATTAAGCATCCACTTCCATCGGATCCAATCTAACAGTTTCCTCTTCGATATCACACATCTTGTAAATATCCTGCTTCAAAATCGCAGTGGTGCCTCTTTCAAACTTGTACGATCTCTCCTTCTGCAGTCTCACGTTTGGAGTCAAGTAGTTTCTATACAATTGTGCATCTTTTCCCACTTCCATCACACACAAATCCACGTTGGAACCTGATCCCAAATCGTTCCAAATACCGGCCTGGATGGCATCGGCACACAACTTCATGGCCTCGTCTTTTGTCAAATCCTGCTTCCAATTGGTCTCCAAAACAGCCATAGCAGGCATGGATCCAGATCCCAACGATAAATAGTAACCGACATCGGTAGATCCATGGGCCTGGACGGAGAACAAGTGTGCACCTGTTGGATCGGCCCCTGCCACGATCAAATATGCTCCAATGTGGCCCTGGTATTTGAAAAGATGCTGCTTCAACATTGTCAATGCTGTGACGACTCTTGGGGATCTACTGGTGGACATCGAGTGCAATTCCAAATTGGAGGCGATCAATTGCGTTACCATCTCGGTATCAGCGGCGGTTCCAGCTCCTGCACACCATATTTTCGGCGCCAAACGGTGCAATTTCTCACAATTTTTGTCAGCCACAATTGGGCCAGCAGTGGCTCTTGTATCGGCGGCAATCTGGCACGGCTTGTTAGTAAAGATGTCTTTAGAGAGTGATATCAGCAAATGGACTCACCACAACGCCACCGTTGAATTTACAGCCGACAATCGTCGTTCCCGTCGACGTGGCCGTTGGCACGCCAAAGCCCTTGGTTGCTAAGAATTGATTTCTCTGGTAATTGTCGAAACTCAAGCCAACCATGATGCACTGTGTAGTTATGTGTCTTGAATCGATGGTGAAGTTGTAAACTCCAAACTCAATCTTGATTTTTCAAATACTCATATTTGATCATGAACACACGACTCAATTTGCTCAGCTTAGCGAGAGTACATCGTTACACCACTCCGAGGGTAGGCATATTCCCCGGGCCCGATTTGAACACTTTTGGTCCCAAAATTGAACACCGGCACATGTTGCAGTGTCTGATCCCGGTGGACTAGTTTTCCAAATCACTGACCCCCTACCTCGGCCAAAACCGCTCACTATCCACACTCTCTCTGTCCATTATTTGACACGCAAAAATCTCAGATATGAAAAATCATTTTTGATCTGGAGCTTAAGCGCCCAGGACACCACAAACCGGACGATATCTCGCCATGTTGGAGCCGTACTCGTACATTTCGCCCGCCAGGGTGAAGACATTGGTCATACCAATGGACGAGACCCGGATGGCGGAATTCGAGGCGCATTTCAACGCGTCACTAGCCAAATACTTCGAGGTACGATTGGTGGATTTGGCTCCAAATAGCGGTATGTTCAACCCACAGGGATTCCCACATGGCAGGATCATCTACGACTACCAATTGAGTGATCCGGATGCCGAGACAATGTTTTTGCAGGATTTCGAGCCCTTCAGAAAGGTTTTCAACGTGGTTTGTCTCGCATCTTATGGTCCAGATGCCGATTTTGGAGCTCATTTGGCCAAATTGAGAAAACACCACTCGGCATCGTTGCACCACTGTATAATAGTGTTTGATACACCCAATGACATCATAAGTACCACACCGAAACAGGCAAATGTGTTTTATTTGGCCAAGGACAGCAAGATCACTTTGGAAACCGTGTTGTGCGATATCACTAGTGGCTTCTTGGAGGCGTTGTCTCTGTACGCTTCCTCGTTCAAGCACGTGACTTTGCGGTCCCCGGGCACTGTCGGATCATCAGAGATCAGTTTGCCCGTGAAAAAACCGGTCAATGGCCATCCGCTACCGAAGGTGACACCATCAAACTCATCTCCACAGGATAAGAAGAAGAAACGGATCTCTTCTGCGAGCTTCTTGCCCAATTTCGAGTCCTCGAACTCTACAGCCACTCAGGACCGCTTGAAAAGCGCAAAGATCAAGGGTAGACAGCAAAAGATCATGGGTAACTTCTACTTGTTGAGTGGACGTCTAAACGACGCATTGAGAGAATTGTGTGACGCAATTCCCTTACTAAAGCAGTCAAGCGACTATTTATGGCTAGGAAGTGCCCTAGATGCCCTTGGCGTGTGTATTGTGATGCTCACGTTCTTGGAAGTGCCCTTCCAGCTCCCCACAGCTGTTACGGCTATCGTAAACGTCAGTAACACTACTAAAAAGGACATTCCAAGCTTGCACACCCCGGTTTCTTCGCCCAGAAGTTCGATGAATTCAATCAACAGGACAGTCTCAAATCAACAGAATTCCTTCTCGTCTTCTCCGCTCCAGACCAACGCTTCTAACGCGGCTCCTATGGAATTTGGCATGTTCAACACCGCAGAATTGGCTACAAAGATCATCGGGAAAGCGATTCTATACTACAAATTGACCTTTGACAGTATTGAAGACTGTGTTCCGCAGATCGTTTACTGTGAAAGCGTGCTTCGGTACGTCAAATTCGTCACTGGGCTACATATCAATGGCGGACTCGACTTTAGACTACTAAAACACATGGTCCAGAACATCCCCTTGACTCCGGAAACTAATGACGACCTCAAGGCACCTTATTCTGTAGACAAAACGCAAATTGTTGCCATTGAGAGAGAGATCTTCAGCTCCCAATTCCACAGATTGGATTTCATTCATAAAGCACGTATTTATTCATGTTTAATCTCGGTTTCCGCCGATCTACAGCTATTTAGAAGACGTTCATTCTATTTGAACAAGTTGTTCGATCTCATATCTCCACTATTGTCGCTGAACAAGATCGATATCAATGCCAACTTGTCAGTGATTGCCAAAACTGGCGATATCTCGGTAGCCTACGAGAGAAGTGAAGACTCCATCTTGAAACTTGTCGACGATGTGTTGAAAAGCTACGGAATCAGTTTAGACTCGCAAAGATCTGCTTTGTTACCGAATTGGGTCGATCTCCATCTCATTGTGTTGGAAAAATTCATCGATTTGACCGAGAGACTCGGATTCAACGATGCTGCCATCAAATACGCCTCGATCTTGTTGAAAAATTACGCATTTGCGCTCACTCCAACGGAGCAGAACAAGTTGTTTTCCAAGATCAAAAGGCATGCCCAGCATTTGATGCTCGCGAATTCCAAGTTCTCTTTACCCTATTGGGACGATTTCTTGGCCAGAAACATATCCTCTGTAGCCCCCATCAGTGATTTGACCCCAGTCAAGCAGAACGTGGTGAAAGAAGCTCCAGCATTTGTATCTGGAGTTTACAATCCGTTTTCTGCTACAGGTGTAGAAACATTGGCGGAATTGATGACTCTTGTGCAAGAAGAGGCATCTGATTTGCTCGTAACGTTCCAGAACCCTTTTGCTTTTGATATCGATGTGAAAAACGTTGAAATCGCATGCAAAGATTCTTTCAAGGTCAAGACAATGGCTGCATTCCCGGTCAACCAACCTCAACAACTGGAGACGAGACTCGATTATATCACAATCAAACCGAACCAAGTCGTAGAGCTGTGTATCACTTTTGTCCCATTGCAGGCTGGAGATATGGAGATTGTGGGCATCAGGGCAAAAGTATGTGATTGTGACGAGAAATTGTTCCACATCTCGGTTTCCAAAGATTTCAAAGTACACGAAAAGATCAAAGTCACTGGAGTGTCGAAATTTGTCACAGATACGACTGCACCTGTATTATATCGTAACAGTTATGACCATCTCGTGACAAAGACTTTGAAATACCATGTCTTGACTCCGCAACCGGTGTTGTCCACTTTGAGCACGTCTCTTTTGAACAGATCTCTAATGCTTCTAGAAGGCGAGACCAAATCGTTCACTTTGAACTTGAAAAACAACTCGCTCATCGAGATCAACCACTTGACGTCGTTGTTCTTCGACTCCACTACAGAGCCCTTGAAAAAGGCATTATCTTCGAAATTGCCCCCAAATGAGATCTACGAGATTGAGTACTATTTGTTCAAAAAGCTTCCCTTCAAGATAATCACAAATAAAGCTGATATGAAGAACATAGCTGAGCATAAGGAGATCTCGATCCTGATCTCCTTGCATGGAAAAAGAGGAATGTCACACGGCAGTATCATGCTCGAATATGGTAATGTCCAAGAGGGACAAGAGTTGGAATACATTCGGAGAATGGATATTCCGATCAATGTGTCTGTTTATTCGAGTATCGAGATCGCAAGTTGTGATATCATTCCGTTGTTCAGTTCTGATGAGATCTTTGAGAATAACCAGCAGTTCTTGACTTTGAAGAACCGTGGAAGCTTCTGGTCATATTTGTACGACAGAGTGACGAAACATGGCGAAAAATTGACAGATTTCTGTTTGTTGTCACTCGATTTAAGGAATGCATGGTCGCAAGATTTGGAGATCAAGTTCTCATCTTCTGGGAGCGAGTTGGTGGATGAAGATCTGGTGCCTGTTTTTGGATATGACAATCTCGATAAGTGCGTCATCGAAGAAGTGATTGAGAAGTCTAGAACTGAGAGGTTTCTCATTCCTGTGAACAGGATCCGGTTCTCCGAGCAACTATTGCTGAAACCTATTCCTAGTCTCCGTAACAAACAGTATGTGGTTGACAGTGTGACTCCACAGGAAGAGCAGAAATTTGTGAGAGAGCTGTTCTGGTACAGACAAGAGTTGTTGAAACATCTTAGAGGAACTTGGAGTGCCAGAAGAGATGATACTAGACATGGAGAAATCGAGCTCCGTGGGATCAGATTCTCTTCCAAAATGGTGAACATCTTGAAAGTGGACACTGTGGAGATTGAGCAGTCCATATTTAAAGACGATGGAGTGACCAAGATTCTGAAATCTGATTCGTTGACCTATGCTTTGTCTCTCTATGAGTTTTACACTATCAAGACCAAAGTTACAAATAACTCCGATAGGAGTATTAGAGGGATGGTACGATACGTTCCCATGTCTAAATCTACGTCGATCTCCATTGACAGAAAAATGTTGTTCAATGGTGTTTTGCAATACTACTTACCAGAATTCTTGGCTCCTAACCAGTCAATTGAAGTATCTTTGAGTGTTTGTGTGTTGGAGAGTGGAGATTTTGAATGGGGAACGGTGTTTGACGAGTTGGATACCGATGGAGAGGGGAATTTGGAGGAGAAAGAGTCGCATACCCAGGGGGGTTCGCTATTCATTGTAGCTGCATAGCATTAAAAGGTTGTATAGATGCTTTCATAGAGAATCCAAAGGTTCACTCTGCTTGGCAGAGATAGCTAATTTTCCAACACAGAACTAAGTGCTTGACAAAAGCACACCAGAGGGTTAGTGAGAACAGTTAGGTGAATGTGATATCAAATTTGAACTAGCTTAGTATTTGCTTAGCAAGCATAGAGCTTTAAAACGGCTCTGGACTTGAAAAGACTCTATTAAACAGTTTCATTACTTCATTTAGTTGACATAATTGGCTGTAGAAACTCTTGATGGTCCCACTCCGCTCTCTACAATCACATAGATAAGTAACAAATTGATTTCAGATCGATCTCACAAGGACTATAAAATTGAAAAAAAGGTGAGAAATGACAAGAATAAATACTATTGCATCTATAACTTGTCGTAGTATTCTTCGTAACCTGGAACGGTTTCCTTCATACCGTGTCTCTTACGGGCAGCCAAGACAATTTCACCTGGTTTAGAGGTTGGGTCCAATGGGTCACCGTTCATGGTGGCCCAGTGGTCGAATACCATCTGTGGGAAGGCTTGACCACCGGTGGCTTGTCTCAAATCACCAGAGAAACCGAAAGATTCGTTGACTGGCAAGTAAGCCTTGACGGTGAACAATGGAGTACCTGGTCTTTGTTCTTCAGAAATGACTTGACCTCTCTTCTTGTTCAAGACGGAGTAGATACCACCAATGGCGTTTTCTGGACATTGGATTTCAACCAAAAAGACTGGTTCTTGGATCTTTGGTTGGGCCAACAACATAGCAGCGTAGGTGACTCTTCTCATCGTTGGGATGATCTGTCCACCACCTCTGTGGATGGCATCGGCATGCAAGGTGACATCCAAGATGTTGACTCTCAAGGATCTGGTGTTCTCACTCAAGATTGGACCTTCCTTTGTAGCCCATTGGAAGGCGGCAACGACAGAGTCCTTGATTTCGTTCAAGTATTGAACAGCCTTTGTCTGGTCGACAACCAAATTTGGTCCGTTACCATCTGGTCCGAAACACCAGATCTTTCTGGCGTCAGTGACGTCCCATTCGTATTCATCAGCCATCAATCTAGCTCTGAGTTTGAAATCTTCTCTTGGAGAGATCTTTCCGGACTCAATGGCCAAGGCGACTTCTTCAGAGATTGGTTCAGCCTTGACGTAGATTCTGTTATGCTTGTTTGGAGATTTAGACAAGGCAACCATCGAGGACTCGGCTTCAACGGTTTCTCTGTAGGCAACAACAGGTGGAGAGATCTTCAATGGGACACCGGCGTGGTCATTTTCCAAATCTTGCAAACAAATTTCCAAGTGCAATTCACCGGTACCGGCAACCAAATGTTCACCAGATGGAGACATCGAAGTCAAAACACATGGATCGGATTTGGACAAACGTTTCAAACCTTCAACCAATTTTGGCAAGTCAGCAGCGTTCTTAACTTCAACGGCAACTTCGACAACTGGAGAGACAGAGAATTTCATAACTTTCATGTTGTGGGAGGTTTCGTTGGTGGTGATAGTACCGGATTTCAACAAGAATTGATCGATACCAACCAAACCGACAATGTTACCAGCTGGACAGTCATCGATTGGCTCGACGAATCTACCCATCATCAAGACGACTCTCTGGATGGACTTCAAGAACAAGTCGGATTTGGCTCCTGGAACGTAGTTTGGACCTTGGATTCTAACCTTTTGTCCAGACTTGACGGTACCGGCAAAGACACGACCAAAGGCGTAGAATCTACCCTTATCGGAGGTTGGAACCATCTTGGAGACGTACAACATCAAATCGGCTGAGGCGTCACAGTTCTTGATGGCCAAACAAGAGACATCGTCGACTGGACCTTCGTACAAGGAGTCGGCTCTGTAGTTTTGGGCAGTGTGTGGAGATGGCAAGTGGATGACAATCATTTCCATCAATGCATCAGCAGCTGGCAAGAATTTTCTCATGGCGACCTTCAACAAAGCCTTACCTTCCAAATCTTTCTCGTCACCCTTCAATTGGATTTCCAATTTCTCAAACAATTTTGGAATCTCGTCCTTCTTGTAGTTCATGATCGAGGCAAACAATCTGAAGATTGGGTCCAAGACAAACATGTTGAAAGCTCTTTCCAAAGGTTTTCCATCGGCATCTTTGTCCTTGTTGGTCCATTTCTTGGTCTTTGGGTTGAAGTAAGAGTCTCCCCACAATCTCTCCATCATCTTTTCTCTGTCGACACCGAATTTCTTCGAGTAACGTGTGGCAAATTGTCTGACGGTGAAAGCCCAACCGTGCAAACCAGAGGCAAAGGCAACGGTACCCTTCTCTGGGTAAACTTGAACGTCACCCAACTTGGCATCGGCGTAGGTGGAGATGACAACGTTGACGGATTCAATGGTTCTGGAGAAAGATTGGTACAAATCTTCCTTTGACACTTGCAATTCCAAAAGAGCTCTGTCAATCTTGTTAATGACAACGACTGGCTTGATTCTCTCAGACAAAGCTTGTCTCAAGACGGTCTCAGTTTGCACACAGACACCTTCGACACAGTCAACGACAACCAAGGCACCGTCAGTGACTCTCAAAGCAGCGGTGACTTCAGAAGAGAAGTCAACGTGACCTGGAGAATCGATCAAGTTGATCAAGAAACTGTTACCTTCGGTTTTCTGTTTGATTTCCTTTACATCGTCGTCGGCCATTTCAGCGTACAAGGAGATGGCGGTAGATTTGATGGTGATACCTCTCTCTTGTTCATCCTTTCTGGTGTCAGTGAAACGGGCTTCACCGGCTTTAGCAGCAGAAATGATACCGGCTCTTTGGACCAAAGAATCGGTCAAAGTGGATTTACCATGATCGACATGGGCAATAACAGACATGTTACGGATGTTTGTGGTTTTATCCATCAAACCACGTATTTGGTCAACAGTGAAAGCAACTATTTGAGTTAGTAAGTCTACCCTAAGTGGTGCGAAGCACTACAGAGATAGTAGAGAGATCAGAACAGCTCAGTAGTGCAAAGCACTGGCGAGGTATCGTATCAAGAGAGCAAATCACAGATCAAGCACATCGAATCACCACAGATCACCAGACCATAATACATCGTTACACCAGCCGCAGGGAAAAAATTTTCCATAGGCATACGTTAGCGCTGTAAGGTCAAGGGATGAATGGCAGGGTAATGCCGGTGGCGACATCCGGACAAGCGCACTCAGACGACGGCATCTGGATGATTCAAAATGCATTGATCCCGGTCACCATTTATGAGATCAGATTGGATCGATCCAATATGCCATTGCCTGCCATTGCCAGACGCTGCCAACCCATACTGTTGGCTCAATCCATTCCCATCACCCATCTGTCTCTACTCATTCCAATCTCTGCTTTCTCCAATCGCTTGTCTGTTCTCTCTGTCTATTCTCTCTTCTATCTTCTTTTCAAATTCTACATACCCATCTTGAGTGTCTTTTCAGTTTTGATATATTCTGGTGAAACCAAGATGTGGAAATGAATTAATTGTATTTGATTTTGAAAAGCAAAAAAATTTTCTCCGCTGCCAGTGAGCTGAAAATTTTTTTCTCATCGCAGCCGGCCGAAAAGGGGTTTGGTCGGCGGTGCACGACTACTAGTTGCACGTTCTGATAAGGAAAAGATGGCAGATTACCCGGATATACATCTGTATTTTACACTATGGCAGACATGGCAGACCAGACGATGCCTGGCCAGCTACACAACTTCATCACCACTCGTATAGGAGAACCCGCGGAATTGCTCCTGCTGCACGGCGTCCAAAACCGAGTTCACCGGAGTCAATCTCGGCGTCTCGTTTGTAAATTCCGAGTCGAAATTCGACAAATCTCGGGCAGATCTCACTTCTGGCACAAATGGGGGTTGCACCCGGAGATGCAAGATGTCGTCAAAGTTCACATTGGCAAAGTAACTGTGCTCCATAATCTCAAGGGCATCTCTCTCTGAGCCTCCCAATCTCTGGGCAGGATCTTTGGTCAATAATCCTTGCAACATGTACACGGCATCTCGGGTCATTGTCACCGGATAACGGGCTTCATCGTTCTGGATCGAGGCGAAAGTATCGTCTTCATCTTCTCCGTTGAACGGAGACCTATTACACAACATCTGGTACAACAACACTCCAAACGCCCACCAATCAACGGCTCTTCCGTAGCCTTGCTCGTGCAAGATCTCTGGAGCCATGAATTCCGGAGTTCCACAGAACGTCAACGTGGATTTTCCGTGCCACATTCCCTCTTTACACAACCCGTAGTCTGCAAGCTTGATATGTCCCTCAGTGGTGAGTAAGATGTTATCCAACTTCAAATCACGGTAAATGACTCCGTTGTCGTGCAAGTACTTCAATCCGAGCAAGATCTCTGCCGCGTAGAACTGTGCTCTTTCCTCGGTGAACCTCTCGCATTGTACATGGTGCATCAAGTCTCCACCAGAGATGTACTCCATCACGAAATACACCCTGTTCTCGGTCTGGAAACAGCAGTGCAAATTCAACAAGAACGGATGTCTCTCTCTGTTGGCAATCAAAAACACCCTCTTCTCGGATCGGGTGCTGGCAATTTCGTCGCTCTCAATGATGAAATCCTTCTTCAAAACTTTGATCGCACACAATTTGGTCGTGTGACGGGACTCGGCAAGCATCACTTTACCAAAATTTCCGGCTCCCAACACCGCTAAGAACTGGAAATCGTCCAATCCCAACTTCCGGCGACGCCTGTGTTGGACTTTCTTGTCCAGGGACAGTTGCCGGCGGTGCAGATGATGGTGGTGTGATTTCGGCGGTTCATGATGCACTGGCTGTGCTGGGATTTGCACAGGTTGTGACAGAGATTCAGGAATTTGCAGTGGCTTTGGCAGAGATTCAGGTTCGCGAATCTGCAGAGATTCTGGAATTTGAGTGAAGGGATTAGGAATCACATAGTCCTGTGGCAGATGTTTCACTTCTCCAAAGGGATTCACATCTTGGTTATCTTCGATCTCCTCTTGCTGCTGTGGTTGCTGGTACGGATCAAAAACCGAGCTCTTGTCCAAGTAAGAAAGATCAGCCTCTTCTTCGTCATAATGCACTGGAATCGACGAAGAACTGTCGGCTCTAGCCTCATTGGCCGTGGAAACTTTTGATAACGAGCTTGTGCTGTCCAAAAATGGTCGGTTTACAGGTGGAACTGGAGGCAATTCCTTTGCCAGATGCAGATATGGGTCCATAGTTGGATATCTTTGAATGGGAGATGGAGGAGCCTGGCTCGATACCAAAGTGTCTTGCCTAGAATCCAATCTGTGGTACGCCGGTTGCACTGCACCTTTTGGCGTGGACTTGATCGTGGTCAAGATCTTGTTGGCCATCTCCAAAGACATCCCGCAAAAGTCGGGAACCAAATGGATACATTGCGAATGGCACATGATACCACATTCTGTACATTTACGCACGGTTTTCCTGCTCCAGGGCAAGATGTATCCACAATGGCAACACCATTTGGTTCCTCTATTAGAAGCAGGCTCGAATCTGTGTGGGATACGGTGGTTCAATTTGGCTTCATCAGGGTCGATTTCTGAACTGGATTTGGAGATACATTTAGTGACAATCTTCTGGTAACATTTCTTGTGGCACAAAAGTTTACAGTCTTGGCATTGGTAGCCCGTGTATCTGAGGAAATCGCCACATAGAGCACAGCACATCACGTTGTAGAACTGTTTCTGCACAAATTTGTGGCCGTGTTGCTCGTACACCTCTTCTTTACGCTGCCTGATGGCCCCGTGACGGCCCAATCCGCCTACAAAATCTTTCTTACTGGTCTCAGTCTTGGTGAAGCCCAAAGTGAGTAATATCTGTCCTGCTGGCTCCAATACGTACCATGAATTCGACACTATTGGATCGTTTGACGACGGGCTGGAGTCGCCGAGATCCAAATCCGCGGATTTCCGCGTCGGCGACGTCGTAATGAATCTCTGGTCGTGATTCACCGATACCTGCTGCAATTTCGACGCACTCAACCAATTACTGTTCATGATTTCGTGGTCCAGTTTCTTCTTTCTGATCTCTTCGGCAATATCCGAGATGAGAAACCACGTGACACCTACAGGGATGAATTGTGACCCGGATTTGTCGTACACGGTGATCTCCAACTCGTTTCCCTTGTCCACCTTGATATTGAACTCCTCATTCCACCTGTCGTTACGTGAACCTTTAGTTCTAGCCACTTCCACTCCGTCGATCTTCAACGACACGAAACACTCTGGTTTCCGTGAAAAAGTCGGCGACGCAATGTGGTCGACGTCCCTGATCGTTGTAAGTCCGATGTTCAACGTCCCCGAAAGCGTTTTCTTGCGCAGAGTGGGGGTGTTCAACACCTCGGTGTCCTTTGTCACCTCCACGATGTCCACATGCATGGCCTGGTACCTTTTCAACAGTTTCTTCAACAACAGGATCTTTTGAGCGCTCTCCAGGCGTCCACTTTCGGCTTTGTTGGTGCTCTGGCGATCACCGTCCATCTGGTACAACTTGGAGATCTTTTCGTTGGCTTCCAAGTACTGCTGCTCTACCTGAATCCGGAACTCCAACTGCTGGAGCATCGACTGAATTCTGTGACCAAGTGACGGGCATTCGTATTTCAGCAACTCTAGCCGAGTGAATGCGGATCTGTTTTGAGGCGTGGCGGGTCTGAATTCGGTTAGTGTGGTGGGGGAATTTGATCTGGTGTGATCCGGATGGTGGAGACGCGAATCCGGCGAAATTGGCGCATTTTGGTGCACCGCAACTCCACCACCTTGTCCATGGTCGATTTCTGCTTCATGGCCACGTTGGAGCGTCAATTTGTTCAACGTCTCCTCCAAATACTCAATGTTCTGCTGCGCTTCTCTGATAGACGTGTTACATTTCTGGATCACAGCGGCATTGGTGGTTTTCTTCTTCAAATTGGCAGCTCCAAAGGCAATATTGCGTTCCCGCTCGATCTTCTTCTTGATATCGCTCAACACGGGGTCTTGAGGATCGATCATCGCCATTGGATGGAGTCTTGTGCTGGATTTTGTGTTGTTTGATCGATTGATTTCAAAAATTACCAAAAAAAAATAAAAAATCAAAATCAAAAAAAAAAAATCAAATCAGAGAAAAAATCACCTGCGGCCCAAAACAGGTACGAAAATTGGGGGTTAGATGGAAGAGATGAATAGGTGGGTCGGGGACCATGGGTAGGGAATGGAGAAGTCGAGACACATACTATCAGTTAGGCACTCCGATTACACTATATGCTATGTTACACAATTGCCCCTTGCACTTTGTTGCACCTGTTGCACCACGCTAGACTACAATTCTTCATAAAGGTAGTGCACATCTGATCAATCTGTATCCCTTATTTCAAACACGGTGCAACGTCAACCAACGCCAGCATATTTACCTATTATTGCACCGGCAATTACAATCCGGCACCGCACATACATAGTGCTTTGAAAACCACTCCTCCGCGTGCCCGGCATGCATCCCGTGGTTACATGCAAGACAGAAACTGAACCACTCTCTGAACTGCTTATCGGTCTTACGTAGATGCCGGCTTTCGTCAGTTTCCTCCATCTCAGAGCCGAAACCCAAAGAAACTTCGTCCGGTAAAGATTTTCCCAACGACAACAAGCAAATGGCACATCTCGGGAACGGAGCACCACAGTGTGGGCAGAAATTTGTATCCAATTTCCCCTTCCCATACAGCCTTTGCAGCTGCAGCAGCTGCACCAGTCTCTTGTTATTTAGGGCCAAATCCAGCTTGACACTCGGCTGTTTCGAGATGTTCTTGTTGCACCGGAAACACTGGAGATAAACCTGTCTTGGGGCCAGTTTCAAGGCCACCTCGTCGTGGAAAGTCCGCGACAATTTCGTCCTTGCAACGTCGAACTTCGCCCGCACGTTAAACAAGCTCCAGCTGTTGAGCAATCCACGATAACAGTCAATCCAGGTTTCGACTCTTTCGTCTTTAAAGAACCGTGGACACCCAAAAGACCCCAACAACAGTGCAGTTTGCACATCACTGGTCTTGTTCACGTACAGTTGCAAGAGATCCATGCCCTTAGGTGTGATTCCCGTCAATATAAGTCCCTCCAACTCGCCCCCAGAGATCACTTTCTCCAGAAGTCTGTTCAAGAACACTGTCAAGTCCTTGTCCGACAAGAACCGCAACAGCACGCCTATTTTCTCACGCAAGGGCAAAGAACTCTCGTCAAACACGTCCCACCAGTCGTTGTCGGCAATAAATGCAAAGATCAGCCGCAAATACGGGTCGTCCAACTCAGACGCCATCCGCCGGCACTGGTCTTTCCAAGGAGAGTTGGTCTGGATGTCTTTGTATGCCATGTATCCGGCAATAGCAGTCGACATGATCCGCAACCTCTCTCTTTTGGAGTTGGCCAAGATCTGTACAGCCCTTGGGACGTCACCATGGAACACCGCCCACCCGGCGGCCTTCTCGTACTGGCCTCGCAGTTGCAACAACTCCAAGATCTGGTCCAACTCGTCCTTGGTGAAATCCCACCCGGCGATACTGAGACAGAGCCGTCTTTGCAGCAGTTTTTTACTATCCCGGGCAATGTCGAATCCGACCGCTTGCTTCCGGGCACTACGCAGATTTACGAGATCTTTTACAGCCTTGTCGAACTTCTTCTCGTTGATAGTCGTCTTGGACCGTGTCTGGTTTTGAAACGTCTCGAGCCCGTTCCACACCCCCAATACACCTTCAAAGGCGAAATCCACGTTGTTCGACACCATCGCATTCAACTCGCTGGAGTTACGTACTATATCCATCCACTTCCAGGTGTTTCTGAAGTGGATTCCCCGGTTCATGTTCCGCTCGAAAAGGGGAACATTCTTTGCAATGTCGGTGCCGTACCCAGCCACTGCACGTCTACGGATTGTGGCGGAGATGTCGTTTTCCAAGATCTCATCCACCTCGAACTGGAACGGCGACTCGTCTACTTTATCGGAGCCGATCTGGGCTGTTTTCTTGTCGTCGGCAGAATCATCACCCGAGTCTTCAGCATCCGACGAGTCTTCCAGCGCAGCCGAGACTTCGCTTTTCAGACTCACTACAGAGACACGTCTAGCGGTGTCATTCACGTTGTCGTTGGCATTATCGGTGCTGCCTGGAGTTGGATCCTTCTTGACACCGTCGTTCGCAAAATGTGTTATCGTGCCCTCAGACCCACTTATCGTGATGTCGTTGAACGAGCTCATCTCCAACAGTGTCGGAGACTCTAAGACTGACATTCTATATAGAGATCCAGACTGTCTCATGCAGATAAAGTCTATACCGAGATGTGAGTTGAAGTTTTGTGCATAGTCAAAGGACATCACTCTTTCATATTTGGTCTTTGTATCGTTGACACTCACCACAAAGAGCGATTCTGACGGTTGTTGCAACTTGGGAGCAGTGGAGTCCACTTGATTGTTGTGTGTGTTCTGCAAATACGTGTTATATGTCCTCAATTCCAGTTCTGACGGTGGTATCACGCCGGTGTTCCACCTTCTGATCAATTCTCCGTTGAACAAGGTCGCAAACTCGCCACGGCGAGTCGTCGAGTACTTGAAACAGGGGCTAGAATAGTTACCCTTCCGGGAATCGTTCAACAACTTGTTGAAAGTGAGTAATGGCAGGTCGTGCACGACGCCAAATGTGTTCAACAGCGTCCCACTGCCAGCTTTCAATGATTTGACACTGGAGGTCAACTTCCGCCGGTCCCAGATGCACAAAGTGCCGTCCTCCAGGTATGATGCAAAGAAATTAGGACTAAACGGGTCAAATTGAATCCCAGAGGTGCATCTGGTGCCCAATTGGAACACATGTTGGTCGGATCTCAAGTCGAATTCACGGAGAAACTTGTAACTTCCGGTGAGCAAGCAGCTGGGGTCCTGTGGGTGGAAAGTGGTGCTCAAGATAACCTCATTTGGCACATATGAGATGAAAGGTGTCGTTATATGGTCATTATTCCCCGTTTTGGAGTAGTGTTCAACGTTCCACAATTGCAAACTGTGATCCTGCCTCAGTTTATCGAATCCCACTGCCATTATTCCATCGGAATTGAACGTTATAGAGTTACAGGGCCGCTGTTGTTTCGGTTTCACCTTCAGAAACTTGGAATTTGGAGATGTGATGTCAAAGACCAACGCAGAGCCATCAATTTGCCCTGCCCCAGTGATCCCCACATGTTTGGGTGCAAAACTGACGCAATTGATCGAGTCGAACCCGCCTCGAGCCGAACTTCTGCTGATTCCATCGTCATCGGTCTGTAAACAGTTAGTCTGTCTGTATGATTAAAGTTATAAGGCTTGGACGTACTTCGTTCGTCAGATAAAGGTAAATTTCATCACGGCTGAATGCTAGATACTTCTGGTCGGTTCCGAGGTCCCAATCAAGGGCGTGTATCACAGATCCAGGCATGCTTGACGGATAGGCGCCTTTTGTATTCGAGACTTTTCAGATTTGTGATTTTTCTAGCCATAATTGGTTGTGCACGACCTTTACCCCCAAAAGGACTTGATAATGAAGTCAGAGGAAGGTGGAGCTGAAGATGGGCAGAGAGGATGAAAAGGGAAGAAGAAAGAGATCACCAAAGAGAAGCTGAACCGAATAAGGTTATTTGTGTCTACTTGTGTGTATCACTTCGTCAAAGTATGAGGCTCAAAGGTTATTGTGTTTCTGGTGATTTTAAAGCATCGGAGCTCACCGCTACTCTGGAATGCAAGTCAAAACTGCACCTATAAACTCAGTCACCCCGTCGGGATTAGAACGCACATGCATCACCTACATACTGCTTTAGTCCGTCCTCCACTGAATATTCGGTTACATTTTTTCCATGATCTACCTTTTGCAATGTGTGATGGGTGGTGAAATTTCTTTTGAACCGTACATCACTTAATAGCCGATGGTAGTAAACAGCTGTGATCTAGAATCTCTTGTTTATATTGCCTGATCTGGAAGTATCTCAGATCCCGCTGTGTGCTTGCGACGCGCTTTATGCTCTATGCTTTACGCTTTACTTATGTTCTACGAATGGGTGTATTTGGAAAAGAACATGATAATGGTCCTCAACAACTCCAAAAAAAGTCGCTTCAGCACCTCATTTGGCTCAAAACAACCTCATCTCCGTTACTATAGGCGGGTTTGCAGAGTCATAGTATAATATAAAGATTATTATTTAGCCCACCTTGCTTTTGAGGACTTTGATCCTAATCTTTGTGTGTTTTGGAAGTAATAAACGAAAATATCGCTTGAAAATATTATTACGACAACTCCTTGTATACAAACACTTTCAGACTTGTACACACTTATTATTTGCATAGAAAAGAACTTTGAGGCCTGTACAAGTCTCTGCAATTACCATGGTTATATTGGTTTGACTGAATGCCGCGGCCGATAAATTGGGGGAGTCAAGAAAAAAAAGTTTTTTTTTCATGTCCCATAAACCTAATTGGGGAACTTTTGATTTGAAATATGTGGTAGATCTCTGGTAATTTATGTATGAATATGTACGAATTTGATTCTCTCTTGTGTCTAAACTATTGTATTCACATGCAAATTTCATGTATGCTGTGACTGGGATTTGTCAAACTTAGTAGTGGCTCTGGGTTGGTCTTGGGTGGGTGATCTGTAAATCTATTTAGAACTATAGACCGCGAGATAACACTTGGCCGTGTAACTGACGATCATACTGTTTCCACAAAAGATCTACTCGATCCGCTCTGTGTTAGTACCCTTGTAGAGTGTGAAGCTCTCTACGGATTTTCAGCACTACCGTATCACCGTATAACCGTATCACCGTCCACCGTAATTTGTTCCGTTTGCTCTCTCAAACTTGGACCTATTAAAGTTGGAATTCCAGGTCCCAGATTGAGGTATCCAAAACTTTAAACTCAAAACGGTCTAAAAGCTACTGAATCGATCAAAATCTTTACACTCACTACACCAATCTCTGCAACCTGACTTATGATAACAAGACAATACGACCACTACAGCTGATCTCTTCCCAATGCTCTCATCAATTTTCGCATGTACTCTCATGCACATGGATGTACAATTTTTTCTCTTTGCGTTAGCTTTTCCACTTTTGCTTAAAATAACTGTACCACAGGATTTTGAACAGACGTCAATTCCATTAATAACTGGAGTGTTCCGCCTTGATCTTGATTTTCACGTTGTCCTGATCAAATCACTTCCAAGTCCACCGGTATCAATAGACCATATTTGGGGAAACAGCACAACTCCGACGATCTTCAAACCTTGTTAAATTTAGAAGCAGCGCAACCTCGGAGCAAAAAATTATCACCGTTGCCCTATATATACCGAAGCAAGTCCAAGACTCATTTGTCCATTCCACAGTCACAAAACATGGCTTCATTACTGGAACCCCTTGTGGTGTCTTCGCCATACTCATTATCGAAACCGCAATTTGAAAATGCCAATTCTTCACTGGAAGATTGTCAAACCTTAATCCCACCCCACTCACATGTATATAGAGTTCTTTCAAGACCCGGAACACCGAGTCTCGATGACACTTCAAGCGATTTCGCATACAGCATATATGAGGTGTCGAGTCAATTGGGGAATTCATCGGTGGAGAAGTTGAACGGCGCAGATGACGTATCACTTATGAAGCAGTCTTGTACAGATTTACATCAAGAAGGAGTGCAGTTCCACGATATAAATGGATCGCAATCTGCCGAGACGTTGTGTGATTCATTGGCTTCATCTTTGGAGTCAAGGCAACAAAGACTGTCGCAGCAGTTTGTGGACTCCAGTTTCGAAGCAGAGGGTACACTTACCAACGGCACCCATTTGATGGCCTGGTACGATTACAATAACGACAAGCACTACGATAGTGTCTATGAAGAAGTGTTGCAGAGTTTGGAATCCATGGACCAGTTCATGGAGATACCCGAGGTGACGACGCCGCAGTCATATAACGATTCCATTTTTTCCAACGATAACGCCCTGTCTCCTTTGACGATGGGATCGCCAAAATTCACCGACCAGGAGTTGCATTTGAGCACGAAACAGTCTGCAAAGCATCTGCATCACAACTCGTTGTTGAAGACCATTTCAAGGACTTTCTCCGCCACATCCCTCTCTTCTATCGCCTCGAATGGTTCTAAAAAGGCTTCACCGGTTAAAGAACATAGACAGAGTCTCTTGGGCAACGCCTCGCATTCCTTGAGAAGAAGATTCTCGTTTATCTCGTTCCTGGAGACTCCTCAACTTGCTCCACAGCAATTTGCGCCGAAACCACCAATTGCCCCAGCCAATGCCCAAAACGCAAGAATACCTAAAAACCTGTACATCCACAAAGCCAGATCCATGGCCGAGATCCTGAACGCTGCAAAGGGCACGACTTCGTCCCAAAAACGCCGCATAGGACCCATGAGATCGGTCTCGAATTTGGGACTAGTCCGTGAAAAGTTTGCCGACCATTTCCAAGATGAGATTAATCTCCCAAACCGGATCAGACCAAGTCCGATGCGTTTGCCTTTGTTGAAGAGTATCGAGGACACGATCTGTATCAATGGAGGAGATGAAGATCCAGACTACCTGGAATTCAAGCTGAAATATTTACAAGATACCAAGGGGGCTTAGGTTCCACCAGATGACTGGATCATCTGCTTTATTTCTCCGCTTATTTATTATACCGCTTAACGGATGTTTAATCCGATACTCTTTATCCGAAACTCGTTGTAATGTGATACATCTGATTCTCTATTTCATTGTGTTCCTGAATCTCTTGATTCGATCCAAATATCTGAAACTCTTAGCCTGGTCTTTGACTTATTCTTTATTGGAAATCTTGAGCTGATTCTCTTTATCTAATTTTAAATCTCATTCGCTTAGTCTAACTCCTATTATCCAATTCGCTTGATCTGATACTCTTCATCTGGTTATTTGACTCACTCAATCGATTCCCTTCACCCATTTTACTCTCTTTACAAGACTCGCTTATTCTACCTCCTTCTTACGGCCTGGCCGGATAAATATATTCAATATATAGCTTTCAGAATTGAATCGGTAATATTAGTATTTCCATCGTCATGTCATCATCGGTGATCCAAGATCACAGTCATTCGAACCTCACCCACTGAGCTCATCAATCTTTTGCTTCAAAAACTCGAGCCTCTCGTCTTGGCTCAGCAAAATCGACTGTAAATTCACTATATAATCCACCGTCTTGTTTAAAATGATCGACTTGTTCGCCCTGCTCTCCTTGGTGATCTCTTTTCCTTCCTTGTTGAACTGGATCTCAAACAAAAGACTCGGAGGAATTAACAGCCCCAACTCTTTTATCCTGTCCTTGATCAAATCTCTACGTCTTCTCTCGACGGCGTTGTGGAACTCACGGCGACGGCGGAGTTTCTCGTCTTTGGACATGTTTTTGGTGGTTGACGAAAGCGATGACGGCGAAAACGTTGGTGAGTTCATCGGAGGAGATTTCAAAGAATCCGGCAGGAAAGACGACCCATAAGGCGAATTCTCGAAATCCGAATACTCATTTGGCGATATCAAGTTGTTCAAATTGGCGCCGTTGCCATTGTTGTTGAAGTTCAAGTTGTTGTACGAAGTCGCGTACTGTGATTGGAACGATTCCGGTGGGACATTGACGGATTCTTGGCCACTTCCCTTTCTGGACAGCTGTTGCTGTTGTAACAGCAGCTGTGGAGAGAGTCCGTTGTCAATAAACGTGGTATGGTCGAAATTATGTGGCGTGGCCGTGCTCAGATCGTCATTTGCGTTTTCGCCAATGATGTTGATGTCTGGAGTCAAGCCGAAAGTGTCTAAATCGTCCAAAAATGGTTGGTCAAAGTTCTGGTTAGATTGTGAATGTTCTTGGCCAGTGTTGCCGCTGAATTCATAGTTCGGATATTGGAATCCGTTGTCGGAGTTGAAGTTGAAATTGAAATCGCCGCTGTCGTGATTCATTTGGGGCGTTTAGGATATTTGAGTCAAGTGAACTGTTTTGGGCCACCCTTTTCTGCAATTCCAATTGTTCATGTTTCATTTTCTTCATTCAAAAAAATCCAAAAAAAATGTGTTTTTGTTTTTAGCACTAGCTAAAGTGGCGGAATCATCTAAGCCAAGACACAAGAACACAGAGATCCACGTCACTAGACAGCAAATTGATCATCAAGAATGACCGAGGAAGAACCAACATCGTCTTTATTACAACAGTTCAACAGCTGGAGATCTGAGCAGCGCCAACCGACTCTGTTGGACGATTTCACAACCAATGTCAGTTCAACATGGGACAATTTTTACTCCAAGTTGCCATTGCACCAGCAGGATTTGGAGCAGACGAAATTCCAAGAACCTTCATGGTTTAAGTTGTCTACATTTGAAAGACTTCTGTTGTTTATACTATTCATCGGTGGATCGGTGTTGTGCTTCACGCTCTCGATATTGTTATTTCCTGTATTACTGTTGAAGCCCAAGAAATTCGTGCTCCTATGGACTTTGGGGTCCACATTGTTCATATTGTCTTTTGGATGTCTACAAGGTCCGTACAATTACATGAAACATTTGATTTCCAAGGAAAGATTGCCCTTTACAGCGGTGTTCTTTGGTAGCAATTTGGCCACTTTTTACAGTGCATTGGTGTTGAAGAGCACTATATTGACGATAATAAGTGGGATATTTGGTATTCTTCTGGTTTTATACTACACATTCAGTTATTTCCCGTTTGGCGCACAGGGATTCCAGATGCTCACAAGTCTCGGATTGAGCAGGTTCAGTTCTCTTGTTGGGTTATGAAAACGCACTAGCCACGCACTAGCCATGCCACGCACTAGCCACAGGTGTGGCTGGTGCTAAACCCGGGGCAAGACAAGCATTACATATCTCAAAGCGCCATGTAGCAGGTCAAACCAGATCATATCAGATCACATCATATCACAGCACAGCACAGCACAGCACAGCACAGCACATCATACCATATCCGGAACTACACGCTCACCGGGCAACATCACTACACCACTACACCACACACCGTATATACTGACTAATGAAAAAATACTCTAGTGGTTATGCATCGTATATCCTCTCTTCTCTCTTCCCTCTTCTCTGTACTCTCCCAACGTTTTCTAATCTTGGCTGTTAGACCCTGTGGACGCTTACTCCATTTCCAGCCCTTGCCACCTCAACTCATCCAATTCGAGCCACTTGCACCCGCATCAAACCAAATTGCATCCACACCTTCGGCTAAGTCAAATTAATTGCGGAAGGAAAAATCAAAAATCAAAAAATCAAAAAATAAGTCAAATGTTCAAGTACTTACTCACGAGTCCATCACATCCACATGTTGAGCGGTAAAGAGATCCGGATATTGTCGTTATTGGCAATCGACACCGTCTTTTTCTTCATAGAAGTCATTGTCGGATATGCGGTGAAATCGTTGGCGCTTGTCGCAGACTCCTTCCACATGTTGAACGATATAATCTCCTTGATCATTGCACTTTGGGCGGTAAGAGTGGCAAAGGCCAAGCAGGCCGACTCAAAATACACATATGGATGGCAAAGACTGGAGATCTTGGGTCTGTTGATAAACGCGGTATTTTTGTTGGCTTTGTGTTTCTCCATTTTCATCGAAGCCGTGCAGAGATTTGTCAATCCGGAAGAGATCACCAACCCGAAATTGATCTTGATCGTTGGTTGTTGCGGATTGTTGTCGAATTTCGTCGGGTTGTTCTTGTTCCATGAACATGGCGGACATTCGCATTCACATGGCGGAATCGAAGAGTCAGAACATGGACATACACATTCTGGCAGTTACGGATCTACGCATGAGACTTCCGATATCGAAGACGTGTTGCCAGAGACCGTCGTCAACAGGTACGAAAGTGAGAACGAGTACTTGTTACAGAATGGCCATTCCCATTACAAACATACACATGAAGAGGAGAACAATAACGTTGTCGAGGCCCCAAAGAAACACTCCAAATCGTTAAACATGCAAGGTGTTTTTTTGCACGTCTTGGGAGATGCCTTGGGAAATGTCGGTGTCATTGCCACGGCTCTTTTCATCTGGAAGACAGATTACACCTGGAGATTCTATTTCGATCCCCTGGTGTCGTTGTTTATCACTCTGATCATCTTTTCATCCGCATTGCCTCTCTGTAAGGCGTCATCCAAGATTCTCTTGCAAGCCACACCGGCCAACTTGCCCTATGACCGTGTGAAGACCGAGATCCTTTCAATATCCGCTGTGTTATCGTTGCACGACTTCCATATCTGGAACTTGACCGAGAAAGTGTTTATCGCATCGTTGCACGTGGAGATTGACGGCAATCCAGAGGAGTTTTTGGAAGTTGCCAAAGAGATCAAGCGCATCTTGCACGAATACGGTGTGCATAGTGCCACTATCCAGCCTGAGTTCATCAGATTCTACAAGAAACGTGACTCCACAACGTCCATCAACTTGTTGAACACCGGATCGCATACACATGTTGCCGTGGAGGATCCAGAGGATCCAGATTGTATAGTGGACTCGGCAGTTGGTTGCAACACCGACAACTGTCTCGTGTGATTACATATAAATACTTTTCATTGAATATTAACCGTTAACAACTGCACCGGAATCGGCATTTGCACCTGTATCGGCGATTTTGTCGCCTTCTTGTCCGTTATTATGTATAAATTCGTCGTGCTGCTGCGGCAGCTCTCCTTCAACTCCCTGGTTCAATTTCAGCCGTTCTTTCTGGTCCAGAACCATCTTCTCCATCAGCTCCTCCTTTTCAGCAATCTTCTGCTCCTGCCTCTGCTCATCTCTCAACACCTGGTCCCAATTATGGATCGGCTTATATTTCCTCTTTGGCAGCCCAGCGGGCCGGGCAATCCCGTTGACATCAAAGAATTTCGGCATACAACTCTTCAAGCTCCATGTGGTGTCGTAACGTGGATTACACTGGCAATTTTTCTCCAATCTCACGTCAAGAGACCGGGGACAGTCTCCGTTCGGGTTGTGGAAGTAGCCTGTGTGCTCCACCAAGAACAACTGGTCTGCAGGCACTAGCATCGACACTGCCATTGTATGGATGGGCAGATCGCCCCATCTTTCATAATAAATGCCACCACTCTGGTCCAAATAGTCAAAAAAATGGTTGTATGTATCACTTCTGAAGAAATCCAAATCTCCAATCTCGAAATTCGACCAAAAATGGCACATGTTAAACGTGGCTCCATCGTCATCTGTCAAAAATCCCATGTTGTTGCCCTTTGCAACGGCATTCGGATACTCCTGTGTATAGTTTTGCACAGTGACCCAAAGAGATGTCACCGTGTTGTGGATCTCCAAAGGCGCCAATGTGAACCCGTACACCTTATTATTTTCTCTCATGTACCTGAAAGGGTCGTAATCGATGTCACAATGGTACTCGATATCCGGTTCTACACGCCAGTAGTATTTATACTCCAGCAACAGCGGTAATTTGTAGAAAAGCCCGCTGTTGAACCGGCACATGTGTCTATAACTCTCGCTGCCCCCATATTTGATGTTCTTCTTCTTCATCTCACGTCTCACTACACGGGCACGCTCTTGGTCGATCCATTCAGGGTATGTCCAATAATCCGGAGTCAATTCCACGAAAGTCACGCGGCCAGAACACAAATTTGTCACTGTTTTCTTGAACCTATCAGTGAACAGCTTGTCGTTCACAAATACCCAGTCGTAGTGGTAGTTTTTGTTGAACCGGTCCTCCACTTGTCTTATCGATTGCAAAATCCCGTACATGTCGGAGTTCCGTACAAGTGAGAAGAACGTTGCCGCCTCTTTTTGGTAGTTTAGTGGGGGTAATTTGGGTCTCTTGAAAGGTGACTTTTCATACACCATAACGCCGTCTCCTGGCTCAGATATCACGGAATTCGTGTTGAGCTCATCCGGATGTGCAGATTGCTCCGAATTCATGTCTTTGCTGCCGGTGCCCGGAGTTTGGGGTGGTTTCTGGTCCACCCCGCCAAGATTTTCCAGATTCGCGAGTGTCTTCTGCTGCACCCTGGCAACAAACGTCATCAACGCCACTATCAGCACCGCTAGTGTGGCTAAAATCGTCACCTTCTGGTGTTTATGTAGTCTCAAGATCATCTCGGTGTTTGTGGCGTGTTGTCGCGTGGTTTGGAAACAAGGTGGGCACAATACCAATCAACTATATACAAGTCCAAATGCTCTCTAAATCTACCACTCCACACTATTGGCGTGTTTTCTGATCACCTTTGCTGTGATTTTGGTATCAAATGATTGTATCCAATGACTCCAATACGGTTTCAGGTGTGAAATTTACAATCCATCCAGATTTCCGCCATAAAATAAGCCTCTCTTGATTTCGTTCTACCCATTATGGACGCTTATTGTATTCAAGGGCTATGTGATTTTTTTCCTTATTTTTTTCTATTGTTCGATTCCTGTGCCTGATTGGGGGTAACAGATCGAAGAGTAGTGTAGTTTAACGGCAAGTGAGTTCACCTAGAGGGTAGGAGAAGGTGGAGCGGTAAATCTGTGAATTGTTGTACATAGCATCTGGTTGTCCCATATCTGATTGGTTTGAGCCTTGAGTTTACTTATAGGTAATTTGGGACCTAGCGTACCTTGCAGCCATGAGGGGTTGTGAAATTATACATCTTAGTGTGTTGTACCTTGGAATTGGGATTCGATCGAGGTATAGATGCACCATTTGAAAATTCTTTACATTTGAGGTATCGCTTTATTGGTTTTGATCCGAATTAGCTTTAGCAGTGTTTGCAGAGACTGCGGTTGCAGAGTTATAGCCTCTTTAAATCGTGCACCTTGAAATCGGGGGTGAGTGGCTAGTTATAGTATATTGGCAGAGAGCATAGTTGTGAACCTTATTGTGTAGTGTATAAAAGACTTATACACTATATCAAGTTCTTGTATGATCATGTAGCAGTGTCTGGCAGAGATCGAAGAATCGGGTGACTGCGGGTGAATGTAACAAACAAGTCTTTAGAATTTCGCCTTACGAAATTGGGGGTAACAGACAAAATTATTGAATAATCGGGAATCTGGTCTTGAAATTGCTACACAAATTGCGATACCAAAATATTTATGCTAAACCGCATGACCATCTGATTGTCTGATTGTCTATTGTCGTATAACCTATACACATTCCATCATATAATTCACATCTGATTGTCTATCTCACCATTCCAAATTGTCTGCCCATTGCACGTGTCTGTGTACTGGTTCATGCAGCGTTTTGAACCTTTTCGACGGCGCCCCCAATTCGTTCTCTTTACCTGTGTCACTTGCACCCGATTTCCTCGTGCTAAGATACTGGTAGAAATCCTTCTCGTTGTAGAACCCCACTTTCCTGTTCTGCCCATTCGTCACATCGGCAAGTCTCCCCACCAATTCCAGAGGCATTATGGCCTTGATTATAGCAGCCTTGCTGGTTTCTCGCACGTTGTTTGTGGGGATTGTCACCAATTCTTTGGTAGATTCCGGCAATGGCACACCTTCACAGTTCTGTGAATTTATTTCACTGCCATACCTCGCAGCCTCGCGTTGATCTCCGCTGGCTGCGTCTACGATGAGATTGAGCAAATTCTTACGGATCTTGATCAGCGATTTCAAGGGTCCAGCCCCACGTTTCGGAGAACATATCCTCTTGGGTGATTTCAAGATACGGTGGTAATCCCGAGGTTGCAATCGAGCAGATTTCTTCAAAGTCTGCTGGTACAAAGAGGGCAGAGCCGCTATCCTGGTCTGCTGGGTGAATTTCACTGGATCATGGTGGATTTGGAATTTCGGGGGCTCAGAGCTGGAATATCGTATTGGAATTTTGCTGGCTTTTGACGGAAGCTGAGGCAGTAATAGCCCATTCAATTTGTGTAATGAGTTTGTCTCGTGAAATTTTGTGCCCAATTGGGGAATTTCCGATATCACAGTATCCACGTCCATTGTATCTTCATCTTGCTCTTCATCTTCATTCACTTCCTCATTCAACTGTATCCCATCTTCCTCTAGCACATTCTCCAAATCTATGTGCTGTTTCAAGTCCTCTGTATCGTTCTGATTCAAAAGATGGTCTAGATCGAACGAAGTGTCTCCGGATTTCTGTTGCTTTGCATCCAAACTCTCATCAGAGTCTCCCCTGAGCTGGAAATCGAGCTCATCCAACGACAAGTTGTACAAGATGTGGTCCAAATCGGGGCTTCGGAGTTTGGGCGACGATTGCGCCTGTTTGTTGATCTCATTTTCGTCTATTAACTCCTTCTTGTAATTGACGGTCTTGACTGTGCTGTCCCTTTCAATATACGACACACTGTACTCTTGAAAATTCAACGATTGGTCTGGAGAACTACTTTCTTCGTCTTCTAGTGCTATTCCCTGGAAGTCGTCGTCCCGGATGTTCCCGAAATCGATCCCGTGGAACTCGAAGTCATCTAGAATCGTCAATCCGTCATTTCCGATGTCTTTTGTGGTGTCATAGAACGGCTCTTGGGCAAACAACCGGTGGTCTGCTACAGATCTGTCTCGTCCTGACTTGGTCTTGTAAGGAAGGTCCACGGTCCGCAATTTCAGAAATTTCCCCATCTTGAAAAGGCCCAATCAAGGTGTAGAGCTTTGATGTCAAATTCTTTCCGAAAGGTAGTATGGGTATCAAATTTGGTGTCCCCGAGCTCAACTCTTCTCCGATCTAAAGTGGGTTTTGTTTATTTTGATTTTTGATTCCAGATTTTTTTTTCAATTGTTGTTCAATTACCGAAACAGGAAATTGGCTTTGCAGGGGGGCTAATTCGAGCCGCACGCTTAGATACTGGTTTTGTGGTTTCGTCTGGCGAGCGCATTTGACACAACAGGCGATCTCTTACAAGTGAGTGCATACTGCTCCACTTCAAAGATGACTGTCAGTTTGAGAAATATGTTTCAAGAAATGCTGCATAGACAGACGTACGATCTACCTAGAGTTGATTTCATGTATTGGTACTGACAAACTATAGCCCAGCTGAAGATGGCGCTGAAAGTGGGCATGTGGGATTGGCTGAAGGGCCAAGTGAACAGCTGGTGAGTGAAGCACCAGGTGTCCCAACTGGCGAACTGCCACCAGTCGAATTGGCAAAGACCACTCAGCATATCTTGAAGTACCCCATCGCCAAATCTGCCATTGAAACTGTCCAGGCTGTTGATTACCCGCGCGCGATTTCGCCTCATCTCATCCAATTGAGACAAACAGCCCCAGTTAAACCATTGTTCGATGCTGTTGACAACTTCAACGACGGAATTTTGGACCAGGTCGACAGAATGGTCCCCCAATTGCAGACCTTGGAGCCGCAACGGGCAATTGACGCAGTGTCAGCACCAATGAGAAACGCCAGAGAGGAAGTCACCAGGATGAGCCATACCGCTGAGGAGAATTTTAACACCAGAGTGGTAACCCCCCTCAGGCAAATCCATGATCGGTATTCTGGGTTTCTCGTCGATAGTAACGGCAGGGCAGTTATCCGTGGCAGGGCCGATCCAGTAGTCAAGCCTGTGAATGACCTATTGCAGAGATTAGTTGAGAGCCATTTGGCCGAGGGCGATGCTGTCCCACTGGACGGATTTACGAACGAGTTGTCTCGGTCTGCTAGAATTTTGTTCAATGGGTGTCAAAGAGCACGCCCCCTTATCAGGTCTGCTCCAGTTCAATTGGGGAACCAGATCAACCAGAGTTTCCAGCACAACAAGGCAAAGGAACTGGATTTTCATATGGGAACCTTGCGGGCAACGGTTCTGACTGGAAACCAGTTGGGTAGAGATATGTTGGTCTCTGTTTGGTCATTGTTCAGGCTCCCAGCGCAAGCTGAAGCATCGCACTGAGCAGTTTATCAAAAAAATAGTTGGTGACTTCACCGATTGTTTGAGCGTAATTTAGTCTCTTTATACATAAATGCAAGTCCTTGGATCATGGAATATTATATAAATACATTTAAACATCACCATTCATAACCCAAGTCATTGGCCCTTTTACCGTCAATGCTTGGTTTTCAACTTTAGCACTTCTTCGACAAAGTTCTCGAATTGGATCACAGCGACTCCGTTTCCCTGCGGATCAAACTTCTTGAAAACCCTTGTGATTCCTATCAAATACACACACAGCTCTACAAACATGTCGAATTTGAGGTCCAAGTTCAGTTTACAAAAGGTCTGAAACACATACAAAGCGGTGTCAATGGACAATCTGTACCCTAAAACTTGTAAAGCGTCCTGAAATTCACTGAAAGATAAACTGTCCGAAGAATTCTTGTCTGCCATCAGAAAGCACTGTTTCCACCGGTCAAGACAGTCAAATAACCGTGCAAATTCGTTATAACTCAAGCTTTGTGAGTCGTCGGTGTCGAACAACCCGAAAATCGACGAACTTGCCTTCAAGCCGAATTTTGATCCATCACGGTTCTGTAATCCATTAGCCAATTCCTGGAAAGAAATAGCTCCAGATCGGTCACGGTCCAAGGAATCGAAGATCTCCCTCTTTGAGCGAGGAGCAAATACTTGTGGCAGCGAATTTCTCTGCTGCTGAGGAATGGCCTGGCCATTTGTCCTCACGGGTAACGATGGAGTCGAGTGATTTGAGTACACAGAATGCAAAGATGGCTGTGAAGATTGGCGTGTCGGTTGCTGTTGGTGCACTGGAGGTCTGTACTGTGGCTGATGTGGCTGAGGGATCGGATATTGTCTGTTTTGGGGTATTTGCTGCTGTTGCGGCGGCACAGGGTAGTAGTTCGGCACATTTGACGATGTGGATCTCTGTGGCTGGTGCTGGAACTGAGGTGATCCGATCGGTGTGGCGTATCCGGATGCAATCGGTGGCGGTTTTCTCGATTTGTTCTTTTTGGATTCGCCAAATACTTCCAGTGGAGTGGGAAATCCCTGTGAATTTGTTAGTTTCTGTGCTTATTGAGCTAAGCATTTTCCAGAATGCAGTCTGAAAAAGGACACATATCTAAATTCAACTCACCATTAACTGATCTCCCATAATTCAGGTTATATATATACGATCGATGGCACCTATTGGTGTCTAAGCACTTGTTAAGTCAACAAATGAACTCTCCAATTGGTGAAGTGATCTAAAAATAACAACATCGCTTTCGCGTGGGCCCTTTAGATATTTTTCCAGCCAAAATTGGGTGTTTGATGGGTGTTTGTGCACGACTTCAAGATCGGTCATGGCACGGTGTTTTGGCAGTTTTGGCTCTGCTCTGGCTTCGGCTTGATTCGTTTGGTTTGGCTTTGATTGGTTTGGGCTGGCTTCGCCTGGAACAAGTCTACAACAACGTAATGATATGTTTTATGATTGAATAACCATTTATTCTTATTATAATGTTACGTACAAAATGATACCATTAACAAGCAACTTAGTCACGGACTCTTCTTCTGTACTCACCATCTCTTCTTGGTGGTCTTTGGCCTTGTGGTCTGGATCTTTGTTGGATTGGTTCTGGTAAAGCAGTCTTTGGAACGACACCTTCTGGGATGTTCAAGGTTTCTCTCAAGTAAGTCAAACCTTCATCGGTCAAGGTGTAGTAGTAGTATTGCCATGAGAATTGGGTCTTGACAAAACCTTTTGAAGTCAATGATTGCAAAGCCTTGATGACGTACAAGTTTCTGGTGTCAATTTCATCGTGTTTTGGTTGGTTGAAGTCTTTCTTAGCGACAACGACACCCTCTGTAAAATGCGTTAGTAAGGTTTCTGGATTTGAATAAGGGCGGGCAGGTGTTTGATTTCATATGGGATGATCTGAGTGAAGTACGTGCCGATATCGCACCTTGTCTGGGTATTTGCATGATGTACTGTCTTTGCCTTGTTTGTTGATCGCTGAAAAATTCATGTCTCATCATGAGCTTCTGCTAGAACAACTTCCAATACTGCTTGATTCTCGATGCCACTCTTTGATCTTATCATCTCCAACAGTTGATTCAACTCTAGAATGGTGATCCATTCAACTACTGGTACACTTTTGACAATTTTTATAACCCAATGAATTCTATTCACCAGTCTCTCATCCCATGCTGGAAATTAACCTCTTTCTTTGCTCAACCCGTTGATAACTTGTCATCTACATACCTTGGAAGAGATGTTGGTGAATCTTCTTTCTTTCTTCTTTTGGAATTAACATATTGCAATACTTTTGATCCTTGAACAGTTATTGTAAAACTTTTGGTGAAATATTCAACTTGAGTTTTTTTTTTCTCACACTCTACACTGGCCTCTGAGAATTTTTTTTCTCATTCAATTTCGTAGCATGAGCGTGGTAGTGCTTCGAGACTCAATTTTCGTTTTCAGAAAATCCTTGTACCAGAATGTGTTTTCTTTACATGGTCGTGTACTCAGGGGTGGGTTTTCACTCAGAAGGGTAAGAAAAATTGTGACTGCTATATGAACCCACTGGTGTTGCGATGTTCAATTTTGTGTCAGATCACGTGGCAGTTAGGGCACAAGCCTCATTTCCCGCTCGGCCCATCGCAGCAAAATATCACTTTTCAAAATGGCGAAAAGAAATAAATTACAGATATAGATAAGTGCATTTGGACTTTACACTTTGACAGCAACAGGCTAATGCCAATACAGTTACCCATATACCTGGATGATGAAGTTGGTTTAAACTCCAGCCATTACAATCCATTTGTCGAAGTTGAAAACACCAGCAGAATCAAATTACAAGGTGAGTGTGTCTATCAAAAAGCTTGATTTGCTTCTGTACTAACCATCACATCCAGACTCACATCTCATGTTGTTGAAAAAAATCAGACACAAGGTCTTGTACTACTTGTCAAGACCCCTTTTCAAGATCCCCGTGTTGAACTGGATGATCATATGCTCACTTTCTCTGCTGTTGGTGAAATTGACCTTTCACTACCATAAGTTGTACACAAAGAGCTCATTGGTGGCCACATGTTTGACCAATATCGTGTTATTTGCCATCTCTGATACATTGGCACAGTCAGTTGCTCATTATAAAAACAAAAGTCCGGTTTTAGGAGGTGATCTTGAAGCACAAGACTTTGATGTGACATTACCGGTAAGAGGTAGAACCAGCTCGGCTTCGAGTATTTTTGTCGATTACGGAGATGAAGACGTCAATTTGAGCAATTTGGATCCACTGGTCCCGGATTCCATCAAATCCCAGCCGAGAAAGCACCATCTGATCTTTGATTTCTACAGATTTCTGGGATTTGTCGCTTGGGGGTTCATGATGGCATTTATCCAGGTGGCGTGGTATCTTTTCCTCCATTCGATGTACTTGGATTTACCCTATTTCGTCACTGTCTGTGCCAGAGTGCTCACAGATCAATTGTGCTTTTCACCGATCTCTTTGTACTCATTTTTCACCTATTCTACCCTTGTACTAGAAGGTGGAACCAGAGCCGATCTTTATGAGAAGATCAAAAGCATCTATATGAGTACATTGGTGGCAAATTACATTGTCTGGGTGCCTGTCCAGTTTATAAACTTCTTGGTCATGCCACGGAATTTACAAGTGCCCTTCAGTTCCAGCATTGGTGTCGTTTGGAATTGTTTCTTGTCGATGAGAAACGCAGCAACTGCCAACGCATCATAAGTCATCCATTATCCGGTCAATCTTGCATATTTTCTTCTTTCCTCTAGTTATTTGGTTACTTATCACTATCTATTGATGATATCATCTTTTCATTTTGGGGGTTTTGTGGATCAAAAAACCATTTTTTTTGCGCTATATAATTAATAAATCACCAAACTCAATTTTATTATCATCACATCCAGTTTAGTGAAAGGGATAGATAGAAAAATAGGACACAAGGTGCAATCATGTCAAGTTCAGTCTCGTCAGCAAACCTGTTCGATTGCTTGTTCTCCGATGGCTCGTATTTATCTTGCAGCACTGGCGCCTCCATTGTTGAAGAGGGCGTCAACTCCCCTAATTTGATCAGTTTTGAGGAAGAAGTTTCGCTGGATCCCAGTTCTGACCACACAGTTCAAGCAGATGAAAACGGTCTTGAAGAAAAAGAGTTTACAATGCCCGTTGAGAAAAAAGAGCCAGAATTGATACCACCAAGGCCTATTGAAATTGGATTGGGGAGCATTAAAGACCAAGTGTAAGTATAGATATATTATAGAGCTACAGCGTTTAGGAGCATGATACTGACACTCCACTAGATCTAATCAACTTGCAAGAACCAGCACTAGTTTCAACATTTTTGTCTGTGGTGATAAGGAATTAGGTAATTTTACCCCTATCATATCACCCCTTTTAGGAAACTACTAACCCCATCAGGCAAAACCACTTTTATCAACACCTTATTCGAACCAGAATCACCAGCATCTGATCAACTGGATAATGATGTTGGGAGCTCAGAATTTCAGTTCTATCGAGCAGTGTTGACTACAGGGCAGTTTAAATTAGAGCTCACAATCATTGATACACCAGGATTTTTCGACACCACTAACAACAGACATGCTTGGGTACCGATTGCCAACTACATTGATGATCAGTTGAATTTGAAGTTTTTCCAACAAGACCAACCTGACAGAACCAATGCCTTGGATACTACCGTCCATGCATGTATCTACTTTATTACACCAACCTCAAAGGGTTTGACAGAGAGTGATGTTCGTGCCATGAAAGAGATTGGCAACAGGGTCAATTTGATTCCTGTCATTTCAAAGGCTGATAGCTTCACCAAAGACCAAATCGTCAGGTTCAAGGAATTGGCAAAACGCGCTATTCAAAGAGAGGGTATTAAAATCTGTGAAAAAGCAAATGGCGCTATCGATACAGAGGGAATGCCTTTCAGTATCATCGGAGCGGAAGACTACGTTTCCAATGGGAAAGGGGACAGGATTAGAGGTCGTGCTTATACATGGGGTATTGCGGAAGTCGAAAATGACCACCACTGTGATTTCAATTCATTGAAAAACATGTTGTTATCTGAGCATACACTTGATCTTATCGAGGGAACTAATGCATACTATGAACTCTACAGGTCAGACTTGATCAATTTGAGAGCTGAATACTTCAACAGCAAGGATTTTCGTGAAAACTTGCCCAAGTCGCTCCAAGATGAATTGGAAACGTTGCCAGATTTCAAGTTAAACGATGATAACCCTTTGTCTGACTTGCAGACAATGAAATTGGTCACTTATGATAAATTGAAAGAGACCTTGGTGACTCGTAATCCTATATTCAGAGCCACGAGGGATCAAATTCAGCGTAACTTCAACAGCATTGTAAGGGTGCAAGACAAAAAGTTCAAAGAATGGAGATCGATGTTGATGGACAGGCAAAAGACTCTTAACAAAGAGATCAAGCAGTATGAGAATACTATAAGTCAGTTACAAGAAGCGATCTCGTCTTTGGAGCTCAGTAGTGCAGACCATGCAGAGGCCACTCCAGCTGAGTCTGGTGGTGTTCATCAGTAAGCCAAACCCAGCAGCCGTGAAGTGTCGAATAATTTGTATAGTTGAAAACCCCCTTATATCTCTTAGTTGATCGTTGTAAAATGCACTACCGTTTCTTTGAAACCCTAACAGCATCTCCCCTTACTTCGTATTTTATCCACATATGGGACGAACACCTCATTTTGAGCAAAAATGTACCTTGAGCTAATTTAAGGTTGGTGGTGACGGCATTGAATATGTGCGGTATGGTTCAACTGTGCAAAAGCACTAAACAGTCCAGATGAGCAGAGTATCAGTTGGTGAGATAACTTATAACTTCCCAACTTGGTAATTCAAATTCTGAAAGTTATGTACGTTTTTGCAACTAATTCCCCTTTTAGGCAGAGACAGTTCGTTTCGATTAGTTTTTCAGTATAAAAAAGATTTTTTTCAAACTTGAAAATTTTTAATTATACAAGCTCATGTAGAGGTCGTTATCTGGATTCTATGAAGCAGTTTAGACAGCATTTCATCAATGAAAAGGAGTTTCAATGATGGAAAGTTGATCTCTTTACCTTCTGAATCCATTTGATGCGCTTTCCCCACACACGAAGCACACAGGTACAAGATTATACACAAATGATGAATTTTTGTTTACTCATATGTTTTTTCTGGCATCTCTAATGTTAGGGCTTTTCAGCTCGATGAATACAACCCTTGACGAACTTATCTGATAAATTGTATAATTGGGTTTCCTGTGTGTTTTTGTCCAAGTTGGGAGTTAAGGGTGTTTATGCGACCATGTTAATCAAGACTATGGTGTCCAGAGCTGTCCAGCTCCACGATCTGCGTAATCCATCTGGTCAAATTTCACTTTGATCAGTTCCTCTACCGGTTTTTTATGATTCTTGCCCCTGGCAGACTTTTTCGGTTGTCCCTGGTCAAGTGGGGCCGTGTAATTGTACAATTCTCTTGACTCTGCGTGTGACAGCAGAGGGTTTATAGCAGTCTCCAACTCACGTAGGTTCATTGTCTCCAACTGGAAACTTCTCAACCAGATCCTGGTGATCGGATCCTCGGTGACTACGAGCCAATGCGTTCTTTCCGATTCGGCAATATCCCTGTTCTCAATGAATTCCTTGTGGACACAAGTCCTGACCAAATATCTCAATCGCAGAGGAATCTCTGCCCTTGAGTGCAGTTTGATGTTCTCTTTCCCCTGAAAATTCGCTTTTTTCAATCCCAGAACCGAAGTAGAGTCCAAATCGGTCTTGTGGTTGGGGAAGTCTCTCACCAATGGCGTGCTCACTTTGTACTTTAAACATTTCTCGTACCGTGGGCCCACTTCTTCCGGAGACTGGATCAACAATTTGGCTTTGAAAGGGTTCTTTTCGAGGCCCGGGGAACTGTTGAGATCGTCAACGTGCTGTCGCAAATCGAAAAAGCCGTCGTCACAGGACGTCATCTTGTCGATCAATCTGATACTCTCTCTAGCGTTTGTGGCCAAGAGCGATATGCCTTTTTTCATGAAATCCAATTCACGTAGTGTGTAGTCCGGGATAAAGACCACAAACTCGTACTGTTCTACCCATTTGCGGATGTTCCCTATGCCACTGGCCAAAGATGACGGATCAAGTATCACATGTAGCGGTTCCTATGATATGTTAGCGGATAACTGTTTTTAAGCCGCCAAACGGCATTTTTCATCCCAACTCACATTGTTAGCTGCCATCATTCGTTTCGGTGTTTTGTGAGACAGTTCATGAAGTCTGAACACTTGCTGGCCAATTAGTACTCAACTCGGCTTTAACACTCTTAGACGCTTAGATTTTTTTTCATATTTTTTTCAAGTCTATAAACAGGGGCGTGCATTTATCATTACTCTTCAGCGGCAATCATCAGACCTTCGTAGATATCTGGTCTGAAGGGCCAGTTGACAAAGATGTCGGTTATGTGGACGAACTCCTTGGCAGTCAATTCCGCGGGTTTTTTCTCCCAGAGCAGCGGATCTATCTTGTCTTTGAAGTAGTCAACAGCGGCAGGTCCTAAGTTGGCAAGCAGCTGTTTTAAGGGGGATGCGCTCACAATGAGCAATTGCTTCGTTACATAGTCCCATTCGTCTATCAGAGTTATCGGGACTTTCTTAGGTCTGATATCGAGCAAACAGAGATCGTCCAGTTTCAGCGATCTGCCCAACAGTAAGGGCTCGATAATTAAGGGGTTATCTTCGACAAAACGGCGGTTGTACATCAGATTTACTTTGGGTTTAGTCGTTGCCACGATTTTCACATCGGTGACCATCTCCACGACAACAGAGAATTTCGACCGCAACTTCTCTGCTGGTTTCTGTGTAAGCCTGGTCAGTGTCAGCTGATAACACCATACTAACATTCTCACATTCCCAAACTGTGAAGCCCAGTTCCCGTTCATGACACACTGTAACCATTGCAATAGTAACACGTCTCCTCTTGGATACGCCAAATTGGCCGTGATCAAGAATTCCGGATGTATCACGTCTCGCGAATACGTCTGTGGGGAGAGCAGTTTCCCCTCACCTACGCTCTGGGTGAATGTCTCCCAAAAGAAGATATCTTTATCCGACACTATCAAGCTTGGGTCTTTGGAATATTCCACCATTTTTTGCACGTCTTGTAGATAGGAAAGATGGGGCTCCATGAGCAAATGCTTAGAAGGTTGTAATTCGTTGTTCAACAGCATCGACCAGGCACCAACGTTCGGATACACATCCAACACCTGAGATGCCCTTGGTTTGTACGTTTGGGACAACTTTAACCTGTCGAAAATGGGATCAAAGTCGAAAAATGGTCGGTTATATGAATATGAAGTCTTGTTGGCTTTGAACAAGTCCATAAAAAATGGTACATGCCTATTAAATCCCCCCATTGCCAGTGATCTGCTCCTGATCTGCTACTCATCGCTTGGGGTTTGGAATTTTTTTTCAAGTGAAAAAAAAAAAAACCCAAAAAAACCAAAAAAACCAAAAAAACCAAAAAAATCAAAAAAATCAAAAATCAAAAATCAAAAACCGAAACCAAAATACGTCAGATCCACTAACCAAACCACAACATGATCAAGCTCAAAATCAAAGACAAGAACAACGGGACTCCACTGGTGAAACAAGAGTCCCCCGCAACAGACGTAAAGAAGAAACCAAAGATCAAAATAAAATCGTCGGCATCTAGTGCCTCATTGAACACAGCCAGCGCCGGAAAGCCCAAGATCAAGTTTGTCAGTGCCAAACCGCCATCCAGGATCAAATTGAAGGCCAAGCGCGTGCCCGGAGACGGATACGATACCGAGGATCCCGAAAAGGAAGAAAAACCGTTGATCGAAGAGGCGATTGTCTTGCGGATGCTCCCTAACGACGAGTCGCTAGACAACTTGAAGTACATGTTGGAGACCGGAGACATGTCCAAATTGAGTATCAAGTGGAAGGATACAAAGCGGGCAGTGTTGCGGATCAACGGGGCCATGTACGGAGCGAAATTGGTGAACTTACCCACGATAAGTGAGGTGTCCAAGACTGTAGACCGCAAAAACATCTTCAAAACCGTGGACGTGTGCCAGATGTTGTTGGTGGTGAAGCGGTTGTACGATGAGCGAGAGATCAGCGATATCAAAGTCGCGGAGCACGAAACATATACAGACGGGTTGACACGGCCTTTGATGGAGGTGAAAGACCGTTATTACAAGCGGTTTAACAACTTGGTGATCAACAAGGTGGAGCTGAAGGTGGAACTGTTGCTCAGGCTGGATCTGGATCTGGAACTGAGTAAATACGAATTGGTGGAGATGGACCAGACACCCTCGACGACGACGGTGAACACACCTAGAGGTGATTATGAGTACGATTACAGTGCTACTCTGACACCTGCGACTGCTGGTGACAGGGAACTTGCAGACGACGATGGCGACGATGTTGGCGTGGATTTGGACGAGTTGGGCGAGGAGATCACAGATGATTTGGAGCTGGAATTGGCAGAACTGTTGGTGGGAAGCGGCGAGGAGGAAGACGATGGAGAAGAAGAGGACGAAGACGACGATGACGATGAGGAGGACGAAGAAGAGGACGAGGGAGTTCGCACGAAACTGATGGTTGAAGACAACGAGCAAGATCTCGACCACCAACACAACGAGATGATCAAGGAGGAGATTGCAGAATTGGAGATGACCATCAAACAGAAGGAAAGCGATGTGCTGAAACTGGCCAATCCTATTTTGAGGAAGAGATTCCTCGATATTGTGAACCGTTTGAAACAGGAGTTGGGCTTGAAAAAGCAGCAGTTGAGAGATGAAGGTGGTATTCAGGTTGGAGAAGAAGAAGATGAAGAAGATGAAGAGGAAGAGGACGACGACGAAGAAGATGAAGCAGGCCAAGATGAAGAGGATGACGACGACGAAGACGACGGAAATGCCGGGTTGTTTGCCGAGCTGGTGCAAAACGAAAGGGAACACAGCAACGACGAGGATGATGAGGAGATGGAGGGTTTATTCTAGCATTTGTACAGTAAGAAAAAATGTCAAATTCAAGAAAATGAGAAAAGAAAAAGAGAAAAGTAAAGAACAGTAGAGAAAAGCACAGAAGAGATTGCAGTTATTGAGAAAAGGTCTACCAGACTTGGTGCTATCGGACAGAGATTGAAAGCAGTCAGGCTATAACAGATTCGATCGATTGAACCAAGATCACGACAAATAATAGAGAATAGCACAGGGCATAGAACAGATCTGAGCAAAAAATTAAACAAAACAGATAACTGAAAGAACACAGCAAATAACAGAGCAATAACACAACATGTCGGTGAATACTGTGATGATATCCAACCCGTTCATTCTCTTGCCGGGCGAAAAGATCAGATACGAATCTCCAAAAGACCGCACGAGTTTCGCCTTGCAACAGCAAAACGTGAACGGAGAATCCGGCCAATTAAGAGTGATACAAGCTGTGGGGAAAGTGTATTTGACCAATAAAAGAGTCGTTGTGATATCGAATGAGGGCGATTTCAAGTCTTTGAGTGTGTTGTTGAACCAGGTTAAAGGGCATAAATTGGTGTCGTCAATAGACCAGGACGGTGGTAGTGCGTCTTTTATCAAGAAAATGTTCAATGTGGGACTGAGTCTGTTTGAGATGATGCTTTTGACGAGAGGTGACGACAGTGGTATAGGATTGATTGGAAATCTGTACTACAAGTTGACCATAGTCTTTAAAGAGGGCGGGATTTACCAATTTGTCAAGACTTTCGAGGTTGCCTTGAACGACTATGTGAATGACCAGATCCCTGAAGAACTGTTGCCTCTGTATAGTGCTTGAGTGTAGCCTGGTGGGATCGGTAGGTGATCTTCAATTTACCGATGTGGAATTTGAGTGCCGGCGCACGACCTATGTAGTTAATAGCATCCTTCTCTGCGCTGATTCAGAACTTGTAAAATTATACCCGGATCCCCTCTTTGAGTGATTTGAAGCACCGAGGGTGTCCCCACCATAGAAAGGACACAATTGGCGGTAATAATGTGCCGCGTAGTTTCAAATCCTGGTATAGACGTAGATCACAGTCCCAGTGGGATGATCAACATTATTCGTATCCTGGGATTGAAAATGGCGTGGCATTCATATAGGACAAGCGACATCAAATCTTGGCCTATTGAGCAAAGGTCAGTTGGGATTTGGGATGCAGAATTTAAATGAAGTTTTGAAATAGTACAAAACACCGAGAAATGTCTTTTTTCCAGACAATAGAAGCGGCCGGCATGAATATGATTATTTGCTGTATTGCGAAATTAGGCGTTAAATGGTCATGTTGAGTCGGAGCAATGTTGTTAGAAACAGACAACACAGAACAGAGACCTGGCAAAGACGAAAAAGAAATTCCTCATGGTACCACAGAAAGTGGGTGCTTTAATTGTGTTTTATTTGGCAAGTGTGATGCTGCAGGATATCAGAGGCAGAGAAAAAAAATTGATGCAAGAAAAGGACAAGTGTGAGAGGGAATTTTTCGGTTCAGAGAGGGTGAGAAGGCTTGGTGGAGTGGTGGAGTGGTGGAGTGGTGGAATGGTGGACTGGTGGATTGGTGGATGCTTAGGGTAAAATGGGCTTAGAGAAGTTGTTAGTCGTATAGGTCATAGCAGGGATAGAATTCTGGTCGATGTAATAAATTGGGAAACGGGTAACAAAGAGTCTTCACAATGAGCAAATACCATTCTTATCTGGTGAGTGTGTACGAAATTAGGTTCATTTCGAATTGGGAAAAATTTTAAATCCATGTCTTCGGTAGCGATTTAGTGGGTTGATCATGTATGGAATCTTGTAGATTGTATATTATTTCTTTGATTGCGGAGTGATGTGGGTGATTTAGAGTGGTGCGGTTGCACCTGAGTAGCACTGTTGCTAAGTACTGTTGCACGGTTTCACTTGTCACCTAATCAACTTATCACGAATTACACTTATACTTCATTTGGGGAGACAAATAGAATGCACATCAGCACCGAAAAAAGAAATGTTTCCACCATTTTTATGTCGGGACTTAGATTCCAGCACATACACACATGATGAAGTTGTGCATCGAATACGATTATCCAAGACTACTCAGTCACGTAGATAAAAGAAAGTTTGTACAAGACCGTTTTTTCGTGAATGCAAATCAGAATGATTAATCATACATCTGCCCTTTGCCTTTGGTACCCCTGTGGGGAGCAATGTTCTGAAAGTTTACAGTGATAGAAGAGTTGTGCTCTGTTATTACTGTTATAATCTATGGGCCTTAGGGTGTACAGTTTATACCTCTGTAGCACACAGCCGTTATATATACTGTTATAGTACAGCTAGTACACTTATAGTATACAGTTCCAGATATATATAGAAGCGAAAAAGTAGTGCGCCCTGTGTCAATCTGGCACCCAATCAAGTACCCCCAATAGGCAGTGCGACAAATGGCCACACCCACACCTAGACACCCTAACAGCACACACGACACAGAATACCCACCACAACTCATTACATCCCACTAACCACCACGACACATTTAACTGCCTCACTGTACTGGCGTTCTGAAATTATCCTCTGCCACCATCGTCTCGGAGGCAGGGTAACCTGCACTATTGTATGTAAATTGCTTGTTCAGAAAATTTTTTTATCTAATTAATAATAATAAGAGACTTTTTTTTTCGGCCTTCCTCCACCTGTTGAGAAAAAACCAGCTACAGAAAGAATACGACACACATTGGATTAAGAGAACCGGACAGAACGGATCAGACATATTTGACTACTGGATTTGATCGTTTCACCGACATCTTTTGTAAACAAACACCGAAATTTGACCCTGAATAGCCGATCAATCGCCAAAAAGTTTAAACAGTTTGTTTATCTATTAGAGTTATTTATTAACCGTGAATTGTGCTATAAAGATGAATTTCAATGCATCTGAGGCTTCGGTTAGTAGTAATGGGCAATATCCGCTGAATAAGCCCGTGTTTTCAAATGAGGAAATTGCTTCAGTATATCAAGTGAGTTGATTTTGTCTTGTTGATGATGGATGCGTACTAACAATTTCTAGCGTTGGCAACAATTGGTGAAACAACACGGTCAAAATGCCCATAATGTGGAGGAATATTTGCAATTGACACAGTATTTACGTGCTGCGAGGAAGTTTAGCCAGCAACAGCAGCAACAGCAGCAACAACAACCACAACCACAGCAGCAACAACAGCAGCAACAACAACCACAACCACAGCAGCAACAACAGCAGCAGCCACAACAGCCTCAACAGCCTCAACAAGTGCCTCCACAACAACCCCAACAACCCCAACTGATACCCAATAACCAAAAATTTCACCCGCAACAACAGCAGCACCCTTCCCAATCACATGCTCAATCACAGGCTCAATCACAGGCTCAATCACAGGCTCAATCACAGGCTCAATCACATGCCCAAACCCATGCCTCACAACAGAGACCACAACAGAGACAACTGTCCACCTCCAGCATCTTTGCCGAGGTGGAGTCGATGTTGTTGAAGGCCCAGATCACGGCATTCAAGGGCCTTTTGAGCTACCAGCCGATCCCGAACGAGATTACGCAGTTTCTCGCCAACCACGTCAATTCCAGAATGCAGCAGGCGCCGCAGCCACAACAGATACCACCGCAGCCACAGCAGCTGCCCCAGAAGAGGACATACCAGAAGAGGAAGGTGTCAGAGACGCCTATTCCACCACAGCAGCAACCCTCGCCGGCGTCGACGCTCAGCAACACAAAGAAACGCAAGAGCGTCCTGCCACAGCAGCCACCTCAGCCACAAAATCCGCAGAACCAGCCACAATTCCAGCCACCTCAGCCACAAATGTCACAAATCCCCGTGCAAACGCAACGGGTCCCACAACCGACTCCTCCGCCGCAGAGGCAACTGAAACCACCTGTGCGCATCACGGATGTCGAGAAACACTTTGAGAACATCAGCTCGATAGTGCAAGTTGGTGACCCAACGATACAAGTGGAGACTTTTAGTGTGCCACAACCACCTGTAAATGTGAATTTCGAGATGCTCAACTCCCTGAGCACGCGGATATACCTCTCTGGGATAAATCCGCAGCCCTTGGACATTGACGGAGCAACAGAGTTGAAGAAATTGTTGGACAACTTGGTGGTGGACCTCACTTTGGACAATTTACGGGATTCAAAGTCTCTGGAAGACGAATTGGATTACCAACTGTTGAAGTTGTTGCCTTTACAAAGAGCCATGAGAGGCCAATTGGTGTCTACGATGAGACACCAGAACTCGTTACTCACAAATACACATCCGAATTTCCTCCTGAAGGCGAGGCAGATCACGTCTGTCGATGTGCAAGTGACAAACCAGCTCTACGACCAGCAATTGCGCTTGGCACAGAGAATAGAGCACCATAAAAAAATTGAAAAGTTGAACATGTTGCAGGAGAGCTTGGTGAAGAGATTGAACACGAGGTCGCTGCAAAATGAGCGGTTCATGAGATTGGGGAAATCTGTAGCCTCATTCCACTCTGTTGCAGAGAGAGAAGAGCTGAAGAGAGTGGAGAGAAACGCTAAACAACGTTTACAGGCTTTGAAACTGAACGATGAAGAGCTGTATATCAAATTGTTGGACCAGACCAAGGACACGAGAATCACACATTTGCTCAACCAGACCAACTCGTTCTTGAGCCAGTTGGTGCAAGGTGTGAAAGCCCAGCAGCTGGAAACTCTGGAGAGATTACTGGAGGCTGGTCATGAGGAAACTGTAGATGAGCCAGAGGAAGCCGATGCCGAAAACGTGGACTACTACTCTGTGCTGCACCGTATCCAGGAAACCGTGACAAAACAGCCTTCTATCTTGATCGGAGGTACTTTGAAGGAGTACCAGGTGAAAGGGTTGCAGTGGATGGTGTCGTTGTTCAACAACCATCTTAACGGGATCTTGGCCGACGAGATGGGGTTGGGAAAGACCATCCAGACGATCTCTTTGTTGACGTATTTGGTGGAGATCAAGAAGATCAGAGGTCCTTTCTTGGTGATTGTGCCTCTTTCCACATTGACAAACTGGAATCTCGAGTTTGAGAAGTGGGCTCCGAGTTTGAAGAAGATCACATACAAGGGTGTTCCCACACAGAGAAAAGCGTTGCAACACGAGATCAAATCAGGAGATTTCCAGGTGTTGTTGACCACTTTCGAGTACATCATCAAGGACAGACCGTTGCTCTCCAAGATCAAATGGGTGCACATGATTATCGATGAAGGGCACAGGATGAAGAATGCCCAGTCTAAATTATCTTCCACGTTGACGTATTACTACCATTCCGATTACCGGTTGATCTTGACCGGTACTCCGTTGCAGAACAGTTTGCCCGAATTGTGGGCGATTTTGAACTTTGTCTTGCCCAAGATCTTCAATTCTGTGAAATCTTTTGACGAGTGGTTCAACACTCCATTTGCCAACACCGGAGGACAGGAAAAGATCGAGCTTTCTGAGGAAGAGACGTTGTTGGTGATCAGAAGATTGCACAAGGTGTTGAGACCGTTCTTGTTGAGAAGGTTGAAGAAAGATGTCGAGAAAGATTTGCCTGATAAAGTCGAAAAAGTGGTCAAGTGTAAGATGTCGTCGTTACAGAGCAAGATGTACGAGCAGATGTTGAAGTACAACAAGTTGTTCATCGGTGACGATAACAAGAAACCTACCGGTGTCAAAGGTTTGAACAACCAGTTGATGCAATTGCGGAAGATCTGTAACCATCCATTTGTATTTGAAGACATTGAAGACATGGTGAATCCGCTCCACGAGACCAACAAGAACATTTGGAGAGTGAGTGGGAAATTCGAGTTGTTAGACCGAGTTTTACCGAAATTCAAAGCCACGGGCCACAGAGTGTTGATTTTCTTCCAAATGACACAGGTGATGGACATTATGGAGGATTTCTTGAGGTTAAAAGACATGAAATACTTGAGATTGGATGGGTCTACAAAAGCTGACGACAGACAGGAGATGTTGAAAGTGTTCAACGCCCCCAATTCCGAATATTTCGCTTTTTTGTTGAGTACCAGAGCAGGAGGGTTGGGTTTGAACTTGCAATCTGCTGACACTGTCATCATCTTTGATTCTGATTGGAATCCGCACCAAGATTTGCAGCTGCAAGACAGACTGCACCGTATTGGACAGAAAAACGAAGTGCGGATCTTGAGGTTGATCACAGAGGACTCTATTGAGGAGATGATCTTGGAAAGAGCACACAAGAAGTTGGATATCGACGGTAAGGTGATCCAGGCCGGAAAGTTTGACAACAAATCCACGTCGGAAGAGCAGGAACTGTTGTTGAGGCTGTTGATCGAGCTGGAGGAGAACAAGAAGAACAAGAACGTCAGCGACGACGAGATGAACGATAACGAGTTGAACGAGGTGTTGCTGAGAAGCGAAAACGAGTTGGAAGTGTTCAAAAAATGCGACCAAGACAGAGTCGTTGCTGCTCAAGGTGAGATGCGGTTGTACACTTTTGCCGAGTTGCCTCTGATCTACGACCAGGATCCGGAATCGTTCTTGAACCAAGAGGAGCTGATCGACTCCAGCATCTATGGAAGAGGGGCCAGAGAGCGCAAGAGCACCGTGTATGATGAGGCCATGAGCGAGCTGCAGTGGTTGAAGCAGTTGGAGGTGTCACTGTCTGAAGATGACAGCGATTCCGATGCGCAAAACCAGCGGCTGACGGGTGACGAGTTCGAAGAGGACGAGGATGACGAGTACGGCAAAGTCCGGGTCAGCAGCGGTTCTGGACGCGGCCGTGGCCGTGGCCGTGGAGGATTTAGGGGTCGGGGCCGGGGTCGTGGCCGCAAACCCAAAAGTGCCGAAAACGGCAGTATTGGGGCTGTCGGCGAGATTGGCGATATGGCCGACGTGGTTGCACCTGCGCCCAGGAAGCGTGGCCGGCCGCCGAACGACGAGTTTGTCATCGACGAAGACGGCAACAGGACACGCAAATTTGGCGGTAAGCGGGCCGTGAAGACGGCGGCATTTGGCCGTCGTGGCGCGCCTCTGCGATCGAAAACGGCCACTCCCATCTCACGTGTCGCTGCCCCGAATGCCCTCAGCCCGGAAGATCGGAAAGAGTTGCAGTTGAAGTTGATCCGCATCTACAATGCCGTGCATAAACTGGAGGTGGACGGAAGACGGTTGAGCGATATCTTCATGTTGAGACCGTCCAAGAAGTTTTACCCAGATTACTACCATTTGATCAAGTACCCAATTGCGTTGGATATGATCAACAAGCGGATCCAGAAAGTTGTCTATAACAACTTGACGGAGTTCATGGAGGATATCCATTTGGTGTTTGTGAATGCAAAGACGTACAACCAAGAGGGGTCTATGATCTACACTGATGCGATCACATTAGAGCGCATTCTGGTGGAGAAGTATAAGGAGTTGACCGGATCCGAGGCACCGGATTTCACGGAATTCGATGCCAAGTACGAGTTGCGGAGATTCGGGGCCAACGGCGAGTTGATGACGGCTTTGGATACGCCTTTGAAAGACGAGACACCCGTTTTCGGCCTGCCCCAAGGGTTGACACCGGCAAAAGTGGAGGATTTGCCCATGGAGGAGGTGGAGAATTTGACTCCGTCTCTATCAGAGGCATTGATGAAGAAGGAGGACTCGAAGGGGATAGACGGCGACGATGAGGGGTTCCAAATCCTGGATTTCGTCGCCGAATCGGTGAGTAACAGTGCCACGCCTGCTTTTTAAAACTGCTTTTCAAGGGCTGGCATCTGCTCGCCACATAGTGATCTGGTTGTATTCAAGCCATGATCGTGTATTAGTATATTATGTACATGCTCAATAGAGTTAGCTAATTAATAGTGGTGTATTGGGGGCTAGTTTAGTGGTTTTTGCTTTTCCAGGCTCAGACAGCCCCTGTCTGAAATAATGGTTTCCTTTTTTGGAATCAAAGTATCCTATTTTGATTTGTGGAGAACTCACAGAAAGCACATCACTCCAACACAACACCGCGTCACATCCCACACCACCATGGCTCCACCACGACAACACAAACAGCTCAGGAAATTCTTCCTGTCCATAGCCAAATGCCAGCCACTGGCTAAAGTGTATGGGGAATGCGTGCTCCAAAAGTACAAGAGCATAGAACAGAACGACTGTGGGCGTGAATTTGTGAAATACCAGCTTTGTGTGGCGAAGAACTATGGAAGAAGTGGCTGGTGATGGTAGAAATACACATTATTTGAAGTGCCTGGGGAATTACATATCATGAAGGACAATTTGAAGTGCCTGGTATCTATATATCATTAAACACTACATTACTGATGCATCAACATCTAATAAATCTCAGGAACAACATATGATTCAAACTCAGCAAGTTCTTTATCATCACGGGTAAACTCTGAATACTCATATTTTCAGTCACAGCTATAACAAATATCATTGTAACTCTGAATTCCTGCGAATCAGTGTCATTTGCTGGCTGGCCTAGTTAGCATTATACAGTGTTGAGGAAATCTAGTGACCTAATCACCATTATACAGTATTCGACGAAATGCTATGATCTAACCACCAATATACAGTATTCGACGAATCCTATGATCTAACTACTATTACACAGTATGTGAAGAAGAGCTAGTGCTCTTATTATTCAGTTTTGAATAATCTAGTAACCCTGTTAGCATTGAACTAACTGAAATGTAGTGATCTAAATATTATACACATTTCAGTACTTTGAATTGTATTCTAAAACCACACTTTTCGAAATTCAGTGATCTAATCACTATACACTATTTGAATACTCTAGTTTCAAGTTCTTGAACAATTTCTTGCTCTTTTTAGGTCCGTAAATGGCCCTCTTGTATAATTTGGCCAACCACAAGAATCCGTATTTGTAACCCACATCCATGGCGACGAAATTGAGGCAAAACATCAGCATAATGACCAATTTGAAGTCAAAATCCACATAGGTGAGTTGCATCCAATTGGCCAATGTAGAGTCCAGCGGAACGAACATGATGAGCACGGAAATTAGTGTCAGCACGACGATGTTGGCGATAAAAGGTGTGTTCTTGGTCAAAGGTTCACGGTATGGTGGGCCTACAGCGAGCACCATTGCACTCAAGATGTACTGGAAGTTTGAGAACTCGAAAAGCACGGTGTTGTCGGAAGACTGCACCAGGTCGTCACCTCCAGGGACCGGACGGATGTACCAAGGCTCGTGTTGCACTGCTAACCAGAGCACAAGCTGGAATCCCGCTACTAGCAGGATATTACAGATCAAGGGGATCAAGATCTTTGGTGCCACGAGATTTGCTGTGGGTCTTTTGGCACAGATTTTCTCAAAAGGTTTGGACCACGACATGAACACCGCAAGTGGGAGGATCAAGAAGAGATCGATGTAGAGGAACTGGAAATCGCCGAGATTCGAGCCCCGTTTGTACAAGATGGTGATGGAGACGAACTGGATCAGAGAGTAGAGCGACATGTACTGGAAACAGGAGAAACTGGTCACCAAAGAGGCACGGCCTTCTCTGATCACATCCAAGACACACGAGATTTCAAACACCCTGGACGTGAATGGAGCCGCGACTGACAGTTCCAGCTCGCTCAACGAAATGCCGACGTCTGCCAGCTTCAAAGCCCCGCAATCGTTGGCCCCATCACCGCAGAATCCCACTGTGTAGTCGATCTTCTGCAATTGCTCCACCAACTCGTGCTTCTCGTCCGGCGACATCCGAGCAAAAATGGCTGCTTTCATCAACATGCGGTGCAAGATATGCGACTGGTCCTCATCCGTGAGTATGAACTTGAACACGTCGCCGGTGACGGCGAGACAGTAATCTGGAGAAGCCGATACCGGGGTTATCGGCTCGAGCGTCACGGCATCCAACTGCAAATCCGGATTATCCACTTCCTCCCACACCAACAGCGGCGGCAGGTGGATCTCCATTTGGTCGTCCAAATACCGGTCCACCATCACGGGCACATACACCTGTGCGGCGGGATCGACCAAATGGGACTCTCTGGCGACACTGATAGCCGTCAAGACGTTGTCACCTGTGCACATCACTGTGCGCAAGTCCGCAGCATTCAACTGCTGCAATACACCAGTTGTTTGCGGTTTCAACTTGTTTTCAAACACGATGAATCCCAAGAATTCGCACCGTGTCTCGCATTCCTCCCTCGAAAGCTCCTGGACAAAGTGCAAATTGCTCTGGGACTTTGCATTGTACTGTGCCGACGGCAACCGTTTGCCCGCACAGGCAATGACTCTATAACCGTTATGCGTGTAGTGGTGCAACGACTCGCTGTAGTTCAGCGGGAAACTCTCCGGGTTGCAGATCTCCTGCATCACCTCCGGGGCACCTTTCGTGAACACATACACGTCTTCTGCCACAACGTTGAATTTCACCAACACGGACATGCGCCGCAATTGCGACACAAAATCAAACTCCTTCAAGAGGACCAAAGAACGGTCAGAGTTTGACAGAGGTTTCAAGACACCAGGCGAGAGATTTGGGGGTAATTTATGGTTTTTTTTGAACGCGATTAACGTTTCGTCGTCGTGGTTCTCCGACAACGTCCAGTGCGTGAAGTCAAACATCTTCACGTCCAAGGGATCACCAACGACTTCATTGTCGACGACTTTCAACGAATGGCAGCTCGCGAGACACATGGACAACAACTGCAGCTTGCGACGGTGCTCATCTGCAGCAGCCACATAACCCCCCGGAATTAGCGCGCTTATCTCCGAAACCATTTCGTGGAAAGTGTTCTCAAAGCGCTGGTTCCCCAACGGAGCACTGAGGTGCACCCCTAAAACGTCCAAACCGTCCTCTGTCAAGGTGCCCGTCTTGTCGAAACAGACAACGTCGAGCTTGCCGCAGACGTTGACACGTGACGGTGCGACACAGAAGATCTGGCGCAGCCTGAGCCGGGCCAATGCGAAACTGGTGCCCACAGTCAACGTGGCTGGCAATGCCGGTGGCACGACGACGGTGATGATGTCCAATGCACGCAAAACGATCAATTTATAGCTCAAGCCGAGTTTTACGAAATTTATAGCAGAGAATACAAATCCCAGCATGGCAATCAAGGTCATGAATCCGATGTACTTGAAGGAGTCCTCGTAGAATTTGAAACCCAGAGGCTTCGGGAACAACATCGACCGGACCAAAGCGCCCTTGGTGGTGTTGAAACCCGTGCGCACCACCACAGCCAACGCCGGTTCGTCGGTGAAACTACGGGCACGCACGATCTTGGTGCCGCTGTACAAAAAAGATTTGGCGAGTGCACCGGAGATCTTGGGGCTGCGGAACTCCTGGACGAGATTCAGGGCTACAGAGTGCGGCAAAGCTGATTTAGACACCGGAACAGATTCTCCCGTGAGCATGGACTCGTTGACGATGCAGTCTCCGTTCAACAACAACGAATCGCAGGGGAATGTGGTCAACGATTTGTCACCCACTTCGTACACGTCTCCGGGGACCAAATCACTGGACGAGATCTCTGTCCAGAAATCGTTACGAAAGACCCGCACGTCGCATTTGAAACGAGACACCTCTTTTAACCGTGCCATTGTGCGCTTGGTCTCGACCAACGTCTGTACTACGGATACTGCAGAGATGACAAATATACATGCGGCATAGAGATAGTAGTCGTCGCAGAGCCACAACAAGATAGAGAACACCTGGAAGACGTAAAAGGGATGCAACACTTCGTCCACGAGCAATTGCACCACGGATTTGTCCCGGATGTCAAGCACGTTGTGGCCAAAGATCTTGAGCCTGCTACGGTGCAAATCTTGGCTCAAACCGGATTTCGCACGGGCGAGATCTGTCCAAGTTTCGTCGCTCCAGTTGGAGTTGGTCTTGAACACGTCTTCTACAGGGGAGTAGTAGAAAGTCATGTACCGGTACTGGAACATGACCAAGACGGGGATTACCGGGTCATCACTAGTGTCGTCACTTTCTGTCGGGGCTCCGGATAAATACGTCGACATCCGCTTGTTGAGCCACCGACGGTCTACGTCTACAATCTCGAGTTCTCCGTACTCGTTCTCCACCACTACCCAGTCGGCTTTCCCCAATGGGGCGCAGTTGCCCATGCACCGTGTGCGGTGTTTGGGATACCATTTGAAGAACAAGAACAGTAGGCCACAAGAGACTACACATAGGATGTAATATACGAGTTTTTTCCAGGTGGAATCCCGGTAACCGGCAATTCCAATGACCAAATCCTCCTCTGCGATGTAGAACCGCTGTGACTGCACTGTCGCGACAAGATCCTTGAAGTAGTAGTCGTGATTTGCCGGGTCTGTGCGGTGCCTGTGCCGTTTTTTGGTGTCGTGAGCGTCGTCATCGTCGTTTTCTGCCAAAAGCGGCGACAGCAGCGACATCTGAGACGAGGAATACGACGCACTGTCGCGGCCGTGCCTTGTCGGCGAGTTCTCGTGGCTGCCGTAGTCCTGGACCTTGTTTATACGCTTGTCGAACAGCGACGACGTGATCGACATAGACCGGGACCGGTTGGACCGAGGGTGCGACGCGACACTGCCGTCACGTGACAGCGTCACAGAAATTTCATCAAACTCCAATGTGTTCCAATTCGTGTCGTAATCGATGGGCTCAAACCCGTCATTCTCCATGGTTGAACTACCCTGAGCCTTTTCAATCTCATCCAGTGTGAAAAACTTGAAGTGGGAACGTTCGTGCAAGTCCACCGAGGACGAATTGGAGGCCACGGGCCGGAGCAGATGGTCTTCTTCAACGTCGTCTAACGACATTGAAGCCATTCTGCCGCGCCATTCGGGAGCTGAAGATTCGCTCATCCTCGGAGATCGTGTCCGGTGATATACGTGGTGGAAACTGGAGATCGATGAGGGTATCACCTCGGAAGCGGCTCCGGAATACATCTCATGGTCGTTTTCGTCGATATGTGCTTGGGACCTCGTGTGGCTGGAGCCGCTGGAGCTGATGGAGTCGCGATGACGCGACGATGAACGTCGATCTGAACCGATCGAAATATGGGTCACCATCAGTGGAACGCAGCTGGGGTCTGGAATAGAAGGGCGGTTGTTGCCGTGATGTTATCAGAAGTGATTTTTTCCAGCGGAAAGAGTGGTGTAGCGATGTGAAAAATCGGTGCAGAGCACTTGGATTGTGCACTGGATGTGGAGTGGAATACTTGATTTGAGATGATTAGGACAATTTACGCTGGAAGGCTGTCGAGACTAGTTTATACTGATAAGCAGTAGACCAAAGTGGTTAAACCGGTCCATACTGGTTTATACTGGTTTTTACTGTCTTATAGTGGTTTACACTGGTTTACACTGGTCTACACTGGCTTGCACCATTTTACACCAATTTATGGATCTACACTCATCTTTGTGTCACCCAGTTCACTACGTTTATTACCACACTCACCGTATACACTAATTCTCATAAGCCTTCTTGATCAATCTGTTAATCTGCTCGAATTTTATAGTTTCTGTGTTGATGTTGAGAATCTTGTCCTCATCTTGATCACTTGAAACCACAGCTTTACCGTCTCTTGTAGTCCATTTCAAATCAGCGACAAAATTCAGCAATTCCTCCTGAGATTGGAAATCCAAAATCGTCTGTAAGTACTTCAAATCGATCAGCTTGTAAGTAATCGACACCAAAAGTGCTATAGATCTCTGGAATTCGTACTTCAAATTCAGCACAGAATCGAAATGTTTCAGTGCAATCTCGTTTTGAAAGTATGCATCCTCGTTGAAAATTGTCCAGAATTCACGGAATTTAGCTGACACCAATACGTTGTAAACCTGGAGCAATTTTTGCACCTTTTCGTTCAAAGAATTCACAAATGGCAGTCTCTCGTTGACTATTGTGTAAGATGGTAACAAGTTCAAGTATAATTGAAAGTCTGTATAGTTAAAATTGATCAAGCCTTTCAACAAAACTTGAACAGTGTGGTTCTCTGTCTCATTGAATGAATCCAATTCAGAATTCACCAACTCGTACAATTTCAAGAGCGCCAAATTGCTGCTCAAATCTTGAAAGTTCCCGCTGATCTGCAGTTCGAGATATTCCTGAAGTTCCTTGATCACCAAGGCATCGTATCTCTTCAATGTGTCCAAGATCTCGCTGATCGACTCGGGACGTTCCTGAGGCACTGATGCCAATGTGTTTTCCATGTTCTGTGCTGTAAGGGGGTAGTCAATGCTGGACTGATCCATCTTCTTCTAGCTTCGACTTTTGTTAAAAATTTTCCACAACCCAACCGGGGCGGTAGCTCAGGCCCAAACGGGTTATTTGGATTTCTATCCACGCCTTCGCGGTACGTTTGTTTTTGTTTTTTTTTTCATTTTTTGATTTATTTTTGTTTATACCATTGCATCTTGAAACCATTCAACGACATCATGAGCGAAGAACCAGACTACTCGTCATTGCCTTTGGACGAGCGAGCTGTCCACAAGGTATGTACTCCCTGGGATGCGCCACTTTGAGCCATTTCCAGCCACTTTCGAGCACCTCTAGCACCTCGTACTAACACCCTCAGGAATGGAAAGCCAGGCAAGGTGCCTACCAAGAATTGACCGATCTCTTTACAAAATCTGCCAATGAAAACGATCCAAATTTCCAAATATACGCCCAGCCAGATCTATTCAAGAAAATTGTCACAGATTCCAATGTGGTGGCCCAAGAGGCGGGGATCACGTGTCTTTGCAAGATTCTAGAATTCGGGGGCCCGCGTGTCGCGGCCAAATTACGCCCTGTCGTGACACCGCTCTGTGAGAAATCGTTTGTCTCGTCTAGAGCAGGCACAAAACTGAAGGCGACAGAGCTGTTGTGTCTTTTTATCGAGTTACTAGACTCTCCAGACGTGGTTATAGACCAGATTTTGCCATTCTTCAGCCACAAGATCCCTAAAGTGATAGCCACATCTGTAAAGGCATTGACAGATATTTTGACTCAGTTCGGATGTAAAACCTGTTCTGTAAAACCGATCGTCCCATTGGTGCCTAAATTGTTTGCACATGCCGACAAAAATGTTAGAGCAGAGGCCACAGCTTTGTCAATAGAAATGTACAAATGGCTCGGCCAGACTTTTGAAGAATTGGTGTTTCTGGACTTGAAGCCCGTGCAGCAGAAGGATTTAAGTGCAGCCTTTGCTAAAATCCAGGAGAAACCACAGCAGACGCGGTTTTTGAAGTCGCAACAGCTCCAAGAGCCCCAGGAGCACGATGGAGACGTGGAAATGGCGGAATCTGAGGCAGAAACACAGCCCCAGGACGCTCCTATCGATGCCTACGATTTGGCAGCACCAGTAGACGTGTTGGCCCTGCTCCCACTGGACTTTTACGACCAAGTGGCTGCAGTCAAATGGTCTGAAAGAAAAGAAGCTCTTGAAAACTATTGTAAAACGTTGCAATGTGTGAAAATGCAAGACGGCAATTTCACCGACTTGATCCGGTGTCTTGCCAAATGTATCGGCAAAGACGCCAACATCCAGGTGGTGACAGTGGCTGCCAACTGTGTGGAGGCGATTGCCAAGGGCTTGAGAGCCAATTTCGCCAAATACGTTTCTCTCGTGTTGCTCTCCATCTTGGAGAGGACAAAGGAGAAGAAACTGTCTGTTGCAGAGGCGCTTTCAAGCTGTCTCGATGCCGTTTTCGCGAGTTCCGGGTTCGGGCACGTGACTGAGGACATCACGAAGTGTTTAGGCCACAAAACACCGCAGGTGAAGATTGCAACCGCGCATTTCTTGGCCAGATGTCTTCAGCAGACACAAATCGCTCCAACACGAGACGAGTTCGAGACATTTTTGCCGGCTCTGGTGAAATTGCTCTCTGATTCGCAGGAACCGGTGAGATCTAGTGCTACCGAAGCCATTGGCACGTTGATGAAGATCACAGGAGAAAGAGAGTTGAATGGATCTTTGGAGAAAGTAGACGAGAACAGACTCGCAAAGGTGAAAGAGTTTTGTGCAAATGTAACGGTAGTGGCTAAAATGAAACCTGCCGTGGTACAGAGACTGCCACAAGCTCTGAGACCAAGCTTAGGTGCAAACCGTGCTCCTGCGCTTCGCCCTGCTTCAAGTTTGTCTTCTAGATCTGTAAATCCAGGCCGGTCATCAGTATTGAAAAAGCCCTTGGCTAACTCGCTTCCTTCAAAGAGACTCGCGACTTCGCCTTTGAAAAACGAGTCCAAAGCGTCTCCAGCAGGCAGACTGAGTCTCACTACTTCTAGAACATTACAATCCACCACGCTAACCAGTACGAATTCTCCACCTCTTGTACACGATACGATGTCGCTGGCCGAGAGACAAGAGTTGGAGAGTTTGCGCCAGGAGAAATTGAACTGGTTGAAAGAAAGAGAGCATTTGCAGTGGAAAGTGAACGATTTCACCACGAGAGAGACCCGTTTGATGAAAGAAATCAGCAGTTTACAATCGAAATCTGAAACTTTGATGGAAGAACATACAAGAGACATCATTAACACCAAATCGAAGGAGACCCAGCTCTCGAGGTTGCAGAACGATCTCGATATGGCCCGGAGCAAGATTCACCATTTGGAGACTCAACTGATGGACCAACAGCATTCTGTTGCTCCTCCAGTAGATAACCCCCTTTCTCCAGTGAAAACCAGATACGTGTCTCCGTTTGAAGATCCGAATTTGGGGTCAGACTTGTCGTTAAAGGTGAAAAGACTCTCCATTGACAATACAGACAAGGAGAACAGCTCACCGCAGTTGGACTTCTCTTCTAGTAAAGTAGATATAGATTTGGATAACAACGACGATAGTTGGAGACGGGCAGCTGAAGTGACGTCACAGTTGAAGGCGCGGATCGAGAAGATGAAACTGCGGTCGCGCAGCAACGTATCAAATTTCGGCTCCAGAACGTAACGATGCCATGACACCAGTGTCGACTATTTGTATAAATTAATCAGAATCACCTTTTCTAGCCCCCCGCCGTGCATTGACGAAAAATTAATTACGCACCGAATGGGATTTTTTCGTTGAGTAAATCGGAGTCAATTTTTGGATTTTTTTTGATGAATTTTGAAAACAGTCAATACCGATCAGTAGTCAGTGGAAGCCGTGAAAATGTCGTCGAAATTGCGGATCTTGGTGCCTGTGAAGAGAGTCGTGGATGCTGCGTTGAAACCGCGGATCAACAAGACCAATACCGGGGTCGATACCAAGGGAATCAAGTTCAGTATGAACCCGTTTGATGACATTGCTGTAGAAGAGGCATGTAAGATAAAGACCGCCCACAAATCATTGGTTGAGAGCGTCCATGCGGTCTCTATTGGCCCAGCTAAGGCCCAGGACATCTTGAGAACAGCGTTGGCTAAAGGATGTGACACCTCGACCTTGGTGAGTATCAAGGATGACGAAGAAGTGGAGCCTTTGCAGGTGTCCAAGATCTTGAAGAAGATTGTCGAGGAAGAGAAGTCCAACTTGGTCATTATGGGTAAACAGGCCATCGATGACGATGCCAATCAGACCGGACAGATGCTCCTGCTGTTGTTGGACTGGCCGCAGCTGACAAACGCCGCTAAGGTGGAGATTTCGGCAGACGGAGAGTCGGTGCAAGTCACCCGAGAAATCGACGGGGGTGAGCAAGTAGTCAAGCTGAAGTTGCCAATGGTGATCACCACTGACTTGAGATTGAACGAGCCAAAGTTCGTGACATTGCCAAAGATGATGAAGGCGAAGAAGAAGCCTTTGAAGACGGTAAAGTTGGCCGATTTGGGGTTCGAATTGGAAAAGAGATTGGAGGTGTTGAAAGTCGAAGAGCCAGCTGTTAGAGAGGCCGGTATCAAGGTGGGCAGCGTGGATGAGTTGATTGCCAAGTTGAAGGACTTGAAGGCGATCTAGTAGCGTTTTAATAAACTTGATTTTAGTACTTGAATCTCCAAATCATAACTCGTGATTTATACTCATAAATCAATATATTAGAGCTTAGAGTGCCTGAAAAATTCAAACTCTATTTTTTTCATTTCCCCGGAATTCGGGTCAAGGAATAGTACCGCATCAAAAATGACCACAGTGACCAGATCTGTGGAGTTTTTGAGACCCATTATCGAGAAACATCTCCTTGTGAAGCCTCCAGTGGGTCCCTTGATCATTGGCATCAGCGGGCCACAGGGCTCGGGGAAATCGTACCTATCTTCACATCTATCAAGACAACTTAGTACCCAATGGTACCCCCAGCTCAACACCGTGGATATCTCGACAGATGACTTCTATCTCACATATGACGACCAGAAACTGTTGGCGACCAGATATCCGGATAATTGGATGCTCTCCGGGCGCGGACCGCCGGGCACTCACGATTTGAAGTTGTTGACTGAGTTTTTGGATCTGGTCAGACACAGCAAGACCGGAATAAAGATCCCTCGGTACGACAAATCCGCCCACATGGGGAAAGGTGACAGAAGACCAGTGACTGAATGGACCCAGATCGATGGGAAAATCGACATTTTGATCGTCGAAGGCTGGTTCAACGGGTTCAGACCGGCTGCCAATGTCGATGCGTTGCTTCTGAATTGGCACAAATGCCCAAAAAGTCCACGTATAGATGAAATAAGCGACGCCAATATCAGATTTTTGAACGACTCATTGGCGGACTATGAATCTGTATGGTCGTTCTTTGATACTTTCATCTTGCTCGCCACAGACGACGTCCGAAATGTGTACAAATGGCGTCTTGAGCTGGAACATAACTTGAAATTACAGACTGGGGGCCAGGGAATGTCTGATTTCGAGGTGGAAGAGTTTGTAGACAGGTATATGCCGGCGTATTTGTTGTACTATGGCGACTTGTTGAGATCGGGGGCTCTTCCAGCGGGATCCAACTTCAAATTGGACATCGGAGTGGACAGAACAGTACGGTCATCGTCGCTCATTTGATTTTTAACAAATTGTATATTTAGTTCCTGAATTATGCACCAGAATTACTACTATTGTGTTGTAGACAACATGACCAATCTCAGTTGGATCCCATTGGATCCAATTGGAAAACACTACTCGTTATTCACTGATAAAATCATTATGTTTATCTCAAAAGCGGTATCCAAATATTAAACTATAAACTCCTTCCCTATTTTCCGTAAACGCAAGTGGTATAATCTCAGAATGTCATCTCGTAACGTCTCAAGAGATCGTTCAACTCTCTTTCCTCGTTTAATGCAGCCGTCTTAGTCTCAGACAAACTGTACTGTGGTCTTTGTGGTGCTTGTAATCTCTGGGCCATCGATTCCTCGGTATCCGAGTTCAATGTCCTTACCGAACAAGTAGAGCTAGCTCTGGAGTGTAAGGATTCCAAGGAAGTGGACCGCACAGGAGAGTTTACTGGAGATGGTGACGGTGTGGCGAGTTGCAAAGGCTGTAACGGTGACCTCTGTAAAGGTCCTGTAATGTGTGTGCTGAGGTAGCGTTGTTGCTGTTGTTGCTGTTGTTGTCTCTGTTGCTGCTTTTGCAAAGAACGACGGATCTTTGACAGCCTTTTCAAGTCTTGCTTGATTGGCTGGATGAATCTCTTCAAAGATTTGCACAAATCTTCTTCTTCGATTCTCAAATCCCAGTCCAAGAGGTACAACAACTGTCTTTCCATTAAGTTGACATCCTTCTTGTCAAAGAGAGAGTCAGTGTACTTGGCCCAGTGTTTGTTCTTTGGCGACGAGTCGTTGTGGTATTTAGAGGACAAGATCAAACAGGCCAAGAAGATACGGTGTCTCGTGCAAGGTAAACCTTGGGCATCTTTTGGTAATTTTGATCTCAACCTGTTGAGATAGACCAAAGTAGCCATCAAGGTACCGGTGTAGACATTGGTGTATCTTACCAATTTGGTGATAAAAGTCATCAACGAAGGGAAATGCTGCAGATCTGATTCTTTTTGATCTGGTGATGAAGGGGGTGATGGGTATTTGTTATCCTGGGCACAAGGCAACACTTGCAATGTGGCAATGACCAAATGGTGGATCATCTCCTGTGAGACAGGTGCTTTCAAGAGAATTGACAACGCTTGTGAATCAGACATGATGTGAGTGAGTGAGTGTAGAGAGCGGAAAGAGTGACACAGATGTGATGGGTGAATTACTTGCAGAAATTGAAAGGAAAGTTGAGAGTTTATATATAATGAAAGGTTTCTATGCATGTCATACAAAAGTTGACCTACACTCCTTCGACACATTCACCAACCTTCAACTACTTTTAGCTATGTTTATTTTACCTGTTAAAGGTATTATATGCATCTGAAAAATGGCGTTCCCTTTATTATTTTTTCAACGCTATTATCCCTTTGGTTAAATTGATGTTATTTCCTTTTTAAGCCTGCTTAGAGATTTTCGACGCTCCTTTGTAACGCATATGCAGAGATTCCAGATCTAATTGGATCTATAGCGTTTTGTACTGGGATGTTGTTTGGCTGTGGATATGGCTTATTCAAAGAGCCATCGCGTTCGCGTGGGCTGTAGTGGAATTGTGTGGGCTGAGGTCAATTGGTGGTGCTTAGACTATGTGAGCACGTAGCGAACACATTGTGACACAGATCGAAATAGTGAACACACAATTATCACATTCAGATTCCATCCCCATTCGACCCAGCTCAACCATCTCTACGCGTACATTCAACTGTACTACCGCAGATGGAACCAATTACATTTACTGGCACTCGGTCCACACGCGACTATTGTCCTGGTACTAATTAGAATATCACTAAGTGCATCGGTTCCCCCTTTTTTATTTTTTTTCACTCCTAGTCGCGCGCGTTTTGTGTGTAATTTTTCAGTTTCCCGTTACAGAAAAACCCCTATCCAGAGAATAGAGCTATTGAGCCGGGGTATTATGGCTGAGAAAAACGAGTAGAGACACCAAATACGACAATAGACTCAAAGCTCAGTTCCAGAACGCTTGGACTGGAAATCAGTGGAGTGAGGTGCGTAAATTGTAACCATAGTGTAGTTTAGGTTTGTTCATTTCCTCAATTCGGTCAAATAGTGACAGCTAGTGCTCAAACTTCAATTACCTACATCTAGTTATCAGAGAGCATTGAGTGTAAGCTTGAGATATGGAATTGTTGCCATGTTTAATGAATCAATTTTTTAATCAAAGTCCCAGGGTCAATTTTCTACAATCAATTTCCTATGCCCCATTTGGTAAGATCGCATCACTAGATCCTAATCTGCCACGATAGATGATTACATTAACCTAAGCACCCAGCCGACTCAGCCATAGTCAATTGTATTTTGTAACCCAATTGTCTCTACCTCGAATTTCACCTCTCAATACCATTTTATCGTGTCTGTCAAACGTCCAAAGGTCTATTGTAGCTTATTGTAAGTGCAAATTAGCAATGGTGAAAAAAAATGCTCCACCATTCACCAAAGCCTTTGTACTCGGCAAAGCAGGATGGTGTCTTTGAAGTCGCTAGTTCACGAGAACTGCCAGTTGATCATTACGGATTTCGATGAGACGATCACAGCCGAGGATTCGCTCCATTTGGTGGTGGAAGCGGCTAATGGTGACAATTTGGCGGAGTTGATCGAGGTCTATACAAGGCTGAAGGATTTGTTCAAGCAAGAGAGCCCCGATTTGATAGAAAGTCGGCTCAGCAGCATCTCGAATGAAATCGAGTACCAGCGCGCAGTGAAAGAAGTGGAATTGTCCAGCGTCCGGGCAGCACACAGCGGTCACGTGTTCCATGGAGTGCCAAGGGCCAAATTCGTGCAAGCCAGCGACAGGATCAAGACCCGGGACGGATTTGAAGGGTTTTTGGCAGAATTCTACGGCAAAATCCCAATTATAGTGCTCAGTGTGAACTGGTCTTATCAGATGGTCCTGCTGTATTTTGCCAGATTGGGTTTCCCACTCAGAGAGGGGTCGCTAGAGTTGATCACCAACGATTTTGAATTCGACGATGACGGAATATGCACGGGCGAAATCGCCGAAACTCAGCTCTGTTCTGGCGGTATAAGAACCGGATACGACAAATTGGTCATTACGAAGGAATTTGTCCAGGACCGGGACGCCCAGGGCAAAACCGTTTACATAGGAGATAGTGAAACCGATGTGTTATCGATGTTGGAATGCGGCAAGAGCATCTCAATTGCGAGGAAACTGCACAGTTCGTACGAAATGTTGCAAGAGTTCGGGGTATGGACTGAAACCGTGTTGCCAGATGGAAGTTGGCATTTTGTGGTACAGGACTGGAATGACTTACGATGATGTATAAAAATTACACATCAAGACAGTGCAAGATAATTCGATACAGGATAAGTAAAATGTATATAATCACAACTTGACAACAGCTCTGATACAGTCACCGGCGTGCATGTCGGCAAAAGCAGTGTTGATGTTGTCCAAATCGTGTCTGTGAGTGATAAATTGGTCAACTTTCAACTTACCATCCATGTAGTCCTGGACCAAACCTGGCAATTGCGATCTACCCTTGACACCTCCAAAGGCACAACCCTTCCATACTCTTCCGGTGACCAATTGGAATGGTCTAGTGGAGATCTCTTTGCCTGCGGCAGCGACTCCGATGACAATCGAGGTACCCCAACCTTTATGACAGGCTTCCAAGGCACTTCTCATGACTTGGACGTTTCCGGTACAGTCAAAGGTGTAGTCACATCCACCGTCGGTCAATTCGATCAACTTGTCAACGATAGTGACACCTTCTGGCAATTCTGTTGGGTTGACAAAGTCAGTAGCTCCGAAATCCTCGGCCCACTGCTTTTTGCTGCTGTTGATGTCTACAACGATGATTTTACCGGCTTTTTTCACCAGGGCACCTTGCACGACACTCAAACCGACACATCCAGCACCGAAAACGGCAATGTTGTCACCTGGGTGGATGTCAGCGGTGATCGTGGCAGCTCCGTAACCAGTGGTGATACCACATCCCAACAAACAGGTCCTGTCCATTGGAGCCTTTGGATCAACGGCAACTACAGAGATATCGGCAACTACGGTATACTGAGAGAACGTGGAACAGCCCATAAAGTGCAACAAGTCTTGACCTTTGCACTTGAATCTGGAAGTTCCGTCTGGCATGACACCTTTACCCTGAGTGGCTCTGATCTTGCCACACAAGTTGGTCTTGCCACTTTTACAGAATTTACACTCTTTACACTCTGGCGTATACAATGCCACGACATAGTCGCCGACTTTGACACTGGTGACACCTTCTCCGACACTTTCCACAATCCCGGCACCCTCGTGACCCAAGACAGCGGGGAAAGCTCCTTCTGGGTCTACCCCGCTCAAAGTGAACGCATCCGTGTGACAGACACCGGTGTGTTCGATCTTGATACGGACTTCGTGGGCTCTTGGTGGCAACACTTCGATTGTCTCGATAGACAACTCCTTACCGGCTTCCCAAGCAACGGCGGCTTTACAAGTGATGGTCTAGATTCCGTTAGTATTGTCGCTTGGTTTATCCATTTTCGATATCACTCACCTTTCCTTCAGTAGACATGTTCAATTCTGTTTGTCAATCGGTAAATGGCGAAGAGAATTAAAATCGGCAATTTCGATCCAATTTATATCGGTTCGTCTTGCTGAAAATTCCATCTTTGACAAGTTTCTGTCTTTTTGGTCCTGTCGCGCACGACTATTCTGCCTTGTAATTCTTATCTAGTTAGGGAAAAGTTATCCGGTCTGTGTAATTGGGAATGTCAAATGAGGGTGCGACTCAATTTGAGCCCTTTTGGTGCCAAGGTCAATAACGAGGCAGAAATGATGGGTTTTGCGTGTGAAATTTTACTTCACCGCTTGCTAGTTGCACTCAAAAACTGCTCAAATTCCACTATGAGAGGTGCTCTGTGACTACAAACGGTGCCAAATTCCCGCTATGCTGGGTCTCATATTATTAATCGCAAGAGTCCAGAGTTTGCAATGCACCCATGCGCGAGGCTGTTGCCGGTGTTGCTGCCGTTGAACTGGCCTTCCGGGAACGTGAAATTCCCCAGCTATATATTATGTCATCATTTTAGCACCGTAGCGGTTCCAGTACTAGTTAAACTTTCGCAGTCGGTGTTATTACTAAATGGGTAATCTAATATATCCGAGGGTCTTTTATCCGTGCAGGTTTCGGAGTTGTCGAGATCTGGGAGTTGAAATTAGTAATGGGGGGTTTCCACAAGAGACAGGTGTCGCTGGGCTGGGCTGGGCTAGCTGAGATGAGCAGGTGCACGCCCGCTGAGTATGCTCGTGGTTTTGGGTTTGACTGGCTTCTGTCGAACGGCTGAGAGTTCTCGGAATTAGGTTTGGTTTAAAGTACACGATATTTTCGCTAACGGATATTGTTTGACAAAATTCGCACTTACTCTTTGTTACAGGTCCACATCTACTTCGTTCTATTTGATTCTGGTGGTGGAACTGAAGCACTGCATGTACAAAAAGACATGTCCGTTCCTAGCTCGGCTCAACTTTCCATACCTATCAACTGGCTATATGACCTATTTGCTTTGAGTGCTAATGCAATTGGGGGTGCATGGATTCCACAGCAGCCTAATCCAGTAATCTCGTGCAAAAGCGATCGAGACAAAGTCTCATTCCAGCCTATAGACCAATTCTAGCCATTCACTTCCCCTTCTGCCCGATCTGGCCCTCTCAACCTATCCTCACCAGCCCACCCCAGCCATAACCCATCACCGAAAGGTCGTGCACAAACATCCACGAAATGCAAAAAAGTGGTACGTTAAGGCAACTATTGTTTTTAACTATTGCACGAAGCCACTTGAACACCACCGAAGAAATGCTCCCGAGACTTGTATTCAAACGATCGTACCATGCGGTTAGCCATGCGAACCCCGAGCTCGTGAACAACTTGTCAGGCAAAATTTTGGCCACGGCGTTGGAAAAATACGTGCCAACCTTTGGATTCAAAGAAGTGTCAGTGTTAAACGCCGCCAAGGACTTGAACTACCACTCTTCGTCTATATTATCGCTGTTTGAGACAGATTCAGTTTCCGCGTTGATCAACTACAACTTGAAATCGAAAAGACTACTGTTAAGCTCACACTATGAGCAACTGTTTGATGAAGACAAAGCGGTGATGATGAAGAATTTGATGACAACGAGATTGGAGGCCAACAAACCGATAATACCGCATTATTCCGAGCTGTTGAGCAGAATGATCTTGCCACAGAACATTGGCGCATCTTTGGACGAGTTGTTGAAATTGGCAGACGAGTTCCAGTACTTGTGCAATGATAGATCGAACGATTTCAGTTGGTATTCAAAGAGGCTTTCTGTGGCCATGGTTTACGTACAGAGCGAACTACACATGTTAAAAGGGGACGATTTCGGTAAGACTATAGCCTTCATGACGCGTCAATTGGACGAGATCGATAGGTTGGGGAATGCATATAACGATGTGGAAGAGTGGTCTGTGTTCCAAATGATGAGTCTTGTAAATTTGATCAAGTCGCAATTGGCAAGGGGATAGATGAGGATTTCAAGGATTTAACAATGTGGCTGATCAAGTCATCTCACTCAATTTGCACTCCCCGATGTGGCACTCACAGCCAGCGTCCTCACTTGTATAATTTTAGTCCTCAACTCTTCAAGACTCTTGTTCTTCTTTGCAATCTGGTCCTCCACTCTCTTGACTTCCCCCACGATGAACTCGATTCTCTTGTCAACGTTCAATTTGGCTTCGGTGAAATCCTGTTTCAACAACACCGGCCCCACCAATTTGTATACAGCTGATTCTTCTCCCTCTTCATTGGTCTTGTCGATACTCTCGAATTCCTGCTTCACCCCGAGGTTTTCTTGGTACTGTGTCTCCAATTTCTGTCTGGCTTGCATGAGTTCCTGCTGCAGCTGCTGTTCAGATGTGAACTCTTTTGAAAGGGATTCTAATTCAAGTGCCGACATTGGAGGTGATGGGATTGAAGGAGACGTTGATTTCCATTTTTCATTTTCAACTCTATTTTTCACGCTTTATTTTTCACGCTTTATTTTCATCTAGATCTTTTTTTCTATAGTGCCACTCAGTACCACTCGGTGCCACCCCTTAAAGTAACTGATTGCCCATCCATATTGCAAGCAGCTCACTAAATATGATTGTAAGCATCAAGCAGTTCTTCCTCCCATCAACCTTCCACCACTAACCCACTCAGATCAAACCTTGGACAGATCTACCCCCACCGAGACACATTCTCGAAGGAGAATCCGATGAAGAAGATCAAGAGGCACCAATTCCGGAAGTGAGTCTCCAATGGGTCACGCCACACGACCACGTGTTTGATTACCTTGTGATTGTGCCATCTACACTTGAAAAAGTCGTTTCAGCGATGGGGAAACCGCAGAAATTGGGACATGTAGTGGCAGAGTACCAAAGGGCAGAGTCAAAGCCTGAAAAGTACGATGAAGAAATACAGCTCTATGCCGAGGAAATCACGCTGAAAAAGCCTTTGAGACTCACAATACACAAGATTGATATACTGGGAGCGCGGAAATTGCTGCTCTTGGCGATCCCCTACGGTACAGACCACCTCTTGAACAACTTGATCGCCACACAGGTGGTTTCCAAGATTGCATACCGCGAATTGGTGGCCATTTCCGTCGATAACAAGTTGTCACGTGCCGGATACGTCACCAATATTGCCGACATCAGATCCGTTGACCCGCTTTTGCCATTGCAACCGCCAGACTACCTCAGCGATGCCATATGCTCGTTCATCTCCAGATCTGTCATGTTGAACAAGCAGACACTCGGGTTTCTGTCCAATGATACCATAAACGATCTCGTCGACGTGGTACATACATTGCTGGCGCATCTCGCATTACAAGATCCTCAGTACCTCGACAAAGCGCTCAAGATCTTGAGCTACGGAGCTGCCACCAGTGGTCTCTATGTATAGTGCTATTATTGACACAGTGAAAAATCCCATCTCATCTTCTGCCATTTCGTTTAGATTTTTTGCAGGAAAATTTTTTTCCAGACAAAAAATTTTTCAAGTGTAAAGCTGATACAGCGGTAATCATCATCTGTATCAGTTGTACCATATAGCACAGATGGCTGATTATTTACTTTTCGAAGAGGCTACTGGGTACGCCATCTTCAAGGTCAAGTTACAACAGGATGACATTGGATCAAGATTGAAAGAGGTCCAGGAAGCTGCTACTGATTTGGGAAGATTTAGCAAATTGGTCGAGTTGGTTTCGTTCGCCCCTTTCAAAGGTGCCGCCCAAGCTTTGGAAAATGCCAATGAGATCTCTGAAGGTTTGGTCTCCGACTACTTGAAAAGCGTCTTGGAGTTGAACTTGCCAAAACTGTCCAAGAAGTCAAAGATCACCTTGGGTATCTCTGACAGAAATTTGGGTCCTTCGATCAAAGATGCCTTCCCCTATGTGGACTCTGTCTCCAACGAAGTGGTCCAGGATTTGTTGCGTGGTATCAGAAACTTTGGTGACAAGTTGTTGAAAGACTTGCAAGAAGGTGACAACGAAAGAGCACAGTTGGGTTTGGGTCATGCTTACTCTAGAGCCAAGGTCAAGTTCAGTGTCCAAAAGAACGACAACCACATTATCCAGCTGATCGCCTTGTTGGACCAGTTGGACAAAGACATCAACACTTTTGCCATGAGAGTCAAGGAGTGGTACGGATGGCATTTCCCTGAATTGGCCAAGATTGTCCCAGACAACTACCAATTCGCATCTTTAGTGGTCCACATCCAGGATAAAGCCTCTTTGAACGACGATTCGTTGCACGACTTGGCCGCCATCTTGAACGAAGATGCCGGTGTTGCGCAAAGAGTCATCGAGCTGGCCAGAATCTCCATGGGTCAAGACATCAGTGAGCAGGACATGAACAACGTTTTGACATTTGCCAAGAGAACCATCTCCATCTCGGATTACAGAAAGAATTTGTACAAGTACTTGACAGACAAGATGCACACGGTTGCTCCTAACTTGTCGGAGTTGATTGGAGAAGTTGTCGGAGCCAGATTGATTTCGCATGCTGGTTCTTTGACCAACTTGTCCAAGCAAGCTGCCTCTACAGTCCAGATCTTGGGTGCCGAAAAGGCCTTGTTCAGAGCCTTGAAGACCAAGGGAAACACTCCAAAATATGGTTTGATCTACCACTCGTCGTTTATCGGCAGGGCCTCCGCCAAGAACAAGGGAAGAATCTCGAGATACTTGGCCAACAAGTGTTCTATTGCTTCCAGAATCGACAACTACAGTGATGAGCCATCTAATGTGTTTGGAACCGTCTTGAAGAAACAGGTTGAGGACAGATTACTGTTCTACGACACCGGAAAGTCGCCAATGAAGAACGCCGACGCCATCAAGGAAGCCTTGCTGTTGAACGGAGTCAGCGGTGGTGACTTGGTTGAAGATGCTCCAGTTGAAAAGAAGGAGAAGAAGGAAAAGAAAGACAAGAAGGAGAAGAAAGAAAAGAAAGACAAGAAGGAGAAGAAAGAAAAGAAGGAGAAGAAGAGAAAGTCCGATGACGGTGAAGAGAGTCCAAAGAAGAAGAAGAAGAAGTCCAAGGACTGATTTCATTTTCTATACTAGCATTCTCTGTATTTTTAGACCGTTTTCCTCTCATGATTCTACCTATTTAGTCAGTAGACAATCTTACATATATAATTGGGTACCTCTGTGTTTTATTCTCATAGTAGTGAACAGCTGAATGACTGGTTTTTACTTCTATTTTAGTCCTTTTACCATAATCTGCCTATTTAGCTCAAGTCGGTAGATTTTACATGTATTATTAGATAATTCTGTGTTTATTCCTCTTTCTTAACCCTTGCCAGAATCTTGGCCTGAGTCTCAGCGTCGTAAGAATCATTTCCGAGAAATAGGTCCACCAGAACGAAGGGATCCCCAGCTAAAAATCTTGGTAATTTGTACCTGGTTAACCAAATTCTTCTCACATCTTGGAGCTTCTTTCTCCTGGCAGCAGGATCTCTCATGAAATCTGGTCTTGACTCATCGTAAGAACACAGCATGTGCTGTTTTGCACAGTTTCTACATGCAGGTTTCGTCTCATCACACTTTTTGTGCTTTAATCTGCAAACCCAGCACCCAACAGTTGATCTGAGCTTGATTTTTCTCCGTTTGTTCTTATTCTTCCTCTTTGACTTCTGTTTTACAGTTCCACGTAAAGGCGGTTCATAATTAGACTCCTTTTGCTCAGTGTACTCTTGGGGCTTCCTTCTAGCTGATCTCTCCACCGACAAAATGTTATCCAAATTGATAGAAGAGGGTAATTTCAAGTGTTCGTGCTCAATTTTGACATTTGGTGAAGATTTAATAATCGACTGGAAGTGTATATCGGGTGTCTCACTACGAGATTGGAAAAATTCCGCATCCGCGTCAGAGCCATCTTTTGGGCTGCGTGGCATGTCCCGGGGTTCTGGAGCCATGAGTAAGCACCAATCGCTGTCGGAATCGATTTCAGATGGGGGTTCGTACCCAAAATTTGAAAGCAGCAGATCCTCGGGGAATTGAACCAATTGTAGAGATCTCACGGTGTCTGTATCATTTCCAAGGATATCGTCTGCAATCTCTTCAAGATCTGCCTCGTCTAGATTTGCCATACCTATATCTATAATTATATCTGTCCTCAACTCGTACATAGTGCTTGAAAGCCACTCAGTCAGTACTGGAAGCACAAAGGAAGTATAAACAACCATCGCCCAGAGATCCTGTATGTCATTTATCTATAGACCTTGCAATCATTTATTTGTGACTACTCACATCTGACTTGTCTGAGTCCTGTAGACGAAACTGATCTATCACCCCTCTGATAAAAGGTCGTGCAACTTATCCCAATTTTCCCAAAGCGGACAGCCGAGTAACGGGACCCGAAATCCACAACGTTTCTAGAACAGAGAGAACCCCGGTTGGAAGCCGAGCACATGCACTATCGTGTCACGACACGGATGTCGGGTTGACCGTTGAATAGTGGCGATGATTTGCACACAAAGGGGTATTTTAGAACCAGCCAGGCAAAGCCGCAATACACGACTAAAATGCACCATCTGGAGGGGGCTAAATAGAAATCAATTTCCCCTTTGGGAAAAAATGGCAATTTTTGATCGATGATTTAAAAATAGATCTCGAGCAGACCAAGCCATGCAGGAGCAGCGACTTTTTTGGTGTATGGCCCGGAAGTATAAATACTCAGTAGAGGTAGATGTAGTATTGATCTGCTGAATCAAGCTTTCACACATAATGATAACCAGCCTCAAACAGACCTTGCTCACAGTGTTACTGGCTACGGCAGCTCAAGGTGCCACGACGACAAGTTGCAACCCATTATCTGCGACTTGCTCAGCAGATACGGCCTTGGCCACTGCGTATGCCGAGGATTTCTCGACAAACTCGACACATTTCGAGACATATCACTATGGAGACAGAATTAGTTACACCGACGATGGATTGAAATTGACCTTGGCTGAGAGATATGATAACCCCTCGCTCGTGTCGACAGAGTACATTTTGTTCGGAAGAGTCGAGGCCTTGGTGAAGAGCGCGAACGGAACAGGAATCATCTCCACAATTTACTTGCAAAGTGATGTGGAAGATGAAATCGACTGGGAATGGTTTGGGGGTGATGGCACTCAGGTAGCGACAGATTTTTTTAGGAAAGGAGACACGACCGATTACGATAGGGGTACATATTACTCTATGGAGAGTGATCCAAGGACGGCGTTCCACAATTACACCATTGACTGGACTGAAGAAGCCATTACATGGTACGTTGACGGAACTGTTGCAAGGACATTGAAAAACACCACGAGCGAGGGATATCCACAGACTCCGTCGAGAATTTTTATTGGGTTGTGGGCTGGAGGGGATGCATCCAACGATGAAGGCACTATTGAGTGGGCCGGGGGCTCTACCGATTACGACGATGCCCCATTCTATATGTACATTAAAGATCTCGTAGTTTCGGATTATTCCACCGGCACGAGCTACTCTTACTCGGACACCACTGGTGACTTGAGCTCTATTGAAGCCAAAGACGGTTCTGTCTATGGCAGGTCCAGCGAAGGTGCCGAGGAGTTTGACGAGTTGGTGAATGGGGGAACGCTTTCAGATGCCAAGACTTCGCTGAAAAGCAGTTCCAGCAGTTCCAGTAGCTCTAAGAGCAGTACTAAAGGCTCCAAAAGCAGCACCAAGAGTTCTAAGAGCTCAAACTCGAAAGCCAGTTCTAAGACTGAATCTGTTTCTGCCACTGCTACTCACTCTTCATCTGTAAAGCTCACCTCTGCAACTGCTTCTGCTTCTGCTACCGGCTCATCTTTCGAGAGTCTTGCTGCTGAGGACAAGACCGAAGACACTGACAGTGCCACGACATCTTCTGGCTCTGATTCATCGCTGACAGAATCGTCCAGTGTGGGCACGAGCTCTGCCAGTGCCTCTTCAACCTCCACAGGTGGAGCCTCTGGAATGCACAGCCAATTCCACCCTCTGTTGGTGGGTATCACCGTGGTGCCTTTGGTGCTCGTTGGCCTCTTATGAATAGATTTTGCTACAGCTTAAACTGAAATGACCATATATACATTCAAAATATGATAGTAAAAGATAGAATAAATTATGTGATCGTAAAGATAAATCCAGAAATCCACTTGAGCAGCAGACACTAAAGATTTCATCCAAGCACCGTACACCCAACTCAAAAAGGTGTGGTTGCCCAATTTTAAAATCCTAATCAATGCAGCCCAGCTAACCCCCAAAATTAACCCCCCGGGATAAAAAAATAAATAAAAATTTCAGCGACAATATGCCATCAAGCCTGAGCAGCCAACTCCTCCAACAACTTGAAATTACGTTTTTGAATCGAACCGTTACCCGGCAAGACAGTAGAGCCGAGCAAGTAATTGTCAACTTCACGAGCACACTGTCTACCCTCTTGGATACCCCAGACGACCAAAGATTGGCCACGTCTACAGTCACCAGCGGCAAACAAGTTGTCGTCTGGCGAGACACGGTATCCGGTCGGGTTAGAGGTGGCAATTGTACCACGAGGAGTACGTGGGGCCAAATTTTCAGCCTCTGGTCCTACGAAACCCATCGACAACAAGACAACATCAGCTGGGAAGAACTCTTCAGAGCCAGCAACTTCGGCCATCTGCCAGGCTCCACTCTCGGATTTCTTCCACTCGACTCTGACGGTCTTGATACCCTTTACGTTACCCTCTCCGTCGTCTACAAACTCTTTCGAGAGAATACAGTACTCTCTTGGATCCTTTCCATAGTGGTCAGCGACTTCAGCGTGACCGTAGTCGACTCTGAAGATTCTTGGCCACTGTGGCCAAGGGTTGTCCTTGGCACGTGCAGCTGGAGGATGTGGCAACAACTCGAAGTTGGTGACAGATTTCAGCCCATGACGAGTGGCAGTTCCCAAACAATCGTTACCGGTGTCACCTCCACCGATGACAATCACGTGCTTGCCCTCCAACTGTTCTCTGATTTCTGGCAAGTTGTCGTCCAACAACAGCTGGGTGTTGGATTTCAACAACTGCATGGCAAAGTTGATGTTGTTCAAGCCACGGCCTGGAATTCTCAAGTCTCTGGCAATAGTGGATCCAACTGTGAAGACAACAGCATCGTGGTGCTCTTTCAACTCCTCTACAGTGATATCTTCGCCTACAGTGGTGTTGCAGATGAATTCTACACCTTCAGCAGCCAACAAATCAGTTCTACGCTTGACAATGCGCTTGTCCAACTTCATGTTTGGAATTCCGTACATCAACAACCCACCTGGTCTGTCTGCTCTCTCGTAGAGAGTCACCTTGTGACCAGCTCTGTTCAACTGGTCAGCACAGGCTAAACCAGCTGGTCCAGATCCCACAACAGCTACAGATTTGCCAGTGCGTATCAGTGGAGGAGTAGGCTTGATCCAGCCCTGCTCAAAACCGTGGTCAATGATGGCTGCTTCTACGGATTTGATACCCACTGGGTCTTCGTTGATACCCAAGACACAGGCTCCTTCACATGGAGCAGGACAGATCCTTCCTGTGAATTCCGGGAAGTTGTTGGTCATCAACAATCTCTGCAAGGCGTCGAACCAGCGGTCTTTGAACACCAACTCGTTCCATTTTGGAATGACGTTCGAGATCGGACATCCGTTGTCGGAGGTACAGAACGGCACTCCACAGTCCATACAACGGGCAGTTTGGTAGGTCAAGTCTTCTTTAGTAAGACGGGTAGACAACTCGTTCCAGTCCTTGGCTCTGTCTTTAGTTGGTCTGTATTTTTCAGCACGACGTTTGTACTTCATGAAACCACGGACCTTGTCCAAATTCTTGGCTCTCTTTCCCTCGGCGGAGACGTCCAAGATGGTGTCTTCGAGATCCAACACTTTCGGTTCGTGCGAGGCGGATTTCGACGAGATCACCAACTTGCCCTTCTTGTTCTTCAAGATCTCGCCGTTGGTGATATCCAGCTCTGGATCCTCTTTGATGGAGTTCAAGAAGGTGCTCACTTCCTTCTTCTTAGCCAACTCCTTCTGCTGCTTCTCCTCTTCCAACACCTTCTTGTAGTCCGTTGGAAGCACCTTGACGAATCTAGGCAAGATCCGGTTGAAGTCGTTCAAAACACGGCCGGCGATCTCCGAGCCCGTGTAGTGACGGTGGTCCTCAATCAAGCCGCGCAAAAATGCGATTTCTACTGGATCTGTTACCTGCAACAACTCTACAGTACCACTGTTGACCTTGGTCTCAAACTCCTGGCCAATGTCCAACACATATGCGATACCTCCGGACATTCCTGCGGCAAAGTTGCGGCCCGTCGTGCCCAAGACAACGACACGGCCTCCGGTCATGTACTCACATCCGTGGTCACCACAACCTTCGACAACAGCAGTGGCTCCAGAATTCCGCACGGCAAAACGCTCTGCGGCGATACCGCGGATGAACGCAGTACCTAAAGTGGCTCCGTAGAGACAAGTATTACCGATAATGATATTCTCTTCGGCTTTGAACTTGGAGTCCTTTGGTGGGTACACGATAAGACGACCTCCGGACAAAGACTTGCCGAAATAGTCGTTGGTATCTCCGGTCAACTCCAAGGTGATACCTGGGGCCAAAAATGCACCAAAAGACTGTCCGGCACTGCCCTTGACGTTCACGTGGACAGTGTCGTGCGGTAATCCGGCCTCGCCAAACTTCTTTGATACTCTGTACGACAACGTCGCACCCAAGGCTCTGTCTGTGTTGATGATGTCACAGTCGATCGTCACCGGTAAACCCTTCTCCAAGGTGACTTCAGCCTCGTCCACTAACTTGTTGTCGAGACGCACGTGCAAACGGTGGTCCTGTTTCTTAATACAGCGGGTAGCTACGCCTGGTCTGATGGTGTGGGCTGGGGTCAAGATAGGTGACAAGTCAATGTTAGCGTTCTTGGTGGTGCGCAAGTCGTCACGCACACGCAACTTCTCCGCTCTACCCACCATCTCGTCAATTGTTCTGAATCCCAACTGCAGCATGATCGTCCGCAACTCGTTCGAGATGTAGTAGAACAAGTTGATCACGTGCTCTGGAGTTCCCTCGAATTTCCGTCTCAATTCCGGGTCCTGTGTCGCAATACCGACTGGACATGCGCCGGTGTGGCACTTCTTCATCATGATACAACCGAGAGAGAGCAATGGCAACGTGGCCAAACAGTACTCTTCGGCACCGAGCAAACACGCAATGGCAATATCACGGCCGGTTCTCAAGTTTCCATCGGTCTGCACAGCGACTCTGCCACGCAAATCGTTCAACACCAACGTCTGGTGCGTCTCGGCAAGCCCCAATTCCCATGGCAAACCGGCGTACTTGATAGACGACCATCTGGCAGCCCCGGTTCCTCCGTCATGGCCCGAGATCAAGATGTGGTCGGCCTTTGCTTTAGCGACGCCGGAAGCAATGATTCCGACACCAACCTCCGACACCAACTTGACAGAAACACGTGCACGCGGATTGGCACACTTCAAATCGTAGATCAACTGCTTTAAGTCCTCAATCGAGTAGATGTCGTGGTGGGGAGGAGGTGAGATCAACCCGACACTTGGTGTAGAGTGTCTGGTTTTGGCAATCTCGCGCGACACTTTATGGCCCGGCAACTCTCCACCTTCACCGGGTTTAGCACCCTGGGCCATCTTGATCTGCAACTCGTCGGCATCGGCTAAATAGTAAGATGTGACACCGAATCTTCCGGAAGCCACTTGCTTGATAGCTGAGCGCATCGTGTCACCGTTGGCGTTCACTGACGAACGTTCTGGATCTTCTCCACCTTCTCCAGTATTGGATTTCGCACCCAATCTGTTCATGGCAACAGCCAAAGTCGAATGGGCCTCCATAGAGATGGACCCGTACGACATGGCCCCGGTAGCGAAACGTCTGACAATCTCCGTCCACGGCTCCACTTGGTCAATTGGTACAGCTGTAGATCCGGCAAAATCAAAGTCCAACAACCCACGCAATGTGCACGACTTGATGGCATCGTACTCTTTCTTCGAGTACAGCTCGTACAGTTTCTCGTTCTTGTTTCTCACAGCATCCTGGATGTTGGCGATCGCTACTGGCTCGTTTACATGTGCTTCTCCGCCGTCTCTCCAGTGGTATTCTCCAGTTTCCGGCAACCCGATCTGGGCTACAGATTTACGCGATGGATATCCCAACTCGTGGAACGAGAACAGGTCCTGGGCGATGTACTCAAAAGTGACACCCTTGATTCTGGACGCCGTCCCGGCAAAACACTTGTCAATGACGGAGTTGTCGACTCCAAGAGCTTCAAAGATCTGAGCTCCTTTGTAAGAGGCCAACGTCGAGATACCCATCTTGGACATCGTCTTCAAGATACCTCCGTCTATAGAATGCTTGTAGTTGTCAATGACCTGGGCATCTGTCAACGTGTCTCTGATCAAGCCCTCGTGGTTCATGCGTAACAACGTCTCCATGGCCAAGTACGGGTTGATGGCATCGGCTCCGTAGCCCAACAACACACAGATGTGGTGCACTTCTCTGGCCTCGGCAGTCTCTACAATCAAGGCCACTTTAGACCGCAACTTCTGTCTCACCAAATGGTGGTGCACGGCTCCGATGGCGATCAAGGCACTGATCGAGACACGGTCCTGGCCGACACCCCGGTCAGTCAACGTGATGATCTGGTGGTTCTCGGCGATCAGTTCTGTGGCCTCTTCACAGACCCGGTCAATGGCCTCGGTATAGCCTCCCAAGCCCTCTGATTTGTCAAATGTGATATCGATGGTGGCTGACGACCACTTAGGGTACACTTTTGAGATGTGTTTCAAGGCATTAAACTCTTCAATGGTCAAGATAGGAGATGGCATCAACAATCTGTTACATTGCTCCGGTTTCATCTCCAAGATGTTGCCCTGTGGTCCGATATAGCACTCCAACGACATGACAATCTCCTCTCTGATCGGGTCAATTGGAGGGTTAGTGACCTGCGCAAACAACTGTCTGAAGTACTCGTACAACAACTTCGGCTGCTCCGACAAGCACAGCAACGCCGAGTCGTTACCCATGGACCCCAACAGCTCTTTACCGTCCTGGGCCATCGGGGCCAACAACAACAACAACTGCTCGTGCGAGTATCCAAAGGCCTTGAGCCGCTGGTCCAGCTGGACCGAGATATCGGCCAACACCGGTGCTAATTCCGCCTTGGCGATGCTCTTGGTCTCCAATTTCGTGAACAACTCGGGCATCGTGATGATGTTGGCGAGCAACCAGCTCTTGAAGTCGACTCTGCTGGCAACGTTGTTCTTCAATTCACGGTCATCGACGATCCGGCCCTCTTTGGTGTCCACCAACAACATCCGGCCCGGTTGCAACCGGCCCTTCTGGACGATACGTTCCGGGTCGATCGGAATAACACCAACCTCCGAGGCACAAATGATTCGGTCGTCGTCGGTGACGTAGTATCTACAAGGTCTTAAACCGTTACGGTCCAAATTGGCTCCACAGTACCGGCCATCGGCAAAGGTGAACAAAGCTGGGCCGTCCCAGGGCTCCGAAAGACACGCAGCCCATTCATAGAACAGCTTTCTCTTTGGGTCGATATTTGGGTTGTTCTGCCAGGCTTCTGGCACCAACACCATGATAGCTTCAGGCAACGACAATACACCGTTGATCACCAACAACTCCAAGACATTATCCAAGGCCAGCGAATCAGAACCACCCTCTTCGATAATCGGATACAACTTGTCCAATTCGTCGCCAAACAACTTGGATGCCATCACACCTTCTCTGGCACGCATCCAGTTCTTGTTACCTCTCAAGGTGTTTATCTCACCGTTATGTGCGGCCCATCTCAAAGGCTGGGCTCTGTCCCAAGACGGGAACGTGTTGGTGGAGAATCTCGAGTGCACAAGGGCAAAATGTGCCTCAAAATCCGCATTCACCAAGTCGTGGTAGTAATTGTACACCTGCAGAGGCACCAACTGACCTTTGTACACGATGTTTTTGGTAGAGAGCGAGCAGATGTAAAACCAGTTGTGCAATCCAATGGTGTGTGTGGACTGTTTGCGCAATATATACAACTGTCTCTCGAATTTCTTGGCATATTTGGACTCGAATTCGTCGTCCTCAATCAAAACTGGCGTGGTTTCAGCGCCGTAGGCCTCCTCCAACACCACTACAGGTTGCAAGATCAAAGGCTCTCTGGACAACGCCAGAGGGCCCAAGATCGTCGAGTCGTGTGGTACACGACGCCATCCCAACACTCTCAAGCCCAAAGACTTGGCAATATTCTCAAAAGTGGACCGGGATCTCTCAAAGACAACGTCGTCGTTCTTGAAGAAAACGTTTCCCACGGCATATTGGCCCATGGCGGGCAATTGAACGTTGCAAAAATACGCAAATTCACGTTTCATAAACTTGTGCGGAATAGACGTCATCACTCCGGCTCCGTCTCCGTCTCTAGCATCCGAGCCCACGGCTCCTCTGTGCGTCATGTTACACAATAAGTACCGGGCATCCGAGACAATCTTGTGCGAGACAGCGCCCTTGATATTACAGGCAAATCCGACACCACAGGCATCTTTCTCCAATTCAGGGTTGTACAACCCCTTGGCCGTAGGTAAAGTTGACGCCCATGATTTGTTAGTAGGGGTTTCGTCGTACTCGTAGACAGAGTACTGTTCTTTTTGATCTTTCTGTTCTTTAGACATTGGAAGGGAGAAATTGGAATGATTTGGAATGGATATGAAGTGAATTGAAATGGAAAAGGATAGTGGGTTAAGGGTTAATGGGCGGTAACAAGTATTTGTTTGAGTTGAGTTGTTTACTTGTTGACTTGTTGAGTATTTGAGTTGTTCAGTCACTTGTACCGCTGAAATCCGTTTGATCCACTTCTGATTATCCAATTGTCCAATGGTCTGATGGATCAGTTATTGTGCAATTCAAGGTATATATAGTCAGTCATCTATTCAAGAGAGGAAAATTTTTTTCACAACATTGATGGAGGAAAAGTGGTGATAAAAAAATACAAACTTCTCCGCTTTTTCGCTTTATCAGCTTCCAATCAGAATTGTTTGAAATGTAACACGGGTGTATTGGGGGTGGTTATTGTGAGTGCTGGGCTGGAGTTGTTGAGAAGAGTAATTCGTGAGCTGGTAAAGCCCGTGTGTTGGTGAGCTGGATCAGGCTGGCCTGGTGGTGTGCCAGGATGATTGGGTTGAGAGTTGGACATCTGCTTCTTGCTTTCCCACCGCTCAACTCCGCGGTCTTCTATCGCTGTCTATTCGTATCTGATATTTCTTATCGCCCTCTATCTTCTCCGAGTCAGAAAAAATTCTCCGTTTTTTTTCACCCTCATCTCAGTGACTGCACTAAACATGTGCATTCAGCAAGTTACAGCACTGCTATTTACACCTGGCAGCTGTGCATACTATCCACTTATTTACTTTGTTCTTTTAGTCTTTTCTTGGTTCCAACTTTTCTGTATACTATTCACAGAGTCTTTGCTATACTACGCAGACTAGTCTATCTCTCAAAGCTCTATTCTACTCTTTTATCTCTCTTGCCGTTTTCTATACTCTACTCTTTTTTCAACTCTACTTTCTTCTCAACTCTAGTCCTCTCTTCTCTACTGTATTATTCTAACACCCTACTCTACTTTACTCTACTCTACCAACATATCTACCACTATATCGACCACTGTATCGACCACTGTATCGACCACTGTATCCACTATATACCACTATGTCCACCACTTTCCACCGCCTTATCCACCCTTCTTTCCTCACCTTCGCAGCGAAAAATTTTCCTCTCTCTTCATCTCCGACTTCGTCTCTCCAACTCCCCAGAGCCTATCTGCAAATGATTACCAAATTCATACAAAGATAACGATCTAATCCGGAGAAGAATCTGTTATTTTTTTCTCCTCGGGCGGTTTTCGCCGTAGTTCTTTGATCAAAATACATCGGGACACCGATATCGGAAGCTCTAATTAATACTATTTATTTTTTCCTAACAAAAAGGGGGCGTTTGAAATTATTCTTCATCTTCCCATTCTCCCTCTTCCTCTTCCTCTTCCTCGTCGTTATCGATCCCGGTCTCCACTTCCAACACCTTCTCGTTCTCATCGTTCTCGTACTTGTTGACTATCCTGCTCTCGCGGCCAATCTCTTGGGCCTGCTGCCTCAGCTGTTTCTTCAAACTCTTCAACTCTTGTCTAAAAGAGCTCTTGACACTTCTGTTGCTGAAACAGTCCCACATCTTCAACCCACCAGTGACACCCCCAATGACAATATTACCACAAACTTCAAGATCCGGCGCAAATGACGCACTCAAGACGTTGCCACATCCGAAATCTCTGCTGAGCAACATGGACGGTTTCAGCTGCTGCGATATTTTCCACACTTTGGTCTGTTTCTCCCCCATGGCTCCCGTCACGAGCAAGCCGTCAATGAAAGAGTTCAGTTCAAGTGTGGAGATCCCAGCATCGTGTGCATGCAACGTCCACACGGGTTTCGACTCCATCTTGGCATCGAAACAGTAAATGTTTCCCCTATCGGTACCGGCATATATCAACGAATTCAAGCCGAATTTCACGATTTCCACGTCCTCGCCGTCACTGACTCTGTAATTTTTGGTCATCTTATCCAAATCGTTGACTCTGACATCTGTCAACGCCAGCGAGGCATCGTAACCTCCAGTCAACAAGATAGAAGCATCTTCGTGGTACCACTGCGATGACGATACCTGTTTCGAGTGGTGCACATGGTTCAATGATCTCACCAGTTGCTCAGTGGTTAAGTCCCAAAGCTTCACTGTCAGATCTGCAGATGTCGACAGCAAAATCGATCTGTGCACTTTGTTATGTGCCAACGATAGTACGGCATCTGTGTGGTGTGTCGTTACATGGGTGCTCTTCTTCTTCTTTTTTTTCTTGGACAGCCCCAGTTCGCCCAAAATGATGTCTGGGAACGACTTATCGGTGTAGTCCAAGTTCCAGATCTCGATGGTCGGGTCGAAAGTACCCACGGCAGCGAAATTTCCGATCGTATCGTCCAGGTTTGAAACATCACCGGATTTAGGGTTGAAATTGATCCACTCAACACAAAGTGGGAACGCAGGAAGCATCATGTCATGGTGCACATACAAACTCCCCTCTCTGACTTCTTGGTCGTCCTGCCCGTCGTCGTAAACGTACACGTCCAAATACGAGACGTCGTCTTCGGTTCTAGTAGCCAAAACCAAATTGTCCGTTGGGTATATCTGCAACTCCTCCTTCTCTTCTTGGTCGTCTTTTTCCGTCGGCAATGAGATGTACGCATCGTCACCCTCTTTTTCATGGAATTTGGCCTCGGAGTTCAGCAACCCCGGGAACATGTGCAAAGCCGAACCTTCATCGGCTTCTACCTCTTCATCATAGTGCTCTAAATCATACTCTTTCAAGTCGTCATCGATCTCGATCTGGTCTCTCAAGGCGCCATGCTCTTGTTCAACAGATGCCAATGACGTCTTCAGATCAGAGATCTGCAAGTTTGCCATCTCCGCAAGCCGGTCCAATTCCTCCTCGGTAGCCTCGTATTTCTCCGGAAACTCCTTTGCGAATCCCCTTGGGACCCAGATGCTCGAGGAAATCATGGTGTGTGTAGTGCAATGATCAGTCGATGCTCTTCTCTCTCTTCTCTTCTCAAGTGAAAAAAATTTGCAATAAAAAAAAAATTTTAACAATGTGCCCGATCGGGCATACTGGGGCTGTGAGAGGGGACGATGAAAAATCGATTCGGTACAACTTTTTGTAAAGTGGGCGGTAGTGGAACACTTAGCGAGATGTCGGATCAAAAGGATGGCAAACAGAAGAAAATCGAGGACTTGTTGCGGTTGTTGCTGATGGGCACCGAATTGACCAAAGAACAGACAAAGGAAATGAAAGATTACAAGTTCTGGAAGACACAACCTGTTCCTAGTTTTGACGAAAACATCACAAAAGAAGGTCCAATAGAAGCGTTGAAAAGTCCCGACGATATCCCAGATAAGCCATTTCCGTTGTTGTCGGATTTTGAGTGGTACGAATTGGACTTGAACAACAAGGAAGAGTTGAACGATTTGTACCAGTTGTTGCACGAGCATTACGTGGAGGACAAAGATGCCACTTTCAGGTTCAATTACCCGCTGGGATTCTGCGAATGGGGCTTGAAGCCTCCAGGATGGTTGAAAGAGTGGCACGTGGGCATCAGAGTGAAATCTACAAAGAAATTGGTGGCATTTATCAGTGCTATTCCGGTGACGTTAAAAGTCCACGACAAGAAGATCAAGAGTGTCGAGATCAACTTCTTGGTGGTGCATAAGCAGTTGAGATCCAAGAGATTGGCCCCGGTTTTGATCAAGGAGATCACCAGAAGAGTAAATAAACATGATATTTGGCAGCTGTTGTACACTGCCGGTGTCGTTTTACCGTCACCTATCTCTGTGTGTCGTTATAACCACAGACCGATCAACTGGTCCAAACTTTACGACGTTGGGTTCTCGCATCTCCCACAAAATGCGACAAAACTGCAAATGGTGGCCAAATATCTGTTACCAAACGAGACCAAAGTGGCCAATTTGCGGAAATTGGAGCTGAAGGATGTCGGAAAGGTGTTTGAATTGTTCACTGAGTACCAGAAGAGATTTGAAATCGTTCAAGAATTCACCGTTGAAGAATTTGGCCATTGGGTCTGCGGAAAAGAGTCTGTAATCCAGTCGTATGTAGTGGAGACTGAGGAAGGCCGTATCACTGACTTTTTTTCGTTCTTCTTGCTTCCTTTCACCGTGCTCAACAACAGCCAACATGACCAGTTGAACATTGCATACTTGTTTTACTATGCGACAGAGTCCAAAAACTCGCAACTGAGATTGACAGAATTGATCAACGATGCTTTGGTCATTGCCAAGGGCTTGAATATCGACGTTTTCAATGCCTTGACGTCGCAGGAGAACAATTTGTTTTTGAAACCGTTGAAATTCAGCCAAGGTGACGGGTTTTTGAATTTTTACTTGTTCAACTACAGATGTAGACAGATCGGAGGGGGTATTGATAAGGAGACGAAAGAAAATACGTTTGATCAGCCAAGTGGTGTCGGTGTAGTGTTGTTGTGATGGCATAAGTAGCATAAGTAGATCATTGCAGAAGATGTAAATAAACATTTATCATAAAAACACATGCAAATGTACTTATCACACTCAAAAGGTATAAGCACTTACACACATCCAACTACACTTAAAACTTTTAAAATCACCTATGTACACTTATGTACACCTGATATCCACATACCTACCAATACCTACCCACCAATACCTACCTATCAATACCTACCAATACCTACCTACCTACCAATACCCAATACATATTACCTCATACCCAATACCTAATACCTAATACCTAATACCTAATACCTAATACCTAATACCTAATACCTAATACCTAATACCTAATACCTAATACCTAATACCTAATACCTAATACCTAATACCTAATATATATCCAATACCTTGAAACACCTACAAATAATCTCAGACACTACCAAGTGCCCAAAACACCCAAAACATCAATAATACTAATAATATAGTGGATTGTTACATAAACATACAAAAATTACAAACTCATACAAGACATAGACATAAAAAACTACTTGAACAAGTTCTTCACCTTCTTCAACAAACCCGGTTTGCCGTCATTCTCGGTGCTTTCATCACCTTCAAACTCCTCAGAGATCTTGCGTGATTTCATGTTACCGTAGCCTCCTCTTCCGGTGGAGTACACCGGCTGGATCTGGGACGAATTGGAGACTGTAGGCTGCAACAGAGGTGGCGCAGGTGGCGTCGAAGTGTGGATAAGATTCAGTTGGCCTCCTCTGCCTGTGCTCAAGATGTAATTTCCATCTCTGTCGTGGCTATAAGTAGCAGTCAACTGCTCTTGGGTGGACTTCTGTGGCTTGAGTTCAGGTGATTTGGCATTGGTGATGTTACCTTTACCGCCTCTTCCCGTGGAGTAATATTGTTGTTGTTGTCCTTGTTCTGCCATTATGTGATGGATCTCTGATGATTCTAAAGCTCAGATCGTTCTACCGCTCTATTGATGAGTTCGAGTATAATTCAAATGACAGCTTCAAATTTTTTTTAATTGTGGTAAATATTTTTTTGGCACTTTTTTAGCACTTTTTCACTTAGCGTTGGCTCATCGCAGATGAATGACTACAATGTATGATCAGAGAAAAAAAATTGTGCATTGAAAATTTATTGAATTGACTGAAAATTTCACGGCATGGCATTAGATCAGATGATGCGGGACATGGGGGATTCTGTTGTCGAGAAACTCTTGCAGAAACTCGGTCATCTCAAAGATATCATCTATTGCGTCAAACTTGTGGAGGAGTGACTCCATCAGCTGGATCTGGAACAGAAATAATTTGTAAGTGAGGGTGCCAGAAGGGGGTAATTTTTTCAAGTGTGGTAGTTTGTATGAAAAGTAATTTCTGACAAATTCGAGGAACAGTTTGATGACCTGCTCGACTTGGTCGTTTTCCAAGGAGTCCATCAACAGCAGCAGGTCTGTGACATCTTGGCCACGGTACTGGAATCGCAGAGACTGCACAAATTGTGGATTGATAAAGTCTTGGCTCAAGTCTGCTTCCTGCTCTAGTTGCACCAGTCCGATTTCGGTAGCGGACAACTCTAGTCCTTCTAAAAACAGCAAAAACGTGAACGACTCAAACATGTTGATCTTCTGGAATGACAGCATATCGTTCTCTAAATTCACCAACAATTGTAAGTTGGGGAGATTCTGGAAGTATTTCCCGAAAAGGTACACTTTTCGGTAGTGTTCCCATAAATAGTCTCTATCAATACAGATTTCTAGCGATTTCAACACCTCCCCGGTCTCAGGTACGAACCCGTAGAGGAATGCGAACTTTTTCAAGTCCTCGTAAGGTGTGTAGCTGATAAAAACCTGCTGTTCTGAATCCTGGAGCTCCCCAGAGTGCTCGTAGATCAAGATGACGTCATCGGTGGCTCTATCCACGTCAAACCATGCGTTTTTCAACGAGTTGTCATGGTTGACGAAATCCAACACAGGAACAAGTGACGTGTCTACAGTGTACTCTTGTTGCCCGGTTTCTAGGAGCATCCGAGGGATCTCCAAGACTCTGGAGCGGATTACAGATTTCAAATGGAGGAACTCTCTTAGTGAGATTTGACGCAATTTTTTTTCACCGAGATGAGCATTCAACTCCTGCACCAATACCGAGTCCATCTCGGGCCGTTCCCACAAATCGTAGGGCAGAAGCTTGTACAATACGGCAATAGTTTCAGGGTCTTGTAAATACTCCAATGTAGGAGTCGTGATCTCGGTCTCTTGTAACAACTTTAAATAAGCCCCCAAAGTGCCGAGCTGTGGCTCCGAAGCCGAAAGAACCATGAACGACACGAGATACACTGCCAAAATCACCGTCTCCGAGAGCAGGACTTTCCCTTGAATTGCCAATTTCTGGATAAACTCCGTGACAGTGGCCCGATTTGGCTCCGAGAACTCCAGCACCAACTCCGAGCATGTCACCACCGATAATTTGGCCAGCTGGGGCACTCTCAAGATCTCGTAGTGGAGGCCGTCTTCGGAGCCACCTTCCCGGACCAACCCGGACACGTCGAGATAGATCCCGTACCCGGTAACGTTGCTCTTCTTGATTCTCGCAAACTGGCTCAATTGGATGCCAAAGTCAGCTATAAACTCGTCCATCGCTGCTCCGGTACTAAGATATCAGGGTGAAAAACTTCCCCGGAAAAATGTTGAAAAGTGAAAAATCAAAAAATGGAAATGAAAAAAATTAAATCGCAAAAACGCAAAGCGCTTACACATTACTAAAGCAAGACAATGGGCTCAATCGAGGAGAAACAGTTCTTTGGCGACGAAACCATCAATAGGGTATCGTTCTTGAGAACCGACGATGCTTATATCCAAGAAACGGTAACTTTTGCCGGGTCCAAATATGTGTTTTTCACCGGGGCCGGCATGGCGCCCCTTGTGGCCAAGGAGACCTATGTTCCTTTGATCAAGACGTTTACCGAACTCCCTGCCCATTTCCAAAAGTTGTTGCAGCAATGGGGCATAGCCAACACGGCCAAATCAATTGACCTCTTACATTTGGGATTCAAAGTGGTCTTTTTGGGCATAGACGAGACCTCTTCGTTCGGGCAGCTGAAGACGTTCAACTACAAAGACAAGTACATCGGAACACCGATCTTTGCCGTCTATGTCAACGAGGAGATCTTGATGTCATTGGATTTCAAAGGCGTCGAGCCTTTGGAGCAGGTGTTGGAATTTTTGCACTTGGACAACAAACATGCGTCTTTGGTGTCGTACGGAAAGATGTACACGGACTGGTTGTCAAAGTACAAATTCTGCCCCGGATGTGCCTCGTTGATGGTTCCCGTGGATGCCGGGACGAAGTTGTTGTGTTTGAGCGCAGACGAGCTGAAATGTCCGATCAATACCGCCCGTGTTAACAACGTGTGCTTCCCGAGAACTGATCCGGTAGTTATCACCTGTATAGTGAGCTCTAAAGGAGACAAAGTTTTGCTTGGATTGAACAAGAGACATCTCAGAGGAACAAACAAGATGTACTCGTGTATTGCCGGGTTTATGGAGCCCTCGGAGACGATCGAGTTGCTGACAGTGAGAGAAGTGTGGGAAGAGACGGGATGCCATGTCAGCGAATTATTCATTCAAAACTCTCAGCCGTGGCCGTTCCCGGTCAACTTGATGATTGGATGTATCGCAATCGTCGAATTCAACGGAAAAGATGAGGTGATCAACCTCGGACACGATCTGGAGTTGCTGGACGCTAGATGGTTTACGATACTGGAATTAAAGAAGTTGATTGCAAACGAACCGCATCCCGAGGGGATCTCGATTCCGATGCCGAAATCCATTGCTAACTCGTTGATCAACTCGGTGGTCAACAACACTTACAGACACTAAACTATACCCAAGGATTTAGCCAATCTCATCGTGTACTGCCCAACAGTACGGTTTGTAGCCGGGAGTTTGTACGTCAAAATGCCGTTCAATGCCGCATACTCAAACAGCTTGTAGGTCTTGTAGGTGGCGTAGTTCTTTAAGCCCTGCGTCGTGTGGAAGTTGACCGGGTCGTTGTAGCGGTAGAATTCGTACAAATTTAGGGGTCTCTCGGGACGGTCGTGCAGGTCTACCAAATTTTTCACCAAGTCTGGGTGGTCTGTCAAGAATCCACTGATCCCCAACTGGTAGTAGAACTCGCACTCGGAGAGTTTGTTGCACGTCCACAAGTACAAGTCCTTCTGCAACTTGTTGACCAAGAATTCGTAGAATTTGATGAACGAGTCGTCGTAATTGGCTCCCCAAGTGGCTAATCTGTGCAAAGATACTCCAGAGACTGGAGCCTGGAAATTCGACCTCGTATGCTCGAACTCCTCGCTCTTGGCCAAAAATTTCTGTGCTATTGCCATGGAAAAAGTGATGTTGACAATCTCAAACCCGTCCAACAAGTGCTTTTCCACTCCGTACTCGTAGAACAGAGGCACCCATAACCCAAAGATGATCTTATCGTGCCAGAAGGCAATATCGTCATTCACAGCCACCATTTCCTTCACGAGAATGTCCAAAATGTCCACAGAATTCGAGGGCTTGATGTCCAACATGAACTTGACGCCATCGGAAGTCTCATTTTTCTTGCCCAACCACTGTAAAGCCTTCTTGAACGTCAAAATCGGCTCGTGCGGTGGAGAAACGTTGTGCAAATTCTTCAACACCGGGTCATAATCAGTGTCCTTGATGACGTATTCTTGGCCGTAGATCCGCTTGGTGTCCAGATCGTGGTTGATCAAGATCACTTTGTCCTTGGACATCTGGACATCTGTCTCGATAATGCGGCAATTGGCATCGTCCACTGTGGCATTGAACAGAAGCAAGGTGTTTTCGGGGAATTTCAGTGTAAATCCACGGTGCCCGCACACTAGATGCGGTCCTTCGAGCGCTTGGTGCCTTGGAGTCTCAGTAGCAGTCATGGCGTGTTGCTCAGCTATTCGTTGTGCTCAAAATCCATTTCTCGGGACTTGAAGCATATAATACCCGGATTTAAAACCCTTTAATACCACATTTTAGCAGTGAAAAATTACAGGGAAAAAGCGGCAATAAGGCGGAAAAGAAACTTTACACGTGGAGGGGAAAATGGGGCTTTGAGTGACGGGGATTACGGGGGGGGCAATGATTATGATGTTTATTACTATATATCGCTCAGAGCCATGGCTGGTTCGTGCTCTGCTGCTGTGGTGGCAGCTGTTGATAAGATGACTGGTGCTGGATTGGAGACTGCTCCTGCTGTGGGGATGCAGGTTTTGTGAACCGTTGTCCCAACCTGTTGATCACGTCCAACATCTCTTCTTTCTCAGCTTCAGGAACCAGTTGCAGTGTTTGCAGCAGCTGTTGTTGTTGTAATAACGGCTGCACCGATCTAGATGTATCCTGTTTCTCGTTTACTGCTCTATTTGTAGCATTGGCCTCGTTGTTTATTTGCTCTCCACCTTCTTGTATATGCTGTTGTGGCTGTTGCAGCTGTTGTTGTTGTTGTAATTGTTGTTTGAATTTGAACACCGTCCAGTCAAAGATGTAATCGTATTGGTACCCCTCTCTGATGAACAAATCTCTGAACAACCTTCTCAAATATCCGTAATCTGGTTTGTCTTCAAACAGTAACGACCTGACATAGTTCAAATAGTGCACAAATTCAATCGGTAAGCCCCTAGCCAATACAGCAGAAGTCGTCGACATCTTCTTCTCCAAGATGCGGTCATACTTCTGTCTCTTTGTAGCAGCTTTCAAACCTTGCCATGGCAACGATCCACGGCAGAAATAGATCAAAACATATCCCAAACTCTCCAAATCGTCTCGTCTAGACTGCTCAATACCTAAATGGGTATTGATCGATGCATATCTCAGTGTTCCCGTCAAGTTCTTGTTCTCTTTATATGGGATGTGGAGGTGTGTCCTTGGGTCTCTGTATTTCTTCAGCAACCCAAAATCGATCACATTCACCTGTGAACCTCTCTTACCGATCCCCATCAAGAAATTGTCCGGCTTGATATCTCTGTGTATAAAACATCTCGCATGGATGAATTCTATACGGCACAATAACTGATCGGCCAACAACAACACTGTTTTGTACGAGAATTTCCTGTTACAGTAGTTGAACAAATCCTCTAAAGATGGACCCAATAAATCGATAACCATGGCATTGTAATCACATTCGGTTCCGTACCATCTGACAAACGGGATTCCCACACCTCCACATATCGCCTTGTAGACCCTGGCTTCGTATTCCAACTGTGGATGCTTTGCCCTGATGTTTTCCAATTTGATGGCCACTTCTTCTCCCGAGATGATGTTCGTGCCGAGATAGATGTCTCCAAAGGATCCAGATCCTATCTTTCTTCCGATTCTGTATTTTCTTCCGACTCTTAAATCCCTGTAAACGTTTGGAGTTAGTAATGGCGCTAAGACGACGATGTAAGAAAAAGCCGGTACTCACATTTTGTCTGTGTTTGAAGCGTTTGTAAGCGTTGTTTGATGACTGATAGTTGATTCTAATAAATGCCGCTGTCCCTACAAGAGAAACCTTTAGTAATCTATCTAGCTGTTTGTTTGAATAATATATGTTTGTGTCTTTACAAGAGATGAACCCCAAGTAACAGACCAAATATGATGCGATGAACTCGATTGATTGATCGGTCTGTGAAAAGTATTAGTTCGATTAATGCAAAATTGTTGTTTCAATTTGATGACGATTAATTGATATGATCAAAAAAAACAATCAGAAAAAAGGAAAAACAAGTTTTTTGTGTTCAGGAAAAATTGATGAGAAAAAGAAAGGCGGATTTTGGTGATCTATGCACGACACTTTAGGCGTGGGAGTGGACTTGGTTGAATTTAGTGAAGCTGAGATGTGTTGAAATAGGGGCCGTTGGGGTTGAGTTGAGCTTTTGGGCGATGGTATGGTCTAGTGTGGTCTACTACGGTTTAGTGTGGTTTGGTGTTGTCTAGGGGGTTTTAGTTTGGTTTTCACTCGGTATTTGTATCTGTATTGTTGTTAGCACGAAGTGTAGAACGGCTTATCTGTGTGGAATCTGAGTTTCATGTTTTGGTATCTCATACACTACCTTCATAAATCATCTTAGTCCAGATGAAACAGATACAAGTCACTGATAGGCGGTATTGAGGAGAGAGTACGATAGAAACACAATGAAAACTGCTTCAGACGTAATACGCGAGAGCTGTCCATTTAGATTCTGTTTTTCAAATGTAATCGTCTTAATTGAACTATATAATTTTTATAGTCGTATGACCTATCTAAATATCTCCACTAGTGATGCAAGATGAGCAATAGATACAACAGATAAAAGATTAGATTATTAGTATTTATAACGATTGTAATGTGACAGAATAGACAAAAATAAGAATAATAGTATGATAAAAACAGCACTGACTCGATTTCAGTTGAACTCAACAACACTCATCGCAAGAGATAAGCGTATAATCATCGCCCACAAGAAAAAATTATTAAAATCACAGCAAGATAAAAAAAACATGTGGATGTGTATAGGGGTGATTTAGTATAGTGAGGGTCAATTTAATTAGCTTCAACTGTAGTTGCAGTGGTGGTTGTTGCTGCAGTACCGTTGTTTGGAAGAACTTCGTTCTCAACTTTCTTGACTTCCTCAGTGGCCTTAGTTTCGGCACCCTTGGTGGAGTTAGTAGTAGCTCCAGTAGAGTTGGTTGAAGAGACCTTGGAGGTCAAAGACTTGACTTTGTTCAAGTACTTCTTGACCAAGGAAGACACTTTGGTGTCTTTTTTGACCTCTTTCTTTGAGACATCGACATCGGTGACAGTTTCCTTTTTGGCAGTGCTATCTGTGACCTTGTCTTCGACCTTGTCGACAGCTTGGTCAACTTTGTCGGCAGCTTGGTCAACTTTGTCGGCAGCTTGGTCAACTACGGTTGGCTCAGTGGTGGTGGTGGTTGCTTGGTGTTCCTGGGAATGTTAGTATTGTCTGGTTTCATGGTAGGGATTATGTATGGAAAATACGTGGAATAACGACACATTTTAAGCTAATGATAGCAGAAAAAAGGGGAAACATCAAGTTATTCCATCGTAGAAGAACAAATCGATCAGAATTGCACCTTATTAATACATACTTCGACAGACATTGTTTGATTGATTGGTCTAATACTCAAATGGATACTTAACTATACAAATACAAATGATGTGATTTGTGTTTTATTTATATCCATCGGTCTTGAGACAGATTATTCGAAATTAATTTAAAAATTTAACATTCTTTTGCCTTCTATCTGTTTTTCATTATGGTGTTTTTATGACCCTTGCCCTTTTTTGTTCTAAATTTTGTACAGGTATGACAAAGATGATTGACAAGAGCTTTATGAAACGGTTGTGAAGTGGTGACAGTGGGTAGGTTCTTCTGTAAGTGTCCAGAATGAATTGTGTATCGTTTGTGCCATGTCCCTGATTTTGTCCATCTCTTCCCTCTGAATCAATTCCCATACACCGTCCATCTAAAGCCAGCTCATCTCATCCTTCAATTTAAAATATTTTTTCCTTTGTTTTGTTTTAACTAATTATGTTGCACTATACATAGTACATACATTGGTGAGTATTAAGTAGACAATACCTATACAAGGCACTGGAAATCCATGGAAATCATGCACCTTTCAGTTTATGCCCATCTTAAGCACCTCGAACTGGTTTCAGCCAGCCTGGAAACAAGAGTCTTTGCATTACGTGTATCGAATAAGTAGTCCCAATTGGGACACATCTATCTCATCACGGTTTCACTTGCCTCTTTAGTTACAATTCAAGCCTGTTCCACAGCATTCCGACAGGATTCTGACACAGTTTGAACAAATATTCAACGATGGTTCCGTTTACACATTTTTTTTCTGCCCTTTGGTATCCAGTAGATATTTTTAGCACATCGTACAATCTATTGTTACCAGGCACGAGATCTACAGTTTTGCTCTGTGAGGTGATCATGTTAGGTCGGTGTCTACGATCTCGACAGGAGCATCGCATCAATGTGCTGAGAAGCGCACCAGCTCAGGATGAGAATTGGGTCAAATTATGAGGCCTAGCCCCTCTGCGTACTATGCGACCTATTTGTATCTCTCCGGGACTAGTCCCACTTTCGGGGGCACGACCCACGATGGCCGGGGCCGCTTTTCTATACCCAAAAGGCTCAGATTGAGTTTCTGTACACGACGAACACCATTTGTCACTAATACACGACCCCGACCCCCGGCAGCCCCTATTGGGCGCCTCGATGAGGCTTAATTTGGCTAAAAAAAGGACAACTAGAAGCGATGTGCTTACAGATACACCAACACACCGGTATTTATACCATACACAGGCTTGCCGCACACTCTTTGGAAGGCCCAAGCCGTGAGTTCACCATCGCTTAAACATCTGGGCCATTTATACGCATTTTCACGATCAGAAACGCAAATAGTACCGACTTAGTCATATGATGAGGTCAAATGAGTTTTAATCAATCGATTCCAGAATAAACACACATAATCATTGCAAGAGCACGATGCTTGGACGACTTTTCAACAGCAAGAGCCAATTGAATCTCCAAGATTTGACCCAAGCAAATCAGGGGCTTTCTGTATCGTCCGCTTCAGGCACCACTTTGGCATCCCCGACATCTTCATCTGCCACTCTAAATCAGCACAACCCGGGCTCAAATTCGTCTCTGGCTTTGTCAAAGTTGGAGAGCAACAGATTGGACTCGTTCTGTGATTCGTATACAAGATCTTTTCTATACGGGACATCTGACACCTTCCAGAACAAGAAATTGGACACGGCGAATTTCCGGCTCGTGATCTTCGAAGACGCTTCTATAAGATTCAAGACTCCCTTATATGACTCTGCCAACAGCGGGACCAAGTTGGACAGCCAAAGGAACCATAATTTGGGTGAATTGGCGGACATAATGTTCGGATGTGGTGTCCCCATCACGGAACTGTCGATCTCCACCAAATTACACCAACTTCCGACGCTACCCAAGTTGGAAAAGTCGATTTTGATCACGCGGTTGTTCTCTTCGAATGCCAAGTTCACTACGCTGAACGTCCCGGAGAAATACGACCAAGACTGGACCCCACAGTCGACTTTACCATTAAAACAGTGCACATCGGCCAAGGATTTGACCAGAATCGGTTTTGGATTTGTGATTCCAGTGGACCCAAACGACGTTGCAGAGTCGATAGGCAACAACTGGCAAGAATTGATCAATTTTCTTGCAAATTTGCAGAAATTGGTGACTGCAAAGTTGAAATTACAGCTTCAAATGATCCAGCACCCCTCCAACAGCTGCCCGGTACCAAACCACTTGTCACGTGACAGACATTTTGCCGCAAAGAGATTGAAGTTCCCAAATTACGCATTGCAGATAGATCTAGAGTTGAGATTTTGTCTACAGAATTTTATAGTGATGGTGCATTCTATCACGCAGACCCCTCGAGTCTTGGTGGGGCTTAAAAGATCCAACCATGTGTTGTACAACTGGTGTCTTCATGTGGCGGCGTGGCTTGAGTTCAAAGATGGCAAAAACATGATGCTGCCGATGTCCAAATTGAACTTTTTGCTGTCGTTATTTCTGATTTTGATCCCCTTGAGAAGGTCCTTGTTGGTGAACAGACCCAGTGACAAGTCAAATGAGATCATCAGGGTCGTCATAATGACCGGGAATCCGGTAGTTACTCAGAAGTTGATTTTTATCATCTCCGGGATTCTCTCCGACGACGTGTTGAGGAAAGTGGATTTCAAAGTGGACGACTTTGTAAACGATTCAGGCTCCACAACCGCCCTGAACAGTACTCCTGTAGATTATTCACCTCGTAACACACCCACAAAGACAAAGCCTGTCCCTACGGCACCATCGACACCGTCTTTAGGGTCTTCCTTGGGCAAAGGGTGGGAAATTCCCAAAAACACACCCTCTATCCCGACGAATTCCATGACTACACTGACCCCTGTAAATTTCTCGCCCCAGCGAGTTTCTACTAACAGCGTCGGAGGCGATTCTCCGACATCCTCGTTGCAGTACCTTTCTTCTTCTCTCTCGTCGTCATACTCGTGGAAGCAGATGTCTTTCTTGGATAGATGGAGAAATCCGGACTTGCATTCTCTGCAAAACGCGCATCACCATCACCATCCACACCACCATGTGAGAAATCTGTCCAACATCGCATCTTTCAGAACACCCTCGCCAGCTTTGGAGCATGAAGAGTATCCGTGGAACGGCAGTGCTGCACCGACAAAACAGTCACCAGCCTCCCACGTGAGCAATCTTACTAGTATGTTAAAACCGTTGTCGCGGAACCAGTCTTCGTTGGATCTCGGGACTATGATGAACAAATCGAGCAGTGGTGCAAAATTGGAGCGCTACGACAGGACTGCTACGACTTTGCGGTCGAAAAAAGACGTTGTAGCACAGTTGCAGCTGGAGTCGACGGCGATAATGATGTCTTTGGACCCGGATTTCGAGCTAGAAACCGATGACGGGTCGGAGTTTGTCGCTGTTCTGCTCCCTCTGTCGCAGGTTTCAGGAATAGACCAGCATTTGAGTCCCTTAGTCGGATATACGGACATTTTCAGACCGGAGTTTGCATTGCAGGCGTGCTCCATCGAGGCGGGACTCGATCAGGAGATTATAAATGCTATGAAGAACGATGTAGACGACCACCGGTTCTTGCGGTCACCGGTGCCACGGACGGTGTCGCGGACAATATTGGTGTCCTTGGCACTGAGAGAGATCAAGGAGTTTTCTGTCCGTAGCGTAGGACTGCAGCAACAGGCGATCTATGGACTGGATGCCATGAACAGTGTCAGTGTGGAGAAGTTATTTTCGCCGCGGATGAAGAGGAACATCGACGTTTCCAAGGTGCAGCGGATTGACGAGCTGTTGGATGGTGTGGTGACGTTGGCGAAGTCAATCAGTCCTGGTGGGAGTGATGAGGCGAAGTTTGTCAAGATCAGACAGCTTTTAGATGTGATGTTTCTAGTGTAAGTGTGTAATTTTGAAATGCAGCGAGTGAGCATTATAGAGAAAAAGAATTGGGGTTGTAAAACGAATCTGAGTGCTTTAGGAAGGGTTCTCTAGCGTGAAAAGTTCAAGAAAAGCTGAGAGAGATTTTGTAGTTTGATACGTATGAAGCACTTGTGAAAAGGATATTACCAGTGCACTAAACATAGAGCACTTTGAGATGGGTCTTTGGTGTAATGAGCATTAGTACGCTAGAAATATTCGGCATTCATGATACAGGGAGGGGATATCTGGCTTGAGAGTGCCATCGATTATCAAAAGTCCCTTTGGCTAAGGAGTTATCAAGGATTGTGGAGTTACCAAGCAGTGTAAATGAGGGCTTTCTTCTTCAAATGTGCAATTAGTATAATGCACTTCAAAGGGGGTTATTTGGTGTAAGAATTAGGGACTCAAAAGAGTGCCACAAGCATTAAGACGTTCAGAAGGAGGTGCTATTCTTCCCACACGTTCAAAGTACTCCAATATCGGCTTCTTCAAGCTGGTGGATACCACTTTCCTCTAACAGATCTCTTAATGTGACTTTACCCCCTAAAAGGGTTTATTGAATTACTTTTGTTCTTTTGATTTTTGATTTTTTTTGATATTTTGATTTTGTTTTTTTTTCATCAAATAAATCAGTGAAAAAATCAAATCTATCAAACCAAAACCACAAAACCGGTGCGAAAATAGAACGGAGCCAACATAGTGCCCTTGAATCACCGAACCACTAACTAGCGTACAAAAAATCACCTAAACAATGGTTCGCAAAACAGAGGACGATGACAATGCATTAACCGCTCCAAAAGTGCAACTTTTCACGCACCTTGAATCTAAAACAGAAGAACTGTTGACGACGTTCACAGAGTTGACACAGTGCCATTACCTGAACAAGCGGATGGGCAATTCGAACCAAGACGAGCAGATGACATGTGACTGTGCGGAAAACGTGAAAAACGGCGAAAATGTGCTGTGTGGGCGCGACTCGGACTGTATTAACAGGTTGACGTCTGTGGAATGTATGGACGGAGAGTGTACATGTGGGAATGGTTGCCAAAACCAGCGGTTCCAAAGGCGGCAATACGCCAGTGTGGCAGTGATACAGACAGAGAAGAAAGGATACGGGCTCCGGGCGGACCAGGATATCGAGGCGGACTCTTTTGTGTATGAGTATATCGGAGATGTGATTGATGAGCAGACTTTCCGTGAGCGGATGGTCAAATACGACCAGAAAGGGTTCAAGCACTTTTACTTCATGATGTTGCAGAAGAACGAGTTCATTGATGCCACGGCGCGGGGCTGTTTGGCGAGATTTTGTAACCATTCGTGCCGCCCCAATGCGTTTGTGGACAAATGGGTCGTCGGAAACAAGTTGAAAATGGGTATTTTCTCGAAGCGCAAGATCTTCAAAGGCGAAGAGATCACTTTCGATTATAATGTAGACCGATATGGAGCACAACTGCAGCCCTGTTACTGTGGAGAGTCCAACTGTATCGGATTCATGGGTGGGAAGACACAGACCGAGAGTGCGTCTTTGTTGCCTCAGATCGTGGCCGAGCTGTTGGGTGTCACTCCTCTGCAAGAGAAAGAGTGGTTGAAGATGATGAAGCTGAACGGCAGAAAGATCAAGAAAGAGGAAGACAGTAACATCAACGAGGAGTTCATTGCGTCGTTACAGATGGAGCCTTTGACTGTAGATGAAGTATCGAAGCTGATGAGCGCTTTGTTGCGGTCCCAGGAGGTGATCATCTCGCGCAAATTAGTGGAGCGGATCTGGCTCACCGACGATAAACAGGTCCACACGAGAGTGATCCGGATGCACGGCTATGAGATCTTTAGCACTTTGATCAGAGACAACTGGCAGAACCCTGAAGAGGCTGAATTGATGGTGCACATTTTGGAAGTTCTCTCGCAGTGGCCCAAGATGACCAAGAACAAGATCTCGTCCTCCAAGATCGAGCATGTGTTGCGGGACGTTTTGGCGGGGAAGAAGTCGTCTTCAGAGGAAGAGGACCAGCAGATCGCCACTTTGACGTCCAGTTTGCTCATAGCCTGGTCCACTCTTGAAATGGCATATAGGATCCCCAAGAGACGCGAACTGGGTGCTGTAAAGCTGAAATCTGAGTCTGTAGAGCCTGTAGCGATGTCGTTGCCGCCTTCTAAAGTTTACGAAGGTGCGCCCTTGCCGGCCGGGTGGGAGTGGGCCAAGCTGCCTGACTCAGACAGAGTCTATTTCTACAACCGGCTGTTGAACGTGACGCAATGGAGTAAACCTGTAGAAGAGCCCTCCTTAAGCCTGTCGCCGCAACCAGACGGAGATATGAGTTTCTCGTTGAAACGTGGCCGGGACGACGACGACGATGAAGACAGTAAGCGGTTTGCCGGTGCTCTGCAACTGGTGATCCCAACCAAACCCGTCGGATTCGACAAGACGGAAAAGGAACTGAAAGACAAGTTGCGACTCCAGAGAGAGATGCAGGAAAGTGAAAGGAACAGACAACTCCGGGAACTCGAGTACCTGAGACGTGAGGAAGAAGCCAAGCGGAAATTGAATGACTTGAACGGGATCATCTTGCGAGCACAGCAGGACGCAGAGCTGCGGAAACTCGCAGAACAGAGGTTGCAGGAGCAAGAATTGGAGTTGAGAAGAGTGAAACTGCAGCGCCTGTCCAGCAGGCGTGAGGAAAAACTGCACAAAAGCCGTGCACCACAGCAGTCCTCTAGAGAGAAGAACTTGAAGAAATTGTTTGCTTCTGTAGTGCCGAACATGATCAAGAAATTTGAGTCGGAAATCGGCCACGACAACGTAAAACTGTGTGCCAAGGACATTGTCAACATCTTAACAGAGAAGGAGTTGAAGCGGCATGTGGACGAGGAGCTCAAGGAGTTGACAAATGAGAAAAAGGGAAAGGTGAAGCATTTCTCCCGGGCGTACATGGACAAGTTCTTGGTGAAGTACCGTGCCAAAGAGCTGCGGAAGGGCCAGTAAATTGGCTACAGCATCGCTCTGGGGAGCAAAACCCGCCACACCATTTTATTAAAAGTAGCTAAAGAACCAAACTAATCTTTTACAACATTGTATACGGCCTAACCGCTGCTGTCGGCGTTTGGAGCAGCAAAAATTCTGTTGCCCTTCAAATGTAACACCAGCCAAGAATGGCAGCATTTTCCATACATGATGTGAGTTTGTACTTGCAAAAGTCTGAGTGATTACGACAGCACTTTTGGATCTGACAAACACCTTATACAGTGTTGTTGAATCAAGTAGATCAATACAGAAATGGAGAAAAGTGCAAACGCTTTGAACAGCACTGTTTGTCTTCACATCGCGAAAAAATTCGGCTCCACTATGACTTTTACTCCTGAGGAATACCCGATGATACAGCGATTAGTATCATCTTTGCCTTGGCCATGGTATAACCAAATACCCCCTTTTTCGGGTGACAATTTTTTTCTTCATTTCCTTTTTGGCTTTGCATGGAGAAAAAGTAGTGGAAAGATATACCAGAGTAATATCGGGTAAGGATGCAGAAGCAAATCCATCAGAGAATGCTTTCGTAGACCTGAATAATGCGAGCCATGGTATTTTCCACGCCAATCTCCCAAAATTATGTTACCACGCTGAAACGAGCAAGATAAAAAATGCAGAAACCAAATTTTCAAGTACAATTGGCCAAATGCACCACAATACAAACGCACAAAGGGCCGCTCCTCAATATCTCAGTCAGAGAAAATAGTCTTGGACTGGGGCGCCTTTGATGTGTAAAACCGATGTAAGTTTACAGAGGACCGAAATGCATCCGAGGTGCCACGAGAAAGTGACGCTCAAAAATTTGAATTGACGTAGGTCATAACAGGTCTCTAAACTCAAATTTTTAGACCACAAGATCCAATCAGCCTCGAAAGATTTCAGACGACTTGTTTCAGTAGTAATTCAACCCCGGATTGGGAGTTATTTAGACTTTTTTTGGTCTCAATCAATAAAATCGGTAATTTTATTAATGAGGTAAAATAAGTTTTAGCTTGCGCACAAGGAAAATTGACTCGCTTTCGGATCTGGGACTTTCGCAGAAAAGCAATAAGTTAAATTTGATTTTTTGAAAAGGGGTGTTTTTTTTAGAGGACTACTAAATATAATCCAAGATGAGACACCAGAACCCAAAGATATAAAAAGCACCTTGTTTTCCTTTCTGTAAAGCCTGAACTAGAACCATAGTGACTTAGAAACAGAAATGACTACGACTACTTATTTGATCACTGGTGCCAACAGAGGTATTGGGTATGCCCTCACGGCTGAGTTGTCCTTGAACAAGAATAATTTCATCATTGCTACAGCTAGAGACCCTTCCAAGGCACTTGCCTTGCATGAGTTGACAGCTAAGAATGGTAACGTCAAGGTCGTTGCCTTTGATGGTACCGGTACCTACACGGAGGAGGACAAAGCAAGAAATGCCAAATTCACTTCAGACATTTCGGAGTACACCATTGACATCTTGTTAGCTAATCATGGTATCTCTAAGGATTATGCTTGGCCTACTCTGTCTGAAGGTGAGTGGTTAATTGAGCACTTCAAGGTGAACACAGTTTCTCAGCTTGACGTTGTCAAATTGGTCAAACCATTTATGGAGAATTCCTCAGTCAAAAAGATTCTTTTCACCTCAAGTACCGCAGGAAGACTTTCCGAGTTTGCAGGTATGCCAGCTCTTCTGTATGGTGCCTCAAAACTGGCCTTGAACTATCTCACGTTGTCTTTGTACGCGGAATTGGCTCCTGCAGGATTTAAAGTTGCAGCCTTCCATCCAGGAATGGTGTTGACAGATATGGGTAACACTCTGGCTGACTACTTCAGACTGTTGCTGCCAGCTGTGGGTCTCACACCAGAACAGCTCATTGCAAGCTTGGATCCACGTGAGCCAGATTACATTGCCCACCAGATTTTACAAAACATCGTTGGACCTTTGTCACTGGACAACTTGAACGGGAAGTTTATCAACTATGACGGCTCACTTCTTTCATTTTGATTTTATTGAACCAATCAGATTTATTTGACTCAATTGGCTAGCTATATAAGGAATCTAAATTACACAAAAATCTCTGAGTTCGAAGAGGATAGCTCATTTCTAGACGGCTCATCTGTACAACCCTTTTCTTGACCTTCTCCTTCATCTGGAGATGCCTCTCCAGATTTATCATCTCTTGGCAATGCCTGCTTCATGTCTTCTGGTTTCAAATCTCTGACAAACATGATAATCAATATCAAACCCAGCGCATAGGTGGCCACACCGAAGTAGTATACGTTTTTGTAGATTTCACTGAGGTCACTCTTATTAGTGACAGTGGTGTTGGAGTCACCTAAAATTGAGGTGGTGATGGCCATACCGATTGCATTCCCCAATTGACCCACAGTAAGACAAATCCCTGAAACCAATGCCTGCATCTCCAAAGGCGTGGCAAGCACGATCATGTTTAAATAATTTATGAAGTAAAAGTTGACACCACCACCATAGAGAATTAATCCCGGGAAGTAGTATCTCCAGTACGTGTTAGGGGATTCTATTTTTGCCTGAGAGATGAGGATAAGCCCAACAAGTGCCACAAAACAACCCGATGTGCACATGGTACGAGCTGATGCCTTTTCTTGCGGGATGAAGACATACGCAACTGTAGTAAATGACATAACCCCCACGTAGGGCAATAATCTGATGGCTGCAATTAACTCAGAATCACCATAGACATATTCGAAATACTGATCAGCCCCCAAGAACGGACCCATGAATCCAGCGTAAAGTAAGAATGTAATCACTAGAATAGGCTTGAAGTTCTTCACAGACCACATTGCTTTGGGAACCATCAATGAGATACTATCTCCCCTACCATTTTTGAAAAAAAGAGTCTCCCAGAGTAAGAACAGTGTAAGCATCAAACCTCCTATGACGATAGGGACATATGCAGAGGGTGAAGACCAGTTTGTGCCTGCTTCTGTGAAACCAGTAACCAACAATAAACCACCAGTTGCCAAAAGCAAAACACCGAGATAATCCAATCTCTTCAAGCTTGAATTACGATCCCCTTCAATCGGATCTATTATTAAAATCAGGAGGACACCTGCGAGCAACGAATAACCCAGTGCCAACCAACAAAGCGCCCTGTATCCTATCGAAGTATTGGCCAAGGCTCCACCGATAACCAAACCAATTCCGAATGAAATAATCACCAATGCGTTCATCAGACCCAAGGCAAATTTCAAGGCATTTCCTGTGAAAGTGTGTGCAATGATACCGAAAGATGGAGGGACAGTAGCGGCGGCACATATACCTTGCAAGGCTCTGAAAATGATCAAGACGTAAACGTTCTGCACCGTAGCTGTGATTATGGATAATATTCCGAAAACGAACAATCCCAGGATCAACATGAAGTGGTGACCAATAATATCGCTGATTCTTCCGAAAATCAGGATAAAACTGGCATAAGTAACTGAGTACAGTGACAATGTCCAACTTGCTGTCGCAAAGGAAGTACCATATTTCACCTCAATCTGTTCGACACTACTCAAAAAGCCTGATAAATAAATGAAGTCGATCACCAAGGAACTAAGAATCACCAAAAGTACAGTTGGTCCGTTCTTTAAATAGGGTGCAACAATTTCCCGCAGCTTTATAATGAATTTTTCAACTCTATCCATCTCTCAACGTTTAAGCCGCACTATTTTATCTTGAAGATCTATCAGACTGATAAATCAAAGAGCGTCAGGTCTAGGCGAACATTTAAGACTACGCTTGGTGGAAAATTGCTGCTATGACAGATTTATATATTGGGAGATGCCGACATTAGTAATAACCCGACTAAGATGTGTGGCCTCATCTACAAAACCCCTTTCTCGGGCGATGGAAATTTCAAGAACGTCGGGCGAGAAAAAAATTTTATTTATTTCCTTTTTTGGAACAGTAAAGGTAATGAGAAGGAGCACAACAGCCGTATCAAGAAAATGCAGGACCATCACTCAAGAAGCTTAATCTTTCGGTGGTGGAGAAGAAATGGGGATCAACCACATCGTTACACCACACTGTGCTGTCAAAATCACACAACATAACACCAAACATCAATATAGGAAAGTTGAGTGTGTAGTAAATAATTTGTATTGTGTGCCATACTCTGTATAGAAAATGGAGTAAAAAGAGGGATACACCCAATGTACCAACATGTTCACTAGACAGCTTTGCCAGAGTACGCAGTTGAATAATCATTTGAAGCCCCATTTTGCTGAAATCCCTTTTCTTGTCCCGGTCCCTCCTCCGGAGAGGCCTCTATAGTATTGCCTGCTCTTGGCAATGCCTGCTTCATATCTTCTTGTCTCAAATTCTTGACGAAGAAATATATCAATATTAAGGCAAGAGAATACGTTGCAACACTATAATAGTATGCGTTCTGATAGACCTTACTGAGTTCTTTCTTGTCAGCGACCGTGGTGTTGGAGTCGCCTATGATAGAAGTGGTTACGGCCATGCCTATTGCTGTACCCATTTGACCCACAGTAAGACAAATCCCTGAAACCAATGCCTGCATCTCCAAAGGGGTGGCAAGTACGATCATGTTCAAATAATTTATGAAATAAAAGTTGGTACCCCCACCGAAGAGCATCAACCCAGGAAAGTAAAATCTCCAATAGGTGTTGGAAAGGTTTAATTTTGCCTGTGACATGAGTACGAGCCCACCAAGTGCCACAGTAACACCCGAAACACACATCACACGTGCTGATATTCTATCTTGAGGAATGAAGATGTATGAAGTTGAGCTGACAGCCATAACTACCACATAAGGCAATGTTCTTATTGCTGAAATTAGCCCAGAGTTCTCATAGACGTACTCGAAATACTGGTCCGCCGAAAAGAACAGTGCCATAAATCCTGAATAAAGCAAGAACGTGATAATTAAAATGGGTTTGAAGTTGGCTACAGACCACATGCGTTTGGGAATCATCAACGAGATGCTCTCACCCCTACCACTTTTAAAAAATAGAGTCTCCCAGAGTAAAAACAGTAGGATCATCAAGGTTCCTATAACAATAGGAACATATGCAGATGGAGATGACCAATCTGAACCTGCTTCTGTGAATCCAGTGACCACCAAAACACCTCCAGCTGTCAAGAGAGACACACCTAAGTAGTCCAACTTTTTCAAGCTTCCAACATTGTCTCCTTTAATCGGATCCAATATCAAAATCAGGCAAACACAGGCAACAAATGAGTAACCCAGATTCAACCAAGAAAGAGCCCTATATCCAATCCAAGTGTCGTTCAAAGCACCACCGATAACCAACCCGACACCAAAAGAAGCAATCATCAGACCATTCATGAGCCCCAAGGCTATTTTCAATGCTCTGCCTGTAAAAGTATGTGCTACAATACCAAAAGATGGAGGTACTGTTGCAGCAGCACACATACCTTGAAAAGCTCTGAAAACAATCAAAACATAAATATTTTGGACGACTGCTGTCACTATGGACAAGACGCCAAAAGCGAACGATCCCAGTGTTAGAACGATATGGTGTCCAATGATATCGCTAATTCTCCCAAAGACCAGAATGAAACTGGCATAAGTCACTGCGTACAGAGATAATGTCCAACTTTCCGTGGCAAAAGAGACCCCATACTTCAACTCGATCTGCTGGACGCTACTCAAAAACCCCGTAAAGTATATATAGTCGATGACCAATGAGCTTAGGATGACCACAAACACAGTGGGACCGTTCTTCAAGTAGGGTTCGACTGAATTTCTCAGTCTTGTGACTGATTTTTGAACTAGTTCCATCATTCGTGAACTATATTTCGTGATTTTGCAAAGAGGTGAAACACGATGGAACGTTGGCAACCATTTATGTCTGTAGACTTGACGGTATTTGGCGGCTTTGTGTTTGCCATAAAGCTCTTATTCCCGAAATCACCCCTTTCTCGGGCGAGCAGAGTATCGAAGGGTAGCGAAAAGTCGTGAGAATAAGTACAAATTGGATGTGGAGGACCAAGTGATTTCACTAGTGGTAGAGAAGCTGGAGCCATGTTCAAAGGATCCTCCAGAGGAGACTGTTTTTATACTAGAGTTGGTTAATAACAAGAAGAAAGGGATAGCAGTCACAGGGTGTATGGACAACTGTGAGTGAATGGGGACTTGGCTTGTCCCAACACCGATGTGTGCTCAGAAACAAGACACCACTGTACGGAGAATGCATCGCAACACCACTGTGTACAGAGCAGTTCCAAATGCGCGGTGCAACGATGACACGATATCACGACAGCACTCACTCCTGCAGTGCATCACGCTAAGAGACGAAATGAATGATCCAAATTCAGAAACTCGCTTTCCGGGGCCCGCAAAAAAATCCTTGCCTGGCTGCCTCAGACACTCAAATTGTTGCTCGGTCCAGAAGCGGAGACAGAAAGATGTAATATCGGAGTCTGGAACAAACCGAGTGATCAGAATTCGAACTTTAAATCGGTTTTGCAACTGGTGCTGGCATTATATAACTGGATATCTGCCGTGGTTTGGAGGTTTCCAGAGACCAGTGTTCGGAGAAAAGAGGCCACATTACGCCGCAATTAGCACACTCTGCACGACCGATGAACATCTCCAACAGGAATCGGAACCAGAGTTCTTCTTCTGTTTCGCGGCTATCGCAGCAGAAACCAGGCTTGAGCAGCGTTGAGATGACGGCGCAGGATTCGGATCAATCGGACGCGTCCTCACAGCGGTCCACGTTCTCGCTGGCGGCGAGCTTCTTCAGTGCACACCGGCCGCACGTCCATGGGGCAGAGGGAGGGGACGGGGTCACCGAGGGGGCAGATTCCCGGAAGGATAAGGGCAAGCGGATGTTCGGGTCCCAGGGCACAAATCAGGGCTCGAACCAGGCGCACCACCATGGCACACATCCGCACCATGCATCGCATCATGCATCGCATCATGCATCGCATCATGGATCACATCATGGATCACATCATGGACACCATTTCAAGCCCTTTGGCGGCATCTTGACCAGGTCCACCACGTCGTTGCACGAGCCCAGCCCCCAACCGGACGAGTCCGTTCAGGATCCAGGCGAGATCCCAGGCCAGGGCCCGGGCCCGGCCCCAGCACCACCCCGCTCGTTCTTCAAATCCCTTAAAAGACCCCTGACGTCGTCGCTGATCCCCACCGACGACTCCATGACGTCACTGATCCCTAACGACTCGACCGTCTCCCTCAGCTCCCGTAAATCCGTCGACGAACATGTGCCGCCGAACTCGAAACTCGCGTCCCCGGCGCCGGGCACCCCGGGCCCGGTCTCCAAGTTGCTGCGCGACAAGTTGGCCAACCAGTACGTCTTGTTCACCAAGTACCAGGCCAACAAGAACAAGTCCGATCCAATCGACTACGCGCCCTTGCGCTTGGAGTCGTTCCACGAGTTCTTGCAGGAGGTGTTTGACGGTGCTGGGCGGCGCATCCGCGGCGGGGGACCGCGCTTGGCCCCGCTAAGCGAGATTTCCACGTTGACGGAGTCCGCGCCGCTCGAGATCCCCTCGGATGTGTCGGATGTCGGCAGCAACGCCGGTAGCAACGCCGAGACCTATTCGGCCCAGCTCTCCATCGAGAAACAGCGGCTGTGCTTGATGCAGCTATGGTTGAACCTGTCCTGGAAGTTGTTGATCCGGTCGCCGTCGCCGATAACGGCGCACATCCGGAGCAGAGCCGGTGACGGTGCGGGCGCACTGGCCGTGTGCTACTTGCAGAACCAGAACACCATGCTCAACCCCTCCACGAACGAAATCAGAGGCTCTGAAGAGACCGAGTGGAGCTGGATCAACAGCTGGGTGGTGCTGTACGACGAGCCCCGCAGCATGGTGAACACGGTCTTCTTGAACAAAGCCGAGTTGCAGCCCCGCGTTGTCATGGATAAAGGCCAATGCGGAGATCACTCGATCCAGCAACTCTCCGATGACGTAGATAATATGAAATATTCCCCCATCGTAGGAATAGCTGAGCAAGAGCATTTGAACTTCTTGCCCAACTATTCGTTGTTCACGACGAACGACTACCGTAGATTGCCCTTGCGTAGCGGCACCCAGGACGTGTTGTATAGCCACGATTTGCACATGAGCTTGCTCCGGGACGAGTGGGTCACGGCATTTCACGAATTCCAAAGAGTATTGGTCCCTGGCGGATTTGTGCAATTTGTGGTGCAGGATTTCGAGTTGTTCAACGTGCGCGATGACACCACGGTCCACGACAGTGCCTTGCAGAAGTTGTGGAAAATGGTGAGCGAGAATGCACTTGCCAAGGATCTCGAGCTCAGACCGTCCAGACGTATCACTGGCTGGTTGGCCGAGGCCGGGTTTAGAGACATCAAGTACACGTTGGTCACGATTCCCAAGACTGTGGTGCCCTTGAAACTGCTCCAGAGGCGCAATTCCAGTGCCAGAGCGGGTTCAGATGCCACGACAACAGGAACCTTGCAGGGCCGCAATTCTTCGGTGATTTCCGCAGCTTCTGCCGTCTCGACATCGTCCACGTCCTTGGATAGGTTTTTGGAAAAGTCTTTAGACAAGTCGCTGGACTCGTCCAAGACGTCTATGGACTTGGCCACTGGTGTGCCGATGCTGGAGTCTCTCTCTATTCCAAAGGCTCCAGCGAGACCTCAGCACAAGACTTCGTATTACAAGGACGAAAGGTTGAACAATTTCACGTCTTTGGTCACTGGCTTGACCGAGTACTCGTATTTGAACAACTTGACCAACATTCACCGTCCTTTTGAAGGCGATTCTGAGGAGGACGAGCGCATCAAGAATGACGTACTCTTGCAGTATATAGACTACCGGAACCAAGGCGATGGTTCAGGGAGGGTTTTCTACGATGAGGGTTATTCGTTGTTTATGGTTGTCACTGCTCAGAAACTGGTGGTTTAGGCCGGTCAGGGTAGGGTGTATAGAGCATACATGAATGGTCCTATCGACCATGTGTGTACGGTGTAGTTATGCATCGACTTTTGTCTTGAAAGGCACAGGAAAATGGTATTGTTGACAGATATTTGGTCTAACCAATGCCGAAAGTGTCTGAAGAAGCATAGCATAGTTCATATGCGAATATGGTGTCCCTGTGCGGTGTACTTCAATATTCTGGTTCTGAGGATGCTTACGGCTAGGTAAATGTATATCTCTACACAATACAGATGAATACAGGCTCGGGGCAAAAGAACACCGTAGCACCAGTTTCCTGCACCATGATTCCCACGATTGGGGGTTAGCCTCTTTCGCAGCCCCAGTTTCACTTTAATCAGAAAAACAAAGTATTTAATTGGCTGCGCAGGAGACGCACTAATGGGGCTGTCCAAGTAGATGCTACAAGTACGTAAGTCCACAGCCAGGCTGTTATGCGTCGTATCGCTCCACTCCTGTTCAGAACTGCCCAACCCGGCTATTCAGCCACATCCCACCTGAATCCCACCGAAATCCCACCTTTCCAACCCAAACCCACCCCAGCCTGGCCCTCACTCTCCGCCTGTCCATTCCCAAAATCAAATCATCTCAAATCTCAAATCCAAAATAAATCTTAAAAAAAAGTAAAAATTTTTTGATCATCGTTTTTCAGTATCCCTACACATCGAATCAACACCACCGCATCACCGCACCATGGAATCGTTAGCCCGCCAATCGATGAGCGCATGTCCGTTTGTGAGCTCCATGTCCGCCAAGGCCTTGAAATCCATGGCCAAAAACGCCGGATTGGCACAGCAACTGGCACATTGTCCAGTGATGGGTCCAGCTTTGATGCAAAAACAGCAGCAGAGACACCACTCGACGCCCTCGAAACCGGCGCGTCTGGCTGCTACGCCACCATCATCCGCGGCATCGCAGCTGATGAACGCGCCACTTTCGCAGCACCAGGCGCCACAGGCGCCACCACAGGGTGCTTCTTTCAGCGCCAGGGACTCGCAAGAACTGCCGTTTGATTTCGACGGCATGTTCGAGCACGATATCTTGAAAAAGCGCCAGGAAAGCTCGTACCGGTATTTCAACAACATCAACCGGCTAGCCCAGGAATTCCCGCGGGCTCACCGCGCCACGGAGGACGACAAGGTGATGGTCTGGTGCTCAAACGACTACTTGGGCATGGGCAAGGACAAGCGGATCTTGGACGCCATGAAGGTCACGCTCGACAAGTACGGAGCAGGCGCCGGAGGAACCCGGAACATCGCCGGCCATAACCGGCATGCAATCAACGTCGAGAGCGAGTTGGCCCTGTTGCACAAGCAGGAGGCTGCATTGTGTTTCACGTCGTGTTTCGTTGCCAATGACGCCGTGATCTCGTTGCTAGGCCAGAAGATCAAGGATCTCGTCATCTTTAGTGACGAGTTGAACCACGCCTCGATGATTGTCGGCATGAAGAACTCCAGATCGAAAAAGGAGATCTTCAAGCACAACGACCTAGAGGATTTGGAGCGTAAATTGGCCTCGTACCCGAAATCAACCCCAAAGTTGATCGCCTTCGAGTCGGTCTACTCGATGTGCGGATCTGTCGGTCCTATCAACGAGATCTGTGACTTGGCTGACAAGTACGGAGCTCTCACTTTCTTGGACGAGGTCCATGCGGTGGGAATTTACGGTCCCCACGGCGCAGGTGTAGCCGAGCACTTGGACTTTGATGCCCATTTGAAAGCCGGAATCGCCTCGCCTGCTCTGAAAACCACTTTGGACAGAATCGACATGATCACAGGAACCTTGGGTAAGTCCTTTGGAACCATCGGTGGATATGTTGCTGGCTCGCTGAAGTTGATCGACTGGTTCAGGTCTTTTGCGCCTGGATTCATCTTCACGACCTCGCTCCCACCTGCTGTCATGGCTGGTTCTGCTACTTCGATCAGAATCGTTAGATCCAACATCGAGGACAGAGTCTTGCAGCAGAGAAACACCAGATACGTCAAGGATTCTTTGAAACTGTTGGGAATTCCGGTGATTCCGAATCCTTCACATGTGGTTCCGGTGTTGATCGGTGACGCGGCTCTGGCAAAGAAACTGTCAGATTTGTTGATGGATAAGCACAAGATCTACGTGCAGGCCATCAACTTCCCGACTGTCTCCAGAGGGTCAGAGAGATTGAGAATCACTCCGACTCCCGGCCACACCAAGGAGATCGCCGACCAATTGTTGGAAGCTGTAGATGACGTGTTCACGGAGTTGAACTTGAGAAGAGAAGATTCTTGGATCAGTTCAGGCGGCCATTGCGGTGTCGGAGAAGAGTCCGTCTTGGACAACTTGTGGACCGACGAACAGTTGCAATTGACAAACCAGGATTTGAACCCTAACGTCTTGGATCCGATCGTCAGACAGTTGGAAGTCAGCTCCGGTGTCCAGGTCCCTGGATACTCTGTCTGAGGTGACTCCCTGTCCTGTCCTTGAAGAGACTATTTATGGGAATCCTATTTGTCAGTGCCTCAGTGCCATGGATCAGTCTGAAGACCGTCTAATATTAACCGTCGTCCATGTCGTTTTATAGTTTTTTTCAAATCGTGGACACCTCTCAAGGACCATCAATTCCCAATACTTTCATTTATCTACTCAAATTAACTACAGTTGCTGTCGAACTAATTCTTCTTGGCCTCTTTCAGTAGACCCGATGAGTTCCTCTAGGCGTTGTATTTAGTTGTAATGATCTAATTGTCACTTGATTCCAGTTATCTCATTACTGAAGGATTATCACCCCCAATTTCCAAAAGATGCTACAAAACACAATCGCTCAACAGGGCTATTGTACTACGATAGAACAATCATTCCCTTAGAAAGAATTTCCATTTCAGTCTTTTCATATGGTTAAGGTTGCATCGGGCTGTAAAACTTCGAACAGCGTTATTACACGTGAAGCATCTCCATTTTGATCTTTCCATATCACTAAAATTACATTAAGTCACTATAAAACTTTGAACAACGTTATTACACTCGAAGAATCCCCGTTTCAATCTTTTCGTCTCACTAAAATTACATTGAGTACTATAAAACATCAGTTCTCTTTCAACTTCTTCCTCTCTGGCTCGGCATCCACTCCGTTGTAACCACTTGACGACCTCAACTCGTCCAACCTCCTCTTCAACAGAGTCTCTCTCTGTCTGGCAGCGTTCTCCATCAGCTCCAACTCCATGATCCTCGTTCTGTACAAATCGTTCACCAACTCCAATTCAGAAATCCGCGTCTTCAAAACGTTCACGTCGTCTGGATTCGTGGCTGACGAAGGTGGGGTCAGTGACTGTGGAGTGGCTGACATTTCTGTAGAAGTGTTCAGAAGCTGCTGCTGGATAGGTGGGAGTGGCTGGTGGTGGTCCGGCGAATTCAGGTTCGAGTTCCCGTTGTTCACGTAGTGTGAGATAGGGTTCAACCACGACTGCAGACCATGGATACTAGGCAAAGACTCAGGCTGCGATTTGCCGTTCTGGCCATTGTGACCGTTATTTGTACCAGAATTGAGCTGTTTCAAAGGTGGTAATGGCGAATCGTGCGAGTTCGGTACCGATGAAGTAGAGAGATTACTGTGGTGGTGAGGAGCGTGGGACAACGAGAATTGCGGCCCGAAACTGGGCGACGCACTTCCGGAGTTGTCTTCCTGCAGCAGTTGCTGTTGCTCTCCATTCAGAGCTGCAACTAAGGCAGGAAGCTTCGCAGAGATAGTGGCACCAATCAACGGCGAATTCCCAGAGTTTAACAGCGAAGAGGGCGAAAATGGAACGTTCTTGCCGTTGTTATCCAACTTCATCGACGTTATTCTACGGTCTTCCATGTCGTTATTGGACAAGTTTTCCAACAGCAGAGCTGCAAGCTCTTTGTCTTTCTGTTTACTGTTCACAGGCAAGCTACCTCTCTCTGAAGACTGTGAAGGGTTGAACTTCGGTGTAGAGGAAGTGGTTGCCAACAACAAAGGCGATGTGATCTTGGTCAAATTCGGTGCAAAATGTGTAGGTGCACTGGAGGGGTAGTGGAGTGGTTGCGCAAAATGGTGCGCATGTTGCTTGTTTATGTATGGTGTATGAGCCTGGTATGGTTGTTGCTGCTGCTGTTGCTGCTGCCACAACTGCTGCTCGCCCCTAGGTAACAAAGGCACTAGTGAAGGGCTCTGGCCGTCCGTCAACAGCGACAACAGAGGAGAGTTCTTGTTGCTCTTTGTCGAGGAAGGTTTGTACTGTTTTGGAGAGAATTTCTGCTTCTGCGACAGAGTCTGCAGCTGCAGTTGTGTCCCGTCTTGCCTGGCCTTCAACTCTGGAGTGTCTGGGAACGAGGAAAGCGGTTTCGATGGAGGCCCCGGTGTGTGTCTGACTCTGTTTCTGGACTTGATCACGTCTGTCTTCAACGAAATCGGTCTTGGTCTTCCGTGCAACTTCAAGAACAATCCACATGCATTACACAACACTTGTCCGCCCTCATCTCTTCTCCAAAGCGGAGTAGTTTGTGTTTTACAATTACGGCACACCGGTGACGAGATGTTCGTCTTGGACGTTGTCGAGCCGTTGGCGGAATTCGTCGTCGACGTGGTCTTGGCATTCGGATGTACTGGATTTCTGTCTCCGTTTTCGTCGAGAACGGAGTTCTCGGAGTGCGAGTGTTGTAAATGTTGCGATGGTTGTGGTGATGCCGTCAGTTCTCTCTTGATTTCTTGGGCAACTGGTGCTCCATCATGTGCCAGATTTGGGGTTTGCTGCTCTGATCCATGTGGAGCAAGACTTATCGAGGGATGCAGGATAGTGGATATTGGTGGTAGATTTCTTGCTGGTTGAGACATCGTCATATTCAATTATTCACTTTGGGGTTCTCTGGTTTCTTATCGATGGAAAAAAATAGTGAAAAACTAGAAAAGAAGCGTGCTGTCGTGAATTTGATGGTGAAGATGGGCACAAAACGGTGACTCTGGATGTAATAAAGTTGGCCTTGTGTCGGGCTTCGAACGGTGAAAAAAGACGGTGTACAAGATGTGTTTATCTCTAATCTATCAAATCGATATACGACAAATATCAACTTATCTGATAAATTTTTTTTATCCAAAAAAAATTTTATCAAGAGAATCAGAGACGCAGAGCGACACAGAGCGACATAGTGTGTCAGTGGAACGACAGTAGTCAATATGGTGACATTTTTTGGTCACTGGTGCACGACTTTTGACGGGGGTGGGCGGGAGATAATAAATCGGAAGGAAAGGGGGCTTCGTAGGGTGGTGGGAGCCTGGGTTGGTGCTGGGAGCCTGGGTTGGTGCTGGGAGCCTGGGTTGGTGCTGGGAGCCTGGGTTGGTGCTGGGGGTTGGAGGTAATTGAATGGTACAGTTGCTCGCGATCACAGTGACCTGGACTTGATACTCTATGTGTGCTAGCTCTTTAAGAACTGGAGCTAGTGATTAGAGGATTTTTCGGATTATTGACACGTAAAGACAGTGGCCAGTGACGCAAAACATTGGCAGATTTGCAATAGTGAACTCAAAGGCACACTGGCTTGAATAAGGAGACCGAATTCGAATAGACGGCATTATCGTATATATTACTGAAATTGTATATAATATCACGGGGTCCAGGGTGTGAAGGAAGCGTACAAGAATCACCACTGACCTTACACCCTGGCATAATCGTTTACTGTCACAAGTGGCTGCGGAAATGTCACAGACGTTATCTATCTATTATGTAGCTTATCTCTCACTATCTGTTATCTTATCTCGTTGTGTTTATAATACTGAAACCTTCAGTTGCCGGTAATAATTGACACGTAGATTGACTGTTTTCTGCCAAGGAAAGATTTGCACAGACCAGGTCGTGTAGAAAGGGTGAAACGGGCCGAACACATCCTGAGAAAATCAAAGAATTGGTGAAAGATTTAGATAACCGGATCTGGAGTCAAGTTTGATCCCTGTCTTTTCTTTTACACCTTTGAGCTGATTGTTAGCGGCAGATCAGGTAGATCATAGTTATTGTATCAAGCGTGCGTACCTTGGAAGTTGATTTTTGTGCTGCAAAATCTCATGTGCTTACCGAAAATCGTCAACGTTAGTAAATACTAATTTCAAAATCGAACTAATAGCCAACTATCTGAACATAAATAATAATAATACTTGGTAAAAGAATACCAACACATTAAACCATCAAATTAAGCCACTCAATTAATGATACCATCACTGCCATTTAAAAGTGAAAAAAACTCTGTAACCAAAAAGAAATAATGCAACCGATGTTACGTTCAGCATCTAGAGCTCAAATGCACTTGCGTTCAGTACTTTGTGCCACTATGAAAATCCTCTCCTCTAGCCGGGATATGAATCAATCGCCCTGAACTGACCCCATCTACATGTCAGGTAACGAAATTTGATGTATCTTGAGCTCATATTGCAACATGTAACAATAAATTAAATGCAATGCAATGCAATGCCATGCTTGTATTCTGCTCGATTTTGTTTAAGATGGAAGGACTAAGAGAGAAAAATCAAAATGCGTACGCACTTTGATGAGCCTCACAAAAGTATGGTGCACGCACTAACTATAAACGGTATTTGGAAAAGGAAAAAGCGCCCCGTATAATCAATTTGACAGATAATTGGGGAACTGATGAGGGGCGATTCAGTTTCATATAATTGAGTGAACCACTTCTTCTTCTAGCTTGTCAGTTATGATGTAGATCACTGTACACCAGAGTCAACAAAGTTACCGTATGTAGCGTGTGCTAACTTACCTGGGGCGCACGAAATATTAAATATTACACCATATTATTAAGTGAGAGCTAGTCCTGATTCTTTTCCTGTTGGGTGAATTCTTGTTACTATCAATTAAAAGTCTAATATCGGCTGCGAAAGGCCCAGTCATTTCCAATCTGGTTTTCGCTTTAACCGAATTACAGATGGACGGACCAACTGCTCTCCATGTTTACACAAGAGGCGTGCGAAACGCACATACTCCATCTTCCGGTTTCTTCATCCCTTTGTGGGGAAGTTTTCCCATCACATAAGATCTCGACTTTCGTAGCATCAGCTAGCGGACGCATGGTGAGGACGCGGCGTGACCCATGTAGCACCTCGATTATTGAATAATATCACTTTTCTTGGAGTGTCGGTGTGATTTCTCGTTCACTGTGGATCCATGCTCTAGGCTTGAGCTGATTATCCAAACACTTTCAGGCCAAAGGCACACGGTGTTAAGAATCTGGATAGGATTTTCGTTAGACGCTTTTGTGGACTAAACGGCGAAGTCTAAATCCCTGGCGCATATTTGCAACATACATAAAAGGATGTACAGTTTTAACAAATTTCAACAGGATAGATCAAAAAACATTCCCTGGGAAAAAAAAATCTTGTCACTTGTAGTACTTCTTCCATTCATCCATTGTATATTTGCATTGCATTATATCATCTTGGTATCTTTTACAGTTATCGGTGCGGTACTCAATGTGAAATTTCACTAATCTTTAAACAGTTCTGAAATTTAGGCTTTTTTTTCCTTTCGATTACAGGGAACCATAGCTAATGAGCCCAATGCACCTCTAGCACTAATTCCGTCCGGCGTTTCATTTGTTATCTGGAACAGCTGAGACAACCTTGATGAGTTAAGTTGATCGTCTAGATCAGAGAAGGTTTTCCTCTGGTCTGTGCATGATGATATCACTATAAAGACAAGGTTAAGTTGAGGTTTAAAGCAGGAGGAACGGTTTTCCGGCTAGCCTTTTTTTTGCACTAATTCTCATAGAATAAAAATTCCATCGGTAAAATTTGAAGTAGGGTGCCACCTGTATTGTACTTAAGCTTGGATCATGTAAGATTGATGACTAAAAGCTGATGAGTGCCAACGGAAGTCTATTTTTTACCCAAGAAGGGTGCCTCTATTTTCCGCCAATTTCAGCATCAGATGGCTCCGTGAGGTTAGAATACAAGTCACGTGCAATACACTGAACGATCTGCGGTTGACTAAGGATCAAAATCTCTGAGTGCTGTTTGACTTGAAATCTGGAAGCCGAAAGAGGAGTGCTTGTTACTGTAGAGTGGTCTCGCATGGCATGACATAACATGACACGACATGGCAGCTGTAAAAAATCGTCAACAAAAAATAATTATTAGAGGAAGAGTAGTGCAATAACCAAGACTCAACAGAGACTCACCGTAAGGTGACTCTGTGATCATTTACCTTCAATTGTGGACTCTTGACATCGAACAAAACACTAATACAGTTATGGAAAAGAAAGGTTTGTCTTGTTGAGTAGTTCCAAAAATCTGCAGCGAAAAAACGATCAAAATAGGGTGACGGCAAGGTCAGTACTATTTGCACCGATTAGAAATTCTACGTAAATTTTTTTCCCAGTTGTGCTCTTGAACGAAACCAGGCTTAACGGAAAGTTGACGCGAGGATCCAAGCTCCCAAACCCATCAGAAGTTACATGTACTCACGCAGCCGTATGATCATGGCATGAATACAATTTACGCTTTTATACCCAATTTGAATCTCTCCTTAAAAAATTATGTATGTACTCTGATATACCTGATAATGTGCAACACAACTACAGGCTCCTCCATCGTAATGAGAGCCCACAAAAGCTTATTAACTAGTACAACTAATAGATTACGTCATGTAGACATGGATACAGAGGTAAAGAGAAATAAAGAAAAAAAAAGATTCCTGCTCTTTTCTTTTCTTTCCTTAATTGAATATGAACGTAATGCATCACGTATGTGGAGCTGCGTGTAGGATTAGATAAAACTTTGGTAAGTATAAACGGAAGAACCGCCCTTCTAGTACTGAAGCTCATGTTCGTGGTGCATTTCACTAAATCACTGCCTCGTCTCAATTGGTACTGCAATGTCGGTCCTCATGCTGTGGTGAGTCGGATAAATCTCTATTGTGCTCGAAGAGGCACAAAAGTCGCCAGACAAGGCAGAAAAAATTAAATCTGCAGTTCTAAAGGGCGCTCTAGATCGTTTGATTTGCCAATTGGGGATGAACGTGAGCCGGAATTTGCAAGCCACTTTGAAAAAATGAAATCCACAGTTCAATTGGCTTACATGTACTGGTTGTTGACTTTGCAAGTCATTCTGGTGGTCAATTGCACGCCTCCAGCGTGTTTGTTTGGTTGTATTAACCAATTATCACATTTTTGTCCCAGAAGGCACTCTGATGTCCAATGTCATTCTTTGAATTCTCTGTCCATGGTATCATGCCTTGAGAAGAGCTGTATATCTCAATTGCAATTCTACTCGGCAAGAGATCATTTCTGGGGCGTTTGTCGAGAGCTTGGGTTCCCTCCACCATCAGCGGGAAGCCCCAACCCCCCAAAGAAACACAAACCGCCCAAGTATGGTTATAAAAAGAACCAAACTTTTGACAATGCTAGAATGCTAAAGCCCAAGAACTCGTCGTTATTTGAACAGGCGAGTCCAGTACATGAACTGGAGAAGCTCAATGGCCAAGAAGCAGAAAATCATGATATGGTTGGGTTTGGGAGGAACAAACAGTTGGCCGTTGACAGTTTACCGTTGAAGAAATTGAAGTTTGAGCAGGCCGGTAAGGTACCAATTGAAAGTGACAGCTCGATCACAGAGATTCTGGACAACAACATCATAAACTTCGACTCTGAAACTCTGTTGCCAGATTACAAGTCTCAATATCATCAAAGACTGAAAGAAAGCTCCCAATTCACCAAGTTCTCCAAGAAGAAGCCTTCAAGAAAATTGAGTACAGACCAACACTTGGGCTTTACAAGAGTTCTTTCAGGTTCAAACAGGCAGAGAGTCAAACAGCCAACTTCTTATACTTAAATACCCATATCTAAATCAAGTAGTGTTTAAGGCAAACACTATAGTTCATTTCTACATCTCGATCATACTAATAAATTCTAATACATTAGTATCAGTCTTTGAATCAAACATCATATTCAAGTATCTACATCTCCAAATCAAACATAGCAAAATTGTTGAATACAAACGCTGTGTAAAAAATAAGTAAAAAAGCGACCCCAAGCACCGAGTCATACCACATCATGACCCGGTTAATCAATTATAATCGTCAAAAAATGTCATGAAAAAATATCGTCAAACCAACTGATCAATTACAGACGGAAGGCACTAGAATTAGTGTTGTTGGTAGTGTTTTCGAAATTATCCCAGGTATTGAGTGCGTTAAATTCGCCAAAGTAGCCATAATTGTTCAAATCAAAGTTGAACGGAGTTTGCACATATTCTCCACTGTCACTGTTTGCCTTTTCCAAAGCAGCTGAAGACAACATTGGATTACTGTTCAAGGACTTATCATTCAAGTTCAATGAGAAATCTTGAGGTTGAAACAAATTCGATGAGGAATTTTGAGTCTGCAAGAAATTCCAGTCCAGAGCAGCAGAAGCGGCATTCAGGTTTGTGTTACCAAATTCCATCAAATCCAAAGTCAAATTTGGATTTGGAGTCGACTTGGCTCTTGAATTAGCTGTGTTGTCGACAATGTTCATCAGATCGAGCATCTGTAAATCCCATTGCATGTCCTGAAGTTGTTGTTGTTCCTGTGTTGTGTTTTGCTGTTGCTGTGATTGCAATGAAGGAGGGAATTGCTGTTGTGCTAACGATGGTGGTTGGAACATGTCAACTTCGTTGTTGAGGAACAATGACTCCATCGGGAGTGTTGTGTTTGGAATCGAAGAGTCCAAAACCAATTCACTCTTGACTGGTTGCATCGAGTATTGACCGAAGTCGATACCAGGTTTCTGGTTGAACATTGGTGAGGTATAAGATTTGCCAGTGACAGAGTTGGCAGACTGTGGAGTCGTGATGAAATCATCGATAGTGTTGGAGAAAGGCGAGGCTCTGGCCAAGTCAGATTCCGGAGATAACATGTCGGTTTCTGGAACCTTTGGTTTCGTGATCGACAGTCTTGAATCTCTTGCTCTGGCCAGGTTCATCGTATTAGCACCAGTGGTCTGTTCATCTGGGGGAGAAGAGGTAGGGTTGGTAAGACTTGTGCTCATCACAATGGCATTTTGCGACGAAAATGATCCATGCTGGTCAATGTATTTCTTGGCAAACTCCCAACATTTGTCTCCGTAAACCTTTGGTGTCAAGCCAGTGACACTCTTGAAGACTCTGTGGAAATGCCATGGACTCAACTTGGACTTCGAAGCCAATTCTTTGAATCCCAACACACCGCCTCTTCTTCTTCTCTTCTTGTTTCCGTTAGCACGGTCTTCCAGTAACTGTTGTTCCTGTTCATGTTGTCTCAGTTGATGTTTAGCCTTGTTGGTCTGGTCTTCGTGGATCTGTACAGCTGTGGATGCAGCAGCCAATGCAATGTGACGACATGCCAAATCCACCAACTTGACGTGATCAGTCTCGTTCTTTGTGATTCCCGCCGATGTGTTCTTTGGGTTTGACGATGAAGAGTTCAAGTGTATCAGAGGCACCGAGCCTCTTCTCAATTTAGTCTTTCTCAACACGGCTTCTCTGATAGACTGTGAGTGTGGATCTTCGTCATCCAATGGAGGCACAAAGCCAATCTGTTCATTGACTGTGGCCACTGTCTGGATCAACAAGTCCACATCAATAGATATCGTATTCAAGTCATCGGAGTTCTCAGAAGAGATCAAACAGTGTGGACATTTGATATATCCACCTCTTTCCGCCTTCTCCACAGTGTCCACGAATACAACTTCTGATTTGAGTGATGTTTGTAAGCTGAGATCACAGTTTGGACGACAACAGATATTTGTACTCTTGTTGCAGACAATGAATTTGTCAGAAGCGAATGGGTCGTTAAATTGGTAAGCGTTCCACTTAGCAGTTTCGGAAGAGTATGGCATCTTTCAGTGTAGGTTGAGTAATATGGTATATGAGATGTATGAAATCTTAAATCAATTGACCTTGCAAAGATGCTATTGATTATCACTGATGTGTGAGATATTACTCTTGCGATGGTTGGTCTGATCGATTTAAAATCCGAACTAATAAACGCAATTAATGGGTAGAATTGACATGACTTATATATCAAAAAAAATTAATAAAAAAAAAAGCTAAGTAAAAGAATAAGAGGAGATTCTTTCAAAGTGCACCACCCACTGTGAAGAGCGCATTAAGTAGAATCGTATTAAAAATAGTACATACATGGAGAAAGAAAAAGCATACAAACACAAATGATGACATAAGTTAATCAGTATTGTTATTTTGACGTGCATTGCATTGCAGATAAGTCTGTGATGTAAGTTATTATATAATGTGGGTGTAATGCATAATATCTCACCTGGGTTGCATATCGATGTAAGGTTTTGCGAGGATTTATATATATAGAACAAAAAATGAAGGAATCTATTAGCGGTGGCGATGTCATAAGTCCCCCGTTCGATTGTACTGAGGGCCGACTATTCATACTCTATTTACCAGATTGGTGGCCAGTGGATGAACCCCTATCAACGACTCCCGGTAATCCTTCATCTGAGATTCGTATTTGACTGATTGAGTGTTTTGCACTTCGAGAGAGTGTCCGTCGAAGCGGGTGCACACCAGCAAATATGAACTGTATCAGCACTGCCCATCTCTCTGCTCGCCTATCTATGCGCTGAATCAAGGGGGTTTTAAATTGCAACAACCTAACTCGGTCTTCCGTCCAACGCAGGCGGAAGGAAGTTGCTGGTGATAATTAACCGTTGGTGCACATATTCGTACGCAGAATTTGTTAGTACAAAGCGCGTACCGCTATTAATTTCAAGAACTTTTTTTTCCTGCCAATTAAACTTAAACTTCTCCTCAATGTGTTGTTATTTACTTGAAACATGGTTAAAGTTTCCAATAGTTAGATTAAATCGTAATGCATGGACGTGCATGGATATGTAAAATTTAATTTGTAAACTTCACCCGTACAAATGAGCTTTGATTCTCAGGGGCATATAATCTTCAGTGATTATAACCGAAGTATGGCATTGATTCTCTCAACCAGTACTCAACACTATTGATAAACTCATCATCCTTACACTTTTTGTTTTCACAAATCCCTTCAACGGCTATTTTGTCAGCATTTACATAAAGAAAAGGATCTTAGTTGAGTTTTACACTACTTGTTCTCATAGAAGATTCCAATCTACATTTACATAATCATAGCTTCTCTTATTTACAATGTGTTTATTTTAACAATCGGACGTCAAAAAAACAGTTTTGCAGATTTTGTCATCGATTAAATCAGCAATTTTAACCTTACCGCTTTCCTTCCAGATACATAGTCAAAATGTGTTGTGCCTTGACTTGCTGTACTCAATTGGTTAACATCATCTCCAGTTGTTCATATAGCGCATCGAATAATTCGTAATTAGCAGCGATGATCTTTTGGCCACGGTGCCTTAATTGCACTTGCTGTGGTAGTCAACTATATCGAGGAAAACTTCAGAGCAAAATACACAAATTTCGTAATACAATCAACCATCTCTTATCCCTGGATCTCAAATTCTTTCGTAATCAGGGCAAGCTGATAAACCCGCTCAACGTACCCTAGGCGAGTCAACGGTAGATCTTGCTTGAAATCACTCCTTAGGCTTATGTACCATCACTGTATAAACTTTCGAATACATGTACCTGCAACACTGCCTTCAACCTTCCATCTGCGAGTATGCAATGTCATCTTGCAACGGTTGTAAAACGTTGACCCATTCGCTGGCTTATTATGATCAGGACTGTTATGATGAAGATCTCAAATTTTGCAGTAGGAAAAAAAAATATGTATTCATTACATCATAAGGGTCGAATAATTTCGTAATCTGTACACACATTTTCAGTAAAAGATTACATCAGAATATTTCATTTAATTTTCGGACAACCTTATGCTAAGACAGACATAATGATTTATTTTAAACTAAAACCCTACAGGAGCGAATAAACCTCATTCACGATGCAGGAACATTTTGGTGCATGGGATATGATTCTATAGTCATGACGTACCAATAGATATGCGGATATATATAGATGTGAGTGTATTGGTAGACGCAAATTTTCGAAAGTTCCGACAACACACAAACAAGACTTTCGACAATTTATGTCAAACTCTGTAAGACTTTGGTATTGCTGGCAACTCCATGGCAACTCCATAGCCAGAGCGTCGATGAAGATTTTATAGATCGACACACTCCAGCCAATAGGACTCCTGTGCGGAAAAGGAGTAGATGTTATTATCTACTATCAGGGGAAACTTTACCCCTTTACCATGGCTTTATTGTATATATGGATGAAGTAAGTCTTTGATAAGTTCTAACATTGACCGAAGTCATTGGTATTACATTAGATTACAGTTGATCCTGAAGAACACCAAAATTCGAAACGCTAGAACTTAAAATTATCCTAGAAGCCCACACAGCCAAATGCTGAGGAGTAATAATTTTGATTTTTTCCTGATCAAAGTGCGTACCGCTGAACCAATTCGATTAATATTTTTTATGATTGACCGCCGCTCTGATGCTCTTAATACTGGCCCTGGAGTCATTATTTTTTTTATGGTTTACATGAAGAGCAAATAGTCTACAGAGAGTTTACGATTATTGTATTCGATCAACATGAAACTTCTGGAATGGCTAATCCCTTGTTGCCTTTTTGAGTCTATCCCAACTGTCCCCGCCACAAAAACTATCACGCAAGCTCTCCTCGAGACTGAAATACCGATGACATCCAAACCCTATATCGGGCTTTAACCCTCGTACATCCGCGTGTCATGTACGGGTATTCCATCATCTAGGGCTCAACCATTTTGCCAGGTAACGGCAATTTTTGCATGCGCGGCCGTGCTTACATCATCTCTGACTAACACATAGAAGCACCTTCACCGACGTCACCGGGTGGACAATAATGCGCTTAGGACTAACACAGCTTAAGTTAAGAATAAGCGTGGTGATCATGATGACGTGAGACTGGTGCCTTGTAGCGTAGCTATTTACGAAAGCGGGATGGATCCTTCTTCTGGGTGCTGCCTCGATTGGTGATGTGTTGTCACTTAGGGCGCCATGTATGGCTAGGGCTCTGTGCGTGTGCATCGGATTCCGTTCAACATGCATTGTACTCCATCATCCTCCATCCGTCATCCGTCATCCTCCATACCTCATACTCCATTCTCTGTTCCTCATCCCCCATCCTCATCGCTTACACCCCACACTAACTTTTGAGCTCAAACGAACGACCGCCTCACCTTCTCACCCTTCTCACAGCCCCAATCGAGCCATATTCGCCGAAACTTGGAAAAAGTCGTGCACCCCCAATCGGTAAAAGCGAGCATATTTGATCCGATTCTAGCGGTACTCACACTTCCAGCGATAGCACAAGCGACACCGTTGGAACACCCAGATGCTGGCGATCGAGTTTTTGCTCCGGAGACACGACGAGGCTGCAGAACTGGCGGGAGCCGCGGCAAGTTCCGGCGCTTCCCACCACCACCACCACGGTGCTAATATCCCCTACGGGTACTTTGTGTTCTTCTGCGTCGATGTCTTGTACCCGTTGTACCTCGGAACCGTTCAGACACTGTACCAGCGGAAATGGAAAAAGACCGGAAGATCCACGTCCTGGTTCCGCTTGGTCTCGGTGCCCTTGCCGACCAAGATTTTGCTCTGGAGCTGCATCTTGTTACTAGTTGGGTTCTGGAAATTCGCCGCAGGTGCCGGATTCGTGGGGCATATCAAGAGATTCGGCCGGATCTCGTATGTTTTGATCCCTTTGGACATCTTGTTGAGTTTCCGGCCATCTCCGATCCCGTTCAACCACTATCTCGACTTGATAGTGTTGCACAAGTGGGTCTCCCGGTTGATCATTATCTGTGCCACAATCCACTCTGTTGGCTACGGAGTGAAGTGGATCCAGGAAAATGCCTTCTATAAAGCATGGCGGATCCTCAATTTCATCGGAGTTGTCGATTTTATCTTGTTTTTCGTCTTGTTGATCATCTCCATCCGCAAGTTGAGACACTACTCCTACGATTGGTTCTATGCGTTCCACATGGTGACCGTCTGGCTGGTTGTCATCGGCATCACTTTCCATGCAAGACCCGGTGTCACTCCATATGGCTGTCTCTGTGTGCTGATGATGCTCTACCAGACTTTCAGTAGGATTAAGAATTCTGTAAATCTCGACAGGTTGCACGTGATGCGCCCTGAAGGTGCAACGTTGTCGTTGATCACCATTCCTAAAACAAACTCTTTGAACGTCTTTTCGCCCGCTTCGCATGTGAGAGTCTCGCTTTCTATCTCCAATCCTATGAGCTGGCTATTCCCGACGCATCCCTACACCATAGCGTCGCTTCCACAAGAAAACGAGATCAAATTAGTAGTGAAAGAGTCCAAATTCAGGTTCGAACCTACACGAGACTACTCCATCTTGGGTCCCTATGAAGCCTTGCACATGAATTTCTTCCAAACTGCAGAGAACGTGTGCATACTATGCGGAGGATCCGGCATTCTGTACGGTATTCCCATCTACAACCATTTCAGAAGAGCCACATCGGATTTCATAGATGTCAAGTTGGTGTGGGTCACGAGAAACAGGAAGGACTTGTACTTGTTGAAAGAGTTGAAGTTGAAAGGTATAGATATATACATCACTCTGACTGTAGAGGAGCCTCTGGAGCCATCGACTCCACGAGAAATAGACGTTGTCGAGGGCGAAGATCTGGACGAGTTTGAGCAGTTCTTGATCAACGACTCAAATTCCAACTTGGACTTGAGAGATTCGATGGACTCGTTTGATTTGGATCTGAACCCGTTTAACGAATCCAAGACGATTATCGAGAATTCGACAAACGTCATTGAGAAGAATTTGATCCATTACGGCAGCAGACCGGTTTTGGATGCGTGTTTCAAGAAACAGTTGCTCAAGACCGCCGACAACGCCAACAAATGGGTCGTTGCATGTGGAAGTGACTCGTTGCTCCAAGATGCGAAGCGGTTTGCCAAGCGAAACGGCACGAGATTTGTTGCTGAAGTGTATGCCATGTAGTATTTATCATAAATTAATTCATTGATTGAGTAATCAGGTGTAACATAGCTTAGTGAAGTACAGCTCAGTACTTTCCAACTACCAATTAATGTGATCTCAGGTTCAGTTCCAGCTCCCGAATTTGAGTTTTCACTTATTTATCATATAAAAGATTAATTTATTAGATTCAATACTTTCTGAGTACCAGTCAAGGTGGATTTAGCACTCTTAAACGCACCTCCAGCACTTGCTGCTTGCTCACTACAAAATCAATACTTCTCTAAATACCCGTTCAAGGTGTCCCTTTTCTCGATATTCTCAAACTTGAAACTTGCAGCCAACTCGTCCAACTGCTCAAAAGACAAGTCTTTGAAATAAGAGGCATACTCGTGAGTCAAATACTGACTGAGTAACATATTTCTAAGAGTCCTATCGACGTAATCTCCGAGATCCCAGGTGTTCGGATAGAGCAGTCTATGGTACTCTTTTGGAATAGCCTCTCTAAAGTGCTGTTTCAAGTTATCGTACACCTTTTCAACCTCAGGATCCGCATCTAACCCCCATTTATCGATCCCCAATTTCTTCTTCTTGATGAACCAGTCTCCCAAGAGTTTGAAACACGCAGATTCAGGTGAGACATACGTCAAACCCTGGTATCCGATGTCTTTGTAGACCCAGATTGACCAGCCAATTGCAGCCCCGTCTCCAGACGGATCTCCACTCCTGTAGATGTGCAATTGGTCGTTCAAGACCTGGTATCTTCTCTCATTGGTGGCCTCGACATCGGCATCACCTCTGACTTTCGAGGAGTAAACTGGACCAAATTCCCCGTTCCAGACCGGCACCTTTGCCTTTTGGGCATACTCGATCTTTCTCAAGTAACTACGCTTCAATTTCAGTCTCTCGTCTTCGGAGGACTTGTAAATGTAGCCATCTTCGGATGGGAATCCGAACTTGGTGTAGTCGTGGATGGCAATTACGGTGTTAGGGAACGGAGTCTCTGGGAAATGCGAGAAATCAGCCGCATAAGTGTTTCCGTCAAGGAACAAGATGTGGTCCGGGTCTACTTTCCGGATCTCTTTCTCGACTCTGGTGTAGAAATCGATCAAACGGTGGTGTTTGGAGTCAGAAGGCTCGTTCAACGGGTTGTAACCGGCGATCCACTCGTTTCCACGGTAGTGTTCGGCAATCTTGACCCACAAATTGACTATGGCATCTTGGAACACCTTGAAATCCCAGAAAATGGCCTTGTGAATCGCAGAATCTGCATGCCAATCCTGGTTCTGACCACCTGGAACTGCATGCAAATCCAAAACCACATAGATCTCATGGCGTGCACAGATCTCCACCATGTTGTCCAACAACTTGAAACCTTTCGATTTCAAGCTGAACATGTCACCGTCATCATCGATAAAGTGCCTGTAGTTGAACGGGATTCTCAAACAGTTCAAATTGACACTCTTGAAGAATTTGGCATCCAGATCGGTCCAGAAGTACTCGTAAAACTTGTCAAAGAAGAAGTCATACTTCTCCTGGCCAAGAACCGATTTCAAGACATTCTTGTGTTCAGTTTCATGGCCCGGGTATCCCGTGATGAAGTTCTCCATGTTTAAATGGCCACCAGTAGCTGTTCCTTTCAAAACTACTGGCTTTCCCGTGGAAGAGTCCACGATTTTGGTGCCTTTTACTGTTAATATACCCATATTTACTCAATGTATCTATAATCTACAAACACAAAATCTGCGAATGCTGCCCTTTAAATATTGTTCAAATATCCGATAATGGTCACTCCTCCGTCAAAATAGTCAATCTCAATTCTGCATCTCGGTGTGCAGATCACTTTCGGAATTGTGGGGAAAGAACAGGTGGAGAAGCGTCGGTGTGATAATATTACGATAGTCCACCCACTCTGCATATTTACCCCAGATTTTTTCGTTTCCCCAAATCCACCCCCACCTGATTGGCCAATTTGGGCAGGGGATGCTGAGAGTTGGAGAATTCTGCTTGGCAGTGGCTGGGCATTTGGCTATAGACGTGAAGCTTAGGTAGACAAGTGCACGGGAAGTGCTCGGGAAGTGCATGTGTTTGTGTGTATCGGACTGGTGAGTGCTTGGTGTGGAAATGGTGAGCAAACGTTGCACTATACAATGTGCTAATGTGAGTATTTGTCACAAATATGCTATGTGGAGGCTGATCAGCAACCAGATTGCCGTGTAATGCCCATCCGTTCATGTTCATTGGCTGTGCTATCTTCTCTCGTGTGGACCTATCGGGTTCAATTACTCTCTACTTTCCATCTACAATTGTATCCCCAGCTAACCTGTCCACTCGGCCAATTTGCACAGAGCACCCTGCAAGAAAACCCCACTTCTAACCCATTCGATTCCCGCACCAATCTTGCCATCGACACTCTTGCCAATGTTCCGAGTCAATGCTAGCCCAGGCCCCAACGCTACCCCCGCCAGAGCCGATCCAGCCAGCACACATAAAAAGTCGTGTATTTTCCACCCAAAATCCCAAAACGCAAATATATCTAGATCATCTTGCCACATCCCTCCTTCGCTTACCCATTCCCGACAGATCCATGAAACGTCTCAGGACCAACTTCGCACGACAATTCACCACCACCAGAACGCTTCCGAACAATGACAAATCCAAAGACACATTCATCTACAATCGGTTAAAGCAGCTAGCGGAAGAATCCACAGATGTAGACCCATCGTTACCCATAGACAGGGACGCTTTACCCCTTGACGGCTCAGATCTCGCCCAAAAATTCACCGATAAGCTCAAGCAGCAAGAATTCGAGGCTCAATATCAGAAAGAGATCGGTTTCCAGAGTATTCCCAGCTATGCAAGCAAGCATTCAAGAGATGTAGCACTTGCGACGCACTGGCAGGGCTCGGAGTCTGCCCATGATCTGAATTTGCGCATGTTGGTGGATGCAAACAAGCCTTTGAAGCCGAAAGCCGGATTGAGCAAACGGAAACTGCCGAAATTGTCGGTGCGAGACCGGCTACACAACGCCAGAGAGGGCTCTTTGGATTATTCGTTGCTGAAGATCTCGGAAAAGAAGCCGGAAGACGATGGCTGGGGCGCCAGGTACCGAGAAAGATTGCTCGGAGTTGAACTCTTTGGTCCGACATCTGTTGCCAGCACCATGCATTCGGTGAAACTGATGGTGGACAGGCGCATCGAAGAGGCCAAGAACCGAGGAGAATTTGACAATCTCCCGCGGGGGAAGCCTTTGCAAAGAGACCACCATGCACAGTCACTGTATATAGACACTACTGAGTACCACTTGAACAACATACTAAAGAGACAGGACATTGTTCCGCCCTGGATAGAGAGGCAGGGCTCAGTACTGCAGGCAGTGGAGTCTTTTCGCAGGGAATTGGACAATATGTGGCTCAAAAGGGCTGTGAATGTGATGAAAGAGAGAAACCCAATGCTCTCCGTGGATGAGATGTTGAATTTCGCTGTGCGGTACGCCGATCTGGAGCTGAAAGGCGCTGCTGGCCACAGATTGAGAGATCCGGACTGGTTAGGAGCCCAGGAATCCTATCTCCGCACCAAAATCAACCTGTTGAACGACACTATTCGAGGATACAATCTCCAAGCGCCCTTGGCGTCGCAAAAAGTGTATTTAATCAAAGAACCAGAGTTGGATCTGATGTACAAGCGATCTGCACCGTTATTGCACGACCGTTTGAAGGTGTTTCTCTTGGGAGCCCCCGAGCCACCTGTTAGACATATCCGTCCGGGGACGTATCTACGCTACAATGACCTCCCACAGCGAGAAGACCAGGAATCCTTGGGGTCGTTGTTCTGGAACATGTTCAAAAAGTCGTAATCCCCAAATTGTGATTTGCCCTAATTTTCCAGAGCAAACTATCACTTTTCATCCCCCCTGTATAATTTACTGAAAAAAAAATTTTCGAGCCAATTTGAGGTGGAGTAGATTAGGTTCAGCACAGATGTCGTCGCTTAGCACTGGCACTTTTGCCGCCGCAGGAGCGCTGTTGTATCTTGTGACGGGTGGAAGATGGACCGCTGTGCTTTTGGGGCTTGTTTTATATCTTTTGCTGCCCAAAGTGGCTGAAGCGCCACTGCCTCCACATTCAGGAGGTTTGAAGAAGTTTGTGAAACTGGACCCCACTGGCCCCATTTCCACGAAAGGGGCTGTTGTGAGTTTGAACAGAAAGTCCAAGAGATCGCCAAAGGTGATAAAGGCGTCAAAACCCGCAGTTTCAAGGTCTCCTTCACCGACTTTGACAGTTTCCGCCGATCTTTTGGATTCCAACATCATCGTTTTCTACTCCTCCTTGACCGGATCGTCCCAAAAGGCGGCTAAAGCATTGCACGATAGTTTGAAGAACCTCAGCAGCTTGAAAAACCAGCCGCAGTTGATGGACCTCGACGACGACGTGAATGACTTGGATGACTATTTCGTCAACACTCCAGATTTGCCAAATTTGATCTACATCATGGTGTTGCCCTCCTACGACACCGACTCTCCTTTGGACTACTTTTTGCAGACTTTGGAGGAGACTGCGAATGATTTCAGAGTGGACAAGTTCCCCTTGAAGAAATTGGCCGGGTTTTCCGTGTTGGGACTCGGAGACTCCGAGAGCTGGCCGACAAATTTTTGCTACCAGGCGAAAAGTACCGATAAGTGGTTGTCCAAGTTGGGTGCCAGGCGGATCTTCCCAATGGGATCTGTGTGTATCAAAACAGAGGGAGAAGCCAAGATCGGTGAGTGGATAAGAGTGTTTGGCGAGACGTTGCAGGACGAAAACCCGATTTTTTACGACGAGTCGCAGGATTCCGATGAAGAAGTAGAAGACAGTGACGATAGTGGCACTTTGGTCGATGTAGAAGACATGGGCAACATGATGAAGCCCGATGTGGACACAAAAGTCAAGGAGATGGTAGCCAAGAACTCGCCTACGTACAAATCGTTGACTAAACAAGGTTATACCGTGGTGGGGTCGCACTCTGGTGTGAAGATTTGCAGATGGACGAAATCCGCTTTGCGTGGCCGAGGTTCTTGTTATAAGTTTGCCTTTTACGGGATAAAATCGCATCTCTGTATGGAGACTACCCCGTCATTGTCGTGCTCGAACAAATGTGTCTTTTGCTGGAGACACGGCACCAACCCTGTAGGAACATCGTGGAGATGGCAGGTGGACGGGCCAGAGGAGATCTTGAAAGGTGCCTTGGAGGGACATTATAAAAAGATCAAACAGATGCGTGGAGTGCCGGGGGTCGTTGCTGAGAGATTCAATGAGGCATTCACAGTAAAACACTGTGCCTTGTCGTTGGTCGGTGAGCCGATTTTCTACCCGTATATCAACGAGTTTGTGGGAATGTTGCACGAACGTCATATCTCGTCGTTCTTGGTGTGTAACGCTCAGCATCCTGAGCAGTTGAAGAATTTGTCCAAAGTCACGCAGTTGTATGTCTCTATCGATGCGTCTACCAAAGACTCTTTGAAGAAAGTGGACAGACCGCTTTTCAAGGACTACTGGGACCGTCTCTTGGCGTGTTTGGACACCTTGAGAACCACCCAGAGCCACCAAAGAACGGTGTTCAGATTGACGTTGGTGAAGGGTTTCAACATGGGAGATGTAGAGGGGTATGCTGATATGGTGGTGCGGGGTCAGCCGTCGTTGATCGAGATCAAGGGAGCCACTTTCTGTGGATCTTCTTCCGGTAACGGTAACCCTCTTACGATGCAGAACATCCCATTCTACGAAGAGTGCCAAAATTTCGTGAGAAACTTGAACAACGAGTTGTTGAGTAGAGGATATGACTACGGGATCGCCGCAGAACATGCGCACTCGTGCTGTATATTGATGGCACAACGTAAATTCTACATAGACGGCAAGTGGTTTACACATATAAACTACCAAAAGTTCTTCCAGATGTTGGAGAATGGTCAAGAATTCGATGATTTGGACTACGTCTGTGAGACGCCGTCATGGGCGTATTGGGAGTCCGAGGAGGCCGGCTTCAGCCCTGCTGATGTCAGATACAACAGGAAAGAAGAAAAGGCCAAGAACAGAGCTGCCAGAGAGGCTCTTATATAGTATAATATAACCCCTTTTTTGGTAACCCCCTTCTGAATAGGAACCTTCCCGATCAGGCAATCGACCACCCCTCAGCAGAAAAATAAAAGTAAAAAAAATCTCACAACTTGAGCACTTGAGTTACATTAATTGTGTCGTGTGTACCCAGTGGGGATTGTCGAATTGAAGCAGACTCATTGTTCTCCAACCGTGTATCATCTGTTTGCAAGCGCTTCAGCTCCCACCATCTCGCGAACACGCTGACTTCGATAGATTAGCCATACACTCGTTATTGTATTCGGACAGTCATTTCAAGACCGCCCCTGTGCAATTGCCGCATCGGGACAAGTGAAAAAAACGTCAAGAAAAGTGCAAACAGCTTTCACCAACAGAAGTGCTATAGGTATAGATCTTGCTACAGGAGGTCTAAAGAGTACTTTTGAGTGACAGCAAGACCAGCATTTGCGTGAATAGATTATGTCAAAGAGAGTCCCGGGAACACAGCAGACAGTTTTGACGGTATCTGATGAAATAATTCAGAGATCATTGGGTTCCGATTCGAATAAAATCATCTCAGATATCAAATCTCAAACAGATATCGCGTCACCATACAAAGGGAAACTCAATTGGAAGGATATTGGGACATTTTTGGAGACTTTAACTCCGGTAAAAGACGAATCCGACGGACCGGCACCGAACCTCACCACGAAATCGAAAAACTTGTTGAGTGCTCCGTTGAACTACAGAATTTGCAACAGTTGTAACAAACCGATATTGGAGACCCACTTGGCGAATCACGTGGATCTTTGTCAAGAGATCATGAAGACGAAACAAGCGGCCAAAGACAAGGCGAAATCTGCCAAGGCCACAACACAGACAAAGAAGAGAAAGGCCAATAGTACACTAGAAGACTCTACAAAAGAAAACACACCAGTTTCTACACCAGGGCCGACAAAGAAACAGAGGAAACAACCCAAGGAGAAAAAATTGAAGAAAGAGAAGCAGAAAGCGACTCCCAAGCCCAAGGAACCGGTTGATGTGGAAAAACAGTGTGGAGTCGCGTTGCCAGGCGGAGGTTTCTGTGCGAGATCGTTAACTTGTAAGACACATTCAATGGGAGCCAAGCGTGCAGTTCCTGGCAGATCTGCTCCCTATGACCAGTTATTGGCACTGTACCAACGTAAAAACCAGGCAAAGATCGCTGCTGGAGCTGCACTGGCCCAAGCTGCTCAAGATGAGTTGATGCACGGATCACAGGTGCCTTTAGACGAAGATGAAGAGACGCAATTGGTGATTGAAGGGGTCTCGCGGTCGTACGCCTTGCCTTTAGAGAGAAAGATCATCATGCCCACACGGATACGGTCGAGTTTCTTGCGCATGAGAGAGATGTTTGCGTCAGCATTGTTACCGAGAGTCACCAGTGCAGCTTCTCCTACTGGTATAGAGGGAAGAACACTGGTTATGGATGTAGATAAACCGAACGAGTACTTCCACACGGTGAGACCTCCACAGAGAGTCGCCATGAACCAGTTGCAACAGCATTATCTGCAACAACAGCAGCTGCAATTGCAAGTGCAACAACTGCAACAAGAACTGCTGCAACTGCAACTGGCCCAACTAGCACAAGTGCTGGCTCTCCAACAGCAGGGACATTCGAATCCACAGATGCAACAGCAGGTGCAGCAACAACTGCAGCAGCAATTGCTCATGCAACAGAAGCTGCTGCTCCTGAGACGTCAACAGATGTTGCATCTGCAACAGCAGCTGCTGCAGAGGCTCCAACAATGATACTTCAATTCTCGTATGTCTTAGTTAATAAACGAAATGTGTTAGGCGTTGTAGGACTTTGAAGTTACAAGTCATTAGTATGTACATTTAGAGGGTTTTGAGGAGAAATTGGCTATTACAAGTCCATTGGCCAAGATACTGATCAAATACGAACTTTACAGACTTTTGTAGTGGAACAATTATTACAAGAAGGCCAGTGACATTGTCTCAGTCAATTGATATGTAGTTCTAGAGAATTGACTACAACTCTGAGTGCCAGAAACGCCGTCTTGAGCATCAGCTATATATCTAAACATTTTTGTAGCGGAAATTAACCATTACAAGCCCAACAACCAGAGAAAGCACAAACCTCTTCATCAGATTCCAGAACCAGTCGAATCTAAAATTTTTGACAGGACTTTCTCTGATCAGTTGTAGCAACTGCCTAGTCATTGACTCCCTTGAGAATTTGGCCTTTACAACGGCTCTGCCTTCCTCAAATGCCTCTGGATCTTTGTTCTGTAACACTTTTCCAAACACCTTTGCCCATTCCGAGGGGTTAGGATCCCTCAAGAAACCAGTTTTCCCTTCAACTACAGACTCAAGGGGGCCACCGAAGTTTACAGCCAACACCGGTGTTGCTAATCTCATGGCCTCCAAGGGCACGATTCCGAAATGCTCAAACAAAGGTGTGTACAACAACAACGCGGTGTTCTGGATCAACAGGTCCTTGGTGTCGGTGGAAATCGACGGCATGAACAACACCTGGGTGTTACGAGGGAGCAGCACGAGTTTCCCGCGGAATGTGAACGACACAATGCCGAGTTTCTTACAGAGATCTTCCAACTCGATCAAGTACTGGACGTTCTTCCAATTTCTCGGATCGAACCCCCCAGCAACGACCAATTTGACGTCATTTTGGTCAGGATTGGACCCCAAGAACTCTTTGAATGCGTTGATTGCAAGTTCAATGTTCTTGGGTCTGTCGAACCTGTTGACGGACAATAAGAACTTGCTGTGTCCGAAGAACAGTTTCACTTCTTCGTCTGCTGTTCTGTCTACTACAATCTCAGATTCTACACACGGGTACACAACAGAGGGGTCCAAGGCAGACAACCGCTTGAAGGTGTTCTTGAACACGGATTTGGTGTAGTTGGAGTTTACAACGATGTTGTCGGCATATCCCGTAGTCAACTCTTCGGTAAAGTCAAATGGCACCCTGTAAAGGGTTCTGAGCCACGAGTCACGTGACGCCGCGAGGAGGTCCGGATGGTGGCAGTAGAATAGCACCTTTGCGGCGGGGTTTTTGTAGAAATGCAACAAGGGGATACAGAACGATAACTGGTCCACGATAAAGACGTCATATTGTGAAATTTCGCCCGTGATGATTAGCCTCAAGGTGAGAAACAACTGTCTCAATATTGAGCACAATATGGCAAATTTGTTCATAATCTTTGTGGGCAAAAAATCGCCGTACACTTGTACTAGCAAAGTGTTGTTCTGGATTTCCTCGAAACAGTGTGATCTGTCGCAGTGCGAGGTGATCATTGTGACGTCATGGCCCTGTTGTTGCAACCCTACAGCGGCATCGACCACCAATCTTTCAGCTCCGCCTGTTTTAGTTAGTACGGTGAGCAAAAAACGCAAATGCAATTGCAAATCACAACTAGACTTACCGATCCCGAGGTCCGGGTGAATAAATGCAGCTTTCATAGTGTTTTCGTGCAATTATTCCCCAAAGATTCGTGACTAGATGGTGAAAAATTCATGAAGTACCTGAAAAACACGTACCTAAAAAAAACAAATCCGATATGTCAGGGAGATGAGAATGAAGTGGTGAAATGGCGAAGTTCAGTTTATTTGATCCGGATGAGCTCCAAAAATGGCCAGATTTCATCTGAATGTTCGCACAGTGTCACTTGCAAATGTCTCCAAATTCCAGCCAATTCCCCGCCAAACTGCCACCACAACCCCACCGTTTACCATCCGATTTACCAATGACCCAAGCAGTTACCCTACCGACATCGCATTTTTTCGCTATGAAAATTTCCAGTTCAAAAATCCAAAATCCAGAATCAACTAATCACCACCTACCACAGCCAAAACCCCACGAGATGTCTTGGGACGACGACGATTTCGATGTTCCGACGACTGCCAAAGTGGTAGCATCATGGGAAGACGATGCCGAAGATGACGAACCGGTCTTGGAGTCCTGGGATGTAGACTCTGAAGAAGAGAGGGAAAAGGAGAAGGAGAAACAGGCAGCTGAAGCCGCTAGGAAGAAGAAGCTTCTGGACGCCGCTGCCGCTAAGAAGAAGAAGAAAACCGACGGACAAGTGTTGTTAGACATCGACAAAGTCGACGCCCTGACGAGAAAGGAGATGTTGAAGCAGGCAGAGTTGGATGCGGATTTGAACAATGCAGCAGATCTCTTTGGCAGTTTGGGAGTCGCTGATCATCCACGTGCCCGTGCCCTGCTGCTGGCAGCTGCCGCAGCTCCACCTAAACCAGCTGCGCTCTCCAAAGACACGCCGATCACGGCACATCCGCTCTTTGAAGTGGAGACAAAGCAGGATTTCGAGAAATTGCGTAAGGCCTTGTCGCCAGCTTTAACCCAACTAGCCGACGTCAGTCTGCTCCATTACTCATCCTCATTGGCTATCGACTTGATCAGGGATCTCTGTGGACCGTTGTCCACCGAGAACTTGCGTAAAGTGACCTCGACGTTGGGTGTGATCTCGAAGGAGAAGGAGAGACAGGAGAGACAGCTGCGGTTGGCCAAAGCCGGTACCGCTACCGGAGGTGCCGGCAAGAAGAAGGCCAAGCCTGCTGCCAAGTCGTCGTTGGGATCCAGTTCTTTCAAGAAGGATTTGGAGTTGGACACCACGAACTACGACGAGGATTTTGGAGATGACGATTTCATGTGATCACGTGACCGCCAAAAGTCACGTGACGTGACATATATATAGATTCGTATACACTAGAAGTCCAATATGAGCAACCCTGACACTTCTTTCAAATGCTGCATCGTCAACGCGTCCTGGACGAACTCGGCAGTATCGCTGGTGTTATCGCCGACAGGCCCGTCATCGGGCATGCCCTCGTCCACGTCCTCTGCCCCCGCCATCTGCACCTCCAACTCCTGCCTCCGCTCGGCAGCCTCTCGTATCCGGACCTCATTGCTCCGCAGCACCAGCTCCCGTGTGAACATCCGCAAGTACTCTGTGCTCAACAGCAACGTCTTCTGGGTGACTCTCGTGTCGGAGTTGTTGAACGCGACAGTGTGGAACAACCGCGCCAAAACCACTGTCGCGAACGTCGTGTCTTGACTCTCGTCGTGTTTCGCAGCCATTTTGTATCTTTCTGGATTCCCGGTGCCTCAATCCCACGTCGCCACGTCACTCCACCCTAGTCACTTCCTGACACGTCCGGATCAAATTCGCGTTTTTTCAGTGTATTTTTTCCTGCCCCTGCCCTGCCCTTCAGGACCCAGGGCACAAAGTGCCGACATCGACCACCGTCCAGAACCCGTAGCTGAGGCCCTCAGCCGCGACACTGACGAACAAGGGTACTTGTAGCCTACTGTCAGGGTATCCAGAGCCAGTTATCTCGATGTTCAAGGCGATCGTGCACCAGTTGGGGCCAGTATCCAACGGTTTGCTGCTGGTGTTGTTCCAGAGCGGTGTCCTGAGCCTGTTCAAGACGGCATTGCGTTCTAAGAGCAGGGTCCTGGATATCGGTGTCTGGTTGGTGAGATATATAGTTGGGATGTTTGCCAGGGCGCTTTGCGGGGCATTTTGAGGGGCATTTTGCCGCACATTTGTAGTATCTGCCCCACCTGGTCCCACGACAAACTCCGAGCACGGCACCTTCACCGTGGCACTGAGCTCGTCCGAGAGCACAACAGTATCAAACGCCGAGATCGAGATCCGCGTGTCTACACCGGTCGGGCTCTCAAAGTGGAGAAGCACACTGATCTGTCGCCCGGTGAGCATCTCAGAGTACCCTGCCCCCAAGAGCGGCGTGGCTGAAATTCGCGGCACGACATCGACGCCCAACTTGTCGGCGTGGAATTTCGACGACACGGCCTCGGAATCAGACCGCACTACGACATCGGCACATTTCTTGCACCTCAAGTTCATCTTTGCCCTCAAGGGTTGGCCCACAGGCGTGCTCTGAGGCAAAGGGCCCAGCAGGAGCTGCTCTACAGATATCGACGTCAGTGCCCATGGCAGTGGCCCTTCATCCGCTTCCACTAGCTTGAAAGGCGGCAACTCGCCCAGTGTAGACAACAGGGCAAATTCTACAGTAGAGACCCCTTTGATCGGCGACACCGGCAGCTCTGGGCCCAGCGCCCGCTGCGTCCGCACAGACCGGCGCACAGATGCCTGCTTTTCTTGGAACCGCAAAAGCTCCCGGGAGACCGTGTAATGGCTCTGCAAGTCCCGGAACAACCTAGAATCGGTGTCGTTTCCGTCCCGCTGTGCCCGCAAGATCCGCGAGAGCGCCCGGGGCTTCTCGACCACGCCGGTGTCGTAAGCGTAGTCACCTATAGGGCACGTAAACGTGAAAACTTTGCCCTGGAGACTGCCCAGGGCGTCGTGGACGTCATCTGCCCTTATCACCAAGGGCGAACGACATTTGGGGCACTGGAAACAGTTCTTAGGGCAGGCACTCTGCTCGATCCGCGCCGGCGCCGAACAACGTCCGCAGAACTTGGCTGCGATCTCGGAACTTAGACACCGCTGGCACCGGACGGACACGCAGGTGGGACAGAAGTAGAGCTCAGGCCAGCGGGCCAGGTCATGTGACCGCGCCAAGAGCGCGGCAGCGTCGTCGTGTGACGCGACGCTGCAGGGACAGAGATACCGCGTATGGATTCTGTGCTCCGTGCCGCGTAGTTTGTCCATGGCTGGTGTGTTTCGGATGTGTTTTGGCGCTGAAGTGGAGCCGGTGCTGGTCCTGACCGACTTTTCTGCCCCAGCCGGGCCTGAAAAATTGCCCAAGCGGAAAAAAAATCTCCAGCGCACACAAATCTCAGCGTGAAGACACGGGTGATAACGACAGCAGCGATAACTCCACAGGATGAGGTCGCAATGGAGCACAGTTAGCGCCATGTTGTTGCTGGTACACACGGCTACAGTGTGGGCAGCGCAGAGCGTGCTCGGGCCGAACCCGGGCGCAGGGCACGCACAGCAGGCACTTGCTGAGGCCTTGGGGCTCTTGGGCGGTATCAAACAACAGGAACACCAATTCCCGGTGCTCCAGTACGCGGATCGGGCCAATCTTCCCGCATACTCGGTTCCCCGGGCCTCGGACGCCGAATCGGGAGTATCGGCCCGAGGCTCGGTCCATCCGGACGTGGAATCGGCCATTGTACTACTAGAGGACGCCACATCCATGGGGAGCACCAGGGCGGCCGAATTGCTCGCGGAGATCCGGATGTTTGGCAATTTCTCGGTGCCGCGTGATGCGCCACTGGCCTTCCAGTACTACAGCGTGCTGGCGGCACGTCCGGACGCGTCCGCGGGCACCCACTTCATGCTCGGCTTCATCTACGCCACGGGCCTCTTTGGAGCCGTCCAGCAGGACCAGGCAAGGGCCATTTTGCACTACAACACCGCCCACGAGTTGGGCGATCTCCGGGCCACGATGGCCTTGGCGTACAGATACTACCACGGCATTTCCGTAGAGAAGAACTGTCCACTTGCCGTTTTCTACTACGGCACCGTAGCAGAGGCTGCTCAAAAAATCGTAGATTCCGGCCCATTGGGCTCTGTAAACTTGGAAACATTTGGCGTGCGGATCTCCGACTTTGACGACGGTTTGTTCGGGCCAAAGGCCAGTGAACAGCCCTCGTCGATGGTGCGAGGTTTCAGAGATAATGCCTTGGAAAGAGACGCATTTCTCGAGGTAGATGTGGACCCAGACAGTTACCGGCCGCTGGAATTGTACCTAGAAGCCAAAGCCTTCTACACGGGCGACTACTTCCACCGGCGGGACTTTGATACGGCTTTCCGGATCGCGCACCAGTGCTCCACCGAGGGCGACTCCTGGATCCACGATAACTCGTTCAACAGGTTGTCGGTGTCCCGGTGCTATGCGATGCTCGGCCATATGTACCTCCGCGGGGAAGGCACGCTGCAGAACTACACGCTGGCGCGTGAATGGTTGCACAAGTCGTCCAAATTGAACGCCAAATCCGTCGCGTTGTCGGATTTGGCCATCATTTACGACTACGGGCTAGGCTTAGACGCCCCAGACACCGCAAAGGCAACTTCTATGTACCAGTCTATAGCGCTCGACAGTAACGGGCTGTACTACTATGCCCAGAACCTTTTGAAACAGGGCAAGAAGACCACTGCCACCGAGTTGATGCAAATAGCTGCGTCTTCCGGTAACGAGCGGGCATTGTACTACTTGGCGACGCTGTACGAGTCCAAGATCTTGACTCCCAACAGTTGTCAGGACATCGCGTCGCCGTATAAAGCATTTGTAGAGAGTGTCGAGCCCCTCTTCCCGATCATCCGGTGGTCGTTCACCAAATTGTTCTGTGAACACGACCGTGATCTGGCCTTGATCGGGTATGCGATCGCCGCAGAGTTGGGGTTCGAGTTCCTGCAGTCTTCAGCTGCGTACTTGTTGTATCCTCCGCTCCCGATTCTGCACAGACACTACGTAGGTGATAAGAAGCGATTTGAAGCTGCTGTAACGTATTATTCGAGGTCTGCCAGGCAGCACAACATCGATTCTCTGGTGTTTTTGGGCGATCTGTACTACTACGGCATGGATCTGCACTCAGGTAACAGCTCCATCGCTCCAGACTACAAGAAATCGTTCCATTTCTACCAAGACGCCTCGAATAAACACTCCAAACAGGGCAGTTTCAACGTCGGGTACATGTATGAGCATGGACTCGGGATTCCTCGCGACTACCATTTGGCCAAACGGTACTACGACTTGGCCCTCTTGGGCAAGCCGTCAGAAGTGTATTTGCCCGTGCAATTGGCCTTGACGAGGTTGAAGTTGAAGATGTTTTGGAGCAGATTAGTAGGTGGAAGTGAGATCGAAGACGACGGAGAACCTCTGAGAACCTGGAACGATTGGCTGGAATGGTACCGCAGCATCAAGAGAACCAACAAGATGTACTTGTTTGACTCGGAAGAGGCTCCCTTGTCTGGGGGGCTAGAAGAGCAGCTGTTGGAAGATGATATGTGGGAGAATGCCATTGACGTGTTTCTTTTGATGTTTACGTTGTCGGTGTTTGCGCTGGTGATGTATCTGCAGAACCGGCTGAGACGTCGTCGTGAAGCGAGAAATGGCAATGCGAATGCGGATGCAAATGCTGGGAATGGTGCTGGGAATGCAAATGCAAATGCAAATGTAAATCCCGCAAATGGACCAGCTAATTTCCAGTTCAACTTCATGATCATCCCACTCTGATCGGTTAACTTCCTCTGATCCAGGTTCTGATCTGCAGATCTGCCCCACAGAATCCACTACGTAATGTATAAAAATGATACGACTCTACGATAATGCAAAAGCAGCGATGCAGTAAACACATATGATCTTAAATTGACTCCCTCTATGGTAACTGGACTAACCCAAGAATCTGTCCATAATCATTGCCAAATTCATGATGACACCAACGGTCTATATACTAATACTAATATGGTTAATAAGGTGACAGATCTCAAGATTTGATGATCACTATACTCATCTACATAAAAACAAACTGGCTATAGTTCTCAATAACACTGTGAATTCATAGAACTGGCCACTAATACGCAGAATCATGTACAAATCTAGCAAGACTACACCGTATAAAGCATTGAAGACTTTTGATTAATGACACTACTCAGCAAAATACGCTATGCCACTACTGGTCAACAGACCCAGCAGACTCCCAATCACCTTTCAAGTTCTCCTTCCACAAGGTGACTTTGTTGTCGCCTCCAGATACAGCCAAGATGTTCCCACTCAAGGACCAACTTGCCCTCCAACACACGTCTGGGAATTTCTCCTTTGTGAGCAACTTCTTGTCCCATTTAGCCGATGCCTCGTCCTTGGTCCATACAACTACGGTTCTGTCCTGAGATGCCGATGCAATATAAGACTTTGTGAGCAAAGAAGGTGACCAGGCAACGTCTCGGACCCAGTCAGAATGGCCCTCGAGCACGGATTCTTCGACATAGGTGTTGGCAACGTCGTCAAATTTCCAGATTTTAACCAAATTGTCGCAGCCCCCACTGGCAAATCTTCTCGGGGACAGCTGGCCATTTGCCGTGGTGGAAGCCGGCGCCCAGACAGCAGAATTACAGCCAATGGCATGTGCCTGGACGACAATCGGGTTCACAATCCCGTTTTCCTTGAACTCTACTACAGAAATCTTGCCGTCTGATGACGTACACAACAACACGGCACCGTATTCATGTGGCGCCCATGAGACGCTATTCACTGAGGCCTGGTGGATCGCGTGTTCGGCAATAGTGGTCCATGTACCATTTTGCTCCTTCCAGATCAACGCCTTTCCGTCGTATGAGCACGAAGCCAAGATCAATCCGAATTTCGGATGTGCCCAGCTCACCTGCCAAACTGGACCGTCATGACCCCTGAGTGTATCGACCAATTTGTGCGAGTCTCCTTCCACTTCAAAGATCTTGATGGTTTTGTCCGAGGAACAAGTTGCCAATCTCTTGCCGTAGTAATCCAAGACCGCGTCATGGATCAAGTCGTCGTGTGCGTTGCCAATAGTTACCTGGATGTTAGCGGGGATTTGGAGAAATTTTGGACTGATTTGGTGGGAGATACTTACCATTGTGGGTGTTTGGAGCTTAGATACACGTTGATTGTTTGGATTTGATTTTGGTGATTTTGTGAAATTTATTTTTTCGTTGTTATTTAAACAGGGGCGGTGGAAAATGGCATAGGAGAGAGAGTTGGGCAGTGAAGTGAGGTAGATGGATGTATAAGAGGGGGACGACGATGGAACCGAGGTGAATTGGGCGTGGCGAGTTGCATGGTGGTGAAATTGTGGTGAAATTGTGGTGAAATTGTGGTGATTTAGATGTTCATAGGTCGATTTTGTGGTAAGGAAGATAGGATAAATGAAGTTTTCGAAGCAATTGACTGTGTGTGCTATACAGATACAGACAGCAAGTGTGTGTATATGATATCTATGTCTTTTCTATCTAATCATCAGTGTCTAATCAACGCCACAATGAATTCCTAATCGATGACATAGTCTAGAGGTTGAACATGATACCACTGTCCGATGAGCCTCCTAGTTTAGAGTTCACTATTTAGATCTTATCACCTAGATCTGTATCTGGTGTCAATCTATCATTGTAGATTCAAGTTCAAATACCAGTCACCTTCTTTCAATGTCTCTGATCACTGAACTCTGTTATTCATTTTCTGTGTATCAATGCACTGTGTGCAATCAGAACGAATTAATCACAAGCTCGAAAATCCTCTGCACATCCAGCAGTGCCCTATCGGCATTCTCCAACACCTCTGCATGGCTCGCCATTCCCTCATCCAGCGGCCGTGGGTTCGGATCCATCGCACTTGCAGGCGCATCTGCGACACCGGCATTGGTGATCAAACTCAATGCCAACACTCTCATACCGCAATGACGTGCCACAATCACTTCTGGCACCGTCGACATCCCAACGGCGTCTCCGCCCATCGTCCTGATTGCCCTCAACTCGGCCCTGCTCTCAAATGTCGGACCACATACATAGCAATATACACCCTCGTGGATCAGTCTGGTCAAATTCAACTCGTCTTTGGCCTTTGTCATGAACAAATGACGTAATTTGTGGTCATATGCGTCGGAAAGTGGCAAAAACCTCGGGCCAAATTTGTCCAAGTTTGGTCCCTTCAACGGATGGAATCCCGCAAGCCCTGGCATGTTGATGTGGTCATTGATCACCATGAGATCACCTGGTTTGTAGCTGGCATTGGCACCGCCAGCAGCGTTTGTGGCAACCAAGATCTCGGCTCCGAGTTGCTGAGCAACACGCACGGGAAATGTCGTTTCACTGAAGTCATAGCCTTCATAAAAACTGAGTTTGGGGGATTTTGTTAGTACTTTTTGATAACCAATGCACCAAGAGGGTCTACTCACTGTAATCTGCCCACCATGCACACGACAGGCACCTGATTTTCGCCGATCGTGCCGAAGACCAACTTTCCGGCATGACCCGGGACTGTTGACACTTTGAATCCGGGAATTTCCCCATATGGGATCGAGACCAAGTCTCCTTGCAAGATATCGACGATGCCCCCTAATCCTGAGCCGCACACAATTAAAGCGCGTGGCGCGACGGAAATCCGCGACTTGAGATACCCGGTGGCGAGGTCTATGAGCTTGTAGTACTGCTCTGTGGATGTCATGGGTTAATGGATAGTGAGGTGATGTGATGTGATGTGATGTGATGAGATTGTGATGCTGTCTTGAATTGAGAGCGTCAAAAGTTCAAAAAACTCAAAAAAAATCAGATTCAAAAAAAAATCAAAATCTGATTTGATTCTTCAAAGTTTTTTGATTTCGATTTCGATTTTTTTTCTATTTTCATTTTTTCATTTTCATTTTTTCAACTACATTTGAACACCTCATCACCTCAGATCACTTGCCACTCCACACAATGAGACTCCATTTTGTGCTGCTACTCGCCGCACTTATCATCCAGGTGCAATCCGCAATTGTCGGAGTTGATTTCGGTCAAGAGTACACGAAATCCGTGTTAGTGGCGCCTGGAGCGCCCTTTGAAATCGTCATGACAAGTGACTCCAAGCGCAAAGATGTGTCGGGACTCGCGCTCAAGGCGCTCCCCGGGGGCGAAATCGAGCGCATATATGGCTCAGCATCGCTACACCACTGTGTCAAGTCTCCTAAGACGTGTCTCGTGCATTTGAAGTCGCTCTTGGGGAGAGCTGTGGACGACTCAAGTGTCCAAGATTACATCTCCACACACACAGGTGTCTCTTTACTGGAGACCAAGGGCAACAGACACTCAATTGCATTCGATATGCTGCTGTTGGGTGTTTTCAGTGTAGAGGAGACACTTGCAATGTCTCTTGCCGAGATAAAGGCCCGGGCTCTGGACCATTTGAGGGCCAAAGTGGCTGCAAAGTACCCGGTCACGGATCTCGTGGTCACTGTGCCGCCATTTTTCACCCAGTCTCAGCGTAGAGCCGTTATTGACGGTGCAGAGATCGCCGGGTTCAACGTAGTGGGTTTGGTGGACGACGGGGTGGCCGTGGCAGTGAACTATGTGTCGTCAAGACAGTATTCTGACGACAAACAGTACCATATTGTGTACGATATGGGCGCTGGATCCACGAAAGCGACACTTTTTTCGGTGCGTGCCAACTCCACATCTGGTGGCTTGATTGTAGAGATTGAGGGACTCGGATACGACGACCGCTTGAGCGGTGAAGCCTTGACAAAGTCTGTCAGAGACATTTTGACGGAGAAATTCTTGGAAAAACACCCCAAAGTATCTAGCAAAGAGTTTGTGAATAACGACAGAGCAATGGCCAAGCTCTGGCAAGCAGCGGAAAAGGCCAAGACCATCTTGAGTGCCAACAACGATGCCCTGGTCTCTGTAGAGTCGCTTTTTGGCGACATCGATTTCAAGGCCAAGATCTCGCGCGACGAATTCCAGGAATTCAACTCTGATTTGATGCCCAGAGTGACTAAACCGATCTTGGACATCTTTGAGTCCGGCTTGGTGCCGGACTTGCCCTCTATCAAGGACGTGGAATCGGTCATCTTGACCGGTGGGTCCACCAGAGTTCCATTTGTACAAAAACATTTAAATTCGTTGGTTGGAGAACGTAAAATCGCCAAAAATGTCAATGCGGACGAGTCCGCAGTGATGGGTGCCACTTTGTACGGAGTAATCTTGTCAAACATGTTTAAAGCGAAAGATATCTCCGTTATTGAGCACTCAATCTCTAATTACGAGGCTGCGATTGGCGACACCTCGATCCCTGTGTTCCCAAGGGGTTCTCTCTTGGGCGAAACTGTCTCTGTAGAACTTGACGGTGTAAAAGGTGAAGATTTCACTGTGGATTTGTACGAAGACGGCAAACTCTACCAGTCACAGACCTTTTCAGGGGTAAAAGATACCCTTGCGTCGCTCAACGACTCTGACGTGATCACCTATGTAGGCACCTTCACGCTCTCCAAGAGTCGTCTTTTCTCCTTGGACAAGGTCCAGATCAAGTCCGAGGCCAAAAAGAACATCATGGAGAAGTTGTTTGGGGACTCTGGAGACGAGCAGGAGACAGACCAAGAACTGTTGTTGAATTCGACAGATTCTGAGGTTCCTAAGCCGGAAAAACTGCCCAGAAAGAAGACTGTGACGCTTTCGGGGAAGAAAACGTATGCAAAACAGCATCCTTTGAGCACTTTTTCGAAGCAGACGTCTATTGACAGACTCAAGACTCTTGCCTCAAAAGATTCTGCCAGAAAGAGACGTGAAAACTTGAGAAACGAGTTGGAACTGTCTTTGTATTCGTTGCGGTCGCAGTTGGAAGACACTTCCGAGGGTGAGGCGGTGAACGGGTTGCTCGAAGAAGCAGAGGTACTTGTATCGTCACTTTTAGAGTGGTTAGACTACGACAGTGACGATGCCACTATTGGCAGTTTGAAAGAGAAGCTCGAGGACGTGAAAGTGATGAGACTGAAGATCATTGCGTATTCCGAGTTCTTGCACAAGCCTGTAGAGGGAAGCCGGTTCAACGGGTTGCACAAGCGTGCTTTGGAAGCGATGCACGGTGTGCAGGATGTGATGTTGACGATGGCAGAGGATGCCAGTTCGTTGAGACAGAACTTTACCGTGATTGGGTTGGACTGGGAGGAGGAGAACAAGAAGATCCAGTTGGGCAACTTGCCGCCTTTGGACGACAAAGAGGTGCAGATGGTTTTCATGTCGTTGAACAATGACTTGGAAGATCTCATTGAGAGCAAGTTGATCCAGACAGAGGAGAGTCCCGAGGACAGGTCGGATCAGTTCAGCAAGGATGAGTTGTTTGAGAAGTACGAGACGGTGAGCGAGAAGATTGATAAATTGGACGAGTTCAGGAGGCTTTTGGAGCGGGCTCATACCCAGAGGACGTCGGCTTTGAGAAAGGTGTACAAGAAGAATTTCGTACGTAAGCTCAAAGAGGCACAGGCCCTGGCCCTGGCAGCGGATAGTGAAGTTCAGGATCAAGAACCGGAGCAGGAGCAGGAGCAGGATAGAGATGAAAGAGACGTCCATGACGAGTTGTGAATGTGTGTTATGTACAAAAAATCACCCCCAAAATATACTCTAGCCCCCCAAGTAGTCGATGTCTTGAGTGCGAGTAGTGCGCCGCTAATTTGCAGTTGCACGACCTCCAGAGGCATTGGTACTCAGCAGCCACAGCAACCACCGCACACGACCCAGCCACAGCCAATCACCGCCATGGCCGCTGCTAAGCCGCACCGGGTGCCAAGAGACGGAGCGGCTTTTTTGGGTTCGGTGCACGACTCCGGCATCTGCATTTTCGGGAAGAAATTTTTCAAGCCGGGTACACAGCGCTAGCTAGCAACAAGAGCACAAGACGAGTTGCAAGAGCCGAAAGCACCTGTAACAAGTGAAATGGCCTCGACAGAGAGTGGAAGCCAGATAATGCTCGGTTTGGGCGGTTTTGGTGCGGGAAGTGGCGCTGGCAATGGCGGTAATTTTGACTTGCTGGTGGCAGCGTCTAACAGTTCTCTGCCAACTTGCGACTCATGGGCGCCCTTAGTAGACCCGCACGGCAACGCTTTGAACCCATGCTTTGTGGCGCTCGTGTTTACGGTGATAGCGTCCGTCTCTGCGGCTCTGGCGCTGTTGAGTCTCTACCAGGCGTCTGTGAAACCGAAATTCGGCCGCTGGGGCTTGGGGTCCAAGAATTTGGTCCATTACATAAGGGTGAACTCGGTCATCTTGCAAGGAGTGTTGTACGCGTTGATTGCGGTTGAGTTTGGCAAGAAATCTGCAGCTTTAAGCGATATTAAGGTGGTTGGCTACGGACTTACCGCGGCAGTAGTGCTCTTCTTATTGGCACCGCTCCATTTCGTGGAGATCCGGTGCCGGATCATCCCGAGTGCGATTTTGCTCGTTTTTTGGCCCACCAATGCGCTCCTCAACACCGCGGTGCTTGTGCAGCAGAGTTTCTCCGATGTCGAGGTGTTGAGTGTGCCGCGTTTGGACGTGTTGTTGGTGCTGAATGCGGTTTCCTTGTTTGTGCTCGAGTATTTACGGTATTCTCCGGCCCCGGAGCTCTTGGAGTACTTTGAAGACAACGAGCTTGCCATGGACACCCCGGACATTATTTCCAAGGCCACTTTCAGCTATGTAAACCCGTTGATGTCGCAAGGTGTCACTGATAAGAGTATCACTGAAGATGACATCATGGACCCACTTGATCTTGACCGTACTGAGGTGGCAGCTGCGAAAGTGTCGCGCAACTGGCAACTTCAGCAGGCTTCGCGCAGCAAACCGTCGCTCGGACTTGCCGTTGTCGCGTCACTTGCCATCACCTTGCTGTACTCGATGTCGCTCGAATTCATCGAAAACGTCTTGTCGTTCCTGCAGCCCCAGTTTTTGCGGTTGTTGATCAAGTTCTTTGCCCCGGATAACGACTCGCCCTTGATAGTCGGGTTCCTGATCGCGGCTGCGATGTTTGTGTGTTCTGTAGTGCGCACGACCATCATCAGTAAATACTTTATCTTGAATTTCGAGGCACTGACACGTGCAAAAGCCGGGTTGATGTCCTTGATCTACCAGAAATCGTTGCGGTTATCGCCGGAACTGCGTCTGGAGAAGACCACCGGTGACATCATCAACTTGATGTCTGTGGACGTGCAACGTGTGCAAGAGATGGGCAACTACATCCAGACGATGTTCTCTGCGCCGCTCAAATTGGTGTTGTGCCTTGTTTCCTTGAACTCTTTGCTCGGAAACGCCCTTTGGGGCGGTGTCTTGGTGATGTGTGTGATGATCCCGCTCAACACAGTGTTGGTGAAGTCGATGCGCCGCTTGCACAAGCAGCAGATGGTGTTCAAAGACAGGAGATCACGTCTAGTCACCGAGATCTTGACCTCCATCAAGAGTATCAAGTTGTACAGCTGGGAAAAGCCCATGTTGGCCCGCTTACGTGATGTGCGTAACAACCAGGAGTTGGGCAACATGAAGAAAATCGGTATAGCTAGTGCCTTTGTAAACTTCTCTTGGAACTCTGTTCCATTCATGGTGTCCTGTGCCAGTTTCTCCATCTATGCGTTCACTTCCAAGACGCCTTTGACCTCGGATTTGATCTTCCCTGCGTTGTCGTTATTCGACTTGTTAGGCGAGCCGATCCTCGCAGTGCCCTCAGTGATCACGGGGCTCATCGAGTTGAACATCGCCTTGCAGCGTATCACTTCGTTCCTCTTGGCCCCAGAGATTGACGACTCTTATATCTCCAAAGAGCCGCTGGTTCACCACAAGGGAATGGTTTCCTTGGAGATCAAGAACGCTGCTTTCTTCTGGTCAAAACCACACACGCAGTCCGATGTATTGCGTGACGAAGAGAGCGAGTTGGTAACCCCCAAAGTGGCATTGGCCAATGTAGACTTTGAGCTGCACAAAGGTGCCTTGAACTGTATAGTGGGCCGTGTGGGCAGTGGGAAATCCACGTTTATGCAGGCGATTCTCGGCGAGTTGTCGTGCCTGCCCGTAGACAGCAGTAAACCTGTAACGTTCTCGGTCCATGGGGACATTGCCTACTGTGCCCAGGTGCCCTGGATCATGAACGCCTCTGTCCGTGACAACATCTTGTTTGGAAAACGGTACGAAGAAGATTTCTACCAGCGCACCGTCCGTGCGTGTCAGTTGGTGGACGATCTTGAAGTGCTTCCGGATGGAGATTCCACCATGGTGGGTGAGAAGGGGATCTCTTTGAGCGGTGGGCAAAAGGCCAGAATCAGTTTGGCCAGAGCCGTCTACAAGAGATCCGACATCTACTTGCTCGACGACATCCTCTCCGCCGTAGATGCCCACGTTGGAAAGTCCATCACGGAGCAGGTCTTGAGCAGACACGGATTGTTGCTGTCCAAGACGGTGATCTTGGCCACGAACTCTGTGCCTGTGCTCTCGCATTCGGAGAACATCACCTTGTTGGACCACGGCGAAATCCGCGAACAGGGCTCGTTTAAGGAGGTGGTCGCTGCCAAGGCTGCGCTTTATGAGTTGATCAAGGAATTTGGCAAAGAGCAGCAGGACGGGGACGCCGAGCCGCTTGAAAAAATTTTGGGGGTTAGCGAGCAAAAGGGGGCTAGCTCGATCTCGGGCGAAAACCTCTCGGGCGAGAGCGACTCGGCCGAGAACTGGACAGAGAACTCCACTGAGAAACCGCTCTCTGTCGACGAGCTCGAGCTGTACGAAGTGGACATTCCCTTCACGGACTCCACCGAGCCGTTGCTGCGGACGTTGTCACACGTGACCTTGCGCAGACCCAGCACGGCCACGTTCAGAAGGATGCCCTTGAATTTCGACAAGGACGCCCGGAAAACCGCCCAGGAGAAGGAGAAGATGGAGATCGGACGTGTCAACTGGGACGTGTACAAGCTGTACGCGCGGGCATGCTCTGTCTCTGGAGTGACTCTGTTCATGTTCTTCATCATTGCGTCGGCGTCGTTCGGTGTGCTTTCGACGTACTGGTTGAAGTACTGGTCCGAGCACAACGGTAAATCTGGAGCAAATGACCACGCCGGAATGTATGTAGGCATCTACACGTTGTTGGGGATCACTGCGAACTTGTTCGGGTTGGCCAACAGCGTCGTGATGTGGTTCTTGTGCTCGATCCGGGCTTCTATGACGTTGCACGACGACATGAGCAAGGCCATTTTGCGTGCTCCGATGTCTTTCTTTGAAACCACGCCTGTAGGAAGAGTCATGAACCGTTTTTCAAACGATATCAACAAGATCGACGAGTACTTGCCGCGGACTTTTACCATGTTCTTTAAAAACGGTATTGCCACGTTTTTTACGATCTTGATCATCTCCTGGTCGATGCCCGAGTTTGTCGTGATCATGGCTGTGTTGTCGTTGTCGTACATCTACTTCCAAAAGTATTTCATGGCCACATCTAGACAGTTGAAGCGGATGCAGAGTGTCAGTGTGAGCCCGATTTTCGCACATTTGCAAGAGACTTTGAACGGAAGAGAGACCATCAGAGCGTATGACGAGATAGACCGTTTCAAGTTTTTGAATGCGGCCCATATCGACTTCAACATGAAGATGTTCTACGCCATTAGGGCTGTCAACAGATGGTTAACCACTAGGTTGCAGTTTATTGGTTCTGTAATCATCTTCAGTGCATCCAGTTTGCTGATCTTGACCAAATTGGGTCCATCTCCATTGACCGGTGGAATGGTGGGCTTGGTCATGAGCTATGCCCTTCAAATCACGGGTACTTTGAACTGGATGGTGAGGATGACCGTAGAAGTAGAGACCAGTATCGTCTCCGTAGAGCGGATCTTGGAGTACAGTAACTTGAAACCGGAGCTGCCCGAGGTCGTAGAGGGTCATAGACCACCGCTGTACTGGCCTTCCAGTGGAGCGATCAAATTCGACCACTATTCCACCAAGTACAGGGCCAAATTGGATCCAGTCTTGAACGATATCACCCTCGAGATCAAGCCGGAGGAGAAAGTCGGTATTGTAGGAAGAACCGGAGCCGGGAAATCCACTTTGCTGTCTGCCATTTACCGTTTGATCGAGCCTACTGAGGGCCACATCTCCATCGATGGCTACAACACCAGCGATATCGGGCTCTACGACTTGAGACACAAGTTGAGTATCATCCCTCAGGACTCCCAGATCTTGGAGGGAACTGTAAGGCAGAATTTGGATCCGTTTGACGAGTATACCGACGACCAATTGTGGTCTCTGTTGAAGTTGTCGCATCTTGAAGAAGTGGTTAACGGCATGGGATCCGAAGAAAACGTCGGATTACAGCTGAAATTGACCGAGGGAGGTTCTAATTTGTCCGTAGGCCAAAGACAGTTGGTTTGTCTCGCGAGACTGTTGTTGAGCACGTCCAAAATTTTGATCTTGGATGAGGCCACAGCTGCTGTAGATGTGCAAACCGACAAGATCTTGCAGGAGACTATTAGGTCAGAGTTTAAGCACAAAACCATCTTGACAATTGCACATAGATTGGACACTGTCTTGGACAGTGACAAGATCATTGTGTTGGACAAGGGTCGGGTCAAGGAGTTTGACAGTCCTGCCAATTTGTTGAAGAACAAAGAGGGTATTTTCTACAGTCTTTGTGAGCAGGGTGGTTACTTGAAGGATGAGTAAGTTTGCAGTTATAAAGCAACTGTAGACACCATCTGGCTGGATGATCTGGCCAAAAGACCTGTCCAAATCGGCCCAAAAACGACCGCCACACTCCAAATTGACAACTTTAGCTCATATTTACATATATCACCCCCAATTTATACAGACATTTTTGAAAAAAAAAAAATTTGAAAAAAACCACTATTTCATCACATCATGCTGATCAAATCAACTCTAACGTGGCAAGATGTTCGGAATATACAGTTTGTTGATGGGTGAGTACTAAGATAGGGTAACTCAGTGCCTCTGAACACCATACTAACATCAGACCTGCAGTTTTCGTGTTACTTGTGAACTCAGTAGCGATTCTCAGTGAGGACAGGTTTCTCAACAGAAGTAAGTGTGCTTGAACGCTCTCACTCACGCCGCAAATACTAACCAGCCATGGCAGTCGGATGGGGAACACAGCAGGATCTGTCGTTAGCAAGTTCGGGGTTCAATTCAGGGGCAAATGGCGATATTTCATTGAAAACTCAGTTGATCAAGTTCATCAGTGCTATCCGTACAGTCATGAGAGTGCCTTTGATCGCTGTAAATTTGCTTGTGATTGTGTGTTTGTTAATCTGGGGATGATGGCACAAGAAATCAATTAGTCAGGAACAAGAGTCAAGATGACCATAGCTTGCCAGGATATTCCAGCACTTGAGGTGTACTTAAAGCAACTACAGTGGATTCAAATCATATGTATTAAATGAAGGTAAAAGCTTTTCACGCCGGATCGATCATGCCGATCATCGTAATTTCAAATCGTTAATAAAGTTGTCTAAAATAGTCGGCTCCAATTCAGTCTGGACCGATTTTGTATCGTTATTGTCGTGAAGCTGCTTCAAATACAGCAACACCGTGTCATAGATTAGCATGTACTGAGTGATCGTCTGCACCATGCTGATTCTCTGTTTTCTAAAGCTCTCCACCGTCATCAAGATCGGATCAACAGTCTCATCTACAAGTCCCTTTTTGTCTCTTCTGATGTAGTCGATCGTCGAGTCTATAGCACAAAAAGTCCCAGTTCTACCACATCCGGCAGAGCAGTGTACAATTATAGGCAGATCTTTCACTTCACAAGTCTCCAAGACTTGCTTTTTCAAGTCAACCAATGCCAAAAGATCACGTGTCTCTACAGTGGCTCCGTAGTCCGGCCATGATAAAACATGAATTTGCAAAAGTTCGTGCACCAACGAATCGTTGATGGTGATTCTCAATCTTCTCGTGGTGAAGGGTGTAGATGTGCAAGTATCCTCGCTTTGGCCAAGATTTTCAACCCTGATCGAGTTCTCTTGCTCGTGGTATACACCTGGTTGCCAAAATGGGGCACATTTCTCAACACCACCTTCGTTCTGAGCCGTCAAGGACAAAATTAAAGGCGATCTGTGCGACACTACAAGGCTCCAAAAGTCCCCAATGGTGTCATACAAAGGTCCTTGCGTGGCAATGTACCGATTTGGAGAAGTATTGGAAGAAATGTACGAGGCATTGATGTAATCACATCCAGATCTCGGTAGCTTCACCCTGGAGTGTTCATAGGGCAAGATATCTTTGTATCGGTTCTTGTTACCCAATTCTATACCGGAAGAGATCTCCGGACAGTCATCGTCTTCTCCGTTGCTGTTGCTCTCTCTGGAGAAACATTTCTTCAACCGAACACGTTCTTTTGATTCCAAGCAGTGGAATTTCTCCAGAATCAAAGCTGATCCGTTATCACATCCAATAGTTTGAGCCATCCACAACGGGAGTCGTGTCTGCTCCAAAGTAGACATGTTTTCGGATTCTTTCAAGTGCAAGAGCGAATCCAGCTTATTGCTGAGAACTTCTTCTTCGTGCCGTGTCTTGAAAACCGGGTTTGAAGGAGAAGGAAGCACAAATCTTGCCAAGATCGGCGAGTTACTCTTGTTTTTTACAGATTTCCAAGGTGGTTGTGCCGGTAATGAGGAAACCGAGATTATTGACGATGCCGGAGACGATGCTGGTGATGATGTAGAGAACACATTGCTGTTAGTATGTTCATGGTGCGAAAAACTGCTCTGAGATGGACTGTCGTAGCTCGAAACCATCGATGAGTACTTTTTGTTGAACTCTTGCATGCCCCCACGGAGCAAAAACACCGGAGAGTCCCAATTCTTGTCCTGGATGAACTTCAACGCAGTGAACAGCAACGAAGAAGATAATGTGGACTCTAATTCCGAGCATGAATCGTACAATACTACAGCTGGTAACCCGTGCGGTCCACAGGGCACTCCACTACGGTCGGATCTGTGTTCCACAGCTGCCAGTTGTGATTCTAAATGACAGGAAAATGAAAGTTTGTCGCACAGAGGCAACGAATCGAGACATCTTTTCAAGTCGAACGTCAGTCTTTTCAACAACGTGGATGAGAGACAGATGTTTACAGAGTCTCTGATGTGCGATTTCGAAAATTCTCCAAAAGGCCTCACGTCTACAACGATCAAATTGGACATTCCGGTCATCTCATCGAGTTTCTGGAGATTCAAAAAGTTGGCCAATTCACTCGGCGATATAAAACACGAGTTTTGCGGAATTTGATGCACCATGTCTTTGTTTATCCTGGTGTATCTCGAGAAATCTTGTGATAAAGACGCGGAATGCCGCACCATGGGTCTTGTCGGCGTTGGTGAAGATGGGTTTCTGAAAAAAGTGTTCTCTGACAGCGAAGTTGGAGTCCTGTTCAACGACAGAGGAGGAGAATATGCCGAAAAAGATGTGTTCAATCTCGGAGGTCTGGCCAAAAACGAGCTTTGGTCGTCTTCAAATAAGGTCTCTGAGCTGTCCAGCATTTGTAACTTGGTTACTGGCCTTGGCACGTCCACCAAAGTCATATCCGAGGCAGTCGAACCCGACGAGTCAAATCTCACGTTAGCTCTTCTAGAAGAGCCGGGTTTGGATGTTGGGAAACAAAATCCGCGTTCTGGCATGTGATTCTGGCTGTTTTCGGGCGCAAAGTCCTTGGGTACCACTCTGTAGCTTGTAGAGTTGAAGTTGAAGTAGTCGTTTTCAGACTTATCTTTGTCGTGTGGCGAGTGTGGCGATGTAGGGAACTGGAAATGTGGCGAGGGCGAGTTCGCCGTCAACGATGAAGACATTCAGGGCCGATAGTGTGAGATTTTAGGGATCTAGCAACAAATAACTCCTTTTGACCCACAATTTCTCAAAAACGTACTAAAGACACAGAAAATTTGGTCTGAAGATATTTTCCGGTGAGGAATACGTCAAGAAGCTCCAAATGATCAGTCTCAAAAGCTCTATCAATGACAACACGCGATATATGTCAAAGTCGATGTGATTGTAGATGATCAAATTACAAATATCAATAAAAATTTTATCATCATTTTTTTGATGATATTTTTGGTAAAGAAATAAGGTCACATGGTATACATAGAACATATGCATGTCGAACATATTTTTATCTGTGTAACTCGCCACTATCCACCGATTTGGGTTTAAAAAAGGAGAAAAAAACACATATTTTTCTCGTGGAGTAAGACAAAATATGTTTTTAGCGGTTTAGAACAATGCAACATTACGTAGATAGATGTAAATGATTCTGAGTCTTAATTTTACACGATGGCCTCGACGACAGATGATGGGTGTGGTGGGCCAGATACATTGGATTTGTTACGGAAGGTGGAACCTGTTGGGTTCTTGAAATCATTGAAAAATACCAAGAAATCTGTTCCCCGTTATTTGTTGAAGTGGGTTGTTGCATTAATAATCGCTACGTCACTTTAACGGTTTACAAAATTTGTGAGACACAAAAAAAATTAAACTTAAAATAGACAATTAGATCGATAGACCTGAGTCCCATTGAAGGAGGCTCCAGGTCAGCCTCCACAACTTATGGTGATGATCAGTTGCTGTTCACATTTTGCTCCTGTACTGCACTAGATGATGAGCTCCGTCCCGTCTTGCTCTCCATGCCACCCACACTTCCCTTCACGAACCCATGTCTGCTCTCTTGCTGGAGGCATTTTTTCGTCAAAAGACTTAGTCTGTGTGGGGGTTCATGCAAAAAAAAGAAAAGAAAATCAGACTGTGGCTGATGGGATCTAGATTTTCTGGATTTACGATCCCTTACACTATTGTAATAGTACGTGTATAATATGAGCTCATCAGGTCTGCTCCAGATAAGACCACGTTTACATGGTTTACATGAGTAGACAGTGACACCGAGATATATTCTCTGTCTGTCATCTACAAGCCCGTGGCTCAGAGACCCAATTTCCGTGTCAACGCGTCTTTCGCTGTCTTTTTTTATAAGCCTTGATCAACCTCATTTAATATCTTTGAAGTCTAATCTATTTATAGCTATCTGTTCTTCGTGTCAAGCAAGAGTTAAGTGTAGCCGAGTCATTCGACGCATGGGCTCTTTGGCTGGTGAAGGCTTGTCTGTTCTGGAACCGGCTTGACAAGGATTGGTTCTTTTGTGCTCCATCCTCCCACACTCTTCACCCCATGTAAAGATGACCCACATGCACAATCCCTGCAAATTGGGGATTACTGCACTACCTTTGGTTTCCTAAGATTGGACCTGTCTAGACACGGCCCAGACTCAAACTATTGATAAAAAATATCTGGCCAAAAGCTTCCACACTTTCCAGTCTGTTTGTGATAAGCTTTCATCCTTTTAGTATGTCTGTGATAAGCTTTATCCCCTGTTTTCTTTGGCAAATTAGGCCCACATCCGTCCACGGCACGTTTCAGGACAACAATCTCTTCTCACATGAAGCCCTGTTGTGACCAGTGCCATGGCAGTACGAACACGTCTTTTTCTTCTTCTTCTGCGGCTTGGACTTCTTGGCTTCCTGTGACGCTACCAGTGCCGGAACGTCTCCGGATGTGTCAGTCTGTGCATCTGGTTCCGAGTCTGCTGGCTCGAGCGTCTTCTCCACAACGGGAACTACTATATACTCAGCTCCTTTTGAATCCTTCCACGACCCTTCGCGGTCTCTGCTCAATTTCAATTCACTTTGTCGTACTTTATCCATATCCCCGATCTGTGCATCTTTGAACCTCGCTACCAACCCGCTGAGCTCTTTCAACTTCCGGCTATACTCGTCCTTATAACTGTCCAACTGTTTGGTTTTTTCGGCATACTTTTGTGACAACTCATTGATCACTTTCTCGAATTCCTTGTAGTCCTTCAACCCGTTTGCTGGTCGCAATTTGTCCTCTGCCATTGTCTCCTTTATCCATCTCATCGCACTTGAAGTTTTTTTTTTCTGGGTCAAAATGTTTATATACCCAAGGACACAGAATGGGCAAGAAGGTGGCAAAAGAGGTACTAGAAGTACGCTTAAAAGGCACTACATTGTACGGAACATGTGCTGATGAAACAACGTTAAAGGGAAAGAGAATCTTCAAGACAAAGGGCCGCGGGGTGCCGATATCCGCTGACGAAATCTTGTCAAGGCTACCAGACGTGAAGCTGGAAAAGTTGAAAATCCCCATAAAGAGCCGATCAGAGTTGCCGGAGCTCCCGTCTTCTGAGATGTTGAGCGCTTTACACTACTACACCTCGAGCAAAGTTCTGGCAGAGTCTCAGGTGAAGCATAAGAGACTGAACTACAAATGTATGGACGAGACTGCCTTGATAGCGATGGGACTTTTGGCAGAGCAATTGGTGGAGGAGTATATTACAAAGGACTTGTTCCAAATGTTCATGGAGCATGATGATGATGAGTAGATAAACAGATGACCACACCAGTTACATCATGATGAGATGAATAAACTTGAGATAGACAGGTGGATACGCAGGCAGATCATCGAACATTGTTGAGAGAGTGTGGTTATTTGAACAATTGAGACAAATAGAGCGGAATCAGGAAGCTGAGTTGGATCCTCATGGGAAAAATGAATCAAGTATTGAGTTTCTGCAAACAAATACATCCAAATAAATAATCGATAAATAGTGACTGAAACTGGATCAGCATGGGGAAAATGAATAAATAAATAATTGAGATAAATACTTGATAAATAGATAAATAAATAGATGAATAAATAGTCAGAGCTCGATCCTATTTAAGATCTTTCTCGTTGAACTTCTTTGCAGCAGCGTTCCATTTGTTCACCTGTTCATATCTGTACTGCTTTGTCTCATCGATGGCACCCTTCTCCCCAATCACGTACAACAGGTAACAACTTGCAAGCAACACACCGACAGCCACCAGCGTATTGGCACGCCAGTTGGCCGGTGTGTAATGCCAACCTCCGGTTGGTGTATGGAGCCACTAGATGACGTTAGTTGGAGTAAATGGATGAAATGGGATAAACTCTACTTACCTTTGGCTGTGTGTACTCTGGTCCGTGTCCCGCCTACGTTTGTTAGTATGCCATTGTAAATCCGCTAATCCGATATCCTGTTATCCGCTTATCGGTTTGTCGGCTTGATAGCAGCCTCTCACATACCATGATCGCTAATGTCTGATGATACCGCTTCTAGTGCAATGTCGATCCTTAACCCAAGTTGCAAGCGATTCTTGATTTTCTTGACCCCGATCTGCCATTTCCATTCCCCAAATCCCGTGTCATTACTATGGTGAAAAAAAATTTTCCAGCTCAAGAGATCGATGTGGTCAAGAGACACACGACAGCGGTTAGCAGGCGAAGATGATAGGAATAAGACGCTTTGCCAGGATAAGAACCGCCAGAAATGGTGTGCTGAGCATTGGGAGAAGATCCGTGGCCACAAACGAGTACAAGAAAGTGTTCAAGACCCCCAAACAGTTGGACGACTTTGGATCGTACGAGAGAAGATCGTTTGAGACCTCAATAACAGAAGAAGAAGCCAAATTGTCGCCGCCCTTGTTGGCATTACATGCGCGTTTGGAGTTGCCTCAGGAGTACAAATTGGCCACTTTGGCTAGGGCTTTGATCTGTAGAAACAAGTGGAAGGAGAACAATGTGGCTGATAACCACGGTTTGAACATCTTTGGAAAGAATTTACTCGTCTACTATGTGACAGAATATTTGTTGTTGAATTACCCGAGATTACCAGTAGAGATCTTGAATGCCTCGATCCACGGCTATATCGGCAAGTTCTCGTTGATGGACGTGGCCAAGAATTGGGGTATTGAAGAAGAACACCGTGATGAGATCGAGCTCTTGTTGACCGATGAGTCGCTGGAATATAACTATGGAAAGTTGAAATATCAGGGCTTGAACAACGTGCCTGAATCGGGAGTCGTTGAAACCTCGGCAAAATCCGGAATAGATAGACTGTCGCTGTACTCACATGCCGTCTGTTCGATAGTGGCTGGATTATATGCACATTCCGGCCCAGAAGTGACGAAATCTTTCATAACTAACCACATTCTTTCCAGGAAATTGGATATCCAGTCGATGTTTGAATTCAAAGAACCGGGAAGAGAATTGAGTGTGTTGTTGAAAAGAGAAAACTTGCCGCTGCCGTCGGCAAGGTTAATTGCAGAAACTGGAAGAGCCTCCAACAGTCCTGTATATATAGTTGGAGTGTTCTCAGGTGAAGAAAAATTGGGAGAGGGCCAAGGAGCTTCTTTGAGAGAGGCCAAGATCAGAGCCAGTGTGCAACTGTTGAAGAGTTATTACCTCTACAGACCTATAGATCCGGTCTTGCCAAGTGATGCTTCCAAGGGTCTGTACCAACCGGCTTTTATCGACAAAGGTGAAGTCGTTGTCTAGACGAGTCCATTATCAGCATGTCATTATAACGAATTTTTTTGGCTCGAATGGGACCATATCATTTACGATCAACGTTAAGCTTGTATATACTGGTGGTAATAGAGATATGATTTTGTTTGAATGGGTTTTGAGTAGTTGATATTCGTAATTTGCTCTAGTGGAGCTGGTTGTGCTGTATGGGCTCAGCACTTCTTGATTGATACAGTCTTTTGGAGTTGATATCATCTGAGTTTGTATGGGAGGAAGATGAAATACGGGAGTTTAGGGCATTGTATACGCATGCATATCTATCTGGTGAATATAGAATTGGGGATAATTGAGTCAAAGGCAGTTCACGATAATCCACCACTGTGTGAATGGATTGGGAAAGAAGTGGTAGTGGCTGATGGAAAGGAATTAGTACGGTATTTGTCTGCTCAGTTTGGTCGGGGGTATCACCAAATGATGGAATGGTGCCTTGCAGCACTGTTTTTCAAGTGTCACTGCTCAAATGCGACATCTAAATTGACTTCACTTTGCAGTTGTCACCCCTATACAACTGAAGCAACTTTGCATTTTGCAACGCTTTGCACCGAACATTATCTCGCAAACCCACTTTTTGATTATTATTATTTCCTAGCTCATCAACTATTCCTCACCTCTATTCTCAACACCCCCAAAAGCTACACTACTCATAGTTAAGCCCACCGGTTGCCAAATCAGCAATGAGCCAACTCAGCTATTACCCAATTCAGTTGGTAGCCAACTTAGCTACTAGTCCACTCAGCATACTATCTCCAACTCTCGCTTTCCCAATAGCTGCTCTACTCCATTAATTGCCCTGCCATCTTTCTCCACTCTTTTTGTATCCCTTTCTCCCTTTCTCGCTTACTCGGTTAATTTTTTCCTTTTGTGCCAGAGCCAAAAATCTGTGTTTACATTTTGACAAAAAAATTCACGCGAAAGTCTTCAAGTGTTAGATCCAACGCAAACAAAACCCCACCACACCACCATGGCAGAGTACCGTGGCGACTCGTTGCAATCGGTCATCACAGGCCATCAAGGTGAGTATCACCATGCTTTCACCCATCCACTCATACTAACAGCCCCAGATATCAACGTGAAAGAACAGATCCTTTTGGATTTCAAAAACCATGTCAAGAGAGATTATGTCAATTTGGAGTTCGTTCCCGCGAACTTCGAGGCACTAACGTACGCAACAGTCAAATACCAGCACTATGAGCTCGGAAATATCGCATTTTCCACAGTGTGCCACCTCGTTAAGCGGGTATCGTTCCAGGACCACACTGTATTGAAATCCTGTGCGGCAAAAGTCGTGCCCTGTTTGATCCAGCACTTGAAATCCGACTCCAAAACCATCCGTGGGGCGTCAAAGAAACTGTTGGAAGTATACTGGGAATGCTGTCCCAACGAGGTGGACTCTATGTTGAAACAAGTGGGGCTTCTAGCGTCAGATGACCTGTTGAGGCTAGCCACTCTCCAATTCATGGCCAGGCTCATCGATGTCCATAAACTGAGCTTCTTGTTCAAGTCGTATACATCGACAGTGGTTTCGTTTTTGAAAGAAAAATCACAGTTGAAAGACCATGCCACTGCGATATTGGTGCAATTTTTCACCAATGCCTCCAGCAGGAACGCAAAACTCGACTTGGTCCACGAACTCACCAAGCAAAACGTCAACAGATCCACTGTGCATTCACTTCTTGTAGAAATCGACACAGATTTGATCTCAGATTACAACCAGATGTCATTTCCACTGGACGATACAGATTCAAGCGAAAAGTTCGTCACCTCTGGCTCTGTCAAGGTCACTGCAGGTGCCCCAACTTCTCAGACATGGAAAAATCCATACCAACCTCTAAGGGCGAAAACGAGTCTACAGAGAATGAGATCTACTGTCGTGGACGCCGGTTACGATCAAGTCATGTCCGATACCTCTTTGCATTCCACTATCACTATTACCAATAACAATCCAGAGTTACAGTCTTATTTGGCAAAGATCCCCGGCTACCAGTTGGATAACTTGAAAGGCACCAATGTATCAAGTCTGGCCAAATTGAGACAAGATTTTGAGGACATGTTGCCCTCTTTCGCAGACAAAGAGACGGAATTCAACTGGCAGACAAGAGAGAAGAACATCATATTTGCAAGAACCATACTAAGAGGAAACGCACCTGTAGAGTTCACTGAAGTGTTGTCGCAATGTCTCCGAGGCTTCTGTGACGCAATTGCCAAGGCTGCAAGCTCTTTGAGAACGTCTCTTTCATCTAACGGCTGTTCACTTGTGAAAGAAATGGCTTCGGTGATGGGATCTCATTTAGATAACGTCACCATCGATGTCTGTGCTTCGACTTTGCTCAAATTGAGCGGTGCTACAAAGAAAATCGCTTCTCAAAATGCAATGGTGGCATTCTCGGCTTTGATTGCCAATATTTCACACCACCATCGCGTCTTTAATCAAGTCATCAGTGCCGCTCATGATAAAAACGTCCAACCAAGGTTGTACTCGAGCACCTGGATTCATATCTACATCTTGAAGAACCATGACGTATTTGACTCTTTGGCAAACCTCTCTCTGCTAGACCTGATGGACAGGGCCATTGTGAAATGTCTCTCTGATCCGAATCCTACAGTGAGAGAGTCGATGCGGTTAACTTTTTGGTGCTTTTACCGTCATTGGCCAAGCAACGGTGAGAATTCGTTGCTGAAACTCGATCCACCAACCAAAAAGGCTTTAGAAAGAGTAAGACCCAGTTCTGTGTCAAGTCTGGAAAAGGTCAAGACTCCAAAGAAGAGACAGTCCATCAGAGAGTTGATAGTGTCCAAAAATAGGTCTTCCAACGCCGTACCTCCACCACAACCGACTTTCCCCTCCAGATCTCACAGTAACAGCAGTTCGACCGTAAGAGATTTGGGAAAACCGGTGCGTCTTGGTCTCTCACAAAACCCCAAGAGGTCGTTGTCCAGTCGGTCTTTATCCAGTAATTCTCTTCGTCAACAGAGAAATGACGAATCTGTGAAGGACATCTTCAGTAGGGGTCCAAGTAAAGATCCAGAGAGTTCTTCTGCCCATGAGAAGAGCCTGACTCCTGTTTCTGATTCACTTGAAAGACATGTCCAGAACACCTCTGTAGAATCACGTTCCCCAGACTCACCATCTTTGGAAGAGGACTATATTGTAAATTTGATGAAATCTGATGACTTAGAGATGAACACAGAGGCCATATCTTTGTTGAAATTTGCCCTTTTGGCAAGAGAAGAGGTCGATCCTAGCATCACAGAGATTTTGCATTTGTTCGCTGTTAAAGAGCCTCAGTTGTTGAAACCTCTTTTCGAGCGAGATGTGTTATCTCAGTCTATACCTCTCTTTTCCACTTCAGACTTCTTGAGATCTTTGATCATTTCCTCCAGTGAGCAAACATGGATCTTTGACACTGAATATGTCTCCAATTTGGTCGACACAATCCCGCCGCTCGACTTGTATCCTGCCTGTATCGATTTGATAAGAGTCTCGTCCAACATCTCATTGGTCTTGGAAAACACCTTAGCAGTACAGTTTATTCGCTTCAAGAGACAGATCTTGAACTATGCTATTCATTTGATAGATAAGGCTTTGGACAGTTTCCCCATCAATGATTCTTCGTATTTGGAACTTTTAGGTGCCTTGTTCCAGGCTGTTGATTACTTCCAGACTTTAGACTCGGAGCACGATGCAGAGGTTGCTTCATATATCGAACTAGTGAGGAAATTGGCCCAGACAAACCAGATATTGTTTAATACACTGTTGAAAGAGCAGGATTCACTGGTCTCCAACAACGTTTCGTCGTTCACAGACTTGCAACTGGTTGATATCAGTGACGATGATAAAGGCGAAATCGATGTGGATTCAGACTATCTGATGACCGAAGACAGTCAAGTTCTGGGGCTGTTTGAAATGACGATGATCCAGCCAAATTCCAGTGTCTTACATGCCCAAAAAGTTGATATTGAAGCTGCTCAGAACGATATGACAATGATCATGCCGACTTTTGGCAAGACAAAAGTCGTGCTTGCCAAACGCATAGAAGATCACTCTATACACGAAGATGACGAAAATGACGACTCGATCTTCCACCACCAGGGGCTCAATTTCGAAAAAGCAGCTAAAAAGGTCGATAAAAGCTTTGAAGGTGACGCTGGACTGAGTGAAGTACAGAACGGTCAATCACCTTCTTCAAGTGATTTGATCAGTTCCATCAGAAAAGTAAACATTTCGTCTCCTCCTGTTCCGGCATCGGCAGATATTGAGCATATCATCAACAAATCAGATCCATTTGCATCGTTTTCTGCGGACAAGAGCGTCCAAATTTATCACGATGAGCTGGGGAACATCGCTAATCCAGACGGCTTGCTATATCCTAAATCAAGAGAAAGTGATGTTGACGATAGGTGGTTTACTTTCCAGTTACAGAAATTCTCTAGTGTCCATTTGAGAACACCAATTGAGCGTTCTGTGATAGATATTTTACAGAAAAGATGTTTCTCCGAGAATGCCTCACAGGAAGACTGGATGATGTTACAACTCATAGCACTTCAAGTATCGAAACCACTTTTCAGTACCGGTTTGCTCGTAGAATTCCTCAGCACGAAACAGAATGAGGATGAGTTGATAGGGGGGTTGACTTTATTGGTGAATGATTTGGTCTTGAGAACTTTTGTCAGCAAACCAGATTTGGAGGACATCTGGAATCTCGTGCTTTTTAAATTTCCTAGTAATTGCGAGTACCACGGCAATGAGGTGTGGTTTGCGGTTGCGGATTTGATCCGTGAACTTGTATTGAAAGACCGTGAATTGGTGTTTTCTGCGATCGTAGGCACCTTGTTAAACGACAAGAAACAGATTTTGGTTGCTCTTGAAGGTGTCAAGATCTTGGTTGGATTGAATTTTGACGAGTTGTCAGTGACTGAAATCGAGTCTCTTTCTAAATTTTGTGTCAAACATCTGAACGATTCCAACGTTGAAGTGCGTAAATCTGTTATAAGTGTGCTTGTGCAATTGACCAGCAAGATCGCTGTTGAAAGTGACAAGAGGATCGTGGTCGATGAGACTACACAGTTCTTGTCTGCCCTGCAGCACAGATTGATTGAGGAGTTTATTTAAGTGTATATTTAAGCATTGGTGATGAAAATAATATTAATACCCGAGCATTACTCCACATATACAGGTAAAAGGTGGTAGCCGGATTTATGCCGCACTGAGTTGAAACTCAATGCCAATTTCGACCCGAACTCACTGGGCTGGCTCCAGCCAATCTCCTTTTTGTTCAACTCCAGTCCGTAGACAAAGTGTTTCAAGGCACATTTCAACAATTCCGACCCGATTTGGCACCGTCTATACTTCCTGGCAACGTAAACACGAGAAATCCCACACACCAAGGGGACTTTCTGGTTGGGCACCACATTTCCAGTCTCCAAAATGAGCCATTCCCCGGAAGTTATTCTCTCCAAGGAAATCACTCCGATCGCCCTCTTTTCCAACACACATACAAATACCTTGCCAAAATCTTTTCCTCTCATCCATGCACCGTTGTCCTCGGGCGCCTGGAGCTCCGTGTTAACCAATTCTAGCATTTCGAGAGTCGCCTTCACAGCAGCCTTGTTTCCAGGGTCAACCTCCACCAATTGGCACAACTTCTCACCACTCTCGGTGGTCACGTGCACACTGTACAATGTGGACCCCCAATTTGCAGATGTCCATTCGCGGCCCCGAAGTGCCCGCGGATGGAACTTGTCGTGCACCTGGGCATCTGTTTTCAAATGCGGCATGTACGACATGTTGCATTCCGGGCAAGTCACCTTGTTGTTGGCGGTTTTGAAGTATTTCTGGACGAGTTTCTTGTGCTGTGGCTTCAGCACACGCGTGTCTTTCGTGACTTGTCGCAGTTGTCGCACTGAGTTTCCGGTTTTGGCTGTGTTTTGCTTCTTAAAGACCTTCTGACCATTTTCTGCGGGTCCCAGTTGCCCATTTTGTCTACTCAGTTCCCCATTTGGTGCTCTCATCAGCTCAATCGCTGTGCCTCTGCTACCTGCTTCTCTATCTGCCTCTGCTCATCTTGGCTCATCTGAAAAATTTCTCCACAAAAAGTCAGAAAAAAAATCAAATGATGAAAAATACGAATAGTACTCTTAGGTTCAAAGACATAGTCAGCTGTTAGCACGCCCCGAGCCCCAATGTCTGCTGCCAAGTTCTCCAATCCATCTCCGAAATATGCGCATTTGCTCCCACCAAACGGGTCCTGGAAACTGAAGATTTCCGAGTGGATCGACGAAGATATTCCATCTTTTGACTATGGCGGGTACGTTGTCGGGGACAATTTGAACACTGCAACGCTTTATTGCAAATCCGACGGGGTCTTGAGCGGGGTTCCGTTTGCCAATGAGGTGTATACCCAATGTGGACTCAAAGTAGAATGGCTCGTGGAGGAAGGCACTTTTTTGAAGCTGAGCTCCGCCCACGGTGGGAAGATCAAGGTTGCTGTGGTCCAGGGTCCCGTCAAAAATATCTTGGTTGCTGAGCGTTTATCCTTGAATATCTTGGCCAGATCCTCAGGAATTGCATCGAAATCGTATATAACCATTTCCAAGCTGAGAGAGTCGGGTTTTGGCGGCATTATCGCCGGTACTAGAAAGACTACACCGGGCTTGAGATTGATAGAGAAGTACTCGATGCTCGTCGGAGGATGTGACCCTCATCGTTACGATTTGTCCTCGATGATCATGTTGAAAGATAACCACATTTGGTCCACTGGGTCCATCACCAAGGCCATTGAGAACGCCAAAAAGGTCATTGGCTTCTCTACAAAGATCGAAGTCGAAGTCCAGAGCGAAGAAGAGGCCGATGAGGCCATTGCCGCAGGTGCCGACATCATCATGTTGGACAACTTCTCCGGATCAGGCTTGAAGATTGCTGCTGCAAGCATCAAAGCCCGTTGGAAGGGCAAAGATAAAAACTTTCTCTTGGAATGTAGTGGTGGTTTGACTTTGGAGAATTTGTCCACCTACCTCAGTAACGAAATCGATATCTATTCCACTTCCTCGGTGCACCAGGGGTGTTCCATCGTCGATTTCAGCTTGAAAATAGACCATTAGTTTATAGTTCTTTTGCAATATACGTCCTTTTATAAAAGAATTATATTTCATATATTTTGAATTTTGATGAATTATGTACTCCAAATGGGTTCACCTAATTATGCAACTTGATTATCATCATTTTGACTGCTATAAGACCCTTTCCATCTAATAGTGTACTTTATACCACGCAAGAGTTTCAGATATGGACCGCTTTAGCACAAACCAGGAACAAACCAAAAAGTGATAAATTGCTACTTTTCCCCTTTTAGATAAATAGAGTATAATGGACAATAAGTTAACATATATCAAGTCCAAGTAGATGGGCCAAAGAAATCAACTGTTGTTGGATCTTTGAGGGAAACCCTACCTATTTCACCATCAACGCCAACAAAAGGTACATTATTTCCCCACCAGTCAATAGGCTTCAGGTGGTATTGCACTGCAAAGAAGATGATCACTGCACTGAAGGCCACACCAGCATTCAAACCACTAACCAAAACATAATTGTACTTTTCGAACCATGGCAAGTACTTGTTTCTAACATACTTCATGAAGAAATAAGCCAAGTACAAACCCGGAATGGCATAGGTCAAATTGTATGGGGCGAAAAGATCGACGAAACCACCCAAGATAACAGTTGGCTGAAACTTGTTTGTGAAGATCTTTGGGAAGGCATATTTCAAGGCAATGAATAAAAGGGCCAAAAGGAATCCAATCAAAAAACAGTACTTCAACAAAGGATAAATTTGATCGAATACTCTTTTAGGACCAATGACACCCCAAAAAACTGAAGCAGAGTAGAAGGTGGTCTCGCTTGGACAACTGAATTTTTGCTTTTGATGAGGTTGGCAGAAATCTTCAACATTCGAAATCTGCCAATTAACAACACCTAAAACGACAAACACCTGGATAAAAGCAGAAGCGAGTTGTCCTCTGAAGATCGCCATTGGAGGGATTTTGGCATAATGCAGGAGCTTTTGACTACTGACATAACTGTCGGCTCTTCCATCGATATTATAGCCAAGCAGCTTTAAAGTCATCAAGGCAACACCATTTCCAGGTAAAGCATAACCAATGATCAATTCTACCAAAACATTCAAACCAAAACTAAAGCCTGTAACCGAAAAAATCAACGTCAATGGGATCAAAAACACAAAGTTTATACCAGCCAGGAAAAAGATACCCCAAACTGGTGTTTCAGTAGGGTATAACTCCACACACAAAATGGCAAGAACTATAGAAATAACCAAGATGACCAAAAAGTAATAGTCAGGAACTTCTCTGTATTTAGACATCATTCTTGAATGCGGATCGTTGAAACCTTCATAATTTGACAACTTCCAGTTCTTCAAGTTTTTCTTGATTTGAGTCAAGGCTGCCCAAACAGATCTCCTCTCGATGTAGAACGTGTACACAAAAGAGAATGGATAAATGGCAAAGAATGCACCATATACGACGAGATTTGCAGCGGTGTATAATGGTGGTGAATAAGTTTCGTACTTTTTCAAATCTAACAACCCATTGGTCAAGACTTGAGTGACTTCATAGGACTCTCCTGTGTTGGTGAAAATGGCATTGGAGTTAATAGGAAGGTATGCTGTCCAGTATTGATTTGAGTAGTAAACCCCAACAATACTGAAAAAGGCAACGAACATACCAGCGAGCAAGTTGGCACTAGAGAACCATGGATTAGTCAAAGGTGCAATGTAATTTGCGACGTTCCAATCAAAAGTTGGAATGGGGTTCAAGCCTAAACCCAAAGTGGATCCTGTGATGACAGCGAGGTTGAAATTGTTTGGCGAAATCCATGTCATCCAGTTGAATGTGGACAACAGTTGAAAAAGATAATCCGGAATCCAGAAATAGACGAACATCAGACCGAAAGTAATCCAAAAGAAGAAGTATTTCGAAATGGTCCAGCCAAAAATGTTTTCCTTCTTCTCAGGCTTCAACAATGCATCATTCAAAGCCAAAGTTGGCAAAATCGAGGGCCAAATAGATCTGACAGGGTAGATGACAAACTTTCTCAATATCCCAGCAAAGCCCAAACCCAAGAACTGGGTGGATAACAGAAGCAAGACCTGATAACCGAAAGTACACCAGGTGTTGTCGTAGAACAACTTTTGAACAATAATGTTACTGCTGACGTAGACACCGGCGGAAACACCCGAGAAACAAATTGTTGCAAACATCTGCTCTTTGAAATGCCAAGGTCCAGGGTTGAAGGAAATTCTTTTGCCCTTGACCTTGAACCCCCAATCTGGGACTACAAGTTCCCATGCCTTACCACTTGGGTAGATCAACATTTGAATGACAGAGGTGGTCAAAGAAATTGCTGGCATTCTGTGGCTGAAGAATTCATTGACTCCAGAGCCAATAATGACCCATATAAAAGCAATGATATAAGATCTGATGGTTTCTACAGGAGCTTCAATGTCATCAAAGGGATCAGTAACAGCTCTAATCTCAGGATATGGAGAATGGTATTCCAATAAAGAGGCCAACATCTTTGCCTCAAAATTCCACTCTGGTTCCTCGAGGTTTTTGTCCGCTAACAACAGTTCAATCTCTTCACGATCAGCAGCAGGGAAATTTGGATCATCGTCGTGGTATGCCAAGGATTTCTCCAACACGTCAATCGCTTCTTCAGGTGGCATATGGACGATTTTGCTCAAAATAAACTGAGTATCTTTTGGCAAATCATGGACATCATCATCAGAACTGTGTCCAGTCTTGTACAAGAGCCTAGAAATAAAACGGTCTTCGTAATCCCCAAGATACTCATGGTACTCGTCGATTTCGTCGATTTGAAGACTCTTGCTGTTGAGTTCATCGACGTTGACCTTTTCAATGTTTTTCTTCTCCTCGATACTGCTACTCATATTGGTACTGTGGAACAGAGTCCTTGGGTGATTTTACTCATCTACGAAGTCATTGCAAGGTCTTTTTATATCTCGAGGGGTTAGGGATGAAATATGTGGCAGCTGAAAAAAATTAGAACATATTTTCGCGGTGTACGTCAATCAGTATTTGATAAGGTGATGATGTAATTATGCTAGAGGAAAGAGCGATATCAAGTATGTTTTACCGAGAGTACCACCTTTCCAACAGACTGTGCGGCATCAAAACGGATCCACATTTTTGCTTTGTAGCTCCAGTTTCGACTTATTTCATCATATTCCAGTCTTCACAAAGACAATAGAGAAATGAAAAAAAAATAAGGCACTCTACATTAGAGTGCAGTTGATTAAATAACGACAGGAAATCGAGGAGGATGTCGAAGCCATGTTTGTCATTGGCTATTGTAATCTTATCACCATCTTCCGAGTTCCGTAAGCACCTCAGCAGATGATCGACGGAAATAAGTTTCTATATTCAGAAGTGACCCTTACATTAGTCCACTAAAAATCTAAAAAAACTGACTAAAGCGGATTCCCATATTTCCGCTCCTGCGGCATACATCAAATGTGCGCCTCTAGGTCTATGGCTCCAGTGACCTGTAGTATTATTGGTGGGATAAAATACCTCACCTAGGCCATGTATCAATTTAACCGACGGATATTGTTATCTGGCAACTGTTCACTTAGTTGCACATGGGAAACAGATCGAGTGACATTTGTGAAAAAGCTTAGTCTGCATAAGTCTAATCATAAGCCCAGGTGTAAGCCACTAATTTGAGACTATATTGTGAGTTGCGATTTGAAGGAACAATAACACACGTTGGAAAATTTGGCGCTGCACTGGTGGACAGTGTGGTTGATAAGATAACAGGATTTGAGTAGATAAGGGCCTACAAAATGTTGCACTCACTTTCAAATGTCCTCTTCAACCTCGGTTATAAATTTTTTTCACACCTCCACATTCCCAAAATAGCCCCCCGATAACCGACTCCACACGACGATTCGGCAGTCCTAGGACAACCACACATTTCAATTTCCGATGCCACTGATTTGCGTTCCCACCCTTCCACATTTTTTCGACCTTTCCAATTATTAATCCCCTGTTGCTCCCACTTTCTCCATTCACCAAGACCAAACTTTACATTGCCGTAGCATTTCGAAACCGTTTCCCCTTATTATTTTTCCAAATCATTTTTCCTCTTCAGATTTCCAAATCATTTTCTCTCCATCAAATCCACAAAGGGAACTTTTTAAACGTACACAAAAGTGTAAACAAAAAATAAATCAAAAACATAAAATAGCACATTTACAGTGTGATAGGTCATTTAAAAGACAATAACTGCGGTATTCGCTGACCCAGAGATGACGAGTCTGTTACTGGATATATCCAACATGAAAAGGATGTTGGCGAGCCCCGAAAAAGACCAATTCAACCGGTCTTTAGCGGACTCACCCACTGGAAACCAGGCATCTGATCTGACAGAATCGTACATGTATCTATCGTCTAAGGAACCCACTCGGTCTGATCTCTCGCGGGTCTCAGCAGATGATGATCCATCATTAGACCAGATCCATTTCTTGTTGGAGAAGGCGAAGAAATTCAAAGCCAAAACCGCACCACAAGAGCAAGAACCACATCAAGACACTAAACTGACCCCCGCTCAAAAATTCAACTTCAAGCCCAGAACGAGTCTCCAGACACGAGTATTCCAGAATTCGCCACTCTCACAATCAACTCCACTCCTCGTGCAGTTGGAAAACACCAAAACAGAACCAGAGCACGACGTGAGACAGAAATTGATCAGGAACCGGTTGACAAGTGCATTAGCAAGAGAGATGGATATTGAGGAAGAAGAGGAAAAGAGCAGGGATAAGAGAAATCTCGAGTCGGAGTTGAACAACGCAGAATCCGATTCAGATGATACACTGGCGAAAAGTGGGGAATTCACCGATACACCGTCAGAACTAGAGAGGTTGAAACAGTTTCTTTCAAGATCAGACCAAGGCAGGACTTTGTTGCAAAGATTTGAGACTGGAAATAGTGAATCTCCATCTTTGGGCTCTAGGAGCTCCACATCGACTCCTAAGAGCTCGCAATCACATGTCCAACAGCTATCACTGTCCTTTTCCTCGACGTTACATTTGAAAGATGACCAGATCCAAGCCGACGAGTTGAGAAGTGAATTAGAGTTGGTCATGGCCAAACTCGAAGACGCTGAGGATATGATTAAAAGACTTGACGACGAAAAGACACTGCTGCAAGAGCAAATTATCTCGAAAGAGCACGACATAGGAGCACTTAATGCCCAGATTGCAGAACAATCCAGTGAGGATGAAAAATTGGCCCAATTTGTCAAACAATTAGTGGGGAACGAAGATGAGGCAATCACCAAAGAGTTTTTGGACTCAAATGGATGCGAGTCGTTGTACGACGATTTGGAATTAGACGAAATTGACGAGCTCACGCAGATTGAGTTGCAAAATGCCTTGAAAGAGATTGCAATCACAATTGGCACACCCTATTCGTTACTTCCTAATGTGATTACAACCATGGTGAAATTCTTCAAAGATGACTATTTGAGGTTGATAAGTTTCGTGAAAGAGGTTCATGATCTGATCTATACGACAAAGATCAAAATTCCAGAAATATACATCTTGAACTGGACTTCTGGTGACGAATCGGAATCCGGTCCATTTGACGAAGATGCACTCCAGACGTTTGACCATTGCTTGAAAGAGATGCTGAAAAGGATGCGGACATTACTGGGGACGCTGTCGGTGGAGTTTGAGCAACCGACGGTGTCTATGACATGAACTTTGGCCATAATTGGGAGATAATTAGAACATTGGGACATATAACTGAACACTGTATAATATGTAATACTAGAAGTGAATTTTTCACGATCGATTTATCACATTTTTCACCAACATTTTTCTCTACAGGTTTTTATTATCATTTTTCACTTTAATTTTAGACACAGCTCGATGAGTTGATACACCACATAACACCACACAATGACAAGCACAGCACCGCCACTGGCTAAAAGAGACCTCTCAATCATCATAGATCGAGGTCTCACTACTGGAGTGGAGAAAATCCACGGCGTACATCCGATTTTCCTCGTAGAAAAGATCATCAGAGAGCGGATCTTGGACTCGATGTACTACAAGAGGTACTGTTTCAACTTGAACTTGGTCACATTTGTCGAAAGAGCGTCAAAATTGGAGCTCATAGGAACATATGTGAACAGCAATAATACGCGGCCAACTCAGTTCATGTGTCTCCTATTGAAGCTTTTGCAATTGCAGCCGGCAAGAGAAGTGATGGACTATTTTGTGCGGCAGCGCCATTTCAAGTACTTGACACTGTTGCTGTTGCTCTACATACGGCTCACGTACGACAGCGTAGAGATTTATGAGATATTGGAACCGTTTCTAGTGGATTACCGCAAGTTACGGTGGAGAAATGCCTTCACACAACAGGTGGAGTTGAGTCACATGGACGAATATGTGCTGGGGTTGTTGGACTATGAGGGAAACAAGTTCGGGGACTTGTCGATACCTAGATTACAGAGCAGGGTGCAGTTGGAGGAGCAGGGCGTGTTGGAGTATAGAGAGAGTCCATTGCAGGAGGAGTTTGACGGGGAACAGGTAGAGTAAGTCATGATAATGAATTGATTATGTAGAAGTGCATCAAGTTTTTATCAGCTGATGAGAAACCACTCGATAACTCGTAGCAAGCTTAAAATCTAACCACCAATTGCTTAGAATCAACCTCTTAAAACTTCACAACACCATCGGTCAACCGTGTAGCGACAAGCTCTGAAGACTCACCATTCTTTTGAATAACACCAGCAGTATTCAACACCCGAGCTGTGTTCAAGATAGTGGTTTCAAAGTCGATCTCCTTGGTGTCCTTTGGGAATTTGACAGTCTTTAACCATTCCTTGGCATCATCCAGCGAGTAATCCAAATTGGCAGCGATATAGGCAACGGCTTCCTCTGGATTGGCATTGAAATGCTCAATACCTCTGTTGAGGGCGTCCAAGAACGCCAGCAACAGCAGTTTCTTCTCATTCAGGAACTCTGAGCGTGGCACAATCACCCACGAGGACCACGGCGTGTAAATCTCGCCAATTTTCTTGATTTCGCCGTTGTCGTAGTACTTTTTCGAGGTGAAATGTTCCCACATGAACGCATCACTGCCCGCTACACCTTCCACCAAGTTGACAGAGTCCCTCAAGTTCTTGAAAGTGGAAACAGGTTCAAATTTGCTGAAAAACGGGTCTTTGAACCCATTTTGTAAGGCCAAGACGAACGACATCACGTAACTACCACTGCCAATCCGTGATACCCCGATGGTCTTGCCCTGCAATTGCGCCTTATCGGTGATGTCAGCACGGTCCAGACCCGTAGAAATGGCCCAGCACAAGGGACTTTCCACATAAGTACCTGCGATTTGGTATTCCGCGTCTCCATCGGCAATTCCCCTCACAAACAGCTCTGTCAAGCCAATTGCCACATCTATCTCTGCCGCTTTCAAGCTCTGGATCAAATGGCCCGATCCAGACGGATATGGCACCAATTCAACGGTTAAAGCCGCATCGGTGAAGAATCCTTGCAGTGCTGCAAACAGGATCGGCGTGGAGAAGTGTTCAGGCACGAAACCTACTCTTATCTGGGAGGTCATGTCTCCACAATTGCGTCAAGTAAGAAAAGGGTAAGCATAAAACAAATAAAAAAAAGTTGAAAAAACGAAAAATTGAAAATGAAAAATCAAAGAATCAAGAAATAAAAAAAATGAAAATGGAGATGAAAAAATCGAAACCAAAACCATCCTCAACATATTCAGCCACTTGAATCAAACGTACCAATCCCACCGACCACCAATATGTCCATAACATTGCGTGACGGATTTGTGGGCGAGTCCCTAGACAGAGTCTTGGAAGATTTACTTGTGAGATTTGTGATAAATTGCCCCGACGAGGACTTGTCTTCCATCGAAAGAGTATTCTTCCAGATCGAAGAAGCCCAATGGTACTACCTCGATTTTATACGGCAGTTGAACCCGGCTTTGCCCGGCTTGAAGATGAAGGGATTCTCGACTCTGATAATAGAGCGTTGTCCGATGATCTGGCGGTGGGGCAGCGCCGATGAGCTGTTAGCGCGCTTCGGGAAGTACAAACGTAAGATCCCGGTGCGTGGAGCAGCGTTGTTGAACGCCAGCATGGATAAATTGTTGTTGGTGAAAGGAACAGAATCGAAATCGTGGGGATTTCCAAGGGGCAAGATCTCGAAAGATGAAGAAGATGTGTTGTGTGCCATCAGAGAGGTGAGAGAAGAGACAGGTTTCGATTGCACAGATTTGATCGATGCCTCGAACTATCTGGAGCGTACTATCCAGGGCAAGAATTACAAGATATTCATCATAGACGGAGTGCCGGATGGCCAGAAATTTGAGCCGCATCTGCGGAACGAGATCTCGGAAATCGCCTGGATGGACTTGAAGCATTTGAATAAGCATGCCAAATTGAACCTGAGCAAGTACTTCTTGGTCTCGACAATGCTCAAGCCGATCATGGCATATGTGGCTAGACGTAAGGGTGAAGAAGATGTAGAAGATGTCAAGAGAAGAGTCGCAATTGAGTTGAAACTGTTGTTGGGAGTCACAGATTCAGAACCTGCAAAGGACAATATCGACCCGGGAAGAGACCTTTTGGAGCAATTAAAAGCTGCAGTCAAGACCAAGCAGTTGTCGGTGGATATCACACATGAGGCCCCGCAAATCCCGGCAACTCCTGTACCGCAAATCCCACATACTCTGCCATTTGCTCCATTTGGCTCATATCCATTACCGTTCCCTCCATTCATGCCACAACAGGGGTTTTCAATGCCGTTTTCTCCTAATATGATCCAGGATGGCCGGCCAATTCCTCCTCAGTTCTATCCACCTTTCCCTCCACTGTTTATGAACCAGCTGCAATATCCACCACCTCCACCTCAGCAATTCACCAATGAGCCTAGACCGGAATCTTTACACAAGCCAAGCTTCAGTCTCGCAAATACAAGGTCAAAAGAGGCCGATAGCAAGTTACTTCTCGGAGTTCTCAACAAGGAAATTGCATCAAAAGAAGTGCCGGGAGTCCTGGACCAAGGACAGGCTCCTAGCCCTGTCAGTGCTAGAATGCCTGAAGCCAATGCCTCGGAAGGTTTTGGTTCAAAAGAGATGAGAGACAAGTCGAAATCGAATTTTTTGATGAACCTTTTCCAGAAGAACTCGACTCCGTCTCCTGCTCAACAAGCTAGTCCAAAGTTCACCCTATTGAAGCGTGAGCCTGAGTCTGTAGAAAAAGGCCAGACCGCAAAGACGAATGAACCACAAGTAGAAAAGACCAGCAACGGTGCTGAAATCTTGAGTATGATCAAGCAATCTCCACAAGACAGAGATGAATCGTCTCCAGAACAGAATAAAGAAAAATCGTCTCCGGAAGAATATTCGGATTTCAACTCTGATTCTGAATATCTCGATCTGGAGGAGCAAAATGGAGACGAGGAGTTTGAAGATTTCGAGGATTTTGAAAATTTTGAATCGCACCGTGGCCAAGGACAGAATCTCTTGAACTATGAGGATTCAGATGAAGATTATGAATTCGAAGGATCGGAAGATGAAGAGGAAGTTGAGCAAGAACTGAGTGAAGAGGAATATCAGCCACAGCAACAGCCACAGCAACGTCAAGTGCAACAGCCACAGCAACGTCAGCCACAACAGCAGCAGCAGCAATATCAGCCACAACAACGTCTGACACAATCACCGCCCCAACCACAACCACAACCACAGCCTCAGCCCGGTAAAATCCAAATCTTGAAAAGAGAACAACCAAACAAAGGTCAGACTGACGGGCAAAACTTGCTTTCGTTGTTGAAGAGACCAAATGAAGCAAGATCTGAGCCCCACGCTCCAGATTCTGCTCCAAACTTTGTAAATTCACAGACAAATGGCACTGCCAGAAACGAACTCTTGTCGATGTTGAACAAGAATGACGAGAAAAAGGGCTCGGATTCAGCACTGTTGTTGTCGCTTTTGAAAAAACCAGATGCCCCTGCTCTGCCCCAGGCGCTGCAAGCCCTGGCCCCTACACCTGCCCTGGCCCAAGATAACGGTTCTGCCAGTTTGTTATCCATACTCAAAAGACCTTCAAACCAGGAATCAACACCCTCTCCGCTGAAAAGCGACTCTGCCAACTTGTTGTCGCTCTTGACTAGACCAAAAGAGGCGAGTCCTGCTCCAGTAGAGAGCGACTCAGCTAATTTGTTGTCGTTGTTGAACAGACCCTCTGCCTCGCCACAACTGGTGCCACAGACCCAGGAATCGGCCTCTTCTAGCTTGCTTTCGTTGCTCAAGTCACCTAGAGAAGTGGAGCCACTGCAACAGCCACTGCAACAGCCACAACTGCAGTCGGCACAGTTGTTATCCATACTCAAAAACCCCCAAAACCCCCAAAGCACACCAGAGATAGACCAGAGCTCCAATGGAGGTAATGAGCTCTTGAACCTTTTACGCCGTAAATAGATACTCTAATGGATATCGCAATGCCGTTGCGGTCATGATTTGCACTGTAGTTGTCTAATTTGTACTTTATGTGACCTGTAGATCTGATCTAGCTCAGCGATCTCAATTCCTTATCATCACGTGACCTGAGAAGAATTCGCACTTTCCACACGACCAAGCGCAGAAAAAAAGATTAGAGATCTCGATTTTCAAAGGGACCACCAACGTCCATTTGAAGAACGCAACGGCAACGATCCAGCTTAAACTTCAGTTTGAGCGCTGGTAAAACGACTAAAGTGACCACAAATCGCCAGTTGGCCTGAATAGTAGTGCACTTGCGCATAATTTGGACTTTTTTGGCCCGATCTGTAAAGACATTTGGGTATTGAAATTTCCACAGCGGCAGATGCCTATCAACAGCTACATGACGCCACCTTCCACGACTCCCGCCACCGAAACCGGCTCAGAAAGAGCGCACCAGCCACCGGCCATCCAGAGGCTCAATTCTCTGGCAAGTGGCGGTAGTGCGCATCAAGTGCAATTGCAGCACCAGCAAAACGACAGGAGGAGAAGAGGATCCTCATTTGGCAACTTGTTTTCCAATTTGGCTTCTTCTTTGAGACAGCAGACGTCATCGACACACTTGGCGACATCTGGCGGCAATTCGTCGCCGACATCCGCGCACCAGCCCTCGTTATCGCACCAACCTTCCACGTCCACGATAAGACCGTCATTGAACGACCACAGGCTGAACTCTGCCAGTATGAGTCTCCTGATGAGCCCAACGATGGCAGATTTGACGGGCAACTTGGCCAGCACGAGTATCTTGAACAGTTCTGAGTCGTCGTTGATCCGCACATCGCAGGACGACCCAGAGAGGCGAAGTTCTCTGGATTTGTTGGCCCAAGGCCCATTGGAAGAGGTGGAGCTGGAAAACGACGACAATTTGGAACACCTGAGAACCAGGCACAACTCTACAGCGGTGATGCAGACTTTGGCCGAGAGTGCGGCGGACAAACGGGAGCCGGATGGCTCGTTTTCGCTCAGATTGACTCCCTTTATCGACCACTCTTCGTCATCTCCTGCTTTGTACTTCTCGCCGTTGATCAGGAAACTCAGGCCGGGAGTTAAATTGCCCATCGGGAGATACACGGAGAGAAACAGAGAAGCCGCCCAGGCGCCACAGGGCTCTTCAGCCGCAGTAGTGTTCAAATCCAAAGTGGTTTCCAGATCACATCTGGAGATCCTCGTGGATGAACACGGAAATTGGTACATCCGAGACCTCAAATCGTCCTCGGGCACTTTCTTGAACCACATCAGACTCTCTCCTGCTGGCCAAGAGAGTGACGACTGCATGGTCAACGACGGAGATATCTTGCAATTGGGGATGGATTTCCGTGGAGGTTCAGAGGAGATCTTTAGATGTGTCAAAGTTCGCATAGAGTTGAACAAGTCCTGGAAACGTAAAGTGCACAAGTTCAACAGAGATGCACACAAGAAGATGCTTGGGGAAGAAACAGAGTGTTGTATCTGTTTGAACGATTTGAGAGTTGGAGATTCCATATTTATCAGTCCATGTTCTCATAGTTGGCATTACAAATGTATACGACCATTATTGGTCAGAAATTATCCACAATTCCATTGTCCGAATTGTCGTTGCATCACCGATTTGGAAGAAGACGACGATGACGATGACGAAAATTGAGCAATATAATAAATCTCGGTAACGAGGACAGTCACTCTTTCATTTATATGATGTGTATTTAAGACATGCCTATGGTCGGACGTATAGCTCGAGATGCCAGCAGCAACCCAGTGCTTTCGTTCTGCACTCAATGCTTACAATTAATGTCAAATAAGTAGTCACAATCAAGCAGATTAATAAAGTACACAAAATTATTCAAGTAGAAAGATTCTAAGATTCAGTCGAGTAGTTATAACCAGTTGGTTAAAATAGCCAAAAGTAACCAACTAAGCCAAAGCAGTCCAAAAACAAGGCAACTTAGGGCCACACGGAAAGCTATTGCAAATATTAGTAGTAAAATCAACCACAGAACAATGTCTTTCACTAGTCAAAATTGGGGGCTAGAGTTGATAACCCCCAATTTACTTTTTCAGCAAAACTCTGCTTCTTCAAAAAAGCCAAACGAACAACTTGCAAAGACAAATGAATGACAGGTGGAGCTTCTTTCTACAAAGGACGGGAATCATAAGAAGTTATCTATTTCGAGATAAACTCGAACGTTTGACAACTCAATGACGATATTTTCAAGTAAATGACCGATAATAATTTGGCCAGTAAAGCCACACTAACTAAAATAGAGCCAGAACTCAGAGCTACAAACCTAGATCCACTTCAACTGGCTCCACTTCCGCTGGCACGACCAAGTTGTCATCTTTATCCAACAGCCTGAGCACGAAATTCTGTAACTGCACCTTTCCCTTTGGGTTTTCCCAGATCTTGTGACCTCCATCGGCAATCAACCATTCCATGTTATTGGCACTGATCTTTGTCAAGGAACGTTGCCATTTGCCCCAATTAATCGAGTTCTTGATCATCAAATCAGAAGAAACAACACCCAATGGCACATTGCCCAAGTTGATGTTGGAATTGTAGATCTCATTGTACGATAAGATCCCCGAGGACATCTGTTCTTGTAATTTGGCTCTCAAGAACTTGCCCCGGTGGTACATATCGTCTCCAAAGATCCTCTCACGAGACCCGTGTCTGTTGACGATGATGTTTTTCCAACTCACCAACTGATACGGAGAGATGAACCCATGGAACCACAAGCGCAATCCCTGCCTCGTGTTCATGGGTCTGATGTTGATAGTCCTATACAAGTCTTCCCACTTATCTTTAGACCCGTTGACGGTGCTGAAGGGGTCTCTACGGAGCATGTTATCGGGCCAGGAGTCCACCAAGATCAAAGAGTGCACCTGAGACAAGAATCTCGAGGCGAAAACTCGCGAATACAAGCCTCCAATATCGAATCCGATGAGCATGAAAGGTCCGTTGATCTTTTTCAGTTTCAAGACTTCGTTCAACAAGTCGATGGTGATTCCAATAGAGAGAGGAGATGGTGCAGAATCACTAAATGCGACTCCTGGTCTGTCGTATACACAGTATCTTTCCACTTTGTTCAAGTGGTAGAGCTCCTCGATCCAGGAAACACTCTCTTCAGAAGAGTCCCACTGGCCAGACTCGAGTAACAAAATAGGCTGCGGCTCTTTCCCAGCACTGGTGCTCACATTACCGTACACATCTCCGTAGCATGAGATGTGCAATGCAAAGGAATTGTCCTCTACACCGACTTTGTCTCCCCAGGGCTTGATCCTGCTGTCAAAGGCATCCAACCACACGTTCAAGCTGATCAAGATGAGAAGCAAGAACAACACACATCTCAACACGTTTCTCACCATGATCACCGTGTACTCGTAAAAAGTCTTTCTAGTCTCTGGACGTCCCGTTAGTCTGATTTCCTCGTGGATTTTGCCCTGTTCCACCAAATAGTCGGCGAAACTGCCAAAGACGTTCGAGAACAAAGTCCAGATAAAAGTCACTATTCCCACAAAAAAGTAGTCGTATCTCAACCCTGGCACCACCAACACGAGGAAAAGATCAAAGCCGATAAGCGCCGACGTCGCATATCCGATATTGCGGTCAATTTTCGAAGGCACGGTGAAGAACAACTGCGAAACCAACGAGTTCAACAAGGACAAGATGATCAAATTTATCTCCAAGAAGCTGCGACCGCAGTTGTTGAACCCCGGGATGGAGATAAAGTCCGAAATGATCAAGAACATCATCCAGACCAATGATACGACACTGGAAATGCTCAAAATGGCCTTGGAAATGCGCACATTTTTGACGTTGAGTGGTGACACACTTGGGTCATCTGGAGATAGCAAAGGCAGTCTCTCTGGGTCGTCTTCACGTGACCGGCGCGGCGTCGAGCCTGCGGAAGTCGAGCCATAGTCACGAGGAGAACCATGCGGCTCCGAATTGGCGGTTTCTGCGGTAGAAGAGGACATCTGTATGGCAAATGACAGCTCTATGGAACGTCTACAGCTCCAAGAGCAAACTTGAAATTTATTTTTCACTAGTTTGCTCAGATTACCAAAAAGGGAAATGCGCATTAATTAGAAAAGGGGTTATTATGAATACAGTTCGTTGTATCGTTTCGACAGTGACACGGGCGACAACGTGCTCTGCTGTGAGTAATTGGGCAAGCTGATTTCCGACGACACTTCGGTGTCGGGATTGGCATTGGACCACCCTTGGTCTTTATCGTCTTTACCACCAAATGTGCTCTCGATCTCTTTGATCAACTTCACCATGCTGGACTCACCGTAATTTACTCCATACACACTGGCGATTGGGAGCCTTTTATCGACCCAGTTTCTCACCACTTTGGCCCGCTGCTTCTCACCGAGTCTCGACAACGGGAATGTGTCTTTTTTCGAAAACGCTACGATGTCAATGACAAGACTGTGCTTGCTCAAGACAGTATTAACTATGATGGGCACCAAAGCAGACAAGTTGCTCTGGGTCTTCGGTTCCACCACGAGAATCGTGTAGTCGTCACATTTGAACAAACACGTACCGTTTTTGTAAATGTTAGGATGTGCTGCTTCTACGGACCGCTCGACATCGGTGACAAAATGGTGCAAACCCATCACCTCGATGGTCTCACGGATCTTGCCCAAGATGAAAAGTGGCTGGATATCCATCGTGGAATTCTGGTTTGCACTCTCCAAGTTGTGCAAAAACCCGAGATCTCCAGTACGGAAATATGTATATTCGGGGTTACCGTTCTTGATCTTTGCCGTGAACCTTGCCTGGGTGAAAGGATCCGTTTTCCCCTTTGGCCCATTGGTGTAAGCAACTACACTGGCCTCTGAACAGACCCAGATCTCTCCATATTCTCCAACTTTACACAATTCACAGGTCTCGGGGTTCACTATGGCGATTTGCGTACAGACAGGCACCATTCCAGAATCTTGTACTGGTACGGCATCTTTCACGTTACCAGGATTAACTATCGAGATGTAGCCCTGGCGCAATGCTACGGGATCCAACCAGAGATCGATCGGCTCAAATGCCATATACGACCTCGTGGTGATCAATGGGTTGAAATCGTGGCTATAGACGTGGCTTATGGCCGATGGAGGAAGAGATACGGGCAAAAATTGGAGTTTGAGGTTTCCCATGAGTGCAGAATTCAGACGGTCCTCGGAGCTCACCATCAAGTTCTTCAACTCAGCCAAATCGAAGCCTTTGAATTTGATCTTTTTAGCTGCATATTTCAACATCTGCTGGGTCACATAAGTGTCTTTGATCTTGAATCTGGAAAGGGTCAAGAAGAAAATAGCAGGGTTGTAGGAGAAATCTACGGGGGAAATCAAATACGTCGAAGACCCCAAAAATACTCCGAGAACAGAGCTCTGCAAGAAACCCATCCCGGAGACATGGCGCACACAACCCACTAAAGAGTTTGTGCTTCTCATGAGACAGGTCTCTTTCACAACCTTACACATGTTCATCAACGTCTTGTGAGTCAATTTCACTCCGACACGCTGATGATCGGCATTCCAGTACAACCAAACCAAACAAGTGGTTTGCTCGTCTCTGAAGTCGGATTTTGCCTGCCAACGCGAGATTCTCGAGGCCAAAGCTGCAGCTGTTAAAGAGGGCTTGTTATATTTCATGGTATTTTTGATCTTTGGGAGCAATGCCACGTTTTTCAAGGCCTGCGAGACCTGCTTCGACTTCAAAATCGTCTCCACTTCAGAATGGGTGAATACACAGGACACCTTGAAATCTTTCAAGACTCCAATAAAAGCATTTAGATCCTCAGATAACCTCTCACTGATATCCAATGGTGACAAAGGAATGGGAATCAACCCCACCATGAAACAGGCAAAACAGGCAATTACAAACTCTTCAGACAATGCGTACATCAAAATGACGTGATCCCCTGGCTTCAAAGTCGATTTTTCAGTGATATAGCAGCAGAGAGCAGCCACTTTAGTGTCGAATTTCTTCCAGGTCAAGTGTTTTGTCTCTTTGATAGACCTGTCGATGACGGCAAAGGCCAACTCATCGGGCTGGTGCGAGGATCTCCATCTCAAAATATCTACCAAGGTCTTGAAATCTGTCAACGGGGCTTTCGTCCTGTCGTCTACGGAAACGTCTCTGTAATCCAACCCAGAGTACTGGGTGTCCATGGACAAGTTCAAAGACTGAGATCTCAAATTGGAGATGTACTTTGACCAAATCCCCCCGGTCAAATCTTTACCACGGGGCACGTTGCTGACAGAATGCCAGATGTCGAATTTTACATACATCGAGGGCAAAGAGCCCTCGTTGAATTTACGCTTACACAACATGTTGGCTATTTCAGATCGTCCACTTCTAATAGTTCTAGGAAGCGTGTCTGGAGGAGTCATCAAGACACAGTAGAGACGGACATTATGGATCTTGCCGAGTGCCTTGATGGCATTATCTGCAATCAGATCTAGCACGGCGAAATCGACTTCGTTGCTCAAACCTGAGTTGGAAATGTTCCCTGGTTTGGCATCTGGAGTCTCAATGACAGCCACTGGGAGGTACTCCTTGTTGATGTAGATGTCAAAGAAAGAGCAATCCGAGACTTGGCGGACATTACGGGCCAAAGTCCGCACCAAATGAGCAGAGTAATGGTATCTATATCCGCTGGTGAGGCTGGCATTTTCCGCCAAGAGCCCCAGTTCGTGGTCAATCCACGTGACCCTTTGTCTCAACCTGTCCTCGTACAACCCAAGGACGTATATCTTACCATTATATTCGAACCCCAAGAGCCCAGTTCGCAAGAATTCCAAGTCCAACACACCTTCATAATCTTTACAACGGGCATGGAATATCGCTTCCGTGTACTTTGACAACCCCCAAAACCCTCCGGACAATGACGGACTGTCGATCCAGATCTCGCCCACTTCCATAACTCCACTCAACATGTTAGTCTCGGGGTTGATGATGGCCAATGTGGCATCAGGCAACGGGTACCCAAATGCACCTACTCGTATATACTTGGAGGACTCATGTGATGAGGACTCGCTCGATACAGGCGGCGGTCTGTCGTTTACAATCTGCACAGAGTTGGTCATCAAGGAGTCCTTGTCTATGAACACTTCTGACAAGTCTGAGGAGTTTTCCGGCACCGAATTGTCGAGCAAATTGTTGAAAGTGCACCCCAATTTGTCCTCTTTGCCCATCCAATCCCGCATTGATATAACCATTCCTCCGTGCTCGCTCAATGTCAACATCGGGGCAATGATCTTCTTGGCGTCTTTACAGCCCAAGGGCAAGAACCAGCGGTCCGTGAGCAACTCGTGGAACTCGCTGTCGATGGTCAAGGCATTGATAAGACACCATCTGACACAAGAAAGGTCTACTCTGATCCGTTTGTTGAAGGTACGGGTCAATTGCGGGAACGACTGGTAGTTATAGGTGACCTGTTTGAGTCCCAAGTAGTCCGAAAGCAAGATAGAGACTTTGTACCGGGTGATGACATTGGCGTACAACCCGGGCACCTCCATGCAGCTCTGGGGCATCCAGATCAAGACATTGCCGGAGAAAACCGTGAACAAGACCCCCAAGATGATCCCGATGGACTGGCGAGGGTCCAATGTGCTCAACATGACGTTTTTCGATCTCGTAAAGGCGATTTCCGACCTTTTGACGGGACTGCCCTTGTACCCGGGTCTACTGGACAAGATATTCACAAAACAGTTCATCTGGTGCATGATGGTACGATGAGACAACACTACTCCGCGCAATTCCCCAGTGGGGGAATTCGAGAATTCTATATACGCCAAATCGGGCACATGCAAAGGTGGGGGATCTGCCCTCTTGTTGGGAGGCTGGTATGAGCCCATATCGGAAGTTTTCCACCACTCAACACCTTTGGGCCAGTCGATCTTGTTCTGTGCGTTCTGGTTGATCTTGTCAAAATGCTTGGAAACGTGGTCTGACATGAGACAGAGATGCGCCTGGGTGTCGTTCATGATTTTGACAAATTTTTTGACTGGAAGCCCGATGCTTATAGGCACAGCTACAACGCCCGCTAAAAAGCACCCCATTAGGGCAATGGCAAACTCGATAATCTCGGAGCTCTGGTAGATCAAACAGACCCTATCTCCGCGGTATAGACCTGACTTGTTCTTGATATTTTGGGCGATTTTCTCTGCCTTGAGGTACAATTTCTCCCAGCTGATCGAGTTTGTCTCCTTTCCCTTGCTGTCCACCACCAGGATGGCCACCTCTTTCTGGTAAGTCGTTGCCCGCTGTCTCAAGATCGACGGGAGGTTGTCAAAGCGCTCTAATTTGGACAATTCCGGCATGTCTCTGGGATCAAGGGGCTTCTGTAGTACTCTAAATTCTGACAGTTGCTCCGGGGCCGTCTGTGGGCCGCCGGGGTTCAAGTATTGGTCATATTGGTTGAAAGATGTCTCGCTGAAGATGGTCTGCAGCACTGAGGGCCGAGACTGGTGTGACGGTGTGAATTCCGAGCTGCCTAAGAGCAGGGCCCGCTTCTTGGTGTATCCTTTGTCTGTCAAGAGCCCGTCGGTGTAATCGGAGTTCAACTGTGTCAATTGGTCCACGACAGTGGGCAGAAGTCCGGACGGGATCGATGTTTCTATTGTCGCCATGTTCTGGCTGCTGCGGGTGTGAGCGCTGTTACGAATTGGGCTGTTTTGATCACCCTTGAGTTTGGTTTTGGTGATTTTGGTTTTTCTGGTTTTTTTTCTGTAAGCGCTCAGGCACGAGTGGTGTAGTGAGGTAGAGGGAAGTGGTGCAGCGATGCAGTTGTGGGGGGTAGAGAGGATGGACAGGTGGATAAATAGATACACGGTATGGAATGTGATATGTAATATGATAGATTTAGTATGGAATGACTCTAAGCGTAGCTATAAGATCAACAAATGACACAGCACCCCGAAGATGCAGTGTCAGGCAGTGCGGCTGTGGCATCTGGCCTGGCATTTGGCCTGGCATTTGGCCGGGTGTTGACCCCAGTATCTGCCGGGTTTGCACCCCTAACCCCGGCCAGATCGCCTGCCAGCGCCCCGCTTCCCACTACATCTTTCGTAGTAGAAGCCCGGGACAAATCCTGTGTCTCCGGGTCATCGTTCCCTGCAGCGACAGAGCCCAGATCCAGCTGGTCTCCTGCCCCCGGGGCCCCTGCTTCCACATCCGGGGTCTCGCGCACCGAATTTCCCCTGAACCGCTGGAAAAAAGCCTTCTTCCCCCCACTGGCGCCATGTGAACTCACGCGCATCATCTCTAGGGGCTTCACTGTCACATGCACCACTGGACTCGTGGCCAAATCCAATGCGGCAACTGCACGCGAGGGATCGACAACTGCTCCTAAATGGATCATCTGGATCTGCGCCGTGCCCTGCGGGGTCTCGACACTCGTCCGGGTGCCCACCAATTCGTCCCATCCTTGGAATAAGTACTCCACCAATTCACGCACCCTGAACCGCTCCACACCATGGCTACTCCCAGTAGCCGCTAGAAGCGCGTCGTCCACAGTTATCGGGACACGCGCACCGTCGTAAAACAATAACTCCAAACTGGCCATCTGGCTTTTTGCAGTATAAATAGACCCTCGTTTGTGCACAGTGGCTTTGCTCTCGTGCATCTCAAAAATTCGCCTCAAAATATTTTTTTTGGAGTATTATATGTTGACTAGTTTCATCAATAGATAAGATGCCAGCAAGGAGTTCAGGGTTCTATGTGGTCAAAAATGGCCGTAATCCGGGCTATTTCAACACATGGGAAGAGCTGAAACTTAGCGTGATGAGATATCCCGGCGCAATTTACAAGAAAGTCACCACTGACAAAGAGGCAGACGCCTTTATGGCTGCCCCTGTCAGGGAGGGCGAATCACCGACCCAATTTTATCAGCGATTCAATGCCACTGGTGGAGCACTGGATTCCGGAGCTTCTGAAGCTAGCCCTTTACCAACACCAGAGACCCGCGATATTCCGGTCATTTACAGTGGATACATATCAGTGATTCCTTCTCACTCCGAGCCCACGAGTACCGCTTCCCCCCAAATCTCGACCCAGCACGTTTACACCGACGGCGCTTCGCGTAATAATGGCCGCGAAAATGCCGCGGCTGGTTGGGGCGTGTACTATGGCCCAAATAATCCAAGAAACACGGCGCTGGCTTTGCAAAGCGGGCCCCAGACGAACCAGAGGGCAGAATTGTGCGGCGCCTATTACGCATTGCAGAACCTGAAAAAGGATCTTGATGACGGACGTATCGTAAAGACTGTAATCCACACCGACTCCCAGTACACGCTCAAACTGATCACCGAGTGGTCGGAAAACTGGACCCGGAACGGCTGGATCTCGAGCACTGGGCTGCCGGTGCAAAATAGAGATATCATTGAGCCTGCCGTGAATTTACGTAAAGACCTCATGGCACAGTATCTGAGATATGGAATCTCCGATGGGCTCGAGTTCAGACACGTAAAGGGCCACAACGGAGACGTTGGCAACGAGCTGGCTGATAGGTTGGCCAACCAGGGTGTGGATTTGAACCACCGTAATCTGTTCAGATAATTTTTTCAAGCTGTATGAAGTACCGGTTGTTAATAGTGTTAAGCAAGAAGTTGAACCATATCTATAGATGGAGCTATCAAGGTAATGAGCTAGCGTGGTTGTTTTGAATGAAGTTATATGAACTAGTGTAGTTGATTTAAACAGTGTTGAGCGAGGTATATGAACTACCATTTCTCTAAAGAGATCCTCTAAGATTCAGGAACCATCATTGTCTGTTCAAGTAGGGTGAAGTATATCACATAAACTCCCGTAGTTTTTGTAGATAAAGACTTCTCTTTAGATAGAGCTATCAGTTTATGACTTACCGGAGTCTGTTGACTATGAGGACCGAGTTGATCTATCCAAGGTCTACGAATTCATTCAAATAGAAAAATCATTTATTCAACTAATACTCAAGCTCAGCTCCGTTCTTGTTTGCAAATGAGAAGAACTTTTTGAATCTGAAGTGCACCAAGTCACTGAATCCTTCCTTCACGTTCTTGGCATTCTCGGCAACGAGAACATGTGTTGGTCTCGAAAAGATATCGTCAATCTCTTCCAAGGTCTTTCCCTTGGTCTCTGGCATGAACAACAACTGGTAGAACCAGCCGATAACGGCAATACCACCGTAAAATCCCAACACTAATCCTGTTCTAGTCATCAGTTCTTGCATCTTGGCAAAGTTATAGGTGATGATAAAGGCACAGAGATAAAGAGTGACAGTGGTGATGGTAAGACATTGACTTCTCAAGTGGTTTGAAAAACTCTCGGATGGCACAACCCATGTCAAACAACTGTAAGGGCCAAAGAAGAACATATAGAGAATGATACCTGGGAAGTAGACTCCTTGCACCAGAGGCAAATTGGTCATCGAGATATGGTATGAGATACCGATCAAAACCAAACCGAGGAAGAAACCAGGTAACATGGTGTTGGCCCAGAATCTTCTACCCATTGTGTCCATGTAACAGACGGCGAAAATTGATCCAAGCATCAAACTACTTCCACCCACTAAAGACATAAACGTCAGGTTCTTGTTGTCGAAACCCACATATGTAAGAAGCGAACTCAAGTTGTACATAACAGCATTGATACCTGTGAATTGACCCAAGAAGATCATTGTGGTTGCGTAGACAATGGCTCTTCTGTCTCTTGGGTTTGTGACAATCTCCATCCAGACGGCAGCAGATGACTTGACTGCATGGTCTTCTTCTTCCATCTTTCTAGTCTCTACCATGTCCAAAAATTCTAACTTGTTCTCGATCAAATCCATGTTTCTCAATCTCTTCCAGATACCATACAGCTTTCCGATACGTCCTTTATGGACGTGGAATCTTGGTGACTCAGGAAGCAAGAACATACCGAACAACAAGATCGTGGAAAATACCAAGGAAGATCCCAACATGTATCTCCAGTTGCCCTTGACATTTAAAAAGATCAGGGCAATTGCATAACCCAAGACTTCTCCGAGGGCAATGTTCAACTGATACAAGGAGACCATGTTACCACGTAATCTACTCTCACAACATTCAGAAACGTACAGTGCAATGATCGATTCCAAACCGATACCGATACCCAAGATAAATCTTCCTGCAAACATCTGTTCCAGCGAGAATGCAGCACATTGTAAGATGGCACCGACGGTATAAAAGAAACAAGAAATGACAATGGTCCATTTTCTTCCCAAGATTTCTGCACAGGGAGTCAAAAGTAAGGCACCTGCAACACCCCCAAGAGGCATAAGAGAACTGACCAAAGATTTATCGTGAGTAGTCAAATCTAAGTCATTAGGCATATAAAGTGAGGCTCCGGAGATGATACTCTGATCAACACCGGAAAGCAACCCACCAAATGAGGCGAAGAGACCAATCAGATAGTTCATGTACTTCTTATCTTTGAAGTTTAAAGGAATCTCGATATCAGACAACCTTTCCAAGAATGTCTTGTTTTTCATACTTTCCTGGTGTAATATCTCGAATTTGGCAAATTCGTCTTCCATGTTCAAACCACTCTTTTCAGCGTAATCCAACTTATCAGCTTTTCTATCGTCGACAAAGTCGACAGATTCGAGACTTCCAGAGTCGCGGTTTTCTAATTCAGACATGTTTGTAGCTATGTTGTGTCTTGAATATATACAAACATTTGGAGAACAACAGGGAAATACGAGGATATTTATAACATTCGGGAGTGACTTTGCGTGTTCCCCAGATTCGGATATGTCTTTCAGGTAATCTTCCCCAAAGGCAATCAATCGTCCACCCTCTTTTTTTCATGCATCTATTTCTGCCTTTATGCACCGACTAGTCAGGAGTTTTTCCACCAAATGGAAAAAAGGGGCAAGTTTAGGAAAAAAAATTACAAATTCCGACCCCACACAATAAAGCTGCAAAATATCTTCTGGTTGTGCAGTTGATTGAGCTACTTGGAATCCAAACCAAGCCCCTCTTTCACACAACCTTCAAAAATGTGTGAATTTTCTCGTTCCGTCAGCGATCCTATCTCTGAATATAAATTGGTGAACTTAGCTCGACTTTTTTCCGATCATGTTCTGTGTATCATCTAATTGATTCTCGTCTGACACTCTAAATCGCGTTATAATGGACTTCAATAAGATCAAGACTTCAAGGCCCAAGAATCGGTCTGAACTCACCGTGGTGTCATTCATGACGTGTTTATTTCAAGCATACATCAGATGGTTTCCCCAATATTTTTTTTCCGTGTTTTCTGTAGAAACTTGCCCCACAGAATTATGCAAGAAAGGACTGGAATTGGGTTTTTTTTTCCGTGATCTATTATTCGCAGATCTGTTGACTACGATAAATTTTGGCAAAGGCTTGGAATTATCCACAGCAAAGCTTGCCGGAACATAAATCTCTGACCAAGACATTTGTCCAGGAACCTGGTAATTGATCCACGTCATTGAAATGGATCCGAGAGTATCGCATGCCAAGTTCGCGGACAAATTTTGTTGGCAAACTTGGTTCTGTCACTATTGAAAGAAATGACTTAATTTTTATGACTAGTGAAACAATTAATTTTTCACCCCAGAAAATAAGTTTATGGAAAATACAAAAATTTGCACCTTGGGCAGATTCGATCTGAGCAGCTTTATTGCTTTGGCCCTGTCTGCTTGTCTCTTATTGGTTACCGGACCATAACCATCCTTGTAAGAGTGAATTTACTTATTAAAGTTGTTGGGAAACAGAAATCATAAACTGTAATTCGATTGTAGTGAGATATATTTTTAATATGTGCTCTCTCTGACCTGGTATCTTGGGAGTTGTAAGACCAGTTATTATAGACATATGATCACACCAACGATTCAAAGTCCTGTATCTTAATTCTATGTGATCGATAGTAACAGAATGTCAACTCTACAGCTCTAGGATGCTTCGACTCAAGATTGCCCAAGTTTAGTCTTCTGCTATCTCTTATCTTCCTACACAATAAATTCTTCCGGGCCATTTTTTGTGTCCCTTTATGTTAATTTTTCACGCGCGTGCAGTAGATTTTTTGCTCATTAGATCTCTACACGCCAAATCTGCAACCTTAACAGCGACAAAGAGCAGAGCATGATGCCAATATGAGACACGAGGAGGATCATTTGCCATTGGAGATGTTTTTAGACACAGTCACTGTGGTTGAATCCGATAAAAATGACGGAACCGCCCAGCTAATCATGTGGAACTCAGTGATGAGACGCTATAACAGGCGGAGCATTGATCCTGATGGCGATGGTAGTCTTTCAACAGCTTTTATATGTGCAGCTAGTAAATTCCCCTTGCAATCATTTCAAGAGTTTGTTGCCAATATCAATGTCAATTATCAGAATACAAACCAGTTGAAAAAGCACAAGTTGAAACAGATGATGATGGATACCTTGTTTGTGAAGGAAGTAGACTCTTTGAATCTGATATTAGATCATTTGAAGGAGTTGGAACTGAGACAACAGCATCAGATACAGCAACATGAATCACATACGCCATTGGTGTTGATACTACAAGATTTAGGGTACTTACTAAGCTTTGAGACTGCAAAGAATTTCGCACTGGCACACTCAGTAACCACACAGATCTTTATCTTGCTAAGGAAAATGTCGAAATTGTATAGAATCTCAGTAATCGTGAGTATAAGTATCAACCATCACATGCTCAGGCCATCATACTAACTGAAACCAGTTATACGAGAATCAGAGGCTCCTGATACAGAGATTTGAGAGGTTCAAAGACCAGTTCTACGATTACAAAATAGTCATATCGAGACTGGACGATGAAATGAGTCTCAAAGTGGTTGATTTCGGATACAACTTTCTAGGGTTTGGTAATCCGGAGAGATTGAAGGCATTTTTAGGGGGTAAGAAAGTGCTGATCAATACTTTGTTTGATATCTAGATATCCTTATCAGATTTTAGGGCTGAAACCCTAACGAGATCATGTGAGGAATCATAATCAACCTTAACGCAGTCACGATTTTTTTCGATTTCATTTCACGACATAATTAATTAACGACAAAATTCCTTAACGAGAAAGATTAGTAATTTTATACACTCCTTTTCACTCCATATAATTCCCTCTTACAATAAAAGAGTAGTGTGTCCAGGCCCGAACTCTTTGTACAATTTTTTGTCCTTGGACCAAAATTTTTTTTCACCTTCACGCACACAAAGTCTAGGAAAAATTTATAGAAAAAAAAAGTTTCTTCTTGATATATTTCCATTTCACGAAGTTCAAACGAAACAAGATATCAAGATGAGCAGTTTTGAACCAGTTGTTGTCATTGACGGTATGTTGAGATCACGTTAACACAAGAGCTTGAAAGATTAGATTCCATGTCATATATGTCTGTGGTTTTCATATGGGGAGAGTAATTAAAGAACATCAGAGTTCGAGCAAGTTAATAGTCATAGAGAAGTGTGCAAGATGAGGCCCAGGATGGGTTTATATGTTTGTCCATGTACCATTTCATACGGACTGATTCGCAAGTGGAAGACAATCGTTTAGATCATCACAAAGAGGCAGAAGTAAACATTGATTCTCAAACTTGAGCCTTTTCATGAATCGTTCCACTCAATAGAGTCAACTGTGTTGGAACGTTTCACCATCCAAGAACTCATAGGCATTCATCTATTATCTTCACACCACAACATAAAGCTGGATATATCGATCTTTCAAGTGATTTTCAAAATCACGAACCGAGTACTAACTTAATTTGATTATAGGTAAGGGACATTTGTTAGGTCGTTTGGCCTCGATTGTTGCCAAACAATTGTTGAACGGTCAAAAAGTTGTCATTGTCAGAGCTGAAGCTTTGAACATTTCTGGTGAATTCTTCAGAAACAAATTAAAGTACTTTGACTACTTGAGAAAGGGTACCAGATACAACAAGACCCATGGTCCATTCCATTTCAGAGCCCCATCTAGAATCTTCTACAAGGCTGTCAGAGGTATGATTGCCCACAAGACCCCAAGAGGTAAGGCTGCTTTGGAAAGATTGAAGGTTTTCGAAGGTGTTCCACAACCATACGACAAAAAGAAGAGAGTTGTCGTTCCACAAGCTCTTAGAGTCTTGAGATTGAAACCAGGTAGAAAATACACCTCTGTTGGAAAGTTGTCTTCATCTGTCGGTTGGAAATACGAGTCAGTTGTTGCAACTTTGGAAGAGAAACGTAAGGTTAAATCTGCTGAATACTACGCCAAGAAGAAGGCTGTTGCTAAGAAAATTGCCGCTGCAAAGGCTTCTACTGCTGAATCCGATGTTGCTAAACAATTATCAACTTTGGGTTACTAAATGTCCATCAATTTATTGATATAATAACAAAATAAAATAAACCAACAAACTTCAAGATTTGAATCATCAAGAATTTTTCAGTAGTTTTACCGAATTTGTACGAATTCTCTCGATCTTCGTTTGAAGAGATGCACCGAAACGGAAGTTGAGATCTATGTACTTGTATTCGGAGAATTTTACACGCCATAACCCTATTATACCCACCGAATCTATGCCCGATGAAAAATTTCACTCGAGGCCCTACAAGATTCGAGCCCTGTACGGCTGCTAAGAGGTGTGAACAAGTCCTCTTTTTGGTCTATGGACAGAAACACTACACGAGGTACATACGATCGATTCAAGATACTCTAGCCTCGGATTTAGACTGAACGGCTTTGTTGTCGGTGGAAGACCGAAGTGTTGTTTGGATATCGAGTGAAAAATCTCATCCAATCACAGGCGAGGATTTTCTTCGGGAGATTTTTTCTTCCCCTTTGTAAAAATTCTGGAGATTGGAGACGCGATAAAATGGAGATGGAAAAGTGACATTGAGCTAGGGTTTGGAAAGAATTGAACCGTTAAACAAGAATCGATGATAATACAGCTCTTCAATTACCATCTCCACAATCTTGTCAACCTTCTAACAGACGAAATCCCACAATTTTGACACATACACCAATCGATCAACCTAATTTTCCCCCAACCAACCAGATCAATTGAAAAATTTCTGCGTTAATAAAATTTTTTTTTTCTTTTCTCTAAACCAAAAATTTGTTCAAATTATTTAAAGCATCAAATCCCACTTGGAATTTTTGTTGAAAAAAGTTTTCTATTTGAATTATAATTAAATAGAATTTTGATTTTATCATCAAAAGAGATTTAACTATAATATTCTTTTATATTTATTGATACAAGATGTCCGACAAGCAACAATCTTCGTTTTTCATCGATTTCATGATGGGTGGTGTTTCCGCCGCAGTCTCCAAGACTGCAGCAGCTCCAATTGAAAGAGTCAAATTGTTGATTCAAAACCAAGACGAGATGTTGAAACAAGGTCGTTTGGCCAAGAAATACGACGGTATTGCTGAATGTTTCAGAAGAACCGCTGCTGAAGAAGGTGTTGTCTCTTTCTGGAGAGGTAACACTGCTAACGTTATCAGATATTTCCCAACTCAAGCTTTGAACTTCGCCTTCAAGGACAAATTCAAGGCCATGTTTGGTTTCAAGAAAGACGATTCTTATGCTAAATGGTTTGCCGGTAACTTGGCTTCCGGTGGTTTGGCCGGTGCCACTTCTTTGTTCTTTGTCTACTCTTTGGATTACGCCAGAACCAGATTGGCCAACGATGCCAAGGCTTCAAAGGGTAACGGTGAAAGACAATTCAACGGTTTGGTCGATGTCTACAAGAAGACCTTGGCCACTGACGGTATTGCCGGTTTGTACAGAGGTTTCTTGCCATCTGTCGTTGGTATCATTGTCTACAGAGGTTTGTACTTCGGTTTGTACGATTCTTTGAAACCTGTTGTCTTGGTTGGTCCATTGGAAGGTTCTTTCTTGGCTGCTTTCCTGTTGGGTTGGACCGTCACTACTGGTGCTTCTACTGCTTCTTACCCATTGGACACTGTTAGAAGAAGAATGATGATGACTTCAGGTCAAGCCGTCAAATATTCCGGTGCTTTCGATGCTTTCAGAAAGATTGTTGCTGCTGAAGGTATCAAATCTTTGTTCAAGGGTTGTGGTGCTAACATCTTGAGAGGTGTCGCCGGTGCCGGTGTCATCTCCATGTACGATCAATTGCAATTGATCCTTTTCGGTAAGAAATTCAAATAAGCGGATCGTTGATTAATTATAAAATACTACTCGTTTGTCCATATTCTTGACGTATACAATATAATCTCATTTCTTGCAATTTGATCATATATACATTCCAATTCGTTGTAAGTCGTCTAAAGCTTGTACCTGGGTATATACATATTATGCGTTATCAAATCCGATTATATGCCATCTGGTTGTAAAACATATTCTTCTCTCCAAAATTTCTCCAATCCCCCTGGTTGCTACCTTTTCCGATCTAACGAGTAATTTTACTGTCGGCCTGCGAAATTTACCACTTTACGTTCCTTATCAGCATAAAAGATAACGAGGTCGTGCATCGACCAAAAAATACTTTTTCTGAGCCGCACGGGGCATTTTAGTCTATACATTGGTGTATCTATAAACCCCTTAACTTCATCATCAATTTCAATAACTCATCTTGAGCATGTCTTTTATCATCATCATTGAGACTCTCCAAATCTTCCAGAATGGAAAGTCTTGTCAATTCATGGATTCTGTCCATAAACGTTAAGTGTTTTTTGACACCAATATCGATTTTCTGTCTTTTTTCGGTCGCTTCATCGTAATCTGCTTTCCTCTTATTCATAGAGACTTGTTCCGCAACTGCAACCGGATCTGAGGCTGGAATGTGCTCAGTAACTGAAATGTGCTCAGCAACTGGAATTTCCTCAACCGCCGAGATTTCCTCAGCGACGAATGGAGTCAATTCGGGTGTCATTACATCTTCAGAGATGGCGATATGCAGAGAATCCACTTCTGATGGCACGACACGCTCTGGAAATACCTTTTCCTCTTGGATTTCCTGCGTCAGATCAGGCTGTGAAGCCGGTTTCTCAATTACCTGTGTTGCAGCGACATCATCGAATACAGGGGAGAATTGCTGCAATTTTTGCTGCTCCTGTGATTGGGGGTCCATATTCTCTTTTTCCTCTGATTCCTCCTGTACACTCTCTTCATCATCATGCATAATCAACTCCATAGAAGGCAACTTTTCAACCCTCAGTTCAACAACAACAGTATCTGTTGAAGATTGGGTGCTTTGTGATTCATAATTCTCACTCATCGTCAACAATTGTTTCAACTCTTTGAAACTGTCTAATCCAAATTCGTCAAACTTGTAGAGTCCTAAAATGTTTGTCAGACAGTCACGTACTCTGGCCACAAGTGAGACATTCGAGCTGTTGTTATCGTAGATCAGTTGAAGACTCTTGTTCAAAACTGGTGCATATTTCAACAACTCCACTTTTCTGGAATTGTGACAGAACACACCAATGAACTCAAGTGACGCTTCTCCTGGTCTATTTAGTAACTTTGATGTGACCAAAAACTTCATAATCTCCTGCATGTGATGGCCACGGGCGGAAGAGTATTTAGGTCTAAGAGACACAATTTGGTCAATTGCCAAAATGAAAAGTGCATCATTCCACTGCTCGATCTTCAAAGATTCTATCAGTTTGGCAGGATGCTTTTCCAATATGGGATTCAACAAATAGTTCATCAATCCAACTACAACATTTTCAGAAATCTCACCGGGTAGCGACATTTGGAAGATCATCGCCAAGTACGAGTAGTCTCCCATCGACAATTTCGTGAACTTTCTCTCATTAATCCGTTGCAAGACGAAATTTTTCAAGCACAAGTCATCAATTTCGAAAAGATCTTGGTAAAATGGCAACTGCAAACGGTATCCCAAAGTATTTGCAATGAACTTACAAAACTCCACCAAAGTTTCAGGATTGGTCTTGGCTTTGGAAAGACTGAACATTATAGTGAAGCACGAGTTTCTTGCGTCACTTGAATCATCGATCAATGCGCTCACTCCCAAGACATCGTTTAGCTGGATGATTACACTGTATATGAGGTCATAACTGTTCTCAATATCAGCACCTTTGAACAAAGTCGCTACCAACAACGGAATCCCACTTGAAATATCTGCCAATCTTCCATTCTGCTTCAATTCTCTTGTAGTGACCAGTCTCAAACCGTTGATATAATGTTTCAACAACTCAACTCTGGCTGCGAAATTCAGCTTCTTGTTCTTGAGGTATCTAATCAAGAATTTCCGGAACACCATATGCTGGTGAAAGATCCACTTGGAGGGCAATTTGGGAATATCATTTGGCTCAACAGTTTCAGTGATATAGAACCTTGTCAGTTCCAATGGCTTATCCAAAGGGGGCTTTGAGTTATCGAGTAAAGATGTCAAAATCAAAAGAGCCATATCGTTCATCTCTGAAATCCAGCCATCGTTCTGCTCTTCTGGTAAGTACATTTGATCAAGTACAGGTACAAAGAAATGGGCCCATAACTGATCAAACGGCGTGATAACGTTCTTATAGTGGTATAAAACCGTATTCATCAAACCATAGGCAACTTTACAGAAACTGAGGCCGATTTGGACTTGAACTGGCAGCGATAATTCGTTGTAATTCACATCTGGGAGTGTGAATGGGTATATCAACACTTTCAAGATGTCTTTCTCCTTTCGAAAGTTCATTGTGCCATCAATTCCGAGCATCACAGAGTATGCAAGAGCACCCCATGCCTTTGAAGCGCGGATTTTTGATTGGTCATCTGGGAGCTGGAAGCAGCCTTTGAAAACGTCAAGCCATTGCGGTAAAAACTCCCAATACGTGATATCACTCGATCTCAGTAAGAGTAAAGTGAGATTATACCAAATATCCAAAGCGACTTCAGCATTTTCTAAAGTCATTTCCACAAGTTTCAGGCACAAATATTCGCACAATTTGGGGTCCTTGGATGCATTTCCCACATCAATTTGCGAGTGGAATCCTGCGTAATTGAATGCGACTGTGATCCGTTGATCCAATATTTCATGTAAGGCGAAATTGAGCAGTTTGTTACCAAGACTCGATTTACAGAGCTGTGAGAGTAACAGTGTAGTGGCTTTTACTATTCTTTTCTGCGATTTAGACTCAGTGTCTGTCAAGTTGACAAACATGAACGGAATCCAGCTGTTCAAGTTTTTGATCATCATTTGTGGCCACTCAGCAATCAAGATCTTCAATAAATTGATTCTTTCAATCCCCAAAGACACACTGCTAAAGATGTTCATATTTAACAGAGCCAGGAGTATGTACTCTGCAACTTTCAAGGTAATAGCCTCGTTGGGCAATTTTTGGTCCCGGAGTAGTTGTAAAAGAACTGAGGCAACTCCTTTGGAGATCGGACTCTGGATCAATTTACAAGAGAACATGATGTGTTCTCTAATGCTATCATTGGACACACCATACACCACAGAGGGATTTGCGAAATGGAACGAGGCCAACTTGAAAGCCTGGATCAGCATTCGCGAGAAAAACGGGTTTTCATAATCTGCAAGTGATGTAGCATCTCTGTAAATACATTCCAACAATTTGGAAGGTTCCTGAGCGAAAAATCTCAAATTATCAGCCAATTTGTTCTCTCTGATCACATAATTAAGACTTGTGTATGCTTCGAATTTGTTTGGAAACACAGGATTCGCGAGATCTTTGATACAGCGACGCACAAATGCGAAATTGTCGTCGGCGCCCAGTGGAATTTGGATCACACAACCAGAAACCCATCCCCCATTGTAGTCTGGAGCCTCTAAATCGACATCCAAGTCCACACTGGAGCTTGGAATTTCATTGGCTTTCAAGATAGACTTCAAAGGTCGAATACTGGACTTTACAGGAGAAGAAGATGGAGGAGGAGACGTGAAACACTCGATATCGTCTGAGAAACCGACACTTTTCTTGCCATTTCTACTCTCTTGGGCCAAATTTCTGAGTATATTCTTCAGTTGTGGCAATGGTGGCAGAGTCAGTATGTCCTGTTTCCTTATAGGCGAAGAAGCAGGCGATGAAAGACCGTTATCAGTGTCCTGGATCGTGTACCTGTATGTCTCATCATCCAGATCCTGTGAATTTGGCGGTGTAGAACCCCTGGAATCTGACATAAAACTCTCATCATCTTCAGCAGCGATTTCAGTGTCAAGCTTCGGAAGCTGTAAGAAACTATCGTTGAGAACCGTGGGATTGGATTTCAGACTCTGAAACTCATCTGGCGATTTCCATAGGGCAGGCAACACCGAATTGACTCGTGTTTCAAAACTTTCAGTTAGCAAGTTCAGGGCGTTAGTACTGACAGGTAAAGGTTTCAGGTGATTAGGTTCCTTTCCCACAGTGGTCTTCTTTCTCTTCTTGGGGCTTGGTGTCTTCTTGGGACTCTTTTGGCCCAGGGCGCCAGAAATGGGCCTTTTTACCGGCGATTGGGCCTTTTTCGGCGATTGGGATCCGGACCGGTTGGCTCGCACAGATCTTTGTGCACTTGTCTTTGATCTTGTCCTGGATTTGGGCGTGTTTGTTCCCGGAGTAGCATCTTTGGGGGATTTCTTCTTTCGGAGACTCATCTTGGTAGATGCAGACGGAGATCCGGAGTCTTTTCCGGCCGGAGTGGTTGGTATTGCTGATACCATCATCTGGGTGCTATATCTGGCAAGAATACCCGTGTCTCGGCTCCGTCTAGTGCCTGATCAGTGCTTGAACCTCTTCTCACAGAGTCCTTAAGGTACAATATGCGCGAAGATCTTCACGCGTAAAAAGCAAAAATTTCTAGAGCATCGTAGTTTCCTGATTGGGAGAATTGGACTGCGGTGCACGATCTTTGAGGATCGGTTTTTTAGGGGACGGAGTTAGCATTGACTAGATGAAATCGGTATTAAAACTTTTCGACTGGCACTGAGACTGGTAGAGCAAACGTACAAATACAAACAGAACAGCTCTTGATCAACAATATGTCCACTCCTGCTAAAGTTTTGTGTCTCCATGGCTTCTTACAGAACGCCAAAGTGTTCTCTGAAAAGTCATCCGGTCTCAGGAAAGCCTTGAAGAAAGCTGACATCTCGACCATTTACATTGACGGACCAACAGTTTTGGAGAAGAAGGATTTGCCATTTGAGATCGAAGACGACAAGTTCAAAGAATATGTCGATGCGAATCTCAACAGATCCTGGTGGTATCATGTGGAAGATTTGAATATTGACGAGGCTCTCAAGACCGTGAAGGAACACATTGCGAAAGAAGGGCCATATGACGGGATATTGGGATTCTCACAAGGTGGAGCTTTGGCTAGTATCTTGACCAATAAGATCACCGAGTTGGTTCCAGGACATCCCCCTTTCAAATTCTCAATTTTGATCTCTGCTTACCCGTTCACAAAGACAGAAGAAGGTACTGAGTTGAAAGAGAAATATGTGGACTTGTTCAAAGTTCCCGCAGACTTGACAACCTCCACTATACATATCTACGGATCTGGTGATAACCATGTTCCAAAGGCAAGATCTGTGTTGTTGGCCAGTTATTATCCGGAATCAAAGGTTAAAACCATAGAGCATGAGGGGGGCCATTTTGTTCCAAACAAGAAACCTTTGATCAAGGAGGTGGTTGAACATATACAGCTGGCATTGAAAGAGGATGCTTAATTGTGCTAATTGCACTTATTTGCACTAAAATGGCTTCAAAATGTTACAGGATAGACTTATAAATAATATACAATGAATTATTCACTGCTTCAAGAGATACTGTTTGAATAATTCGCTATTTACACCAATGGCTTGAACTGTGATAGAATAGATTTAAAATAAAATACTGTGTAAGTCATAGCGAATTGCTCAAATTTGCTTTTTGGAACTAGATTCTTCCAATGAACCATTACAAATACAACTTTCTTGGATAGTGTTCAATAAATCATTTAATTTACATTAACCGAAACTTTTTATATATGATGAATAACCTGATGTAGTTGTTATCAAACGCTTAAGCTTCAGCCAATTCTCTCAAACGACGGATGGTTGATCTAGCAGTGGCTGCGGCAGCAGTTGAGACGGTGTAAGCACCACCAGCAACAGTCTTACGGCATGACTTACATGACCAGATACCAGTTGATTCTCTCTTGACAGTCTTCTTACCACAGAAGGTACAGTCGTAAGTGGAGTGTTGTTGAACTTCCAATTTCTTACATTGTCTTCTCAAAGATGAACCGTAACGAACACCGTATTTACCTGTGATACCAACCTTCTTAGTTCTTTTAGTCCTAAATAGCAAAATTGTTAGTACTGATTTTAATAATGTTTTCAGATATGATCCCCCTTCTGTATAAAGTTGCTACTCCAGTGCTCAATATTTTGAAATCCATCAATGCAGTGATCCTTCTCTTACTGAGCCCTTGCTATGATTCAAAGACATCCTATGTTCGTCCCATATCTCCAATGAAAAGTTTTCATTCAAGATTTGCTCTACTCTCATGTTTCGGATGTCAACAGCATGGATAATCTTGAATCTAATGACGAAACTCTTGTCTAGCATACTGGAAGCAATTCTAACACATATGGAGCTGATCTCTCTGTATTTATCATCATCTTAACATACATTTTGAATATTGATTATGTGGTTATAATGAAGATGAAAACTAAGTTGAATTTTTAACATCAATATATTTTTTCCTACAAGAAAAAAATGGTGAAAATTTTGAGAGTCTGCCAAATTTCTCGAACAAACATTGACCCTTGAAAAATACGTGCAAAGTGGAAACAAGGGCTGTGAGAGAATTATTCGCTAGCATTAAACTGCGAAAGAGAAAAATGGAAATTGAAAGAGAGAAAACAAAATTGTGACTGGTATTTCCTCATACAGAAAGTTGATTTTCCGTAACACATCGTGGAGTCAGAAGATGTGAAGATCGTTACACCACCTGTTGCCCAATGAGGAAATCGTTAAGATTAACCTGCAGATGTCATTTTGGGGGAATCTGAACTTTAGTGAGGCTGATCACCTCATGATTATATTGTTTTCCGTGTCTATATCTGGAATTAAATAACGGCACTATCTTGAGTTCACTTCAGTCTCAGTAAAGATAACACGTTGTGTTACCTTATAATCAGGACTACGCCATGGGATCTTTGGCGCTGAGACGTAAGCGCCATAAGGCACCGGGAAGGTCATTGTTGGTGACACTAAAATACAAGAGCGCACTCAATCAGATGGGACCGCGCAGCGCGGTTTCAATATTTGCACCGTCAAATGTGCTAGAAGATCCCTTTGCGCCATTCAACGACATTGACAATTCAGATGACACTATATATTACCCCTATCCGGCAGACAACGACCTCGAGGAGAAAAGGATATACACACAAAAGGCCAGAAAAGGAAGACCCAAGAAGACTAAACACTTGTTCGAAGTCCCCAAAAATGCGAAAGTGCCTGTTGGTAAGGTGCTATTTCACCTAGATCCCCTCACAATTGAACCGTCGAGGATGCATACACCTGCAAAGGGTTCTGATAGAGTGGAAACAGTGAACGATGAGGATGTTGTATGGCTCTGCACGAAAAGTGTTCCGGATAAGCCGAACACGCCCATAAGAACTGCCTCCAGAAGCCCTCTCAAGGCGCCGTCCATTATCAAGCAACACGCACCTTCACCATTTGACTACTTCAATGCTCCAGCTGGCCTATCTGTGCCCTCAAAAACAGTGAACATACAACTTCCGAAAAAGCATATGGCCCCTATAGAGCAGAGCGGTCCAAGAGACCAGCTGCTACAAAAAGAGAGCAACGGCTTACAAAACGAGGAATTCCTCAAGGAGATAATAGATTTCACACTTGCCCAAAGCACGAACCAGGGTCATGAAGATGCTCGTTCAGCACTGGTCAACAAACATAGGAAACTGGGTAAGATGATGAAGAAAGTCTACCGGCAAGGACGTATTCAAAAATTGACGCACAATTTCGAGCCCAATTTGATCCAGTACCAACTACGGCTCATCACTATCTCCCTTGAACATTACTCCATATTCACCGAAGACGAAAGAGTCGAAGCCCTCTTGAACAGAACACTCTAAGCGGGCCGCAGGTTCGGTCCCTTTTGGTAACTTTAATTCCGGTCTCGAGCCGTTTTTTTTCTCGGCCGATAAATTTCGGCGATACAGTGTCCCGTATCGCCTTCAGGCAGCTCCCGATAGAGATCTATATATTTAGTCAGTTGTTCTGGGTATTATTGTACATTAGTGAGGACAAACAAGCATCATGTCAAGTCAAACACCCCACAAGACCACCAGAGGATTACCAAAACCGGTTGCTGCCTATTTACCATCCGAGGGCTCGCCTTTGTATGCCAACAGAGAGTTGTACGGAAACATTGCACAGACAGCCGAGAATGACAAGAGGGTGTTGGTTGAAAAATTGGTGTGTCCGATGAGATCGGGGATCGCATGGAAGATCCCAGCGGGCCATGTTTGCAGAATTGTCACTATCGAAGGTCCACAGGTGTGTGACCTCAACTTGTGGAATCTGAACAATCCAAGAGAGAGAATGTGGGCTTCACGTAGTAGACAGTTGCATTCTTGTCATGTGTCAGTGTACGACAGGCTCTGGAGTAATTTACCCTACTTGAGACCTTTGGTCACGATTACCGGTGACTCTTTGCAGGACAGAGGCCAGGATGAGTGGGGAGGAAGAGTCCACGATTTGATGGGAACCCGTTGTGATCCATATGTTGACAAGTTGTTATCTGGAGAAGATAACGATTTTCACTGCCACTCCAACTTGACCAGAGCAGTCTTGCCCTATGGGTTGACAGAAATGGACGTGCACGACGTTTTGAATGTTTTCCAATTGACCGGTACTAATGAACATGACCAGTACTTTATGGAGGCATGTCCAGCCCAGAAAGGCGATTATTTCGAGTTCTTTGCCGAGATTGACATCTTGGCTGCCATTTCGTGCTGTCCAGGGGGTGATTTGAGCCAATGGGGGTGGGGAGAAGAGGAAGGTAAAGGCGATATGGTGGAGTGTTGCAGACCACTTGGCGTGGAAGTTTACCAGATCACCGACGATGACGTTTTGAAGAACTGGAAGTCGCCTGAACCGGTCAATTACAAGGGGAACCATGGTTTGATCAACCCTGTTTTTAAGAAGGAGTGATTATATATATTTTATAGAGAAAAAATTGATACAAAGCGTTTGCAAGTAAAGTAAATAACAAAACATGGAAACAGAACATGAGCACATGTTTTGCGGTTTCTACTATTGGATTGATACGACAATGCCTCTTTCTTGACTGCAATGACTTGATTGGTGCTAAATTGCCAGCATCTGATCAGGAAGTGGAGAATTTGTTGCACAGGCTCAAATTTGAGTACGACACTAAGGGATCAGATTCTTATGTCTTCTACCTTCTGTTGATTAAGGATATCTTGGAAACATTACTGGAAAATGGGCAGTTGATGGCAGCCAACAAGTTCTGCTTCTTCTCCTCATCACTGAGTGCGCATATCCCACTGATTAGAGTTGACGAATTGTCAGACATCGAAAGAGAGATCACGAAATTGAGTAGTGCAGGGTACCAAGTGCCCGAAATGGTAGTTGTGCTGCACGATTTCCAGTGTCTTGACGACAGTTGCCCCATCCCAACCTTTTTAGACATAGAGGAGGCCAGATATAAGCTTCTGCTGACGAATTGCCTCGGATTGGTTAAAGATAGCGGGCTAGAAGACCCGGAACTCCACTATTACAACCGATACGGGCCCAAAATGGCCAATGACCTTGACCTACAACAAACAATCATAAACGAGAACCCCCGCATGCTTATCTATAAATCTATAATGACTAAAAATCGTTGAAAATGGCTCTCATCTGATCGAAATCGTCGAAATTGAACACCCCATCTGCACTGTCAAATGTCATCGATTCGAGCAGATTGTCCAAGTTAGAGTTCAAGAAATCTTGCAACACTTCGTCGTCCAAGGAAAATGTGCCCAGCACTTGCAAGAGATCTGCGTCATTGACGAGTTTATTTGCGTCATGAGGCGTGTGATCTTCCACCACATTATAAACATCTTGTACCGGGAACGAGTCGTTATCCACTTTGCTGAACACTTTTGCGACTCTAGCTGTATTGATCTGCTCCAAAGTGACACGTAAATTCAGTAACTCCGAGACGAAATGCAGCGCTGGGATCGAGCCCATATCAGATAGGATTTTCAAAATGTTTGTCGCGTTGGAAATTCTAGACTCGATATCCAGCTTTGTAGTGTCATCGTATCTGGTCAAAATCACCAGCATGTACAAGATGATTGTAGAACTGAAACAGTAATGCGCATCGAAGAACCCATAGGAGGCAAGCTTTCCCGTCTTGTGTAGTGTACTGATGACAGAATTGATGGAATAAGCCGACTGGATACACGCATCGGCAATTGCCAAAGTCAACTGCGACGGCTGGAATTTCCAGTTCGAGAGCGATCGAGTGAACACGTAGAGTAATAACGGTCTAGTGGCAAGGATCACCAACTGATTGTAGTGCATGTGGAAGGAGAAGATGTTGCGCAACACGAGATGGAGTGACCGGTTATTGTAGTGCAGCAATTTCAAAGTGGGGTCCAACCGTTCGTAGCAGTCCTTGAGACGAGACAAGACATGGTGGACATTTTTCACAAAACTACGCTTCTCGTCTTTGATTCTCATCTGTCCAATACCGTAAATGTGTTTCGAGATCAAGTTCGAAACCGTGGCGATCTCAATTTGGGCCAATACATACTTGGAGTTCGGGAACTCCTTGAACTCCGAGTCGGTGAAGTACAATTCCGATGGCAATTCCGTGTCGATATCGTCGTCTTCGAGGCACACTGGGTACCCCAATTTGGAGCAGATGAGCTTGTCAAAGATGTAGAGCGTGTAGAACAATCTCCTGCCACGCTCTCTGCCCTTCAAATCCCACCGGGTGTTGTTCCAGAACGACGCACGCCTGTGCATGCCCATGGAAACGGCAAGTCTGAGCGCAAGCCCGGTGTACACAAAAGACGATTTCACGCGGTTCAAAGAGTACGAGTAAAAGGCGATCTGCGAGAGCGCCTCGATGTACTCGACACTCGGTTCTTCGAATTCGTCCCGCAACAACGACACTGCGAGCTTGAAATACTTGATCCCGGGCACCTGGCGGCCTCCGTCAGTGTTGCTCCCAGAGTATAGACACCCCAAGGCGCACATGGCGAACAACTGGGCCATCTGAGACCGCGTGATATCCTTCGGCGTTGTGGCGATTTTCTTGCCGGGTTTGTAATTATCGTATATCCGGTCGATAAGCTTGTTGAACGAGTCGATCATGACGAAATAGTACTCTATTCCGACCTGTTTGTAGGCGATATCGACCAAAGTGTGCACCTCGGACTTGTCCGGTAGCACATAGTTGTGCAATTTGTAGTTATTCCAGTGCAAATCGTCGCTCTCGTACCTCGTCGGTTGCGGAATATCGACAAATTTGAGCTCGGTGCTGCTCTCACCACAGTAATGTTGCACATACTGCTGCAACTTGGTGTTGAATTTTGAGCATGCTGAGTCACCCATGTAGTTGAATAGAGAAGTCGACTGCGGGATGTTCTGATCTGTCACCAAGGGATTGTCGTTTGGCTCAGCGTCACGTCTGTTGTCCAAAATGGTCGATATCGACATCGGATTAGTCACCTCTGACAGCTTGGGCTTGCCTGGTACCCCTGGTTGTGTAAGTAATTGGGCAGTCACTAAAGAGAGCTGTTTCTTCAACATTTCCACTTCGGTGAGCAAATTTTCGATATACTCCTTCTTGACGTTCACAACGACGGGTTTCTGCACCACCAAATACTCACAGGTGTCCTCTGTGTGTGAGGCGACACAGGTGGAACAGGGCTTCTCGAAATTGCATCGTATCTTCTTATGGTGGCACCTTTCACACAGTTTTCTCTTTCTTATACGCTGTCTCTTGACTTTGCGGTCATTTTCGGTGTTTTCCAGATCAGATGAGTCCAACATTTGCCGGGCGCCGTTTGTTGCAAAAGCTTGATCTGTCTTGAATTGTCTCGACCTGTCTGCTCCATTTCGTTTTCCGTATCAAAAATACGATTACCGGAACGGGAAACCGGGGCGGTCCACAACTCTTATCTCGGATATCGGGGAGTGATTTTTTCCGTACAGGATTTTCGATAACTTGTATAAATAGGGAGTGTTGCCCGAATTGCACGGCATAAGTAGTGAATTGACATTGAATCGATCGAACCGACAACATGGCAATTGAGTTACCACTTTACAGCGAGAAACAGGACCAAGAAAATGGCAGTGCCAGCCACAGCTCTAGCCATACCAGCACCCGCCACAGCAAGAAGAAGTTCATCTACTCCATCTTTGCCGCCTTACTGGTAACCGCTGCCCTGAAATGCTTCCTCCACCACTCCACTGGACCGTTGTCTATCACGGAAAAAGCCGAGTTGTACTTCAAAGAAAACTCCATGGCATCTATTGCCGAGTCCGTATGCAAAGTGTACGACTACAAAAGGGCGCCAACTTATGACGACTACAAAGACACTGTGATCAAGAAAATCATCAGCGACAAGACTTTCAGAAACGCCAGTGCTGCCAAGCTTTCCGGGGCTGTCCAAATTGCCACCGAGGTGTATGACGAAGCGCCTCAGATCGACGAGGACCCGGAATACTGGCTGAAATTCCAGACATTCCACGACTATTTGGAAAAGACATTCCCAAAGGCTCACAAGATCCTCAAAAAAGACACTGTGAACACTTACGGTCTTGTCTACGAGTGGACGGGATCCGATCCGTCTTTGAAACCGTTGATGTTGACGGCGCACCAAGATGTGGTGCCAGTGCAGACGGATACACTTGACAGATGGAGTTTCCCACCTTTTGAGGGCCACTTTGACGGCCAATTTCTTTGGGGAAGAGGCTCCTCCGATATCAAGAACTTGTTGATCGGGTTGTTGGAAACTGTTGAGGAGTTGGACGGTATCGACTTCCAGCCAAAGAGATCCATTGTGTTGGCATTTGGAGCCGATGAAGAGATCTCAGGTACCATCACTGCCACTGCTTTGGGCAAGTACTTGGTGGAACGTTACGGTAAGGACTCTATGTATGCTGTGATTGACGAGGGTGGCTACGCTTTAGTCAAGCACGAAGGTGTTTACTTGTCGATCCCGGCCACTGGCGAGAAAGGTTACACCGACTCGATGATCTCTTTGACGACTCCTGGAGGCCACTCAAGTGTCCCACCAGACCACACTTCGATCGGAATCATGTCGGACTTGATCACCGTCATCGAAGACACGCCCTTCGACAGTGTGTACTCAAAAGCGAACCCGTATTTCAAGCAGAACCAGTGCATTGCTGCACATTCTAGCTCGCTCGACACCGAGTTGAAGTGGGCTTTCTTGAATGCCGAGTCCGATGTCGAGGCCAATGACGTCAGTATCGATTACATCGACAGCGAAATCACCTTGAGACCATTTATCAAGACCACCCAGGCTACTGACATCATCAAAGGTGGAGTCAAGTCAAACGCTTTGCCAGAACACGTAGAAGTCACTCTTAACCACAGAATCTGTGTAGAGAGCTCGGTCGAAGAGACCTTGGACAGAGACGCTGAGCGGATCAAGAAAGTCGCCGAGAAGTACGATCTCGGTTTCCTCTACACCAAGGAAGAAGGCGGCGAAGAAATCGAGATCTTGCCTCCAACTGCCAACGGATACTTCCAGTTGAGAGGCAGATACACCTTGAACCCGGCTCCAGTTACCCCGATTGACGACAAGCACTGGGAAGTCTTGGCTGGTCACATCAGACATCTTTACGAAGAGGTTCTGTATCCAGATCTGGAAGATTTCAACGTCGTGGTTGCTCCAGGTATCTCTACAGGTAACACCGACACCAAGTACTACTGGGACCTCACTAAGCACATTTACCGTTTCAGCATGGGTGCCATGCCTAATGTCGGAAAGTCAAATGCACACACTGTGGACGAGAAGATCGAGTTTGACAGTCATTTGCAGATTATCGCTTTTTACTTCGAGTACATCCAGACTGTGGATGCATTGACAGACGATGAATGATTCAAAAATCTAGCTAGTTAATCAAGAGTACTACATTTATCCTGGAAATTGCACAAATTGTAGAGTAGCGTATGGTTTATTCTGCATTGATTGTCACGTATCTGGTATCAAGTTCGACACACATCTGAAACATCTTTATTTGTAAATTAGGACCTGAATTGACTTCCTTCCTTGAACGATCGTATAGATAAGCTTTCAGGAGTATTAAACATTTTTTTTTCTACCGGATAAAATCCACCCTCTTCCGACGCATCTGCCGATAAGAAAAAGGCCAAACAGGTTTGACTAGTTGACTTCAAGTTGATCGATATGGCCAAAAAGATGTTTGAAGAGCCCGAGAAGTCACGAGTTTCAGTTGTTTGGAAACTGCTCTTGTTTCTATCGATTGCCCCAATAGTGTATCTTGCAGCTCCTGTGGTATTATATGACAGCCACAGTTCCTACGAACACATCTGTCCGATCATTGACTACCACAGACCACTGAGTTATGACAAATACAAAGAAACAGTCTTGCTGAAGATCATCAGAGATGAAGAATTCCGAAACCAGTCCATTGAAAAGTTGGCTGGAGCTGTCAGAATCGCTACAGAGACCCACGATGAAGACCCAAAATCTGTCGAGGAAGATTTCGAGTACTGGGCCAAATTCTCCACATTTGCCAGCTATTTGCAAGACACCTTCCCCTTATTCCACAATGAAACAGATCTAGAGAAGGTGAACTATCATGGCTTGCTTTATAAATGGACTGGGTCGGATAAATCGTTGAAACCATTGGTCTTGATGGCACACCAGGACGTGGTTCCTGTTCCCCTCGATACCGTTCAGAGATGGACCCATCCTCCATTCGAGGGCCATTATGATGGATCGCATCTCTGGGGAAGAGGTGTTGCTGACTGTAAAAACTTGTTGATTGGGCTATTGGAGGCTGCTGAAGAGTTGATGCAGGTCGGATTCGTGCCAAAGAGAACTGTCTACTTCTCCTTTGGGTTCGATGAAGAGACTGGGGGTCCGAGAAATAAGAACGGTGAAAGATTGTTGGAGTTGCTCGGCCCGGACTCTGTGTATGCAGTAGTTGATGAAGGTGGGATTTCGTTAACGCAATTGGGCGGAACGTGGATGGCACTTCCGGGAGCAGGGGAAAAAGGTAGTATAGATATAGTGATTGAATTGGTAGAACCAGAGATGCAAATCGACGTGCCATTGGACCACACATCGATCGGAATTATGTCGGAATTGGTCGTGGCGATTGAATCGAGTCCATTTGAACCGATCTTCACCGATTTGAACCCGACTTTCAGGCAGTATAGATGTATGGCTGAGCATTCTACTGAGGTGGATGAGTCGTTCCGATACGATATTATCAAGTCTGGAGAAGACGAATCGGCTAATAAGAGAGTAAGAGATAAGATCGATGAGGACAGGCTGTTGAGATACTATATAAAGACATCGCAACTGGTTGATATCGTCTCTGGAGACTCAAAGAAGTCCAAAGTCACTATAGATATCAACCACCGAGTTGCTGTTGAGCAGAAAACTCTGCAAATTGTGGGCAAAGTGTTGGATAACACTAGGCAGATTGCCAGGAAATACGGGATTGGGATCAAATTCAAAGACCCAGAAGGCCAATTGACCAACATGATTCCGTCGGAGAACGGAGCAGTTTTTATCTTTGCACCTTCTGACCCATTAGAGGCAGCTCCAGTGACACCTATAAACGATCTGCACTGGTACTTATTTGGGGGTAACATAAGACACGTCTATGAGGAAATTGCTGACCCCGAGAAATTCAAAGACCCTATTGTGATATCTCCAGGGATAGCTACTGGAAATACAGATACCAAGTTGTACTGGGATTTGACCAGGCACATCTACAGGTACAGACCTGGGGTTACTCCGACGATTGATACCAATGCTCATGGAATCGATGAAAACATAGATTTCGATTCCCACTTACAAATAATCCTGTTCTACTTCGAGTATATCCAGAGTGTCGATGAAGCTGACGACTCAGAATGACTTGATCCCATGCGAGTTACTAATATCCGAGACATGGTGTCATATATTCTGATCATCTGCTCTTAACGATTAAGTCCTAAACCCCCCGTAAAGAAAAAAAAAAGACCGATGGGGCGTCGGGGTTAAGGCAGACAGAATATAGAATCAAGGACCGAACAGTTTTTATTTCCCTTAAAATCAAAACGATTAGTTTTGCTCTGTAGCCTGCCAGCCAAGAACACTGGGCCCTGGGTCAGAGAACAATAGGCTCCAGTGGAGCAAGTATATTCTAGTATTGCAATTGCGTGCAAATGCATTGCGGATGCAGTGCTAAGGCGAATCGTGCTCGGCACTTATAATTACCCCCATATGCTCTCGACTGGCCTCGGCACTTATCTCGTCCCCCATTTTCGGAATTAGCTTGATCACAGACATGGAGTACTTGAACTGAGACAGAAATGGCACCACAACTCGCTAATGTAGTGTAGATAGCCAACTGCTCGAGTGTAAATGGCAACAGCCTCACCCCACAAGCAAAAGCAGAGCTGGTGAAATCAGTACCATTCTTATGCAAAGACTATTTTGTATAGGAGAAATCTATGAGCAAATAATGTAGACAGAACGTCAAATAAAGAATCATCACTACGTGCCGAATCCAGAGTGCCGAACTGAGACCGAAGTCTGAACCCGGACTCTGCGTACCGAAGCTGGTTACCGAAGCTGATGATCGCATCGCTGTCAGAATGGACACCTCATCAGATCATCAATACATAACCCATATTGCACTCTTTTTGGAATATGACCCTAAAGAAAAAGAAAATTCTGCTCGGGTCTCGGAGTCTCGGCAGTTATCATGAGTAAATTTTTTTTATCGGCCGAATCTTTTTCTCTTTCTCACTCTCTTTCGTTTCATTAGCTTGTTACCGAGAGAAAACGAAACCGAGCGTTCTGGTGTTGTGAAACTCACTAAAGAACAGATTCAAACGCCATTTTGCCACTACAGATCATCATCGTATAATTGATATGGGTGTAATTGATTTCATTGATCATTGTAAAGCACTATATACAAGTCATCTTCATGATTTGCAACACCAATTAGCATCGTAAAACCCATCAGGTTTATAACATCATTGTAAAACAGCAAAAAAAAAAATCAGAATATTATGGGGTAAAGCATCACCATCTTCGGCCGAAAGCAGCTTGCAGCGAGATAAAAAATTCATAACTATGTCATCACAGGGGTCATAAAAAGTAATCGTCATTCTTCGTCAATCGTCATAAAATCATACAGCAAACAGTGTACTCGGGGATACCAAGTCCAATGCACTAGTAGTCTTGTGTTGGATATTATAATGCGATGAATTTGAAGGATTTCTGTCGGTGTTTGACGACGACTGCTTGTTTCTAGTCACTGTGACATCTTCGTCATCTAACAATTCGTCATCAGATGAGATCGAAGAACAATCACTCAATGGAGGCATGTCACTCTCAGCTGGCTGTGACAACTTGAAACCGCTCTTGTCAGTACAGTTGTTCAAGTTCGATAACGACATGAACAAGTCATCATCTGGTGAGCTAGATGGAGAAATTTCATCGTCTTCACCGTCCATTGAAGCATCGATGTGGTCAAACACTTCGACTTCAATTTCTTCATCAGAAGATACAGATGAGTCCGAGTCAAATTCATCGTCATCTGATTCGACCAAAGTCTTTGTATATGTGTAGTGGTTTACCTCGTAGTCTTCCAAATCACTGTCATATTCATCACTATCACTGTCGTATCCAACGTCCTGTGATGTGACAGTGGTGGAGATGATATTGGATCTAGCGTTAACATGACTAACGGTAGTGGAGCGCCATTTGGTTTGCTGCTCTGTTTCATCTTCTTCCTCATAGTAGTAATCATCTTCGTCATCTGATGAAGATGAAAAACTGTCTTCCTCTTCTTCTTCTTCAATACTGATAGAAGAGATCTTGATAGGTGGGAAATTTGGAATTGGCTTCTTGCTTTGCAAAGAATCCATCAAGTTATCTAGCAAATTAGCTTGACAGACCAAGACCCTCAAGTTGGCATTTGGGTTGACAGCTTCCTTTGTCAATTTCAGTTTGACTTTCGAAGCCAATAAATAAGTTTGAGCTAAAGTAGACATTGTACCATATATATTGTGATTTCTTAATGATTAAACCATTGATTGTTTGCAATGTCATAAAAGGGGTTGGGTGTCTTATTTATTTATATGATTTTCTCTCATCTTGCATCTAAAAGAAAAATTACTAATTCATAACATTTCTCGGATTTAGAATGGCTAGTATTGTTCTGATCGTCAGAACATTCATGAAGAACAAAAAAACACCTCGTACGAAACGGAATTTAGATTAAAAAGCGATGGATTAATTTCTCAATCCGGCTTCAAAAACACTCGGTTCGCAAAAAGACCTGGTGGAATTAAGTAGGTGTTAGTTACCTCATTGAGTATTTCGTCCATCAAGGTGTATTCGAGACATGATATTATTTCAATAGACGCCGTCATAATGTATACGTATGACTTCAACAGCAAGCTATCGATAACTGGATTTAAGTGAATAAACATCGTTATCTTCAATCAGAATAGATTAATAATGTCATGATGGGTTCCAAAAAATCTAAAGTCCCTTAAAACTCACTAGTAATTATCAACAAAACCTATGACTAATCAGTGTAATTGATTGAAAACCAGAACCGTTTTCAGCAAGGGAAAGTTTTCGGTACATTGAAATCTTAGTAATTAGGTTTGTTTAGTCAAATCCAAAATGCAAAATTGTTTTTCGCGCTCTCGGCCGAACCTGTTGATGAGTCCGAAAGAGAAAACGTTTTTTTCTTTTGCTAAATGTCATAACATCCGAACCACTTCAAATTCGGCACTTAGCTCCTTCTACAATAAGATCATGGAATAATAAGATTTTCTTCTCTATCTTGTGGGTACCGGTGAGCAAACAGCCCATCACACCGGCTTGTCCTTTACCAGTAGCCATTTATCATCTGATACTGATCCTTGGAACATTCTGACAAGAACAGGCCATGGCTGTTTCGATTCTCATGTACAGTCTTTCACAGCCTTTGATCGTCTGCTTGATCGAATGTTGTAGACTTATATCTGTCTCAGGATTCTGGATATTGCGCTTATGTAAGCGGGTTCCCCATATTGAAGAAAAAAATAATAAAGCACCGCAGCAGTTTATCAGAGTCGATTGTACAGCCCAGCCGGGCCATGCTGAGCATCATTGCGGAGAACGTGCTTCAATTGGCCTGTGCCATTCCCATTGAATCTCTTGGCCAAAAGCTGAGGCTCTGGATCTCATTATCACAAGCAACCTTTCAAAGACAAAGGCTTGCACTCATGCGGCACAGCTGAGAAACGAAAAAGTCGTACAATTTTGACCAAAACTCCTAAGAGCAAAATGAAAAAGCATCACATATAGGCGCGAGCACTGAGTACTAAATACCAGAACCAAGATGTCACAACAGGGATCCCGCCAGGCAATTGAAGAAGAAATAGCTCGAAAGGCAATTGAATTGTACAAAGTGGACCATGAATTGACAAGAGATCAAAGAGAGAAATTGGGAAACTTCTACCGAGATCTCTTTGTGAAGAATATGGCCTTTCTCTATTTGGGGTTCATCCCCGGATTGTCAATTCCATTTATTAGAAAATATCAAAAGACTGGCTCTTTGAAAGGCGTCAATTTTGTATGGGCGTCATTTTCAGGATTCGCTGGGATGTTAGTGGTGCCTCAATTTTTGTCTCCAATCTATTTCAGATCAAAATTCGAAGATTTGAAAGAGAAAGAGGGTTCTGAATCAAATACTGTTAAGATTGTCGAGACTTTGCCGTTATTTCTGGCAGTTAAATGGGCAGAATACTTCAAGGCAAGTGCCGCAGATGAGTCCAAGGCCATGAAGGATCCAAGGGTACAGCATCCTATCCAGAATGGACAAAACCGTCCAGGGTTCTTGTCAAGTGGTGATCTATTTGGAATTAAACAGGGAGCTACTTATGGCGGAGTTTCTGCAAATGGCCAGCCAAATGTGCCACAACAACCACAGATGCAGAAAGATCATGAAACTCACACTTGGGAAGAGATAAGGCACCACGACTTCCCCACTAGCCAGCGGAAGGAAAACTACCAGCAACCACAGTCAGAAGAGGGAGCTGACTTATTCAGTGTGGATCTCAACTCTTCTGAAAGCAATGAGAATGAGAAAGTTAGTAGTGGATTTCCGAATTCGTGGGATAGAGTAAGGCGTGGATCTTTCAGCGGAAACGGGAATATGATCGGTACTCCAAGAACACCGATAAACTCCACTGGTGATGGCAAGAAAGGATACAAGACCGAACAGGAGAAGTTTGAAGAGATGTTAGAGAGAGAGAGAAATGCTAACGAGTGAGATATTCCATTCTCGGACTTTCAACCGATGACGGTTCCAAAAATCACTCAGTGCTTACCGTTTTTGTTCTGAAGCAGATGCCGCTCCGATTTTTTTCCCTCTTGATGTGCCTGTCAGATTTGGCCCATCTTGTCTGTAATTCGACAATGTGTGTTTATCTTGCTTCCGTCGGATCTTGGGTTGATTCGAGAACACATGAGGTGGAATTTCGAAGCCGGTTAAGCATGTTAAGCTTCGGTAGAGGTAGATATGAGGACTTTTAGGACTTTACTGGTCGTCAAATTGCTGTGAAGACCCGTTCGAGTATTTTTTCCTCGGTCCCGCAATGAAAAAGAACGCAAATTGAGTGCTACCCGTCTTGTTCTGGCCGATCGTTTTCAGACAGATGATGGTGGCTAGTCAATGAGCTAGCTCGATCTGACATCACCTTTTCATGTATATATGTTTGCATTGGGATTTGAATACGTCTTGAGTGCTGTATCGAACAACCAAATTATGGTTTCATGCTAACCCCGAATTTGTAAAATCTATGAAACCTGGCATTGGCATCGTAAATCCACGTTTCTCAGTAAATATTTCAAGCTACTTACAGGGGTCTGTCATAGGGAATATACTTCAACTTTTCAACGATCAACATTTCAGCGATCAAAACTCAACTTGAGTCCTTTTCATCTCATACCCAGCATCTTTGAACTATGTAAAAACCGTTTTTTGATCGCCGGCCCACGACCTTTTTGATCTAGCAGTGCCGATATGGTTCGTCAACTAGAGGTTTCCCTTGAATCACAATCATCATTACATATTCATGACTCATGAGAAATATGTACGGGGTGAAATGCCCGATGGAAGCTGTAAACAGCTTTCGGACAGATTCAAAATTTACAATTATTGACCCCGGAGGTCCATTTCAAAACATAGTCATGACACATTTAAGGTAATGGTTCAACGGAACAGGAATGAATTTCTAGAGTCGTGTACAAAAACAACAAAACACATGCTTTTATTTGACAGTTTTGGCACTTTTTTTGAGATTTGTCCGGGGGTGTAAGGCAAAACCCAGAATTTCACGTGTCAATAACGCCAAACTTCCGTTTTTCCTTCATTTCCACATGCATCTCAGATACATCAGTCACTATATATGAGGTTCAAAGGTTATTTGAGAATGATTCCATAAGTCCATATATGAAATGATTGTTTTTTCTCGACCAAGTCCGATGTGCCAATTATAAATATTGACAATCTCGCTCTTGGAATCTTGATGAACGCTGTATAATTTATTCGTGTATTTTAATCATAAACACCCCCAACTCAAGAAAATGTCATCTTCAAAACAGAAACAGAAATCCAAGAACCCGGTTATCGACTTGGTGGCAGGTGGAACTGCTGGGCTTTTCGAGGCACTATGTTGTCACCCATTGGATACGATAAAAGTCAGAATGCAATTGTCCAAGAGAAGATCAGGTTTACAAGGTTTGAAACCCCCAGGTTTCTTGAAAACTGGGGTAAATATCGCAAAGAAAGAAGGTGCAATTTCGTTGTACAAAGGTTTAGGGGCTGTTGTAATTGGAATTGTGCCTAAAATGGGTATAAGGTTCTCTACATATGAATTGTACAGAGGATGGTTGAAAAATGAAGATGGGTCAATTTCGACCAAAAACACTTTTGTCGCCGGTGTAGGTGCAGGTATCACCGAAGCCGTTGCCGTTGTCAACCCTATGGAAGTTGTCAAGATCCGTTTGCAGGCCCAGCACCATTCCATGGTTGATCCTTTGGATATTCCCAAATATAGAAATGCTCCACACTGTCTGTATTTGATTGTCAGAGAGGAAGGTTTGGGTACCTTGTACAGAGGTGTCACTTTGACAGCAGCAAGACAGGCCACAAACCAGGGTGTTAACTTTACCGTTTACTCCAAATTGAGAGAATACTTGCAAGAATACCACCAGCTCGAGCAACTTCCAAGTTGGGAAACTTCGATAGTTGGTTTGATCAGTGGTGCCTTGGGTCCATTATCAAATGCTCCATTAGATACCATCAAGACCAGAATGCAAAGGGAAAGTGGGATCTCCACAGAAAACGGTTTGCAAAGATTCACTAGAATTGCCTCCAAATTGGTGCAAGAAGAGGGTGCAAGAGCATTGTATAAAGGTATCACTCCAAGAATAATGAGAGTCGCTCCTGGTCAAGCTGTCACTTTTACCGTTTACGAATACATGAAGGAGAAATTGGAAACCTTACCGGCATCTTTGAACAACACCAGCGCTTCCACTTTTGACGAGTAATCGGGCTATATACTTCAAAATTGCATCCTTTACGTTATCGTTTAATCTATCCATCTTATCGCTTTGATCTGCGGTGAAAAGTCGTGCGCCATCTCCTAATTACGTGCATTTCACCTTCGGGCGGCAAGGTTTTAAATTCCCAAAAATAGGAAGCAAAAAACTAAATTAAAATAACAGTTTTATATCAACCAAGTCAACTGTCAGCCAGGAACCTATCACCAAGTCGTTTGAACACCGGGCAACATGAATCAGACACCCCCAATATCGCCCGTGGTAAAGTTGAAGTTGAAAGAAATAGATGACAAGAAATTATTAGAGCACAGTTCGCTAAATAGCGCCTCGAGCAAATTACAATCTTTGTTGGAGAAAGAAAGAGAAGGTGATGAGGCTGAAAATAGGTCACCAGTGGTGTTGAAATCAGTGGAAACAGAGAAAAGTGTATCGGACAAGTTGAGCACATTGATAAGCCAGTTAATTCCATTACACAACAACAATTCGTCGGTCACATTGGCCTCGGAGTCTATCTCATCGATAATATCAGTGCTAGATGTCACTGTTATGTATTTACAGCACCAGGAGAATCAGCTAAATTTGTTGAAATTGAACACCGATATCTTTGAAGAGCAATCGGTGGTGGAAAAAGAGATGTTGATAAGGGAAATTGAGATGATGAGGTCGATCCAAGACCGTCAGAGGAAGGATTTGTTGATGAGAAATAGAAGGAATTCCGAGCCGGTGAGGATCTCAAAGCGGAGAACTTTGAAGGCACCAAAATCACTCAGAAAGATGACAAGGACACAAGAAGAAGCTGTAGAATCTGATCGTACCATCTCCGAAAACGGAGATGAGGCCGATACAGAAGATGAAGATGGAACATATGGAAGGAGATTTAACCGCACAAGCATAATAGCGGAAAATACAAGCAAGAGAAACCAGGATTATGACCGATTGATCAACGATATCAGCAAGAATCAAAAGTTGTTTCTTCACAACAAGTTCGGGTATTATTACAACACTTTGAACGAGAATAAAAACCTGCACAGACGAAACAGGAAATCAATTTCGAAAAGGTAGAGACTATTTATTCAAATGCATGTGTCAGTTGATTTGAAAGGTTTGGGGGTTTGTAATTTAGTATATTTGTATAACTCAGAGGGATGTTGTAATTTATAAGACTTTTTGTCATCTGTCTTCATCTCATCAAAGTGTATCCCCAATTCCACCTAATTAAACTCAAATTACTACAGTTAAGTGTACTACAGTCATTAGTTAAACTTGTATGATTAATTTTTAAGTTACATGAATGAATTTGATGGTCCTTTCTAAATTGCTTAGTCGAACAAACCGAAACCCATATCAGCATCAGATTCTTCAGCTTCTTCTTCTTCTTCAGCGGCTTCTTCAGCTTGAGCAGCATCACCTGAGGCAGCAGCTGGAGCGGAACCAGCAGCTGGAGCAGAGGCAGCGAATGAGAATAGTCTGGTGAAAAGTTAGTATTGGAAATTGCGACTCAATAAGGGACAGAATTGTGAATTGGATCAGATTATCAATGGGTATTGGAAATTGCAATAGTGAGTGTAAAATAACTTGTGGAAATGTGCCAGTATGAAGATAAATAGATGTTATGTTCATTTCTTTTGCGATGATCTTTCACACCTGAATGGTGTGCCCACTTGATAATCCCTGCTGAGTTGACAAATGAAGTGTCTCTAACACTGTGTAATAATGTAATCTTTTGGTCAAAAGAAACCTTTTGCTGATTCTTTGATACATTGCATTTCATGTTCCCATTCTTCCATATCCATATTGATCTTCAAAACTTTGGAAGCACTACGATCCTCATTCTCATTCCATGATAATCTATCCCTGATAAACATATGATCCCATTTCTGACAATAAACACTTACAATTCTTTCAAGTCTTTACCTTCCAAAGCTTTGGCGTAGATGTCAGCCCAGACTTTGTCAACGGTGGCACCAGCGGCACTGGTCAAAGCGACCAAGTTGTCACTTGAGATTTCAATTTCAGCGTCAGCCAAGATCAAGGCAGCGTATGAGACAGCAGCTTCAGACATTGTGTTTGTATTGATTAGATGTATATCACCACAACGTTGAAAAGTTGAACCTTTTTTTTTCTCACCCAAAATTTTTTCGTCGCCAGAAGCGAAAAAAGGCCTGGTGTTGCGATGTTGTTAGGAGCTTAGGGTTGCAAACCCTAATTGATAGACGTTACTATAGACAGGTTTATCATTATCTAGACGCGGTTCAAAAGTACTCTTTCAAGTCCTTCAACCACCCTATATAGAGATCGTTCTCCTTTACCAAGGAGTATCCAACAACGAAGTCACCTAAAGACTTGTCAATTCCTCTAGAATTCAAATATTCCATCAAACCTTCTTGTAAATACTCATCCAAATTGGTGAATGGTGGGCCAAAGTACTCAGAATCTCTCTTGAACTCATCTTCGGCACTCTCTTTCATTGCCAATTTGATGTCATCGAACTTCTTCAACCCTCCGATGGCAAAATAGTTCGAGTGGACACTCAATAACAAGTTGAAATAGAGTCCTTCGGGAGAACCCTTCTTTTCAATCAACACAGCGACACTTGAAATGGTCTCGTCTAACATTCCATCCACATCCAGTGCATTTTCTTCATCTGCATCGTATTCGCCATTCTCGGCATCCTCTTCTCCTTCTGGAGGTGGTTGCTTGAAAAGCTCAGTCTCCAAGGGGACATTGGTGACCTCTAAGGGGTTAAAATATACATGAATAATTTCAGTATCTGTCTCTTTCACAAGCTCTGCAGAGACTTTTGTAGGCTCAGTTTCGACAATTTTGAAGCCTGAACTCAGTAACCATTCTTCGTGGAATTTTTCTAGTCCGGATTGCTCTTTCTTTTCGAATTTTAGTTCCGTAGAGAAGATCTCTTTTAACTCTTGCCTCTGCTTATCAAACAGAGCACTTGTGGTATTGAAGAGTCTCAGGGACGCAAGTGCGATTGGTCTCGCCGGAACCACAGCCAAAGTCCTTGGAACATTGAATCTTGTACTTTTCTGCAAGACTGAACGACAAATTTGGCGTGATTTATACATTTTGAAGCGGGTGATCTTGGTACTCCGGTGATAGAGATGAGGTTTTGAAATAATTCCAAAAAGGAAATGAAAACTTGGGAATCTGTGCACGACTTTTCAGGATCGGGTTTTTAGATCAATTTTCCTCCTCGACTACAAATAAAGCTGCAAATGTAATGTCACGTTGGGATTAGATGTAATTCTATGATGCCGCTGAAGCTGAGCTTGATATGAGGTTGAAAAAATGAGAATAAAGAAAATAAAAAGGGGGGTAGAAAATGGGAAAATTCACGGTAATGGAGAAAGTAATAATGATAAAAAAAGGGAACGACTTCCAGTGTAATCATACGCATTGATCAACAATGGGTAAGACTTTTGAGTGGTTATGAGCCAAAAGTAGATCAATGATCTTGTCTCTTCATGGCATCAAACCATTCTTGTACAAATGTTGCCGAACGACGGTAACGACGTTCTTGGTATTTTTCAAAGATGGCGTTGTGATTTTTCACTGGGGTTTGGCACAAACTTATGAGGACATCAGCTAGAGGTCTCAATTGATCTTCGGTATAACCAGAATAGTAGACATGCGCTTCTGTCCAATCACCTTTGCTCAAAAGGCGTCGTGAGAGATAATGTGCTCCTGCAGCTAACCAACTAGGAGGAGATGCTACGAACCTGGCATCCATTATTGTGATTTCCAAGAAATATTTGGCAAGAGTTCTTGTCTCGAAATCGTAATCATCGGCTTTACTTGTCCTTCTCAAGAAAGACATCGGACCTGGCCAGCCCATTTCGAATTCTAATATGCCAATCATGAATTTTTCAGCCTTGAGTAAGTCTTCCACTGAATATGCATGGTCCACCATATAGGCGATTTCCTGTATCGACGGACAGTTAATTTCCTCATACTTGGCTGCGATAAAGAGGGCTACGGCTCCCACGAGTTGAAATCTCGATAATGATACTTTTCTCTTGCTGAGGAAACGGTCCATATAGTTGATTGTCAAGAACAAAGTTTCCGGAAGGAGATTGAATCTCTGGTGTACTTGTACTAACCATCCGACCAATGTGCTTCTCATGCTCCATTCCAACTCATCTTGTTGGTCCATATATCTACCATTGGGGGTTAACCTGGCTTCAAGCTCATGCATGTAGTTGAAAATCTCGTTGGAGTACTCGGCCACCATCGAAATATCGTTGGTGTCTTCGTCTTCTTCATCAGGCTCATCTCTTGAGAATTTGGCAATCACTCTTTGTAATTCCAGATAAATCTTGCTGTTCCACTTTGGAGACATTGGCTGTTCTTCGTCGTATTCGTCCTCATCTTCTTCATCGATATCGAGATCGTCTTCGTCGATCTGGTCTATATCGTCGAGTGTCACTACGTCATCGTCGATTTCGTCTTCGCTGTCGTCATATTTCTTGTATTCCACATCGGCGTCATCTGAAACGATATTTTCCTCCACCAATCTCTCTGCCAATGGTTTTCTATGCTTGGAAAAGTGATCAGAGGTCTCTTTAGCTGCGCGTGGCTCAGAATCCTCGAAAACCTCAAACTTCTTGCTGCGGTGCTGCTGGCCCAAGGAATGCACACTTGGATCCAATGTATGGATTGAGGCCCTTTCGTTTAGTCCTATTCTGGCTCTTGGCGGTCTCTGGTTGTTGCTGTTGTTATTGCTGGACAGATAGAGCTTTGAAGAGACCGAAGACTTGAGTTTTGAGGCAATACTGCTGTTCTCATCGTTGAACGATCTCGATCTCGTGGATGCATTGAAACTTCTCATATCGGAATATGCGACTCTCGGTTTTGGTTAATGACTTTGGATTGGATGCGATAATCGATATGCGCTTGAGATCGATAAATGTGAGTATAAATGCTTTTCGGGATGTATGACGCTCTTGTGTCAAAAAAAATGTAGTTTATCGATACTTGAACCTTTCAGAAAATATGATAAACTGGATGTGATGTGATGTAATCAACTGGATGTGATAGATGCAAACAGTTGAATGTGATGTAATGTTAACCACTGGATGTAACGTGATCCAAAAGCGGCAATAAGCGAGTGTATAAGTTAATTTAGCGAATGACTGTAAGTTGGATTGGTTATGAGTGGGTGCTCAGAATGACTTTGATGTGACTGGTCATATATTTGTTGATTTCGGACGTTTTTGGATGGATTTCTTGTGGATTCAACACCGGAGTGGAATTAGAGCACTTGGAAACGGATCTGGGGCCAGATGATAAAAATAATGGCTATGGGTCTATCTGTTGACACAAGGTGAGTAAACAAGTATGGGTCGACTGAATCTAGTTCTGATGATCTATAATTGGTTCTTTTTGGTCAAGATGGTTCCAGAACTCCGCTATTGATGTTCAGCACAGTAATGACAAGATTCCAGATATACAAACCAACGGGTACTGTGTTTCAATTGATGGTGCTCAAGTAAGATTTGATCTTGAAATTTTGTATATGTTATTTTTTTTCTCAGATCTTCACGGTACACAAAAGAGTAAATAAACAAAGAAAAAATGAAAACAAAAACAAACACAAAATGGGACCAATCAGGGGCGGTGTCTACCGGGGATGAGTATCACGTGATCTTCCGGGAGATTAAGATCTGGCATTGAAAATCTTCAGTTCACTGTTTCCCATCGCTACACAACTACAGGTGTATTCGAATTCATGATAGTCTTGATTAGTCTGTTCTGTCTAGTCTGTTCTGTCTAGTCCGTTTCGTCCGTAAAATCTGTCTTTATCTAGTCTGCTCCTATATAATCACCCACCCAACTGTTTCTCCTCTTTCGAGTCCAATTTGATCTTGGAAAGATGGTCAGTCAACTCCGCATCCTTCATCGACTGCCCATTCAAAGTGAAGTCATCCAGTACCTCATCGTCTCCACATCCACAGTCATAATCATCGATGATATGGCTGCAGTCATATACAGGTTTCTTCAATCTCTCATTGACCTTGTTGTGAATATGGCAACCCCAGACTGCAGCATTGGATCTACTCGTCAACTGCGGCGGGTATTTGGCCAACAACTTCTGGAAATGTCTGGCACAGTCTCCACATGGATAAACTTTGGCAAAGAACTCGATATATGTGGAAAGATGTGACTGTTGTTCTGTAGATGGCTCTGTAGGGTATCTGGCCAATATCGTGTGGAAAAGCTTCCAAGCGGCATTTCCAAGCTCGGCTTTCAAAGTCTCGTTTGTCATCTTTGGCATGAAGGCGATCTCGGAGTCCGAAAGATCAAACATCTTGTTCTCTTTCTTCAAATCTATGCCCGGGACTTGAGCCGTATCTTTTGGCACGTTGTCCAGTGATATGGGGTTTGGAGAACCTAACTGGTTAGAGTACTTCGAAGACCCGCTGAAAAACAACGAATAGAGGATGAAAAATATCACCAACAACACCAGCGTGATGTTGAATCTCTTGAATTTGTGATATGACATGTTCAAACGTCAGATGGGGCTCTAAGAACTTGACCAAACTTGTAATATCCCTAATGTGATCTGATTTTCTGACGTGTGTAATTTTTTTTTTCTTCAATTTTCAATTGACAGCATCACAAGGTGAAGTCTCAATTGGTACAGCGTTTAAAGATCCTGAACCCGGCAATCGCCACTGAACCGATCACGATGTCAAAGAAACCCGAACAGCCCCTGTTCAACACCCCGGGCATAAGGGCCACGCAGGTGAACAGCGCACGCCAGATGGTGGAGCTCCACACGAGGGGCAGATTGCCCAATTTGAGAATGGGCAATCTGATGGCGAATGTGCCACTGCAGCGGCAGGAGATGCTGAGTCCTTCGGTTTCTGTGCCAAGAGTCAGTGCTAAAATACCGAAGGTCCAGGTCCCCGCACCATCTCATGATAAAGACACCTGTTCGAATCCGCAATGCTTGCACTGTGGAGCAGTGATAATACCGGCGCCAAAATCGTCATTACCGGTCAAGGACTCTCCGTCGATTGCCATTAACGGATGGGAAGTGTACACAACGAGGAAACCGATCTTCAATGCCCAGGAATTGGACGTCCTAGAAGAGAAGTACGATATTCCATTGCCGGAGATGGTTTTCGGTCACAACAGGGTGGAGGTGTACAATCCTGAATTGAATTGGGGCTTTGGGATGAACACCATAGGTGCCATGGACTTGATCAAGACGCATGTAGAAAATCCGGACGAGTTGATCAAGGTGAGTTATGCCAACGAGTGGTACAAAGCCAGACAGAAACAACAGAGCCACGCCGAGGGGAATATAATGGACGTGTACAAGCCCTACGATTGGACATACACGACCGAGTACAGAGGGGACGAATTCGAGTCGAATAAAATCCATTTACAGAGGGATGACGAAAAGGGGGTTCCGTTGGACAAATTGACAGAGAGGGTGCCGATATTGTTCTTCCAGGAGTTGGTGTTGTACGAAGACGAGCTTGGAGATAACGGCATCAGCATGCTCACGGCCAAGATCCGGTGCATGAAACATTGCATGTTGATCTTGCTCCGGTTTTTCTTGAGGGTCGATAACGTGTTATTTAGGATCTACGACACGCGATTCTACGTGGATTTCGAAGACCAGGTCGTTGTCAGGGAGTTCAAGAAACAGGAATCCACTTTTGACTACGTGTTATCCAAGATCAGTGCCGGAGTCGGAGATCCAAGGAGTTTGATGAGAGATAGCCAGTGGTGTTCTACTGTATTACAAACTGTCAGTATAGAGAGAGACTATGCCAATTTATAGCTTTGCATCTAATTTCACCTCTTTGGTCAAGATTTCCAAAACTCTTTGCGCAGCTCCAAAGCTCTGGATGTACCCGGATGAGCCGTTACCGTAGTTATGGACACATTTGACCCCGTTTGACAATTTCTCAAACTCCACCCTCGGGGCCCCTTTCCTACCGGGACGGATCCCGACGTTGGTTGAGACCACTTTCAAATAAGGTTTGTTGTTCTTAAACGAGGTGTCCACCAACAGGGGGGCAAATTTAAGTGCCCTCTGCATGATTCTCTGCGTCAAATTGTCGTCCAAATGCGTCGAGTTGTCGTTATGCGCATATATCCCGTTCAACAAGGCGCCACCTTCCTTTCTGGGAATCACATAAACCATCTCTTCTGGATGTTCTGGGTCTGTCAAGTCTACAGAAGTCAACCAGGGGACGCAGTTCTCCACCAAGACCGTCTGGCCCTTGATGTAAACCATCTGCTTATCCTGTGGGGTCAATTTGAAGGCCCCGATCCCGGAGCAATTGATCACGACATCCCCTTTTGTGAACCTGCCATCCGGAGTCAAGAAACAATCGATGGCATCTTCGATCTTGGCCACAGTGAACCGACGGTACTTGAGCCCCAATTTGATGCATTCCGACAACAAGAAGTGGAGATAGTGCGTGGGGGTCAGGACAAAACTGTCGTATTCAAATCCATAAACGATATCGTCGGTTGGAAATTCCGATTTGGGCAATTCTCTGAACCCCTGAACTCTATTTTTCCACCAGGGACCCCCATTTTGGATGTAGTCGTCGGCATCACTTGCCTCACTTTCGTGGATCAAGACACGGGCCTTGGTGAGCAAGATTCCAGAGTCCGGTCTCGTGTCGTGGAACGTGACAAACTTGTCGTACGACAGGAAATCCAATTCTTTGTCCCTAGCCGAGGCGTCTCTTGAAGTCAAGGGGATGTAAAATGCTCCGGCTTTTGTAGATGTGTACTCCAACGTCTGATCACTAGGTAAATACTGCCCGATGATTGAGACTTGGAATCCCGATTGCAAAAGTGTGTATGCCGTGGTCAAGCCAATGACACCCGCCCCGATAATGACCACTTTTGTCATCTCTGAGTTGTCTGTATCGGTGCAGACTGTGTACAGATGTCGGCAGTTTCTCTTTTATAGCCTTGGGTATAGGGGAAAAAAAAGATTATCTAATCGCTTGTGTAGTCCGTTTTGGTAATATGCGCTGTCGGCTTATTTGCGATGAGATGAAAATTTGGGGGTTGGGCGGAATGGGAGTGTTGAGGGAGAGCGTAGTGATCAGTGAGTAGTGTTTTTGGATAGCTAGTATGTGATCAACTGTTGGGCTATACTTATTTGCTATTTAGCTATTGCCTATTGGCTACTGGCTATTGGCTACTGGCTATTAGCTATCACTTGTAGAGCTGTAGCTAACTAGCTGCAACTATTTAGCTGTACCGATTGGGCACATCTCTTATGTAAGTCTGTAGCTCTCCATATCCCTACGCCACTATACACTACACCTACAGCACCGTGCATGCAATCTGCCAACGTCCAAACCAGCCATACCCGACCCTATGCCCTATCAATGCCATGCATCTCTGCACCACGATAAGCGATTTTCCGATCCTATATAAACTCGTGCATCGCCATTTTCGGAGGAAAAAAGCGATTTTTTTCGTGTGATAAAAAAAAGCGATAAGGGAAGTAATGTCAAAAGCCAGTGTATTGTTGATTGGAAGCGGCGGTGTAGGAACCGTGGCCGCGTATGTGTTAGAGGCCAATGGGAAAGCTGAGGTCACTGCGGTGATTAGATCGGACTATAAAGCAGCTTTGGAAACGGGCTACGACATCGAGTCGGTTAACTATGGTGAGATCAAAGGTTTCAAGCCGTCCCATATCGTCAATTCCGTCCAGGATCTGCTCGCTTATGGCCCGTTTGACTACGTCGTCGTGTGCACCAAGAACCAGCCTGATGTGTTTTCTGTTGAGGACTTGATCGAGCCAGCGGTGGGCGAGAAATCGGTCATTGTGTTGATCCAGAACGGGTTTGGAATCGAGAAGGACGTGATTGCCAAATTCCCAGGCCATATCGTGTTGAGCGGTGTCCAGATGATCTCATCGACGTTGTACCACATGAAGATCAGTCACGAGGGCGATGACTCGATGAAAATCGGCATCTTTGACAACAAAACCACCCCAGTAGCTGAGCAAGAAGCCGTCTGCAAAGAATTCATCTCTTTGTACTCCAATGACAAGAATGACTGTGTATTTGACGAGGATTCCAAGTTCACCAGATGGAGAAAGTTGGTTTACAACTCGACGTTGAACTCCGTGTGTGCAATCACCGATTTGGATGTCGGAAGAGTGTCTGTTTTCGGCGGAATCGATCTGCTCATCAAGCCTGCCATGTGGGAGATCGTCCTGCTTGCCAAGAGCGACGGAGTCGAGTTGGATCCCGCTGTGATGGACTTTATGATCGACTCTGATGACGGAATCTGGTACTCGCCATCTATGTGTGTTGATTTGCGGAAGGGTAACTACATTGAGCACGAAGTGATCTTGGGCAATGCCTTGAAAGTGGGCAAGAAAAACGGGGTTGACACTCCGATCTTGAACACTTTGTACTTGTTGTTGTCGTTGATCCAGAAGAGGACAAAGGAGGCAAAGGGTGTGTACAAGTTGCCGGAACAGAGACCAATGGAGAAGTTTTACTTGTGATAGACATCGGGACACTTTTATAGAATATCTAATCAAGAACGAATTGTTCATAAAATCCAAGGGTAAGCTTGTATCTCGGTATGGGGTGCTTGATTAGGAACAGCTTGTATCTCGGTATGGGATGCTTGATTAGGAACAGCTTGTATCTCGGTATGGAGTGCCTTATCAGTGATAGCCTCTATCTGATAGAAGTACCTAATAGTCCAACATGTACCTCTTTTCTTCATGGGACAGGCGATTGTTCATATAGAATATCTAGAACAACTTGTTATTAGAGGCTATTCAAAACAACTGGTATTTCTCTCGTACTCATAGAAGATCCTTCGTTGAACAGTTTGTGTCTCTTTCATATTCCTGAATATCTTCATCAATCAAAGAACAACTTGTATCTCTTTCCATCCACAGTTCTGCCCCAGATAAAGTCAGCCTCTCTCTTGGTGACGTTTGTGATAATCGCGTCCACGGTAACCATATCGGCAAGCCCTTTTGCACCTGGCAACTTAGCCCTACAGATCGAGTAAGGCGTCTGTTTCTCGTCGCTCAACCGCTGGAGCAAGTTTTCCGCATTTGGCTCCTCAATCAACAGCAGACTCAACTCGTTGATCCGCTCGTACCTGAACAAACTGTTGTCACTTGGGAAATCCTTCAACAACTTGTCCTTGGCAACGAGATGGTTCGTGTGCGTGACAAAGTTGGACTCGTTCGGGCCGATCTTGGTGAACCCGAGCGGTGTCAGCTCGATCGAGAAGTAAGCTCCAGTCTTATCTCCGACCATCAAGTTGGCAGCACTGGCGATGCCGAGTTTCTCCAATTTCCCGGTAAACTCCAGCAAGTCGTAGCTCTCCAACAACTTGCGCAAAACCAAGTGGATCGGCAAGTTTTGCGGTTTCAAGACACTCGTTCTCAAGGCGTTCAAACACACAGCGACGCCGGCATCGTTAAACCCGTGCTTGGCCACAATTCCGCCTTCTGTCGCAGCAATGAACCGCGGCTTGCCCACCTGAGCCACGTCCAAGATCACGATATTCTCGCTCACGTCAGAAATCCAGTCCCAAGTCTGTGCGACAAAAATCTCGCCCGTTTCCCTGTTTTGTGTGGCGATAGAGGTGCACCCATCGGAGTAATTTGTCAACGCTATCTCCGATCTCACGTTCAACAGCAAGATGTCCTCGAAATCCACCTCTGCACCCTCGGCAATCCCGCGGATCTCGTCCACAATCTCCGGCCACACTGTCTCGATGTTGGGCAAGAATTGGAGCGCTAATTCTTTCGCTTTTGGCCACGGAACGTTGGCCATTTCTTGGTACAATTCGTCGTACAAAACGATATTTCTGTGGATCTCCAGCTTGGCCAAGGTTCCGTGGGTCAATCCGATCTCATAATTGGTTCCTGACGCCTTGACGTAGGTGACATCTGTGTCGTAGAATTTGTGCGGTTCCACGGTGTTCATTTTGCGTGATTTGGTGATATTGAGCAGGCCAGGGCCACGGTTTTATATAGATATTTTTCACTGTGGATATTTTTCTTATCTGTGGAAGCCGACGGTATTTAGCCGATAAAGTGTGTAGGTTGATCACGTGATCGTGGGGGTGAGTGAGAGAGATCACGTAAAGTACATATGCCATAACAGGTTTTGCGATCAGAATGGATACTGTTATAGCTGTTTCTGCTACAGATATCACTTCCAGCTTCTCGTCCAGTACTATATAGATAAAGTAAAGTAAAACACACTGATAGTGGAAAGGTGACGTGAAAAATGAAATCACTAAATCAGGGATAGCCGAGAACCCTAGATCTCTAATGGAGGGGCCAGATGTATCGTGGATAGACTCAACGACAAAAAACTCTCCACTGGGGCCTTCACCAACGAACGAACCCTTTTTCCTGAGAAACTTCCAAGTGTTCCTAGTTAATATTCGCTTGTAAAGATCCAATCTGGATACATATAGACCAGTTAACGGATTCTAGACGAGACTCAGCATGCCTGTGTTAATAGCTTGCTCCGAATTGAATACTTCGAATCCAGATCCCATACCGCCGTGCGCTGCATTCACAGTGTCGACAGGAATGGGCGCCTCCAGTAAAAAAAGGTCGATATTTGTATGAAACACTTCGATTTCTGTCCAATTTGCAGGGCAGGATATGCTCGGGCAGTACCGATCTACTCCTCCATAGTGCTTCATGTTCATTGTATGTGTCTTTCCTCCGAATTCAAATGAGCGCATCGAGTCTTTGGCAGTTGTTTTGTCGTGTGCGTCAGGTACTTGCGATTGGAAAGCGTTGCCCCTTCCAAGATCAGAAAAATCGATTGCAAAGAGGAATGACGATCTAGAGATTGCACTACGCAGATTGGCGTAAAGAGCCTTCAATTGATTTATGAGTTCGTTGTGCCCCCAAGCTTCATCGTATGTTAAATCTGCTTCTATTTTAAAGTCTTTAATGATTTCGCGCCGTTTCTTAACAATTGGAGCTTCCTTGATCGATCTCAAGGTCATTTTTATTCTAAGTGATCTGACGGGTTTCAGCCTATCCCTAGAGGATGAAGAAGCTTCATTTGAAGGCATCTGGTCTCAATGCAGTATCCTTTGTGCCTTTGAAGCAGAATTAACTGATACTGAGAATAAGCGCCGAATGAGCACAAAATTAAATAAATGTATCCCTTTTTTTCCTTGAGGTGCCAACCATAAAGATCTCTATATCCCGATGTTTTTTCAGATGGGAACTCTTACAGCGCTATAGGCGCCATGATCTTCCTTTATTTCTGCATACTTGAGCTCGAAAAATTTGGTGAATGCTCGAACTCCGTGCTATTTTAGTCTATTCAAATAGCCAAAGCAGTATATGGGGGCTAGTGATTTTGACTTTATTGTACACTATTGTGTAGATTGATGACACTTATCGTTGCTATCGCTCATTGCCCGACTCTTGTTGACAGCCAAAGAACTGTCTTAGTCTATTAATTTCAGTCTTGAACTCCCTCTTGTGCGTGGTGAATTCTGAAAGCCCAACACTGATGATCTTGACATCCAAATTAGGGGTGATCAAAATCTCCCCAGAGCGAATATAGCTGCATGAGATTCCATTCGCGTGCAAGGACTCAAACACTGGGATGATTTTACGTTCCAAGAACTCCGGGGTCACATCAGAGTTACCGAAGTCGGGATGTCTCTTGATCTCCTCCATCAATATGAAAGGTCCTCTCACACGCCAATACATTTGTCCGACAGAAACAGAGACATCCTTCATCACTCCGTAAGCAAGAATCTTCGGGACAAAATCACAACCACGTAGTTTCGTGTACACTTTCAATTCTTGAACGAAAGCGTCATAAGAGAATTCATAATCGTCGCAAAGGACGGTTTCGTGACTATCTGGGCAATTGGCATTACTAACCTGTTCATCTTCAGGAACAAAAACTTTCAATAAAGATGTTTTGCCCGCATCAGCAATGCGGAATTGATTGGATGGTGGAATAAACTCCAAAAACTTTCTAGTATCAACAATGCAGATTTGAGAATTATTATATTCGCCAACTCTCTTATAACAAAGCAAAACCTCATCCAACTTTACTGAGATTGGTCTTTCAATGATTGTTTTGTCTAGTGCAAGTCTCCTGTTAGATTTACAATTTGGGTCTCCAAAATGTTCTCGGTCCTCATCAATCAAGCGGTCAGCAAGCTTGTTGAAACGATACCGAAGTTTCTCGTGGAAATTTTGTAGCTTGGATGCAGTGTGTTGATTGGGCAGCAAAAAGGCAGAGTAATATAACCGCAAGTATTTGTCCTTCAGATTTACCCAAAAGAATCTGCATTTGATAAATGGGATTGGGTCTGTGATGACTGCCTCGCTAGAGCAAGACTTGCAAGTGGAGACATCTTGAAACACAATATTGTCGTCAATCTGAATGAACAAGGTGTCTATGAAGTCGGTCAAATACAGCCTTGTCGTTCCGGCATGGATGGCGTCAGTGGTCAATTCTGTGATCATCCTGGCAAAACTTAGCAGCTCTGTATCCTCTTGTGATACGTTGGTCAGCTCGAATTTGCTGTTCAGTACGGCTTTAAAAAAACTATGTCTCTGTTTGCTTTGTGCAATTTTTTGTGCAGACAGAAACAAGTTTCGGATGCCAATTCCTGGAGTCTCTTGATTGCCTATGGCTGTGACAAAATATACAGCTCCACGGTGTTCTCCAATCCTAGCTAGGCGTCCGACTCTAGCTTGGTATCCAACCACAACATCAGGCTGAGCTACGTATCCCATATATCTCAAAGAACTATTTGCTGTGTTGTATTTAGGCTCAGTTTCAAGGGGCCATTTAACAGAAGAATCACCGTTAAATAAACCTTTTTTCCTGGTATATTTTAATGAGTTCATCGTCAAGCTTTCCATGTAAAAATCCAATCTCGGTGTGACTATTTCGTCCCGAATCCGACTATGGACCCGATTCTCCATAGCGCTATTGAGGTCTTGCCTCTTTTCCAACCTGTCGTAGTTTCTTCCCAACCCACTATCGTCCAGAAGTGTGAAAGGGACAGGCTGCTCCAGCAAAAAAGGGATAATATTTTTTTCAAGAAATTGTTCCTTCTCAATTTCTTGTTCTGCGTCAAAAATGTTTGCACAGTAATTTTCAGTCGCATGGTATGGTATACGCTTTGACTGGGTATTTTTATCTTTGATTTCTCTGAGTTGGGTTCTTGGTGTATAATCGTCAGAAGGTAGCTGTGGTTGAAACAAGCTGCCCTGTCTGTTTTCAGAATATCCAAATGTTAGAAGAAATGCTGTTTTTGAGACGCTGCTATTGGATTCCCTGAATCTGTTGTTCATTATATCTCTGAACTCTAAGCTTTCCCAAGCCTCATCATCCGATAACTTGTGTTTGGCTTTGAAGCATCTGTGTAAACGGTATACGTCTTTTACAAGTGGGTCATTGTCGATGGATATCAAATCCAAGCCTTCTCCAGGTGATCGATGTTGATGCATTGTTGATAGAAGTATTCTTTGAGGATTTAAGATGTGGTTAATTAAAATATTCGCTAGGAGCAGAAAATAATCAATTGACCTAGTATCTGCAACTGCCTAATAGTTTTTATTGCCTTCAAATTTCCGATGAGCATAAGTTGAACCTGTTGCATAAAAAATCAAAAAATTAAAAAATCAAAAATCAAAAATAAGTAAAGCAAAAAAATCAATACCACTAAGTAAAGGAAATCACCGAACAGAACTTTTACATTCAATCCTCATCAACTACATCTACTACATCGTCTAACCTACATCAATCATGGTAGTGCCCACATCCACCAAAATGCGGCTACTCGAAATACACAGATCCGGCAAATACGCCACCGTGGCGCCCGAGAAATTGGACCAGTTCTACGACCTTTGCCATAACTACTTGCAAATCCACACATCCACTTCCTCCACGTTATCAGAGCAAGAGTACTGCAATTTGTTGGAATTGATGTTCTTTTTAGCACTCCAGACCAGCCACGACATCGAGCTGGACCGTGTGTTGAGAAAATTGAGCGATAAATTCGAATTGTCCAAGAGTGAAAGGTTGGTCATCTTGAGAAGCATCCACATCGAGGCCACGGTGTCCGCACAGAACGCATTGATGTATTTGGAGGAATCCAAGAAGGTCATGACGATAAGTGGGGATCCCGAGAATCTCGTGGGGTTTCAAAGACGTGAATTGCTGTTACAGAGACTGGTTAAGAGCGCAAAAGAGTATGTGAAAAAATTGGTTGAGTTTTTGGAATCGCATCCGTTGGACGTGGCCACTTGGAGCGAATTGTCTGACAAGTACTATGAACTCGGAGAAATCTCGAAACTGATCTACTGTCTACAGGAAATTTTGTTGATGTTACCTTTTGCTTTCAACGTGTATGCCAAGATTGGTGAATTGTACTATATCCAGTACTTACTGCTGATCAAGGCTGGAACCAAATCCACAAAGGCAAGTAACACTTTAGTTGACTTGAAAGACTTGTCAGTCAAGTATTTCAGCAGATCAGTGGAATTGTGTAGCAATTATGCCCGAGGGTGGTGCGGATTACACCAGATAACTTCAAAGGCAGTCTCTGATTTGGCCAAAATCGAGTCCAAGGCAGCTTACGACACAGATAAGAGTCTTTTGGACTTGCTGGTGCTCAATATCTCGCGAAATCAATGGACCACAAATGACGGGCTCAATTCTTGGGCAAAATCGTTGGTGGAAAGCACTTAATCACATTATAGCGCAACAAGAATCGTCTCTATCAGTACTTGTATGCCTAGACCTGGCAAATTTTTTGAACTGGTTCTCTTCATCCGGAATTGGTCCCCAAAGCGACGATATCAAATAATCAGGATGGTTCTGTGTAAAGTTGATGATGTTCAAAGATCTGCTGGATGAATAGATCCTGCTCTGGGCAAGGGTCCGCTTCAACTGGTCGATTTGCTCGACATTTCTCTTGAGCTTTAGATTTGTGAATCTCAAAAGCATTAATTCCTGTTTCAGGGTCAATTCCGGTATTTCTGAACCGTCAACCGTAGTGGGAGACCCGTTTTGCAACACTTTTATCAATTCATTGGGTGTGTACTCTGCCATTGCGCTGCTATTGGCCGTGCTATCGATCCTGCTAGTTGTTTTGGGGGTAATTTTTTCTTGCCCTGTATATAAGGAATAAAAAAAGTAGCCTCAAAAACTTATGGAATGGCTTAAATGTTGCTGAGAGTTGGCTGAGACCTGGCTGAGACCTGGCCGAGAAGTTTGGCAGAGTCGTGGGATGGATGGTAGAGATGGTGGCGGAATGTTTGTGTTGTCGATTGGAGCTTGAATCAGCTCAAGAGCAGTATATCCAGACCAATAATGAAACACCAGAGGGGTGTTTCTTACAAAGTTGATTTTTTGTGCACTACCGGTATATAGCTGATACCATGAACCACAAAACCGGTGCGAAATGAATTCAGAAATGAAATCGCGATGAATTCTGCAATGGAACAGGAGTTGTTGGCTGGGTACGTAGCAGGATGTGGCAACGTCTGGAGTTCTCAATTCCACCAGTTATGAACAATGTACAATATAATAGATATATACTGAACCTGCAATCACAAGATTGGACTAAAATTCGAGAGTTCCAAATTGAGTTTATGCAGTTTCTCAAGATGAACAATTGTATACCGGTGGAGATTGTTGATTACCCCATGTTCCGGGATATTTGTCTGTATCTACGTGCACCCACGAGGAAGAATTTTGCAAAAATTGAGGTCAGAATAGTATTGGTGTTGGTATTCGAAGGGAGAAGTCAAGATGAGATTAAGACTGGGATGATCAAAGTATTGAGTCAGCTAATGTGTGAGAATCTTTGTGATGTGTATAGCGAGAAATGTGATCAGATATTGCATAAGATATGTTAGTTCGGCTCTAGACTCTTGTAGTGTATGAACAGGCATACAGGTATAGACAGGGTATAATGATACGCCAGAGCCTTTATAGTGTAAAAGCAATCCAAAGCAGCTGAGAGCAGGGCAAAGCAGTTAAAATCAGTTAAAAGCAGTAAAGACCACCGCAGTGACCAGCCAGTATATAAATGCAATAGTGCAACATGAAGATCATTTTCGATGAAATTAGTCAAGTCTGGCATATATGACGTAAGAGGGTGCAAGGAAGATCAATAAGGTAGTGTATTTGGGGGTGTGGGGACGGCCAAAGTTCTAGAATTCCAAACCCTCCCCAACATAGTCACACGTACAAGGAACAGGGCTTCGTGTCGTTGCACCTTGCCTGGTTGTCAATAGCAAGAGACGTTTTTTTTCAGTGCACTTAAGTAAGCACAACAGTTGCTAATTCCATCCGGTGTTCTTAGACAAGTTCGACAACTTTGGCATATCACGTACATGAACTATAATAGTGTAATGTACTTTAACACTATTCTAGCACCGTTCTCCAACATTAACACTAACACATAATACTTTAAAACACTAACTTTAAAACCCCAGCACCACACCAATTCACTATAGGGCAGTAAGAAAAACAATCAATTGAAAGACTAATTTCTGATTTACAATTTAGATTTAACAAATCCTACGTCAATTCACCTCTAACTATTCCATTGCACTTGTTCCTCTATCTATTTCTATTTCTATTTCTCTTTCCACTTTTCAGTTCCACTTCCACTTCCACTTCCACTTCCTTGCTCTTTGTCCCTTATATATACCAACACAACCAACACAACCAACTCACTACCCCAAAAACAGCTCCAACCCACTACACCACCCAACAGACACCGCAATCCGCTCTATTATTCACGCAAACACGACATTTCTCCTTCACGAAAATTGCAAACCTGCACTGAAAACAGGAGAAAAAAAATTAGTAGCTAGATCTCACACAGCCATCAAATCGATAATTATTGGTCAAATACCCATCACAACCCGCCAATACTCGCCAAAACCCATCAATACTCATCAATATTCAGCGGTATTCACTCAAACGGATTTGATTCATACACTCCCCGTGTCCAACCATTGACTCTCATTTTTGTCCAATTAGCGCTACCCCCTGCGTTCCGTCCATTCCTTGATCCTACCATTTATCCGCACTAATCCCACTTATCCAGTGATCCCGCCTACCCAGTGATCCGCGCTGCTCAAATCACATGACCTCCAACCAGATCCCCTCAATCAACATTGATTCCGAGTTCCAGCACGATTTCCAGCACTATCTCTCGAAATCGCCGGGCAACTTCTCCACGCTCGCCATCAGCCCGAATTTGACCAGCACCACGCTCACGACGTCCGCGACACTGTCGCCCATCTCGTTCTTGAGCATCAACAGCGGCAACTTTATGCCGCAGAACATGTCACAAAACAGACCCATGTCGTTGGATTTCACCCCCTTGAACTTAGTGGGCCCGGCTCAGGGCCAGGACATGGCGGCCCAGAACCCCGCCCAGGGCCCCGCACAGTTGGGAATCAAAAACAGACACCGTGCGGGCACGTTGCCGTCCAGATTCGGCTCCTCCACCACTGGGGCCTCGTCCAATTTACTAACTCCGTCTCCGGCTTCGCAGCTGTTGAGTCCGGGCCTGGACTCCCGCAGAATGCGGTCCAATTCCTTTCAGAACAGCATCTGGAACGACCAGGTGCAGCCATTGCAACAACAGCAGCAGATCTCGCCCTTGGTGTACCCGTCTTCCACTCCATCCGCGATCACACCCAATTTCAGCCACTCTAACCCGCTCCAGCCCGCGGACCAGATGTTGCCTGCGCCCCTGATGGCATTGCTGCAGCCTAGTGACAGCATCCACCGAAATGTCAACCGAACGAGGTCGTTTTCCACCAATAATGCCATTGCAAACCACCCGGACCAGTTCTACTTGCAGCAGTTTACGCCCGGCGCGGGCCAGGGTCTTGGCCCAGGCCACATTATCACCGAGGAATTGGACCAGTTCGAGCCTCAAGAACAACCACTCCAGCCACAGGCACACCCTCAGCAACAACTCTTAAATGTCCAAACTGACAGGCCAAGGGCCCAGACTTTCACTTCAGGCTCCGCAATTCCAGCCCACGAGTTTCTGCTCTCGGCACACGACTATCTGCATACCGCACAGCCGATCTTGCTAGACGACATCCCACAGTCCTGTATCAACTTCGTCTCGACGTTTGAAGACCCAGCTATGGCTCCTACTGACACTGTGATTGTTATGAATCTCCCAAACAACACAGCCGTCACCAATCTGTTCAACTTGTACAAGATCTTGGCAAAATTTGGTTTTGTCAGAGAAGTGAGAATCGTCACATGTAACAATGGAGACTTGGTGTGTTTGGCCACTTTTGCGTCTGTAGAAAATGCTGTGAATTGTAGACTGAGCTTGAACAACCAGGAATTGGTTGCCGGGTTGAGTTGCATAGTGGCATTTGCAAAGATTGTTGACCAGAGCCACGAGGTGACGTTACTGCAGCAACAACAACAACAGCAACAACAGCAACAACAACAACAAAGATACCGCCAATCTCCGGGTCAGACCCAATCTCAGAACCAATCACAGAATAGAGATGATCATAACACCGGCTCGCCTGTATCTGTAATCCCCGAGATCACCTTTGAGGCCAATATTGCCCAATACAGATCGGTAATAGCCAATTTCACACCAGGATTGACGAAATCCGACTTGAAATACGTGCACCATCTCATTCTGAATGCGTTACAATACGAACTGGAGTCGGGTTTCGGGCCGTTACCGGAAACACTTGTGAGCAGAGAGTTTGACTCTCCAAAGCTCAGAGAGATCAGAAAGGACATCGAGAACAATAGATTGACGCAATTGCAAGTTGAAGAGTTGGCATTGCTGATGATTGACGAGATTCCGGAGTTGGCCAGCGATTATCTTGGAAACACCATCGTACAGAAGTTGTTTGAAGTATGCTCGGCTCCAATTAGAGATATCATGTTGTTGAAATGCTCTCCATACTTGTCCCAGATGGGAATCCACAAAAACGGAACTTGGGCTGCTCAAAAGTTGATGTGCACTGCGACAACTGCCAGAGAACAAGACATTATCAGCCGTTCTTTGAAACCGTACTGCAGTAATTTGTTCAACGACCAGTTCGGAAATTATGTGTTGCAACGGGTGTTGAAATACGGAGCTCCGTACAACGATTTCATTGTGGAACTGATTTTGAAGGACTTTTTGGAGATTTCAAAGGGCCGTTATGGTGCAAGAGCCATCAGAGCATGCTTGGAAGGTAACGATATCACCAAAGAGCAGATGATTCCAATTGCCGCAGCCATTGTCACCAACTGTGTCAACTTGCTGACGAATCCCAATGGTTCTTTGTTGAACACTTGGTATTTGGACACCTGTCCACTCAAGGACCGGCATTTGATCTTGTTGCCACAGTTGATTCCTCATTTGTACGCTCTCTGTACACACAAGTTGGGTTCCTTGACCATTTTGAAGATTTTGAACTTTAGAACAGACTTGACGCCTCGCAATGTGTTGTTGACAGAGATTTTCGGCGCAGATATCTTCAAAGACCACGGTGCCGATGTGTTGCCTTTGAGAACGACCAAGTTGTTGCACGATGTATTGGGTGATAACGTGAATGGAGTCACGTTTATCTACAAGACGTTGTCGATTCCGTTGTTGGAGCCCGTTTTGAAGCTGAGAATCGTGCAGGTGATCCGGATCGCCTTGATCGACTTGAACGTGTCGTCGTACCAAGGATACAAGCGGATTTTGGAAGAAGTTGGGTTGAGAAGCTCAAGTAATTCCAACGGCAGCAATTGCAGCGTGAATCAACAACCTAGCAACAGTAACAGCACCACCAATTCCGCAAGCGGAATCAGACGCAGCGGGTCTACCCGCAGCCTGGGCACCAATCCCAACAGATTGAGTGGATATTTCCAGCCACCTGTAGCACAGCAACCATTGAGACCTCTGCAACCATTCTACTCCATGGACCAGTTCTACCAGCAGCAATTGCAACAACCACAACCGCACTACGTTCCTGATTACCCGTTGCAGCAGTACCCTCCGGGACAGTATGTCCAGCAACAGCAGATGCAGAACGATGTCTTGACGCAGTTGGAACAGTTGTCGTTGGCTTCGCTGCTGAGAGGTTACTCAGACTCGCCGGTGAACCCCCAGCATGCTCCTATCTGAGGTGCATGCCCAATCTGAGATGCAACACCCCCAATTTGTCCATAGATTGCACCAGAAACTTAATTTTTAATATTTCGACAACTGCAGACTCTGCGATTGTCGGGACGAATGAATGAACAATCAAAAGCTATTCCTACATTTTATATGGTCTAATAGATAATACCACGAACAAAGTTAGTGTAAGTGTAATTGATAAACTGCTGGCAGAACATCCGATACACGAAACTGGGAAAAGAAGAAAAAATACAAAAAAAAAAATAAAAAAAAATTAGACAGATCTGGAGTGGATATACTTATAGAACGTTAGGTGAGCTATTGGCCGCATTGAGAGGTGATCGGACTTGTTTTAGGCTGAGATTGTACAATTGGGTCAGGAACAGTTGGAGTATTCAGATTGGGCGGACTTTGGCATACACCAGCGGATACTACAGAGATAAGTACCTCCATCATTGAACAATCTACCACATCAAGGGATACCCTATAAAGCGGCAAAAGACCCCAAAGACACATCAAAAGCATTCAAAATACACACAAATCACGAACAAAACACATATAAATCACATACAAAGCATTTCCAGCACAAAAGCGCCACAAATCACTCAAACACAAAATGGACAGAGATTATACACACAGAAACCGATCATTTGAGCGTGAACATTCCAATGCCGATCTCACGATCCACAACGACTTCTCCAACGACGACACGGCGTTCTACCATATGATTGACGAGATCGCGTCCAAAAGAAAGCCGTCACTAGCCGGACTGCACAGAAACAACTCACTCAGAGCGTCGGGCCAGCCAGTAATACAAGACTCATTGATAAGCAAGTTGCCCCCAGAATTGATGGTGTTGATCTTTGGATTTTTGCCCAAAAAAAGCGACTTGATCTCGGCACTATTGGTATGCAAGCAATGGGCCGATCTCTGCATCGACTTGATCTGGTTCCGGCCGCTGATCCTGAACGAAGACATCAAGGCCAAGTTCACAGAAGTGATGAGGACTCCAGGCGACAAGACTTACTGGGATTACCGGCCTTTGATCAAGAGATTGAACTTGTCATTGGTGAGCTCGACTATCGATGACAAATTTGTCGACTTGTTTCAAGGCTCGGTCAATTTGGAGAGGACAACGTTGGTCAACTGCACCCGGTTGAGTTCCACGTCGATCTCCAATTTGCTCTACGGGTGCTCCAAATTGCAGAGTATTGACTTGTCTGGCGTGAAATGCATCGACGACAACATCTACCGGAGTCTAACAGGGAGTTGTCCGAGATTACAGGGCTTTTATCTGCCCGGATCGAAACACGTTTCGAAGGAACTGGTGCTAGCGTTGGTCTCACACTGTCCCATGTTGAAGAGAATCAGATTCAGCGAGTGTTATCAATTGGACGACGACGTCATGGAGGCCTTGGTGTCGAATTGTCCCAACATTGTAGAATTGGACTTGCAGGGCTGTGCCAAGATCACAGATGCCTCGTTGTCGTTGGCTTTTTTGAAATTGGAGCAGCTAAGAGAGTTCAAGATCTCGCAAAACGGCAACATCACCTACGAGTGTTTCAAGTTGTTGACACCTGAACACAGTTTGGACAAATTGAGAGTTGTAGACTTCACTTCTTGTGAATTAATAGGCGATAAAGCCGTAGAGAGACTCGTAAAGATACTGCCCCGGTTGCGCAACGTTGGGCTTTCGAAATGTGCCCATATTTCCGACACTGCGATGCGGCATTTGGCCAATTTGGGCAAATTTTTGCACTGGATCCACTTGGGCCATTGCTCCAACATCACCGACTACGGAGCGATTCTGTTGATCCGCAATTGCCACAGGTTGCAGTACGTAGATTTCGCCTGCTGTTCGCAGTTGACCAACGACACTTTGTTCGAGTTGGCACAGTTGCCCAGATTGAGAAGAATCGGGCTTGTCAAATGTGTCAATATAAGCGATTTGGGCATCGAGCTGTTGGCAGAGTCTAGAAATCAGCACGAACACACTTTGGAGAGGGTCCATTTGTCGTATTGCACCCAAATAGGCATATATCCGGTGTACAAGTTGCTATTGGCGTGTCCCAAGTTGACACATCTCTCGTTGAGTGGGATCTCGCTGTTTTTGCGGAGCGATATCACCAGATTCTGCCGGCATCCACCTTCGGAGTTTTCCGAGAATCAGAAGACGCTTTTCTGTGTGTTTTCGGGCAAAGGTGTCGATTTGTTGCGGAATTACTTGCACGACGTGTTCACAGAATTGATCACCCAGCACAGCAATGGGCTCGGGAGAATGCCCATGATGAGAGACGACAGTGGCATGGGAGTCAACGGGTTGATCTGGCTGATCGATTCACGGATCCCAGGCGTGCCCGCACGGCAAGTGGGCATGCCACAACTGATGTTGCAATTGCAACAGTTGCAAACTCAGTTAAACACCACGAGAAATATGTTTGTACAGGACTCAGTGCAGCAGAATATGACTGACTTCAGAGTCCCCAGACTGCTGTTGGAGGAGAATCAGTTCCAGAGACTGAGAACTGCACCTCGGATTCCAACTCCACAACAGTCGTTCGTGCCGTCGGTGTTTATGGAGGCATATCTCCGCGAGACGGCTGCTTTGAACCAGGCCCCAGGTCAAACTAATGATTCCAGTGACGATGAGATGCAAGATGATTGAGATATCAGTGGAAAATTGAGTATATATTATACAGTGGATAACTTAGTCTTCTTCCTTCACAGGTAAACTCTCCAACATCTGTATCAGCGATTCGCCTTTCTCTTTGAACACATCAATCATCTGTGTGAGATTCAAGTCGAGTAACTCTCGCAGCCTTTGGGCATTGTGGAACACCCACTGCTTCACTGTCATTTCTAATTCTTCATCGGGCATCTGGGCAATGAAATTCGTCAATTCTCCGTCCAAATCCTCGCTCAATGAATCGTATTTGGAGTTGGTCACTTTGGAAAAGTATTCGCCTGAGGCTTCTATATCGGTGATTATTTCGTCGAGTAATGTTGGTTCCGCCGAGTCCCATTGTGGTTCGGCTGGTTCGGGTTCTACTTTGGCTCGGGTTTGATCAGCCTTTTGATCTACTTGTACAATTTGATCAGCTCCAATATCGTTTTGCCTCTGTTCTTGATCTTCTGGCAGTTTTTGATTCAATTCTTGATTCAATTCTTGATTCAATTCTTGATTTGGTTCTTTCATTCTGTGATCGTCTACTTGTTTTTGCCCTTTGAACTGGTCGTCATCTTGTTTTTGCAGGTCTTGCTCTTGACCTTTGTGTTTTTCTTGCTCTTGATGCTTTTCTAACTGCTTTTCATCATTTCTTTGCACTTCCTCTGGAACTTTCGTCACTTCAGCATCCACAGCCCCAACCGGATGGGCATCCAAAGGCGTACTTTCTGCCTGCACTTGCATCAAATTCAACGGTGTCGAGCTTTTGACCGGTTCTAGATCATGCACCGCAGCAGATTTGGGTGTATTTTGGACCCCACTACTATCTTTAGCCTCTTTCACATCATCAGATCTATCAATTTCAAATTCGTGCTCTGAGTCATTATTGAACTCTGCAATAACACCAGGAACACGAAACTCACCAGTATCTTGCTCTACATCGATTTCTTCATCATGATCAGGATCTTCAGCTTCATTTGTAATTACATCCACTTTGGTCTTTGAAGCATCACCACTGAGAATATCGTCATCGGCCAAAATCACATCATCATCGACTTGCGATATCTCGAACCTAGCAGAGCTGATAGGGGACTTTACTAAATTTTCCTGGCTGCCCTGACCAGGGAGAATAGAAAGTCTCAATGAAGCCCTCTGGGAAGATTTCTTAGACAGAGGCGACGAAAGAGTGGACTGAGATGGAGTGTCTTTAGACAGCTTCAAAGGAGATTGAAGCACTGCGCTAGCTCTCTCTACATGCTTAGCTACTGGAGAAACAGTTCCCTGTGCCTGTGGAGAGCTATTGAAGTCCATCACATCTGGTCCAGGAGGTGCAAGCAAGGGAGTGTCTTCCTTTTCAAGTTTTGGAGAAATAGATCTCAAAGCTGCTTTTTCAGATGCAAATATGTCTTTGCCTAGTTCTTGTGCAATTTGGTCGATTCCAAAATTGGTGGAACGTTTGCTGGTGATCTCTTGTCTTACAGGAGAGCCCTGACTGAAAATATCACCTCCGTCTTCGTCAGCATCAATGAGTTTGTTCAACTTCAATGGCGATTTTCCGGGTGATTTAGAAATGGTGAAAATACTGTCTTTCCTCTTGGATTTCGGTTTCAGAGGTGCTTTCAGTGGCTCTTCGTCGGGTTTTGGTTTGTTTTGGATCATCTTGTGCAATGAATTAGGTTTGGTAGGTTTACTAGACTTTCCAGATGAGTCACTGGAAGTTTTCGTCTGTTTCTGTGCCTGTTTCAGTTTCACTGTTGGCTTTTTGGCCTTTTTATCAGGTTTCTTGTGTTCTTTCTTGGCCAAAGACTTTCTACGGCTCTCGAGTTCTGACTCTTCTAACTCCTCTTCAACTGTCTTCCTTCTCGCTTTTGGAGGTGAGAATGGCAGCATCGAAGACCTGGTTCTTCTTCTCTCCGCGTATATTGTTTCATTTTCCACGTTGATGATCTCAGCAATCGATTTTTCATCCAATCTGGTCACTTCAGCTTGTTCCTTTTGGGGGGATTTCTCAACTGATTCACTGGCCAGAACCAGCTTCTCAGCAGATGTTTCGTCTATCTCGCTCACCAGAGCCTGCTTCTTGGTAGAATTTTGGTCCAAGCTGACCACTTCAGCTTGCTTCTTGGACTTTTCACTTGGAAAGAGCACTTCTTCCACTACGCTGTCATTTATTACAGATTCCATGGGCACTGGATCATAAGTCACACCTTCACCCCCAAAATTGTCCTCATCAAGATGATCAAATATCTCCTCTGTCAACAAGTCTCCATCCGTAGAATGCAGCACGGGCTCTGAACTCGCAGATAACGCATCAAGCATGTTAGATTTCGGCACCATGCCTTCAATTCTTGTAGAAGAGGACTTGACCAGCCGTGTCCGCCGCAGTGGTAACAGTCTTCTTTTTGGAGATTTCGGTTCGGCCAGCCTTGGAGGAGATGAAGTTATTCTAGATGGAATTATGAAAGTGGACTCGATGATGTTGGACAAAGACTCGCCATTTATTATTTTGGCACTTGGATCGTCTTCGATTGCGGATATCTCCATGAGAGAATCGTCCTTTTTTGGTTTCTTTGTGTCTTGATTATCTAAGGATTCATCTGAGCTTCTTTTGCTACTACGTTTGCTCTTTTTAAATTCATCAGAGCTTCTTCTGAAAAGACTACGTTTGCTCTCTCTTGACTCACCATTGTTGTTCAACTCATTTGAATCTCTCTTGTTTATGAACTCATCTGAATATCTCTTGTTTCTGTACTCTTCAGAATCTCTCTTGTTCATAAATTCATCAGAAATCCTCTTCCCCACGATACTGCTCCGTTTACCCTCTTCATCACGGTACCAACTCCTTCTCTGGCTGCTTCTGGGCACGAACAGTGACGAATCCGGTGCAGAACTGTGCACACTGCTGCTGGTGACGATTTTCGTCTTTTTGATCTTGGAAGATCCGTATCTGTTCTTCATCTTGGGAAGAGGAACAGATTTCGGTGATTCCACGTCCGATTTGTCCACAGCCTCAGCTATTTCGGCGGGAATATGGCCAGAAATGCCGCCAGATGTGTCTCCCGATTTCTCTGCACCGAAAACCTCGCATTCGGAATTGCTCAGGCGGTGCTCTGCTGACGGATCATCATCTTTGTCCCAATTGCTCAAGATGCATTGGCAGTATATACAAGTTGTAGAGTCGTCACCGGCAAAAGATGGGGTGTAAATGAACCCCGATCTCGCAATAGACTCCAGATCAGGTTTAGAGTGTGGAAAATTGGCAAAAGTCTTGAGCCTGGCCAGTATTCCCTGGGGATTTTGTGGGTCCTCTAGCACTGTGCTTGAGGTCAAATTCTTTGCAAATCGTAATAGTTCGGTATATTCACACTCGTATTCGTCCGCGATCTCCTCTGGGGTGTGACTGCTAACCGCGTGGACTTTCTGATGGCAGTAGAAACATTGTAGCTGGTCTTTGTGCTGAATTGTAGGGTCATAAAAGAATCCAAAGCTCGCTAGCTGATCCGTATCGTAGTCGTTCAAAGGCCATTTGACTTCCTTTTTGTACTTGCCTAGATGCGCTATTTTGGCGTAAGATTCTTGTCTGGTCCGGAGGTACTGGAACTGCAGCACTTTGGACTGTTTCTTGGGCGCCATGGTGTCGCGGGTGGCCTCTGATGTGATCTGGTGCATTTCGTGCCATTTTCTCGTGTACTATTTGTTTACCTTTTTTTGGGACTCTGTGCACGACAATTAGGCCAGGCTCTTGAGTTCTTCAAGTTCACTAGTTTCATCTATTCAATGCTCTATACCGCTGCTCCACGTCTGGTTGTGGAACGAGCCTAGTAATTCTATACATTCCTTGAAGAGCAACTCGTCTTTCTCTGCAGTCTCGCCAGACTTCACCTTCCAGTACTGCACCAAGGCACTCTGGATCTCGTCGATATTGCAACCCCCAATCACAGTGGACCCGGACTTGTCCAAATACCGGGAAAAGGCGAACCTGGTGGCGATGTCGGCGATGTCCGAGTAGCTGGAGGTCAATTCCAGGCACTTTTCACGCAATTCGACGGACGCAGGGTGGAAAGATCTGGTCTCCTGAGGCGACAACAACGACATCGATAAGATCGACCCGTTGTTCAAGAGCCGGAGCCCGGTATCGCTGAACTTCTGGTACCATTCCAACAAAGTGGCATTCTGCAAATTCATGTTACAGTAGGACAAAACCGCGTCCAAGGGCCCGACATCCGGAGTCTCTGCGCTCTTCTTACAGAGATGATAGAGATACTCCACCGGGTAACCACTGATGCCGAAATTGTGAACCAAACCTTGCTCTTTCATCTTCTTCAACCTCCTCAAGGCATCCAAGACCTGGTCATCGGTCCGGAATTCGACATCATGCAAGTATACAGAGTCGATATATGCCGTGTTGAATCTCTCCATGGATCTTTTGACCGAGTACTCGATCCAATCTGGAGTGTAGTTGAAATCTTCAAGTGCATTTCTGCCCGCCTTGGTGAAGATATAGAACTGGTCTCGCTTGACCCGGCCACTTTCCACCAAGTTGGAGATCAGCTTCCCCATAATCACCTCGGAAGGTCCATAATATGGCGAAGTGTCAAAGGCGTTGATGCCGTGCTCAAAGGCAAACATCAAGATGTCCTCTGCCGATAAAGACAAAGGATCCGGTGTATACTGTTCACTGAATGCTGCACCCCCGAGGATCAAAGGCGAGACATCCGAGAGATCGGGGTTCAAAGATCTGAACGGTTTGGATATCGGTTCGATGGCCATCTTGACTTAGGAGTGACCTATTGTTGATATTTTTTTCCAACAATTGTCCTTAAACACTTGGGATTCGAGGGTACTAAGTATAACGGTCAAGACCAATTGTACCTGAACCGTATTGAGGACCCACTGAGACACCCCGATCTGTGATACTCCGCTTCTCCGCATCGATCCCGTCCCACCTTATCTCTCTCCCCTAACTTCTGCCTTAAAACCCACCTCTTATGCAGCCCCTATCCGTACTACCCACATCAGATCTGTCCCAATAGCACGCTTAATCCGAATTTTTCCCCATTTTCCCCACATTTCACGCACCCAACAAGGACAGAAATTTTTTATGTTGCCCTTTCAAACTTCGGGGAGAGGGTTACGGCCACCGGTTAACCATATTAATTAGGACAGCTTTTGCGGTGTAAGCGGGTTTATGCATTATCAACTTTATTAACAATTCGGTCTATTCTCGTGAGAAAATTGCCCCGTTGTGCGGTATGGGGCACCTGCGAGTGGGGGAAAAAAGGGATAATATTACTGACGGTCACTCACTAGACGATTTTTTTGTGCTCAAACAGGAAAATGACATCAAAAAATGCTCTTGACGGTCACTCACTAGACGAATTTGTTTCATACTTTGCTAGAATTCTTCGGAAATCTTGCTCAAAGAAGGCTGTTTTTTTAATCAATCTATTACATGCGAAAGTTTACCCTAAGTTTCACGACCTGAGCCCTATTGTTTGCAACTGCACCAGTCAAGGTTACACTATCCCACCAAATTTTCCATGCACTAGATCAATAAATGATGACGTTTGCTTCTGCGGGTTTCACTTTGATGAGGAGTCCGTAAAACCTGGGGAAGGCACCACAAAGATCTGAAAAATCACCCCCCTCATCGCTTGCTATAAGTACATCACCAAATCTTCACCTTTCCCTGCATTTCATATTCGTCTCCTTGTTGCAATCAACATTTACAACACTACATAGCGATGACTTTCAAAGAAAAGTTTCTCAGATTCGGACACTACGGTCCAGACTCTTTTGAGAAAAGAGGTATCACTGCTGTCGACATCAGCTTCAGAGAATCTTTAGTCCCATTCGGGTTTGTCACTTCGTTGTTTTTCCTTTGGGGGTTCTCTTATGGTTTGTTAGACACTTTGAACGCACATTTCCAGTCGCTGCTTGGCGTCACCACTACCCAATCGTACTACTTACAAGTGGCATACTTTGGTGGTTATTTTGTTTCTCCTCCAACCTACTCTGGTTACTTCGTCAGAAGATTTGGTTACAGATGGACTTTTGTCCTCGGTTTGTGTATTTTTGGTGTTGCCAGTTTCATGTTCTGGCCATGTGCCAAATATGAATCCTTTGGTGGATTCTGTGGAGTCATGTTCGTCGCCGGTAGTGGGTTGTCCACTTTGGAAACCAGTGCCAATCCATACGTCACTGTCTTGGGTCCTGCAAAGAACCAAGCCCTGAGAATTAACTTTGCCCAGGGTTTCAACGGTATTGGTACAGTACTGGCCCCAGCCATCCTGTCGCACGCTTTCTTCAACGGTAAGAATGCAAACAGTTTGTCTTCAGTGCAATGGGTTTACCTTGCCATTGGTCTTTTCGTCTTCATCTTGGCCTTCTGTTTCCTGTTCCTCATCGATTTGCCAGAAGCCACTTCTGAAGATTTGCACAGACTTGCAAAGAAATCAGACGGTATCTACGATGATTCCAAACCTTTGTACAAGATGTGGCCATTGCTCTGGGCTTGTCTTGCACAATTCATGTACGTCGGTGCTCAAGTCGCAATTGCATCCTCGTTCATCAACTACTGTGTCTACATTGGTGGTTATAGCAACTCCACTGGTTCAAACTTGTTGTCTGGTGGTCAAGGTTTGTTCACCGTTGGTCGTTTCTTGTGTGTCTTCTTGTTGAGATACATCGGCCCACAATACATCTTCACTGTATGTATTGTAGGTTGTACAATCTTTATTGCCCTTGCAGCTGGTCTTGATGGTAAAGCCGGTGTCGCTTGTTACATGATCACATTCTTCTTTGAGTCGAGTTGTTACTCCACTATTTTTGCTTTAGGTCTTAGAGGATTGGGTAGACACACAAAGACCGGTGGTCCATTCATCGTTATGAGTATTTCTGGTGCCATGTTACTTTCACCTTTGGCCGGTGTCGTTGCTGATTCCGGTATCGACCACAGCCGTAGAGTTTTGCTCGTGGTACCAATGGTTGGTTACATCATCAGTGCCAGTTATGGATTCTTCACCATTTACGCTTACCGCAAACTTGGTCGTGACCAATACGAAGATCCAGAAACTGAGAAGGCCTTGGAATTGGGCGAAGCTGGCTACGCCTATGAGGAAAAGGAGAAAGTCTCCATTGTCGAGGATTTACAAGCACAGGAGAGCGACAGTTCGAGATTGTGAGATTGGCGTATATTGGTTTAAATTCTACTATCCTAGTTTGGTCAAACATTGCTTTAATTAATTATCGAAAATCGTTTCAGAAAACTGTAGGGTCCCGCAAAATTGGGGGTGATGAAAAGAAAGTACAAAAAAATTAAAATGCCAAAAAAGACAAAGATAAAAAAGAGCCAGAAGGCAAAAGGCAAAAGGCAAAAAGCAAAAAAAAAAGATTCAAAAAATAACGACACCAGCAGGACTCGAACCTGCGCGGGAAATCCCAAAAGATAACTATGAATGAATTCAAGTCTTTCGCCTTAACCGCTCGGCCATAGTGCCTAATTAATTTGAAATTTAGCAGTATTTGAACTCATGTGCAAGCTGCACACAATTCGGCTCCACGTTCATTTCTCGACGCACACTCCGCACAGATTGGACGAGAATTGACGATATATCGTCTATATCATCAGGATCCCTTGTTTCATTGCTATTTCTCATGAATCTTCGGTCTACAAATTGTTGTTAATCAAACTTTTCTAACATATCCATTCATTCATTTGAGAAGTATGATGACAGGACAATCAGCCCGATCAAAAGATACTTGAAATATACATTTTCAGTGATAAAGATGGTGACGTAGCCCACAAATGGGACATATCCCTTCACTGATCCCACAATATCTTCATCTCTATCCAAGTATACCTTCTTGTTTCCGTATAAACTCAAGTCATCAAATAAGTTGTTATCACCCTTTGTGAGCAATTTCTGTCTCGGTTTCAATTCCAGATTTCTCAATTTCTTTGACTTCTTGGTCTTTCTCTTTGCATCATGTTTAGCTATCTCCTCTGGAGTAGGAATCACTTTATGCTCTCTCAACACCCTGTGCACAATCGGAATATCCCTTCCTGAAGTCTCATAAACGACAACATCTCCAACTTCCTGGTATTTGTCTCTGTTCCATAAGAATAAAACGTCTCCTCTTTGGAATGCTGGCTCCATAGATCCAGATAAGACGACCACGATTGGAGAAGGTGAATTTGTCACTATCGATAAAGTTTTCCAGAACATAAAAGTTGTCGCGAGCATCACACAGATGCTCGACATTTGTAATAAAGATCTTCTGATCTGCATTGTGATGTCAGAGTCAATGCTTGTGCTGGTTCAGATCAGAAATGAATGAGAGTCGAGGTGAACCAAACACGTCGTCACTCTTTGGTGACTTGAAAAAAAAATGCATACATTGGGTTTGGCATTATTTACACGACCATTACAGGGGGAGATTGATTTCTTGTACATGGTTCAGTTCAATCTCCTGAAGCACTGGGATGAGTCTAGAGGGATTGGTAAGTAGAGTTTCCGAGAACTTGATTCTGTTTCTCTCGAAGTCGAGCCACGTCAATCCGTGGAGAAGCGAATCAGCCAAGTCGTCACCTTTCCTCTTTTCCATGTCAAATTTCGATAACTCACCTTTGTTGAAGTGATTGACAATCTCGAACAACTTCCTTGAACTGTTCTTGATCTTTGCCATTTTTTCATCAGAGTTGACATCCGGAACCACGGTGCTGATTTTGTCCGGACGGCTCAAAACCCATTCTGTCACCAACTCTATTCTTTGTCTCTTTGCCATAGTATCAACTCTTGTGAACCTTTCATTATCTGAAGTCTTGAAGTTTTCCCAGTACCCAGTCATGAGCAATGGCGAAGACGACTGGATTATGTAGTTGTACTTTTGTGGATCCAATGTGTGCAATGCACTTAGTGACAGGAACACCATATTCTCCAACACAGCTGATCTTATTACAGTTTCCAAGACATTTGAGCTTCCCATACTACGGAATCTCTGTTTTTCAATCAAGATCAAATCGGGCATCAGTGATTGCAAGAACAATTCAAAGATCAACTTGTTTGACAATTTTGAGTAATTCGAAGGTGACAATTCCAAATCTGGAGCCAGATTTGCCCAATTGAGCAAATTCATCTTGGTCCAGTCTTTGATAGTGATCGGTTTGGTGAATGGCGCACCCAGATCGAGTTCGAATCTGCAGTATGAAAAATTCTTGATTCCCATGTCGATTGATAGGATATTGTACGAGGACCGAGCGATTTTGGGCACTGATGGAGTTCTGTTATGTATGAGTGATTTAGACTCGAGTCCCTCGCCGATTATATCCATCAACTTTGATTTGGTGTAGCTTGAAGAGAGCGCTATGAGTAGTCAGTAATCTAGAGTACTAATATCCAATGGACAAATTACTTACGTAGCCCGCAATTCCGGCAAATCGAGCTCAACACATTCTTGTTCAATTTCTGAGCAGCTACGACTCCTTCTAAAGCAGATCGGAGCCCCATGTCAGCAATTTGTTTGTCCTTCTTCTGTCCTTCTTTTGTACTTCTTTTATCTGTTTACTTTATATTTGACGTTTTCTTTCACTTTTTTTCCTTCGAGGCCTGCGCGATGCATGAGAGATGCCCGTGCGGCGTCGGGCCACAAAGTCAAGATGGGACTGATTTGAAATTGAATAGAGTGGGGTTTGTGTATTTGTTACTTGATATATAGTGGGAACTTTGTTCACAATGTTACAGTTCAAACATTCTCCAAAGAGTCCCTGCAAGGTCAAATTGTCCCCACCTTTCAACTTGATGTCGGCTGGGCTAAAATTGGGGGCTAGATTGAGTAGTGTAGGTCAAAACACTGAACATTGCAGTACGGAGTACAAAACAAGGTTGTCGAGGTACCCAACTGTGGAAAAATACTATGAATCTCCTTTCAAGAACGTTGCTAGTGGGTGCAGATTGCCAGGAATTGAAACAGGGCCTACAGCTGTTCAGACTGACTCACGTTTAAAAAGGTTCATTGATCTGACAGACTCCGAAGCCACCAAAACCCCGGGGGCTGAAGGGTTAGGTACAAATGGGGCACTGCGTGATCCTGATAGTGATCCTGGTACTGATTTTGGTACTCTGAGAGCTCTCAAACCGAAAAGACGTGAATCGTGGAGCGTTTACAGATGGCTCCACCTGGCAAAAACATCTTCGCCCAAACGGAGCGAGGGTCCACTCAATTATCCCGGTGATGAAGTTGCTTCTGTTGGATTCCAAGAGGTGACAGGATTGGAAAGACCAGCGGAGCAGTTTTCCAGTGACGGGGACGAAGAAATGTCGACATTGCAAACTTTGCTCACCCAGAGCCATATTGATGAAGACAGAAAGAGGGAAAGTACGTCACTGTATTCGTACATCAATTTCGGTCAGGATGAGGACCAGTACCTTGATTGCAGCACCTTTAAGAGAAAAAGGGATACCGGAGATACTTTTTCGTACAGTTCTGTACCTGAAGAGACACAATTCACGTTATCACCTTTGAAAATTGAGCGGTCAGAGGCTGGAGGGGATTCTGGAGGGTCTGTAGCGGTGGAGATTGGTAGAGAGACATCGGCAAATAAGAGAAAGGCAAGCAGGAGTTGGAGTTTGAGGATTAACAAGAAACTGAAGCCTGGTCTGGGGTCAGAAAATGGTGTGGATGATATGCTCCAGACGATGAATACTGCTTCGTTCAAATGGCGCAATGAGGACAAAAGAGATTTGTGTGTGTTGAGTGAATTGGTGAAGAACAACGCAGAAAGGCGCAAGGATTTGACAGAGCGGTATTTTAGGGGTGATCAAATTTTGGATGACGATTTGCGGATGCCAGGGCACAAATTTGACACTAGCGAGGCTATTGAGACTAGTCGGGACAAGTTGCAAACTGGCTCTAACCCAGGCCATAACCCAGGCAATAACCCAACGGAGCCGATTCTGATGTCCACAAACAGCCGACTCCCAGCCGATCACAAGTGGAGAAAGCTCAGACAGTGGTGTCACAGATCACAGAACAACATGTCCCAAAAGCAGTAATGGGACCCGTATTTACTCTAATAGGCAGTCATAACACTTTTTTTGAGGGATTTTTCATCCATTTCCCCTGGCACCGAGTCTCAATCGACCTGTAAGCAGTAACAGATGAAATTAATCAGCGAAAAAAGGATCTGCACCACCAACAGCCCGGGTTTGAGTCTCCTAGACACCCGGAAAGGTGAAAGGGAACCCCCGAGGCAAGGGCAAATTACAGCAAGTGACAAAAAAATCAACAAAGAAAATTTTTCCTCGCCCATCGCCAGCCAAAATTAACGGGGCAACCGAAAAAGTGCTAGAAAAAAATCCCCTGTAAAAAAAAAATAAAGGGATAAATAAATTTTTATGAAAACTTGAGTTGGCATCACTTCACAGAATACCGATATTAGTAAGACGCCCTTCACTATAACCCGCGATCTCGGACAAATCTATCAATCCAGCCGTGATGCCATCTGGTGAAAACTTCTCCTCGGAGGATTTGTCGAGAGATGGACAAAATTCACTGACCCAGTTCAACGTTCCTCCGAAACCGATTTTGAACAAATCCGACAACCAGTTGCCCAAGATACAGACAAATCCGAACCAAAATCATCAACTGAGACCTGCAGTAGTTGATTCGACAACGAGCGCTTTGACCACTCCCATCACCCAGACGAATTCGTCGCATTCGACGCCTCAGAGCATGTTGAAACACACAAACAGCATTTCTTTCAACGTGCCATCCACTGTGGAGAAGTCCCACAGGGGTTCTATTAGCGCCAGACCGTCGCTGGTGAATGTCGCTAATGGATATCCGAAATTGGCGTCTCCGTCCGGCGCTCCGCAGCTGCAGAGCTCGAGACAACCGTCGTCTACACAGGTGAGAACCGTCCAGCCCACTGCTACAGTCACACAAAATGCATCACATCAACAGGATCAGCCGCCACCAAACGCTCCAGTTCATGACAGGAAAACCTCTCCAAGCCCCTTCTCCTCGAGGCAGGGCTCTTCAAACGGTGAATACTTGCAATTTTTCGTAAAAGCCCACGACGGAACACATATACACTACCTCCCTACAGTGAATGGCACGATAAACGATCTGATCGGCTCAGATTCACGCACAAACTCGATTTCCTCGGTCGCCAGCTACCAGTCGCCAATCGGAAGCGATTTCTCCGAGTCGCATGTCCCAGAATCCGCTCTGGCGTTGCAAATCCCCACTTCACAGCCTTTACCACTGAAAAAATCTAAAATTCCATCGCAAAAAGCCGTCGTCGCTTCGCCAACTGGCCCTATAGTGCCATTCACGCAATATTTGCAGAGAGAAGACGATAAAAAGATCCATATCTTGATCGGAGCTACCGGCAGTGTGGCCACGATCAAAGTTCCCTTGATCATTGACAAGTTGCAAAAGGTCTTTGGTGCTGATAAGGTTTCCATTCAGCTCGTGGTGACGAAACCGGCCGAGCATTTTTTGCGTGGGTCAAAAATATCGACTGAGGTCAAGATATGGAGAGACTCCGATGAGTGGTCCAACACTTTTGGAAAACCCGGAGATCCGATTTTGCATGTAGAATTACGTAAATGGGCCGATATCTTTTTGATAGCTCCGCTTTCTGCCAACACTTTGCTGAAGATTTCGAACGGGTTGTGTGATAATTTGTTGACCTCCATTGTGAGGTCGTGGAATCCCACAATTCCGATCTTGGCAGCTCCTCTGATGAACACCTTGATGTACACGCATCCGATGACGAAAAAACACTTGAACATCTTGCTGGAAGACTTCAAGTTTGTGACAGTGTTGAAACCTGTAGAGAAAGTGTTGGTGTGTGGTGATATCGGGATGGGAGGAATGCGTGAATGGACAGATATCGTTGATACTGTGATGAGGAAGATCAAGTTGATCAAGCTGGCGAAACTGGCAGAGTTGCTGGAGCTGCAGGGAATCGCTGAAAGGGAAGAAGAAGACGACGAAGATGAAGATGATGAAGATTACGAAGACGACGAAGAATACGACAGTGACAGCTCCACTACAGACTCCTCAGACGATGGAGAAGAAGAGGACGACTTTGCCATGGAGTTGGATAACAACGTGAAGGGATCCGTAGATAATCTCGGCAACACCTTACAGCATTCGTTGTCACTTACTGGAGATCCGGTTAAAGACCACCGTTTCACCAGCACGACGGATCTCATCTGATTCATTTATGGCATTGGGGTTGGAGTTATGTATTTATTATTTATTGTGTTTGTCCACTGTGTATGTTGAAAATTATCATCTTGGCATCAATCTATGGAACACCAGTTTCCAGTCAACTCAATGATTGTACTGTAGCTCAGTGTGGCAGTTTCAATAATCTAATTCAGCAGCTTTCAGTGTACTGACTGGCTCATCTCTAACCCTGTAACTCTGTCTTGAAGATGACGGAGAAGCCTCTCTCTTACGGTCATCTGAATTGGTCAAGATAGTGTTGTATATATAACTGATTTCATCCCTGTGAAAATCCAGAAACAACCCATTTTCATGACAAGTCTTGGTGAACTTCTCTACAGTGTCCAAATCTCTCTTGATATCGATCCCCAAGTCGAGAAACTTGGACACTGCGAGACTTCTCTGCAGATTCAAAAACTGCTGTGACTCGTTCAACAGGTCCCAAAAGTAGTCAATTGGAGACGAGCCGGATCTACCCAACAAAGCAGTAAACTCCGGCAGATCTTTCACAGCACTGGAGAACTCGAACCACGTTGTCTTTGGAGTGATTTTGAAGTGCAAATTCTTGACAAAGTGCTGGTAATCTTCACGTGCGAGTCTGTCTCTGTTCTGGTTTCTGAGCCGGAGATAACGTAGCCTGCTGTTGTGGAAATGCTCTGATTTCTTGACAACGGTGTCATATAGTTGCAAGATATCTAAATCGTGCAAATACAGGAAAAGTTTGTTCTCCTGGAACCGGGAATCTGTCTTCATCTTTTGCAAAATATCGTCAAAGTTCGAGCTCACAGAGATTTCCAAGTCTCGCACCATGTACGTTTCCAACTCCTGGAGCCCCTGTTTTTTCAACTGCGAAATCTCGCTATCATGTTCAGACCGAAGATCCGACACGTACTGCTGGAAAATGTCCCTCTTCAACTTCTCCCCCAGCAATGAGTAGATCGGTTCATCGACAATCTTGTTCGAACAAGTCTTCCACCTTGTATAGTAACGGACCTCGTATTTCTGTAGAACCTTGATAAAATTGGTCTTAAACAACTCTCGAGAGTCCACACTCTGTTTATACTCCTCTTCAGCCTTATTCATCAAGTATCCCTCGTACAATTCCTTCCTCATTGAGGCATCGGGGATCTCCCAGTATCTCAGATCAGTGATGAAATGCTCCATCACTTTGGTGAAAGACCAGTTGGAATCCACCTCCAGGTCCTGCAACATTGCCACAAACTTCTCCTTGGAAGATTCCAACTGTTTCTGCGTCATCGACGTGACAAGACGCTTGTCAGCGATCTGGCTCGTGTTGGGATACTGTGAGACCAATTCATCCACGTCTTCATCTTGGGCTATTGACCGAGAGGGCACGATTTGGGCAGGGATAGTGCCATTTTCGGGCTTTTTCAATTCCTCGGGCAAGTCCCATGAACTCTCTTGCGTTTCAGTGTTGTAGTAGTACTCCTGGCCGTCATCTGTGGTGTACTTTTCCCATTTAGATGCACCTGGGGTCTGGGATTTCGTGTCAGTTTCCTCGGCTGGAAGTTCCCAAGCTGTCTCATTTGTGTCGGGATTATAGAAGTAGACCCTTCCTTCGTCATCCGTCACCTGTTCCCATGCCATTTTGAGGATCAGTGGTGGTGCAGTGAGAGTGTATCGGTGTAGGGATGGCCCCAAGATGATGGTGAAATATTTTTTTAACACAAGTCGTGCGCCGGGGCACAAAAAAGATTCAAATGATTATTTTCGAAGGCACAGCAAAAGGAGTCAAGAGTTGGCCCCATCAATAGCACACCAATTGGCTTGAGAAGTGTTGAGATCAATCGAAACAGAGCCAAGATGGTGAGTATACTTGTCTCTGCCGAGCCGATCAATCGTACTAACCGCCCACAAGTCCCAATCGTTACGTCCATATTTGACGGCAGTCAGGAGCTCCTTACAAGCAGCATTGTGTTTGGAGAACTTCCCTTCACAGATCAGCGAAAGACACAATTATCCGGAGGTGGAGAGTCAGAAAACAAAGGAAATCTTGTTGAACCCGATAACTGTGTCGAGAAATGAGAGCGAAAAGGTTTTCATCGAGAGTTCTATCAACAGTGTCCGGATATCCATCAAGATTAAGCAGAGTGACGAGATTGAGAACTTTTTGGTGGAGAAATTCACGTCTTTCTTGACGAAAAGAGCTGAGAATTTCGTGATACTAAGAAGAGTGCCAATTGATGGTTATGACATCAGTTTCCTCTTGACCAATTACCACAATGAGATCATGATCAAGCAGAAGTTGATTGATTTTGTGATTGAGTTTATGGAGGAAGTTGATAAGGAGATCAGTGAGATGAAGTTGTTTCTCAATGCTCGTGCACGGTTTATTGCCGAGGCGTATCTTACGGTTTTCGATTGATAGTGAGGGCATAATGACACTCTACTGAGAACACGGTGATCTTTATACAAGTTGATAAGAGCACGGTGAAACCACGTAGAAACCCACCCAAATTCAGCTTAGGAAAATATACACCTTAGAAAGCGTACAATATAGGTCTAGCCAATATCAAGTGATATGAAATTGATTCAAATCCACTCTCGTAGTCAATGTATCAACCGTAACACAATGGTCATCCCGAAATCAGTGGATCTCCAACACATCCGGATTATCATGGGCACCAACGTGCCAATGCGTGCCAATGTGCAAATCTGAAAATCTGAAAATGTGCAAAATGCCAATGCAAAAAAAATCTGAAAAATAGCTAAACACTTAGTACCGCTGGCCGATCCACAACTACCCCGATTCACGACAACGCCACACGGTTTTCTACACCACCAATCAAACCCCACAGTGCCAGGCTCGAATCAGCAAATTCCAGAAACCGGCGCCAGCCCCTGTTTGAAATGCCCAAGAAATCAGAAATGCCCAAGAACCTGGACCAGGGTCACAAGGAGTATTACAACGTGCCGAGCTCGGGATCCGAGTTTGCAAACTGGCAGGACGCGGATCTACATACCTTCTTGTCGGAGCCCGGGCTTCCGGATCTCGGGGCGTCCTCGACGACTCCCAATATGGAAAAGTACCCGCTGGGCGACAAGTTCCAGATGCCCAAATTCTTCTCCGGGGACGATCTGCAGGGATCTCCAGGCGAGATGATGTATTATCAGCACAGCATGCCCGGAGGTAGTGGGAGCAGCGGCAACAATGCCGGAAATAGCTCCGGAAACGGTGCCGGGGACGTGCCGTTGCAAATTCCGCCACGGTTCCAAGCCTCAATTGCTGCCCAGGGCTCTGCAAGCGCCCCCAACACTTCCCAGTTCCTGAACTTTGACTCAGATTCAATATCCGCTGCCAACAGCTCGGCTTCCGGTCCAATATCCGCTCCCGCCAAATCCAAACCGAAGAAACCGAAATCCAAACCCTGCGATTTCTGCCGGAAACGTAAAACCAAGTGCGAACCCTCACCAAATTCCAACAGTTGCAAACACTGCGAGTCCAAGGGCGTCCAGTGCACCTATACGGACCACAAAAGAGGCCAAGATCCGCTCGAGGGGCCCAACAAAAAGGGCAGATACGTCGTGGACGAGCTCCATCCGCCTCCAACAGTGCCGATAAGAGAGGTAGACCCGGTGCAGGACTACTCGGTGATGCCCGGCTACTCCTTGTTGAAGAGGACGCTCAGTTTGCAATATCCGAGATCCAGTTTCTACATCGGACCTTCTTCTATATACGATCCGCTCTTGTTGAACAAGATCCAGTTGGACAGAGTCGACCAGGTGCAGTTGAACCAGACCACCTCGCTCCGGAAAGTCGCCCCGACTGTCCAGTTCACACTCCAGGACGATTACACAGAGCAACTCTACGAGATGACCGAGCGGAATGTCGATGCCGTCGAGCGATTTGTGGCTCCACACGGAAAAGTGTTGATAGAGTTGTATTTCCGCATCGTGCACCCCTCTTTTCCGGTCTTACACAAGAAGGTGTTCCTCGAGAAGTATTCTAGAACACACCGGGAGTTCAGTGCGCCTTTGCTCGCGGCTGTGTACTCGTTGGCGATCCAGTGGTGGGACTACGACCCCCAATTGAGCCAATTTCCGAAACCCAATGTGGCATCTTTGCAGAAGTTGCTGATGCAGACGTTTGCCTTTGTCATTGAAAGACCGAAGTTGAGTGCCGTGCAGGCCGGATTGTTGTTGTTGCAATGCCGAGGAGAACATCCGAGAAACTGGGCTCTTTGCTCACAAGTAGTGGCTCTAGCGGAGGAATTGGGGCTCGGGCTCGACTGTGCCGACTGGAGATTGCCCAAATGGGAAAGAGGGTTGCGTAGGAGGTTGGCCTGGGCCGTGTACATGCAGGACAAGTGGTTGTCCTTGATCGAGAGCAGGCCGTCGCATATTGCCGAAGACAAGAACTGGTCGGTGCGGTTTGTCACCGACGAAGACTTCCCAGAGAAATCCAACGAACCAGATAGCTCCAAAGAGGGCTCGTCCGATATAGATAACGGGAAAACGTTGTTCAGGCAGATGATCTCGTTGTCACAGATCTTGTCGGAGATCTTGGACACGCTTTTCAGCATGTCGGCTGTGAACAGTCTCACTCGAATAGATCAGGTCTTGAAAGCCGCTAAACCGTTGCAGTTGAAGTTGAGAGACTGGTACCATTCTTTGCCGGCGGAATTGCACATGAACGCAGTGCAACAGCGGAAATTGAACTCCAACGGATACTTGCAGCTACTGTATTTTGCCGCAGAGATCACACTTCACCGTAAAATAATCACCAGTTTATCCCCGGATAACCCCGCCGAGTTGGTCCACGTGTGTCGGGCTGCTGCCAGGACTCGTTTAATAGCAGCTATCGAGTTTGTAAGATCGTTGAAACCGGAACATATCCATTCGTTTTGGCACTCTTCTGCCACGTCCAATTTCGCCTTGATTGGCACTTTTGCTGCGATCTTGTTCGTCACTTCAGAGACTCCAGAAGAGGCAAACACTTATAAAGACCACGTGTACAATTACAGGTGGATCTTGCGGGTGAGTGCCAAAGGATTTGACCAAGCCGGCTCGGCGTTGGAGAAATTGGACACCATTTTGTTCCACATCCCGGGCTTGTTCAATGCCGCCAAGACAGATGCGTCTTCTGCGACACCTGGCGACACGAAAAACGAGCTTTCCAGCACGCCGACGCCACAACCTGACCTCGCAAAGCCATCTCAGCCACAGCATCTGCCGAAATTCCAGCCAAAATCGCACAGCAGAAACAGTTCAGTCTCGCAGCAGAAAAACTCGCCATATCTCCAGTCTCACTCGCCATTGAACCACATGAACTCGCCATATTCGCAGAATGTAAACTCCCACGCCCCGGTTTCGAACCCCAACACTCCAGGGGCCAGCCAGACGTTTCTCCAACCCTCGCCCGCCAACTCTTTCCACTCGCTTCCTGCCCAGGAGGTTTCTCCACATCAGGTGAGAAAAGACTCGCTGCAATCTAGTCCCGGTGTCAGTAGACATCGGCAATTTGTCAATGGAGATGAGAAGAAGAGCGACCCAAGTGCACCTTCGCCGTTGGCCAATGCCACAAATGCGAGAAGTGATTCTGAATAGCATGTATTATAGGCTGCGTATAGCTTCAATAGCTCGAATAGCAGCATAGTTTAAATATCAGCATTAGACGTTCTGTGTTTGTGTTGCTGTAGTGAATGTGCTGTACGAAACACTGTTATGGATCGGAGTGTATACAGTGTGCTATTATTAGGTTTAGTGTGTATGTGCTAGAGGTCGTGTTGTACATTATAATGTATACACTGGGCTGTGGTATACACTGTAAATGATTGTAGTGTATACATTGTTACATTGTAGTGTATACGCTGTGCTGGGCATGTTATGTTGGGAATTGTAGTGTATACCATGAAGTGTTTATCCTATGTTGCAGTATCAGTGATATGTCAGATGTAGTGTATTCACTGTGGTGTTATAGGGTGCACCGTTATACATTGCAGTGTATACACTCTTGTATACTGACAGGTTTAGACAATCTTCTCACTGTCATGTATATACTGTCATGTATACACTGTTGTGTCTACACTGTGATGTATACACTATCAAGTTTATACTCGAGTGTGTATACTATTGTGACTACACTGTTGTGTCTCGCCTGTATACACTGCTCTGCCTATAGTATTATACACTTGTGTCTACATCTACAGTGATTTAGATACACAGATATGTCTACACAACTCTGTATACACAACTCTGTATACACTTGTACACTACTCTGTATACACTTGGACTTGTCGACACCTGTATCAAGGCATAGAAGTGTCTACAACACACTTCTGTCTATCCTCTACATCTCCTGTATATATCATTATATTGAATATCACTACATAGATAACAACACCTAATAGAAATCAAACAGCAGTGCTATGTACCTTCGACTGAGTTGGACTGATGATATCCTCCAACTTGTTATCGGCATCCTCCAAATCCTTCTCCAAAGAACTGTGATCCTTCACGTCAAAGAATATCACTGGAATGGCAATGAGCAAACTGGCACCCAACAAAGCCCACGAAGAGGCGAAAATGTTGATATACGGCTTCTCCATGGCGTCGATTCTCCAGATAATGGCAGCTCCAGCAGACTGGATACCCTTGTAGAATCCACCATAGACAACCAACTTCCTGGCACTGTTGGACAAGGCTCCCATGACGTAATATACATAGGATTGCCACACAGAGTCAAAGAATCCGTAGAAAATGTAAAGGAACATCGGTCCCACATAGCTTCCCCCGTCGGAAAAGTCGATGAGTGTCATTTCAGGAGCAGTTTCTCTGGTGTATCCGAGCTGGAACTTCAAACCTCCTCCCCAGATGACGTTGGTGAGCACAAACAAGATGCCCCATCCGATCTTGACTCTCGTGGATCTTCTGATCTTCCTGTAGTCCATAATGGCAGCAAGCATTGGAGAACCAATCATCTGCAGAAGCCAGTACAACATCGAGTTCAACGACCGGGTTCTGATGTTGAATCTGGCTGCATTCATATCGGAAGGTTGGTACGTGTAGAACCAGTTGGAGGCAAAGAACATCGGGAACAAGAACAAGATCTTCTTGTCAGACTTCAAGACATCCCACAACTCGTAGAGTTCCGCTTTCCAAGTGGTGTTTCTCTTGTAAATGACTCTAGTGCCGTCATCTCTCCACACCTTGTTGATGGGCAAGATGAAGAACAGCAAGATCGAGCCACACACCATCAAGGCCAAGAATGCGGCATAAGTGCCGTCGTTTACCGAGGACGTGGTGTTGTGAATGTTGTTGGCCAATGGGATGATAGAACCAATGACAGCCCCAAGATTGAAAACGACCCAGAACAACAGAATGGCTTTGGCCTTGTTATCCTCAGTGGGGTAGGAAAGCATGATCTGAGACTGTGCAGACCACAAGCAACTGGCACAAACACCCAAGATGGCTCCAGCAGCAATGACGAATCCGGCATTTTGCGTGTGGTAGTAGCACAACAACGAGGCAGAATAAAGTGCGTATCCGGTTCCTCCAAATCCGATTGCGGCTCTAAGCCCGATGGTGTTGGTGATGGCACCGGAGAAGAACCCGATTGTGGCAAATGTACTGTACAAGGCCACGTTGGCGTTATCGGAGACTTGGACATCGGTTCCTGCACCTCCAAGACCACTCAAGGCGTTGTAACAACCTGGGGTCAAGAAACAGATCAACGATACCATGAAAACCTGGGTCATTCCGGACGAGTACCTCGGTAAGATCCCGAACAACTTCCGGTCATACCAGTTGTCGGTGTATTCCGGTTCGTAATGTGTCGTGGCCATTATGGCGTCGTCTGAGCTCTCTTTATTGTTGATAGAGACGTCATAGGCAGCCTTCTGTTCCAGTTCTTCTGTAGAAGACATCTTACTGAGATTGTATTGGGAACGTTTCACTTTGGTTGACTGTATAGATCTGAGCCACTTGGAGGAATTTGTCACTTTTTATATCACTTTGTCGGAAACCCCATCTATCAGTGACATTGAAGGGCTGGAAAAATGATTGATAAGGCATTTCATAGTCGAAGGACAAATCTTTATCGGTCGGTAATTCCGAGGGTGCCTTTCCGGGGGTCTATTCTGGCAAGTGACAGTGCGTGGTGCAGAGGTGGTGCAGAGTGAGTTTTACCAGGACAGAGCAGGGAGGGGACCGCAGTGCCTGAGGAGGGTGACGGTGTGCTGTTTGTTATGAATAACCAGGTCAGAGCCCTGATTTGGTCCTGGCATGTCCCTGCCCAGCGACCCTGGCAACTGGAATTGGACCCTAAATGACCACGAAAATTCTTATCCGCCCGCTTGAAAAAACGTCATCCAACGCTTCTCCACAATAAACCGACCTGAACCGACCACCGAGGGTGGTTTTCATTTTCTGCAACGTTGCAGAGAATTTTACGCGATAAGAATTTTGTTATCAGTGTTGTATTTTTTCATAGTCGTGTGGTTCGATGTAATGGCACGGGAACGAGATCTGACAAGATATACGCGGACAAGTCAAGTATTGTGAGAGCGTTTGTTAGCCTGCGTTAAGGTCGCGTATTGACTACGGTGTATGCTTAAATTGACTGGAAACCATGCGATGTAACATGGAATGTTGCATTTTGATGTGCTCTGGAGGGTATCTCATGTTGTATGTAAGAACTACTATCTAACTATGTGATGTTGTACTATGTGAGATTGCACTATTGTTTCTGATTAAATGAACCTATCTGCAATTGCACCATTGCACTTATCTTATCTTAGGTTCTTTATCTTCATGTAGCCATTGCACTGATCAGATTACTGATCAGACCATTGGCCCGTAGCAGATCTACAATTTGACTAAGGTGATGTGATGTCTCGCTGCCTTAGTGCTGAAAACAATCCCATCGATGGAACGTAAAGGATCTCAACCGAACAATAGCCTTGAACCCCTCATCGCAGTCACCCAGCCAAGGCTCTACCGATGCTTAAATCAGCGCCATGTGCACTCACCTCGATGACCTGCTACACCTGCTATATCTGCTACCCTCTTTTGGGAGAAAAAAATGTAACATCCCCATGTTACATCTTTTTTCTTAGCTGTTGCACTACAGAGTACTTTTACGATTAATACCATTTGCAATTCGATTTATTCATCTCTTCTAACTATCCAGTGATCTCACTACTTTCACTCACAATACTCACACAATCAGCTTAACATGAAATTGGAAACTTTCAAGAACCCAGAACAGGCGTCTGCCCTGTTGGCACAGTACATCGTGGACAAGATCAACGCATTTGGGCCCACTCCAGAGAAACCATTTGTCATCGGACTACCAACAGGCTCATCTCCAGAAGGCGTTTACAAGCACTTGATCCAATTTTACAAAGACGGGAAAGTATCGTTCCAAAACGTGGTAAGTTTCAACATGGACGAGTACTACGGCTTGGAGCCATCTGACGAACAGAGTTATCACTATTTCATGTTCCAACACTTGTTCAACCATGTGGATTTCCAGCCGCAAAACATCAACATTTTGAACGGATTACTGGATGATATCGATCAAGAGTGTGCAGACTACGAGTCCAAGATCAGATCTTTCGGCCGGATCCACCTCTTTTTGGGTGGTTTGGGGCCAGAGGGGCACATTGCCTTTAACGAAACGGGCTCCACCAGGGAGTCCAAGACCCGGAAAGTTGCCCTTGTAGAGTCCACAATACAGGCCAATTCGCGGTTCTGGAATGGTGACAGATCCAAAGTGCCAAAATACGCCTTGAGTGTCGGGATCTCTACTGTCTTGGACAACTCTGACGAGATTGTCATTGTGGTGTTTGGAGAGCTGAAGAAGTTTGCCTTGGGACAGACAGTGTCGGGGGCCGTGGGTACAAAGTATCCGTGCACATATCTCCAGGAGCATGAGAACGTGAAGATCTACACAGATATCAGCATTGCTGACCCAGCTGGGGATAACTTGAAGTTATAGTACTATATAGATGCCCTGAGCAAAATACGAAATCCATGGTTTACTTTTTCGGTGCCCCATAATTGGCAACGGCAAAATTCAAGAAAATTTTTTTAAACTTTTGGACGAATCAAACAGATCACTCCAACTACACTTGCGAACGATGTCAGTCACTGAATCGTCCACATTTTGGGACAAAACATCAAAGTTTGTTGCCACGCACAGATCTGCAATTGTTATTTCCGTCGCGGTTGGAGTTTCCACAGCTGCAGGAGCATACTTGTACTTGAACACCCCAGCGCCAACGGACAAGTCAGTTCCATCCAAGAAGAAGAAGAAGTCCAAGAAATCCGCCCCAGCGCTGTCGGATAACGAAGACAAGTTGAAAGAATCGTTAAAAGAGGCAAAATTCCCGTATGATCCCGAGACATTGAGTCCAAAGATTGATGAATTGGTAGCAAACAGCTCTCTGAAAGAGGCAGAAGACTACGCATTGGCCTTGAAGGAGACCGGAAATTTGTTGTTCAAGAACAAATCTTATGAAAAGGCCATCGAGTACTACACAGCTGCGTTGAAATTCAAGCAAGACCCCGTTTTTTACTCCAACAGATCCGCATGTTACTCGTATTTGGAAAACCACGATAAAGTCATCGAAGACACCACTAAAGCCATCAAACTCAAGCCGGATTACTCCAAATGTTTGCTCAGAAGAGCCCAATCGTACGACATCTTGGAAAGATACGAAGACGCCATGTTTGATCTCACTGCTGTGGCTATCTATGGTGGAATCAGCAACAAGACTACTGATCTGCAATTGGAAAAAATCTTGCACAAACACGCGACAAAAGTCGTTGACGCCAAATTGATTGACCATAAACCGACTTTGCCAAGCACTTCTACGATCTCACCTTTCTTTGGTGCCTTCAAACCAGAGGCTCCAATTGAAGGTCTTGCCGGGGAAGACGGTTCTGCCGAGAAGTTCTTAGCCGACGCTATTAAGAACATCGGCTTGAACACCACTGAAGGTTATGAAGCTGCTGATGTGTTGATCAAACAGGCTGCTGACAGATACGGCAAGGAGTTGAAATCTGACTCTCCAGATGCCAAATTTGCGGCCATCACTTTTGAATATTTGGGAGCCTTTGATTTCTTGAAGAACAATTCTGATTTGCTGATCAACAACCTTTTATATGCGATTTCCTTGAACCCGAGACCAAGAGCCTACATTCTCTTGGCGTTGATCTACGCTGACAGACAAGAATTGGAGCAATCCAGTGCCCAATTCGACGCTGCCTTGGCCATGGACGCCTCAAACTCTGATCTCTACTACCACCGTGGCCAGTTGTTCTATTTGTCCAACAGAATGGCTGAAGCTGCTGAGAACTTCGAAAAGGCTAAAGAGTTGAGCCCAGAGATCGTCTATCCGTACATCCAATTGGCCTGTATCCTGTACAGAGAGGGCAAGCAGAGCGAAGCGGAACAGAAATTCGCCGAAACTAAAAAGAAGTTTCCAACTGCTCCTGAAGTTCCAAACTATTACGGAGAGATCTTGAGCGATTTACAGGACTTTGATGCTGCTCTCAAGCAGTTTGATATCGCTGCCAGATTGCAGGCTGCTTTGAAAACAGAGACCATCGGTGCGATTCTGTTGATCAACAAGGCCACTTTACTTGCCAGAACCGATCCTTTGGAACTGAACAAGATCTTCACCGATGCCATCAGGATCGATCCTAAATCCGAGATTGCCAGAATGGCTCTTGCCCAGGTGAAATTGCAGTTGGAAGAGACCGATGAGGCCGTCAAGTTGTTTGAAGAACTGAGTGCGTTGTCCAGATCTTATGCTGAGAAATTGCAAGCCACCCAGTTTGCAGAACTGGCCAAGATGCAGGTCAGACTCAGAAAAGATCCTCAGTTGAGTGCCAAGGTTAACGAGATCATGGCCCAGGCACAACTGGCACAACTGGTGCAACTGGCCGCTGGAGGTTTCCAATGATCTAGCTCTGTATATAATCTGATAAAGATATTTGTTCTATCCAGTAGCGATATGACATTGAAGACGTTGAAATTTCAATGACTAGTCGTAAGTAAGGTTACAACTGTTACCTTAAGGCTAGATAAACTTGAACAAAGATTGAATTGTTGTTTACCAAGAGTCCTTTATATACTTGGATCAAGGTTATAGTGCTCTGTTTCAGTATCTTTGTATGTGGGCTTGAATCAGAGCTCTTGTTCTATTCATATGAGTGTATATAGTCTCAAACAGTGACCCTATTCAATGGTTGATTGTCTACTGAAGCTCTATATAGAATCTTGTCTAGTACATGCAAGCTATATAATCTTAATGAATGATATTATTGTCTAGTCAACAGCTATATAAAATCTCATCTAGTGAATCCGACCTATATAATCTTAATGAATGATATTATTGTCTAGTCAACAGCTATATAGAATTTTGCCTAGAGACTCCAACCTCTAATCTCAATGAATGTACTATTGTTCTATTTCGATCAAGGTATATGATAATAATCTATGCAGTTACAACTTGTATGAGCCGGTGCAGTCGTACACTTTCTCGCCCAATTTGAACACCAGCTTGACGTGCCCATTGGTGTCCAAAACCGTCAAATCGGCATCGCATCCAGGCTTCAAGAACCCTTTAATCTCTTGAACCCCGATCGATTTGGCAGGAGTATTTGTCACCATCTTGACAGCCTCGGGCAAGCTCAAATGCAACCATGCCATGGCATTTCTGACACACTGGGCCAAATCTGTAGCTGATCCGGCAATTGTATCTGTGCCTTTCAAGTACAAATGGTTGCCCTGCTTGACGATGTACTGGTCGTTTTCCCAGTAGTACTCGCCGTCCGATAACCCGATCAAATGCATGGCATCTGTCACCAAAAACATCTTTTCCGGATCACTAGTGTATGCGGATTTGATTGCTGCAGGATGCACATGGATTCCGTCGGCAACCACTCCGAAATACGGAATCTTGCCGGATTCGTTCAATTCCGGCGATGAGATCAAGCCGACGACACCGGGTTCCCGGTGATGAGGTTGCGGCATCGCGTTGTACAAATGCGTGATCATAGAGGCTCCTTTATCTACAGCTTTCAACCCGGTATTATATGTAGACATAGTGTGTCCAATCGAGAACACAGTGTTGCCCTCAACGATGCGAGGGATCGAGTCCAAAACTCCGGGCAACTCCGGAGCAGCAGTGATAATCTTGATGCAGTCTAAGTTCCCGTTATACATTTCCTCTACAGTGCGGAACCCCTTAGTGGGTTCTGTCAAAGCGGCAGGGGGGTGGCACCCTCTTTTGAGGGGCGAGAGAAACGGGCCCTCACAGTGTGCCCCTAACGATTCAGTCCGGCCGTTGCACCGGTTCAGCTTCAAAACGGGCAAGTTCTTCAGATAAACGTGGCTGAACGTCGAGGGCAATGTCGGACATATGCTGGTGACTCCCGTCTTTATGTACTCCTTCATGGCAGTGTCATAGTTCAGGGCAAAAGCATCTGCCCCATCTGGGGAGCAGAAATCCAAGCCAAAGCACCCATTGATCTGGATATCCAAGAACCCCGGGGCAATTATCAATCCTTGCAAGTCGATAGTCTCGATAAACTGGTTATTTGGGGGCAGTGGCACGATTTTGCCAGTGGTGCGGTTGACGTACAAATCTCTGCTCGAGACCAATCTACCCTCATCGCACACTGCACAGTTGGTGAATCTCACAAATTGCTCGGGTTCTTTTCGTGGTGTTGTCGGTGGTGAGTACATGGACATGGCGTCGTTCAGGTGTGGTGTATTGATTCTGGTGAGTTTTTCGTGGTATATCAGTGAACTACTTGATGCACAAATACCCCCAAAAGAAGATTTCATCCCCCTAAGTACTAAATGCGCAGGAAAAATAATTTTCTGTTTCCGTCTCATGTTGCATCGATGTGACGTTGCATTTTTTGCGTTATCGACGGGCCGCTGCAGGGCCAGATGAGGCAGTTACCGCATTAGGCAATGGGGAAGGTATTATTTCGAAGCGAGAAACTGTCAATTTCGGGTACTAAACCCATTTCACTGCCCAAATGGACTCCCAAGAGTTGAAAAACAAGAAATTGGGCCAGCTCGTCATGGTCGGGTTCGAAGGAACCAGAGTCACCGACAAGATAACCACTTTAATCGAGACTTACCATGTTTCCACAATAATACTCTCGTCCAAAAACTTTGAAAACGCCCACCAGACCAAGGCTTTGATCATAGAATTGCAGCGCATTGCCCAGCGGTGTCACTATGAGTATCCCATCATGTTTGCCATTGACCAAGAGGGCGGAATGGTTTCGAGTTTGTTCGACGAAAACTACATCACACAATTCCCTGGGCTGATGGCACTTTCACTGACCACATCTCCGGAGTTGATCTACGACATTTCAAGGGCGCTGGCTGAGGAATTGAGATCGCTAGGATTCAGCATTGTTTTGGGCCCAGTCTTGGACATTGTGACCAAATTTTCGCACCAACTAATTGGGGTACGCTCTTTTGGGTCCAGTGTAGAAGAAGTGATCAAATACGCTCCACTGCTGCTGCGAGGGTTCCGGGACGGCGGATTACTCACATTTGGCAAGCATTTCCCGGGATTGAACAAAGCCGAGATCTCCTCTTTGCTCGAACTTCCGATGCTCACCGAGACTTTGGAGCAGATCGAGAGCAGTAATGTTTTGACCTTCAAGGCTTTGATGGAGATGGATCTCTTGGACGGATTAGAGGCTTCTGGAGCGCTGGTGCCCAATATTTCGCCCACAGAGTTCCATGCCTGCTTGAGCACAACGATAATGAACGATCTTTTGAGACAAAAGTTGGGGTTTGACGGTGTAGTGATCAGTGAATGTCTTGAAATGGAGGTTTTGTTCTCCAATTTGGGATTCAAACAAGGTGTCATTATGGCTCTGTTTGCGACGTGTGACTTGATCTTGGTGTGCCACAACTTTGATTTGCAAGTCGAGCTGATACACGCGCTCATCCAGGCAACTGACGACGGAGTCTTGGACGAAACCTCCGTGATAGACCAGTCCTTGAGAAGAATACGGAAATTGCAGAAGAAATTGCCCAGTTGGGACCAGATCTACTCTTTGCAACCGATCTCCCACGATATGAGACTCAGGCATTCAGAGCTCTCGGAACTGGCGTACCGCAAATCCATCACTTTGGTGAGGGACTACAACAGCTGTCTTCCGATCACAAAGTTTTTCAAAAGTGAAGATGCCTACCCTGACAGCAACGGGCTATTGCTATTGACGCCTATCATCACTCCTTTGTACTCCAAAAACTCCACTACGATCCAGAATCTCCGGCATTTCCCCGGCGAAGAAGTGTTCCAGGAGTTTGGTAAAAAGTTGTCGTATCTGACCCAGGGTGCAAATTTCAAAGTGTATCACACCAGTTACACTGCCAATGGGTTGACCAACTTGCACGAGAGGTTGATAGAGAAATGTAAAGCCGTAGTATTGATAACTTCCGAGACCTCAAGGAACCTCCACCAGATCGGAATAGCCAAACATATATCTGTTCTCTGTGGTGGAAGTATCCACCGGGCCCCAACCAAAAAGCCCTTGATCATAGCAGCAGTCTCTTCTCCGTACGACTTTTACTACAGCAAGAACATCGGGTCTGCCTACTTGTGCACTTACGAGTACACCGATAACGCTATGGAGAAATTAGCGGAGGTATTGGTCGGAAAGATAACCCCCACCGGATGTATACCGGGGGAGTTCCCCAAAAGAGGACGGAAAGAGGACTCCAACAAGAGACGTAGACTTGATTCCAACCAGACTCAGCGTAGGTGGCTCGTAGATGAGATGGATCTTCTGAGAGACTGGAAGAATCTGTCCAATTTGTTGGTGAACGATGTTTTCCACGGCCCTTCTGACCAGTTTCCTGGCACTCATTACGACCCAAAACGCATATTCCTCTTGGAGCAGCCCACAAATGATGAAGAGTACAGAAGTGTCTTGGGGAAAGTATACGATTTGTACCGTGAACACCCGAACCAGAAGTCCTTTGTCGTGAGAAACAGTTCTACAAACACTTTACACGGGTTTATACTGGTGTGGATCAACGAGAGGTTGAAAAGTGGTAGTATATTGACGCTCTTTGTGGAGCAGTCCAAAAGGGGCCAGGGAATCGGTGAGAGTTTGTATTCCAGGGCCATCAAATATATCGTAAATGAGAAAGGTTGTGAGACCATACAGTTGTCTTCGCCTTTCCCCCTATTCTATTTCCCTACGAAGGACATCTTTGACAAGCTCCAGCAGACCAACGACATCATTGATGACTACGGCAACGAGTTGGCGTCGAAAAATGCGTTTTTCGCCTTCTTAACGGAGAAACAGCTGTGGTCTTTTGACAAGTTCCGCAAGAACCCTCAGGGCATGACACAGCTCAACTATGTATTGCAATTAGACGATTTGAAAAACTGGTCTGTTTCCAAGAAGTTGGTCCGGCAGTTGCAAGTGGTGGGGATCATGTTTGACATCTGTCAAGATTTACAAGAGGTGTTGCAATTGATAGAGACCCACCATGCTAGCAATGCGGTTTTGTACGAGTTGTATTCCGAGGTTGCAAAATCTGATCCTGGCAGTGTCAAGGTGATTGTCGCCTTGGAACCCACCAACAAGTCTGTTGTGGGCAGTATTGTCGTGTTTTCGCGGGATTCGCCAATTGCCAATTTTTACCCATTTTTGGGGGCGTTTAAATGCAATTTGGGGGTGTTGACCGGGTTGATGATCGATCCTTCGTACGAAAATCTCACAGACGTGTTTAAATTGGGGTTGGTATGCACGTCGTTGAGCTATCTCAAGAAGCAGAATGACGACTTGGATAAGTGTATTTTAGTTGGAGTGAACAAGGCGTCCAATAACATTAATAATTTCAAAGATAACGGGTTTGAGATATTCAAGCGGTATTTTGACAATTACGGAGAGAAGGACAAGTGGTTGTGAAAAGTAAGCGTGGTAGCAGTTGCGATGCAGAAGTGGTCAGCTTTGGGACGGGGTATTGAGGGGAAAACGGTGAAACGTTCCAGAGATATAGTTGTATCGCTACTAGATTATCACTGGTAAACTAAACTAATACTGATAAGTACGAAAAAATACCATGTTACATTGTTTTTTAATGTAACATCACTCTATCTACGACATCGATTAATGTGACATTGCATTTTTTCCTGCTCTACAATGTGTAGCGAAAAAAGTAACGTTGTAGAATAGGTTAGGCAGCAGCGGCACCGTGAAGCCGTTACAAGTGACATGGTGAACCGGTTACTGGAACCGCAGATTGAAGTCGATAAAAGTACGAGTTTTTCTCCGTGATAAATTGGTACTAATCTGGACTCACTCTGGGATATATATCTGGAACAAAAATCAGCTTTAGAATTCTGATAGCGCCAACACCTGATAAAGATGTTGACCACGGTGACCACTACAGATCATGAATACGACAAATACGAGACATATGATGATACACTGACGACGATGACGTCAATGAGTCCCAGCGACAGCTTGGGCGTTAAAAACGACGATTTTATAAAGAGACTCATACTAGAGTTTGGCTCCAGTTATAGGGAGGCCATTAGCGGGTCACAGAACGCAATGATACCAATATTCTCGTCCACTCCTAGTGGGAACGAGCAAGGCGTATTCTTGGCGATCGATCTCGGGGGATCTACCTTGAGGATCGCCATCGTGGAGGTCCTGGACAAGCGTACACATACTATAAGTGAGGGTTCGTGGCAGATAAAAGACGATCAAAAAGTGATTGATGACACGTTTTTCCACATGATTTCGCTCCGAATTGGTCAAATTTTGGGCCAGCAGCACAGGATATCGCCAAATGAGGTCATTCACTGCGGGATCACGTGGTCGTTCCCTTTAAACCAGACAAAACCAAACAACGGGTTCATGGAAGACGTCAGTAAAGGCTTCCAGTTGACTGAATACTCCAAAGGCAAGGACTTGAAGTCTCTTTTGGAGCTTGCCTGCCAGGAAAATAACCTCAATGTGTGTGTAGACGCGATCATCAACGACTCCACGAGCGTTTTCATCGCTGGGAAGTTTCTCCACGACAGCAAAATCGGCATGGTTTTGGGCACGGGCACGAATTCTTCACTCTCGGTGCCCTCGGGACTCATTTCCGAAGAAAAGCAGATCAAGATGAACGATCTGGATTGTGTTCTCAATACAGAATTGTCGTTTTTCGGTCATGGACTCCAGTATCTCACCACCAGATACGACCACGAGGTGGATCTGCGCTGGTCTTTGGACTTCAGCTGTTGCTCAAAGCCGCACATGAACTCCAAAGAGTACGGGGTGTTCCAGCCCTTGGAGTTGATGACCAGTGGCCGGTACATCTCTGAACTTCTGCGGTTGGAGATCGTCCACAGAGCGGATAAAGGGTTCTTGTCGATTTCCGCAGACACTTTGCGTGAACCCTACGGTCTAGACGCCCCGTACATCTGCGACATCCATGAAAGTCACGATTTTTCGCTGCTCGAAGCCGATTTCCACTTGAAGTTCAGCCCAAGTGACCGTTTAGAAGTGGAGCAACTTGTTTCCGCGATCATAGAAAGGGCCATCTTCGTCTTGGGACTGCTGTTGTCGGCTTTGGTCCAGCTCATGTTGGATTCTTATGCCGTGAGCACTTCAGAATCCATCAACATCGGCTACGTGGGGTCCATTTTACAGTACTTCCATAGTTATAGAGAGAAGTTGGAGATGTTCATCAGCACGCAGACTGATCACGTGGTCAAATTGGTCTACGTAGAGAACAGCAGTGTCAACGGTGCTGCCATTGCCGCTTCGGTCAACATCCACTGAAAATTGCATAAATATTAAATAGCTTTGGGCATGAATATAATAGAACAAAGTCATTCACATCATAACTCGTCGACTCCTGACGATGAATCAAAATATCTTCCTTGTGATCTGCTGGCCATGATATTATTGTCGTTGTTGAGGATGTTCATCAACCGCATCTTGATAAACCGATTCTGAGCAAACTTATCACTACCATTCTGCTCAGAAAGCTCTTCTCTGTCTTCTACATCGGACTGTCGCCTGTTTCTCATTATCGAGCTCTGTCTAGGATGGTGGATTCCGTGTGGGAAGTAGTGTGCATCCACAGGTGGGAGATAATACACGTTGGACAAGGGGAAATACTCGTAATTTGTCAGTGATTTCGGTCTTGAATCGGGTTGTGTGGAGATTGGATTTTCAATGGGTGCTGCAAGTGGCGCCAATATCGCATTCTGTACTTGGGATGACGAGTATTCCAGATTCTCCACACTGTCTTCACTACTGGACTTCTTCTCCACCAATACCGGACTGAATCTTGCATTATCTAGTGGCCGATCGTCGACATTCCTCTCCTGGATCGGCACTGTCTCCTTCACAATTAAGATATCGTTTCTGTTGTTGTAGAAACTCGGATTCCGGCCCCTCACCTTGATGGGTACCGATTTGAGAAATACCAAGGGAAATTCCTCTCCAGAGGTGGTTTTCACGGCTATCTCGACAACTATATAGTAGTAATTCTGGAAAATGCCCGATCTGTTACTGTTAGGAGTCAGGTTCCTGAACTGTGTCCGCTTCAACACAAACTGTCTGCTCAAACCGTCCATAGGCGAGTCTGCTGGCACTTCATGTGCTGAAACGTCCAAATACGTCACAGCGCCACCCTTTGGGGTCTTTTTGCTCTCGTCCACGATCAAATTGATCTTGTCATCCGAGAAATTCGTCGTCGCATACACGTTGATCTTGTAGCTGGCGATATCCAAGATCTCTCGGCCGGGTATTGACACCGACGTGGGCATGCTGTCGAAACTGTATTCAAATAAGATCTTGATGTAATTTCTACGGTAGCACGATATCTTCACGGTCGAGAGATCCAGAAGATCTGACTCGTTGTACAAAAATCTGCCGTCGATCTCTCCCGAGGCGTCCATCCGCACAGTTCTGCCGTGCAAATCCAATAAACTCACGGACTCGTCCGGCAATTGCAGCTTCAAAAGCAAGAGATATGTGTGCTCCGACGATTCTTCTTTCTTCTTCTTCTGAGGGCGTCTCTTTTCCGTCTCGACGCTCGCCACGGGTGTGAAGGTCTCTGATTCCTGCTTCACCAACACTGGGGGCTCGCCTGACATCGCCTGAAAAGTCACAGGAACGTTATTAATCACATTGAGGTCGTCCTGGTACTGCGAATACTGAGCTAGCGCGGTGTCGAACAGCACAGAGGGACTGGGCAGCTGCTGGAGCAGGATGTGTTGCTGGCCAGCAGCATATGGGATGAAAGGTTGCCTCAAGACACCAAAATTCTTGTTCATGCGGTCGTAATGCTGTAGCCAGTGAGGCGTCGGCTCTGTGGGAATGCTTGGAATGTGATTGTGTGAAGCCACGGTGAACTGGTTGACGTCATATGTCGTAGGGGTGAAATCGTCTATTCTGTGCTCCACTGGGCGGTTCGAGTCGACACTGTTGTTATTCACGGACCCGAGCAATTCCAAATCCGGGAGGAACAACGATGCAAACTCGTCGTCAATAGAAGATGACATCGCTGGATGGCCCAATGGTGGTTCGTAGGGTTTAAGGGTTTAGTTTGAATTGGTTTTTTGGTTTTTAGATTTTTGGTTTTTTTGATCTTTTTGGCTCTGATTTTTTGATTTTTTTAAGCATTTTTATCAGTGCCCAAGCTGGGGTAAAGGTACTCTATAAAGGAAAATCTCGTGTGAAGAGATAAAGATGGTTGGTTTGGTTGAATTGAATTGAATTGGATTGAATTGGATTTGATTGACATTTTATTACATCAGATATCATCCCGCAGATACTGGCGGTACAATCACAATCTCCGCATCGTCAGAGAATGTGTAACTGGAGAATAGTGTGCGAATATCTGTTTCAATATCATCTTGAGCGCTGAGCGTGGGCCTCGGGTCTAGTTGTATGTACTCTTCATCAATGGCGATTCCACATGCTGTAATGATGTAATTGAGGAACTCTAACCCGTATTTGATGTTGAGAACCAACAAAACCTCGGCCAAATTGCTGCTTCGCACTTCTATCACGTCCTGGTGTCTGTTAGAAGTGTATGCCTTTGCTGGTCCAAAGTACTCCACTGTGATGCTTTGTGTTTTGGTCATTATGTGGGCATGGGCGTGGGGCTGGATCGATTTATATGGGATATTGATTCACTGTGTCTATTTTGAGGTCGTGATCTGTTCAAATACAGATTTGTGATGGTGTAGCTGGCTTGGGCTTATATCCATAGCATACTTAAAACCACCGATGGATGAAAAAAAAAAAAATATCAAAAAAATCAAAAAGGTCCAAAAAAATCAAAATCAAAATCAAAAAAAAAATCAAAATCAAAATCAAAAATTCAAGACAAGAGCATCAGCGCTACATATTCAATATGTTTCATCTGAGAAAATTCTCAACATCAGCACCAGAGAACTCCGCCTGGAAAAGGATAAAATTCCAGAGCAGATTGCTCAAACCCGCTTTGCTTCTAGTGTTGTTTGGATCTGCAGCTGTGAATTACAATAGGGAGAAAAAGACACTCGAGGATTTGCATACAAAATTTGATAAAAAGATATCGATATTAGAACAGATCAAGGCCAGTTTAACAGCGGGAGAGAAGGTGGATTTGCTGGAGGAGTTGAAGTTGATAAACAAGTCTTTTGAATATCTGAATCTCGGAGGGTCATATTTCAAGGGATTCTTGGAGAAACCGGTAGCGACAGAGCAGGACGAATTCTCCGATATTTTGAAGCATCTAACAAGCGACGATGGTTTGCCCAAGCTAGCGGTGCACAAAGAAGTGGCTAGGGCTTTGCCAGAGAAGAAAGTGGAGAAGAAGTCGCCACAAACTGTATTAAGCGATGACAAGTCCAACTTCACTGAGTTCTTATGAGATATGTGTCTGTGCCCGGTATATCTGAACGTCTGTATACACGAATGTAAAATATCATCCAAGCATCATCATAATTGGAGTTTAGTAGAATCAGAAATCTGTTGAAATTTGACAAAAAAATATCGACACCAGCAGGACTCGAACCTGCGCGGGAAATCCCAAAAGATAACTATGAATGAATTCAAGTCTTTCGCCTTAACCGCTCGGCCATAGTGCCTAGAATATAGGAAATTTCGAAACTTTTGGTCTGTGAGGGGAGGGAAGTGATGTGAAGAGGATCTGGAGATATGATAGGGTTCACTGCTTCTCTATGGCTAATTCGATGCATTCAGCAAGCTACAGTTGATTCACAACAGTTCTATACTTGTGTAAGCCAATTCTGGGTACCAAAAGGACCAATATCTTATTTTCTCCGTACTTCCATGATATGCTCGGTGTAGCCAAAACTATGTATTATTCAGATCATCTCTTGCACCGTTTTCCCCGGAAAATGAGATTGAGACAGAACTTGAACAAAACATACTGTCCTCCATCTCTATACCACCCCATTCAAAAAAGATGACCTCGCCAAGGTGGTTAATGAATATTTTTCCCCATCAAGTGTGCCTGACGACATGAGTACCGCATTTGTGAATGTATCCCTGTCATCCTGTTGGCACCGCACCACAACAGTATGGGAGTCGACTCTATGGAGAAGATCGAAGTGCAAAGACTCTCCTATCAGTCCGTAATAGTTCCTGAGTGCCTTGAGCAATACTTGTTTCCACGTGATCAAATCTACCTCATCGTCTTGTGTGGTTCTACTGATGTTAGTAAGTGCTTTTGCTCATCTACCTCAAACAACTCACAGTTTGATCTTGAAATAAAACCATTCGTTATGTTCTCGAAGGTTCGGGATCGTCCAATCTGTCATCCCAATGCGAATCCTCGACTCCCAGTCCCTTGCCTGCTAATCCTCCTGCCAATGCCTGCCAGCTTCGGCTCCAGGAGCTGAAATTTTTTTCCACTCAGCTGCAGGAAAAATATATCTGTGAAATGAAATCTGACTATCCCTAGAAAAGTGATAAGCATTGGAGGATGGATAAACCGCTGCAGGAGGGCTGGTCCAACCTACCAAAGGAACTTCTCCTACGTGTTTTCTTCTTGGCAGCTGGAGATGCTCCTGAATATTTTTACCCGTTGTCAAAGGTGTGCAGGCAGTGGAGGAAAGTGGTGACGATGGACATGCTTCCGAACCATGAGTCGTATTTAAACGACTTGAAGATCGGATTGAGGCTCAAGAAACCCGTTTTCAGACCGATTCTGCTCAAAAACTTGTTCACATGTTTCCATCTCGCAGAATACGACAAGGACTTCTTGTTCTGGCCCAAGCAGAGCACCAGCAACATGTTGTACTGTTCAGAGATCAAGGGCAACCACCAGGTAATTCTGTACGAGATCTCGGCCAGTTTCATCGACTACATCAAGTTGACCGATAGCAATTATGTGGAGCATCCGACGGACCACCAGGGAGCCGTCTACCAAGAGTATACCGACGTGAATCCGTTTTCAGGTGCCGATATCCGGCATCTCGACTTGATCAAGGGCCAGAATTACCCGACTTTCAAGAAAGGTGCCTTCACCTTGTGTGTATATGAGATTACTGATTCCCAGGGGGATTCTGTGGCCTCCGGGTACCGTTCTAACCCTATAAAATATCATCTTTGCACCAGCAAGAAGCTGAGTTATGCCTCTTTGTCGCAAAATGGGAGGTTCATGGTGGTGGCGTTTTCCGGGTTGATATCTGTATACCAATTACCCGCCCCGGAGGGTGAAGGATCTGTAGATTTGACCGATTTGAGACCGGTTTTCAGTAAACAACAGCCGTCAATCGTGAAATTTCTGTCCATCGATAACGACGGTCAAGTGCTCTTCATCAAGTCCTTGCGTTTAGGAGGCTTGTGCATGGTGAGCTTGGTCACGGGGGAAGAAATCGAGTTTCCCCACTACAGACTCGAGCTCAACATGAGCTCACAGCTCACCGATCACATAATAATGTTGAACGGGTACCAAGAAACTATAGTGTACGGACTCCCCTTTAGGGGAAATTCGCCGATTGTAAAGTCTCTAACCTCGTATACCAGTAGACAGCCATCGGAGACGAATAAGAATGTCGAAGCAGGTGAAAATTATATGGAATCGTTCAAGAAATTGAAGATTTTGCCTGCTCAGAGACCTCTTTTCGACTATTTCGAGTTCCTTGTCAATGCCTCAATGGAAACAGTCGTAGAAATGAATAACGTGCTACCAATAGATGCTCCTGGCTGTTTCATCGGACTAGTGAAAGGTCATTATTTCCCCTCCAGATCTGAAGCTGGATTCTCTGCAAGAAACACAGACAGAAGCATAGATTTGGTATTGTTAGTAGACAGGGATTTCCCTGACAACCGTAAAGATTTGAGTGGGAAGTATTTGGAGGATTTCCAGGATGAAGGCGACCATTATGAGGCTGTTGCCCAGGGTTTAAACGAATTAGACGGGTGCTCGAGACAATCTACAAACTCGTCAGAAATCGACGAGACTTCACCATTATCTTCTTCTTTTAAAGTGATCCCCTTATTGTACAACATTCACCATACCACAAGGTCCCAATTGATGGCGATATCCGATGATGGGACCCGTTTCGCCTTGATAGTCAACAACTTGTTGTACATTCTCAACGTGTCAGCACAGAGTGTGTGGTTGATGTTGGACAGGTTCAACAGAGACGAATTAGAGCCCTTGGATTTGCTCACACTGTACTCTACTCTCACGGATCCTGCCGATTTTAGAATGGAGATATCTGTGCAGACAAACCTTAATATTTCATACATAAAGGGCCACAAACTCAACCATCACCATTTGGTCCAAATTGACGACTTGTTCAAATTGCCTGAGTTCAAAGAACATTTCAAAAAATTCAACAGTATCAACTCTGTGATAGACAGTGATGACGACGAAGATGAAGACGATTTTTATGCAGAAGATCTGGAATCCTTGACGCAGCATGAAACCCTTTTGCACTCATCTGTGGCTTCCCCCATCAACGACCGCCTCATTGCACATATTTTAGAACGCAAGCCACAGTTGGTCTGGCTAGGGAATACAAAGCTCGCTCTCAATTTCTCAGGAAACCTAACAATCGTCATCACCTTGGAGGATATTTAGTATAACTTGCAATCTGTATTTTAGTCTAGTCAATTTTAGTACTTGTCCCCTTTTGAGTGAAAAAAAAATAACCCCCCAAAATCCAGTGAACAGATAAATTGGACTTTGATTATATATAACTTATATGTGAGATATAGATAAAGTGTTCACAGATTAGATAAAGCAAATTTACACACTAACATATCTATATCACTGACAGTTTTCTTAACAATCAGAACAGAAACTAGGTAAAGTGTTGAACCAATTATAGACGAGATGATTTCATTACTCCAGTAACTGATCTATATATCACTTGAGCTATTTTTTGTAGATGAAGATAAAAACAAATACCAAGAAGGAGATCACTACAGCCAGATTGGAAGCGACATAAACCCAAGAGTTAGGAATTTCCCAACTTCTCTGGTACTCGTTGTTGGCCAAATGACGGACAGTCACCACACGTTTATCTTCGACAAAGCTGACTCCACTTCTCTTGTAGTTTGTGAAAAAAGTGAACATTCCGTGTTGGTCAGGCAACTGGAAGACTCCAGTAGAATAAATCTGCGATTCCCCAACTTGCTCAACTGGAGTCAAATTGAGTCTGTAGTAAGGGTCCAACATTCTCACTTCTACTTGGATATCATCGGCAAGGTACGGAACCCAACTCTGGCCGTTCCACTCGGACAATCCGATTTTGTAGACAACTTCGTCTTTGATCTTGTAGAGTTCTTCACTGCTTTTGTCATGAGCATGGTAATGTTCAACTGACGTGGCCTTGATGACGTTTTTAGCCCCAAAAGTCCAATCTACCAAGTCGTTGATCAAAGGCTCATGTTTTGAGTAGAAATGGTCGCTAAAAATAGACTCAGAACCGATCCAAAGTGCACGGGCATTGTTGCGCGACTGGACTCCAACGGCAAGATGCGACTGGGACCCAGAACTGTACACTTCTTCATCTCTAATGGTGTATGACGTCAATGGAGCCTGTATTATTGGCACCAACAACTGGCTATTGGACAAAGTTGCCGATGATCCGGCGTAGACCAACTCTGTAACTTCAGAAGACACAATTTTGTCGTTTTTGATGTGGCCCAGGTCCAATTTTAAGTGGTCATGGGTCTTCTTTGCGGATTTTTCGTCAAAATCAAAGTGACTGAGCACTTTAGCACCCTGAGGACTTGGGAATATACCCAATTCGTTCAAAAAGATCTTTTCGTCGTCCTGTAAACCATTTGGTGACGTAATGGAGATGATATTGCCCCCATCGTTCATGAACTCCAAAAAGTCAGCTGCAGTGATGTCATTGCCCAAGGTCTTGATCTTTAAAGGGAAAACGACCAAATTTTGGTACAATCTCTGTGAGTTCACAAAGAGAAACAATTCCGAGTTTGACTCGTCCACATTGAGCAATTCAACGTCGTATTGCTTCTGTTTCAAGTCGTGCTGGAACTTTGAGAACTCTTCAATAGGTGTAATCTTTTCATCGTAGACAATCAACACCGATTGGTCCGGATTGACCGATTTTCTTGTTGCACAGATCCCGTAGCTGGCTAAAGTGGCCAAAACCAATAGCTGTACTATCACTGTCCTGTAAAATTGTGCCATTGCTGTTGTGGTGGATCAGTTGTTGAAAAATACAACGTATAAAATCGTTTTTCTATAGATACGTGTCGAGTTTTTTGGGTGAAAAATACACGACCTGGGAGTGATTGGGGGTGTTCAGAAAGAGAGATTGGATTTATTGGTGGAATGGACGCGGAGGATGTAATTACTCTAGTTGATGCACTTGGCATGAATTGTGAGAACTGCGCGAAGACCAATAACGTGGTTTCATCATAATGCATTAGTTGAAGTATACAGTGCCCACTTACTTGAACAACTTTCTCAATAGATAAAGACAACTGAAGACCACCAAGATCAAAGTAATTAACTTGGTCAGCTGCTCGTCTTTCACATCAGCCAAAGGAATGACAACATCAAGATCCAAGTTACCTCTGCCAATCTGGTAAAAGACCGTGTTTTTGTCAAAATACGATTCATAGTCCAAGAATTTGTAGTGAAAAGGGGCGTTTGCAAGCACGTCCAAATCGGACTCAAATTGTGCTATTTGCGACGAATAAATGTTCTGAGTCCTATCCAGAGTAGCACCCAGTTCTGTCAAGACACGAATCGGTAACAGAAGATCACATGCCCAGAACACCTTGGGCAGTTGCAAGGAAGCGACAGTCTGGTTCCCATTAGACGGCAGGGCATAGCGAGAGTGGAAAGGGATTTCAAATGACGTGGTTTTGCGGTAATTGAGCTCGAAAATGGCTTCAGTGCCCCAGTCGTCCATCAGATAGTCCGGAAGCTCGAGACTCGAGTTGCCAAAGACCGCTACGAGATTTGGGCCGTTCTCACGGTACAATTTATCGTCTAATTGGTACTTGTCCAAGAAAAACTGCTTTGGGATGTTCCAAATGGAGTATAGTTGACAGATATCGATGTCGTCAAATACGGAATTACCCGACAAGACCAAAGGTTGGTCAAAAACTGTGTCGTTGTGGATGTTCAATTTGAACGAAGGATGGAGCCCTAGAGGCTCGATTTTGTCTATACTGAACTTGATATCGTGGATCTCACGTTGCCGAGGCACGAATTGGAAAGAGGTCTTCTTTGGAGTGATTTCGTCTTTAGCCACGATAAACCTCACTCCGTTCAATGCCACATTATCGATGTTGGTCAACTTCTGGTCCGTACTGAAAACTCCGATCTCCAGTCTGAATGCATTCGGAGACTCGAAATACGAGTCCAGAGTGTACTTTGGCCAGTAAACTTCCACTATGAGATGGTTTGATTTCTTTGAGTTGTAGTCGATTTGTACACTTTTCCAGTGTGGTTCCACCTTGGTACCCACAAGTTGCTCGATGGCCAGGCCCAATTTTTGCTGGTCTGCAGTGTTCTGGAAGTGCTTCAGGGCCGTCGCTGTAAGTATGAATGACTCAGGGGCAAGGTCTAGTCCAAAAAGTCCATTTATAGTCTGTGATATGGAGCCCAAATGGGTGTTGAAATCGGTTTCCAGGTCGGATTCTTTCAATTCCGGTACCACGTTCAAATTCAAACCGTCTTGAGGGTAATCTCCAAATATGGAGTGGTTGTAGTCGTCAGTGGAGGAGAATTGGAGTCGGAGTGAGTGTCTATTGGAGATAAATGTGTCGAATGTTGGTGGTAGGAGATCTATCGGTATCGTGAATCTGTCCTGACGTGTATATCCCGATCCAGGAATGGCAAGCGACCGCGGTTCCAAAGTTAGATTATCATGGAATGATGACTCGTCGGATTTGGGGATCAATATCGTGATCCTGTGCCTTGGTTTGTCCATTGTGTTGGATTGTGTTGGTGTTAGGTGGTTAGAGAATATGTATATAGAAATTTTTGTTAAAAGATTTTTGTTAAGAGATTTTTGTTAGAGATTTTTGCTAGAGATTCTTATATAGAAAATATATGGATGAATTCAAATAGAGAAATTATATATAGAGAATGATGATGTAAAGACTGTTCACAGAGAGTTTTAATAAATGTTTGTATACAGAGGTCATTCTTTGTATATATTAGATAACTTGAGTCGTGCTGTGTCTAGATCACAAGATGGCTAATCGAAAAATTCATAGATTCTTCATAGAGAATAGATATATAGATTTTTCTCCAGATTTTTCATGCTTTATATAGACATGTGTTCTTCTTCAATGTACATACAAAAGGTCTAAACAGTGCAAAAAACCAGGGATATTAGATGACGAAAGTCGTGCTGGTGTATAGACAGTTTGAATCGATTTAGCGACTCGAAAGGGACCCTTTTGGCGGAGATAAAAGCGAAGTTCTCTCGAAAACTTCCTCCTCTGGATCTTCGTCCATCTGCGGCCCAATGACAGTGGCCAGAGTCTCGTCGAACGGATTCTCAAGCCCTTTCACGGTGGACATGCCCAAATCAGCCACTGCCTCGAGCATGGCATCCCTGGTTTGTGTAACCAAATCGTTCACGTCTTCTTTGGTCAAACCTTCAGTCCGCACCGGCTCCAAAACCTTGATCTTGATGACTCCAGACTTGAAATTCTTGTCTCCACCCACAAGACAACTGGTGTTGGAAGCTACAAGTGGGATGATCGGAATTCCGGCCTCCACGGCCATGTGGAATGCACCTTTCTTGAACGGAAGCAAAGTTGGGGTCGTCGAATGCGATCTGGTGCCCTCTGGGAACAAGAAAATGGCGTGTTTATTGCGCTTCAAGTCCATCAAGGCTTTGTTCAACGTCCTGACGGCCTTTTCACGGTTGCTTCTGTTGATGAAGAACGTCCCGCTCAGTGCCATGAACCAGCCCAAAAATGGCACATATTTCAAGGACTCCTTGGAGGTGACAAAGCATCCCTTTGGAAAGACTTTCCCCAATATTAAAATATCTAACGCGCTCTGGTGGTTTCCAATGAGTACCGCCGGAAGATTTTGCAATCTCTCAGGATTTTCGATCTCGATCTTGATGTCAAATAACGTGGAGAACAGGTAGTAGAAGCATCTTGCCGTGGACCATTGGCACAAGTCCTTCCGGCCGACCAATCTGAACAAAAGTGACGAGATAAATCCGTAAAGCGCACATCCGCTCAATGTTAGCACTGCCAACACGGTTTTGGCGTAGAATTTGGTGCTTTTCCAGAGTCCCAGCATCGTCAAGTGGGATTGATAATGAAGTAAATGAAAGGGAGAATAAAATCCAACAATTTTTTAATTTGCCTCGGTTAGAAACCCGAAGATTGCCCGATGTGGCAGCTACCATTTGAGGCGCATCTGAGCGTCGGTGCACGACCTCTCCGCAATTTTTCATCCGCGATTTCCTCATTCGGACCTGATTTGCGAATCGCACACGCCCCCTTTCCTTGCGCTTAGTGCGCTTGCACTGCGCTTGCGCCAACTGAAATTTCAACGGTAGCAATACCAATGAAATATATATACCATTGCCAGGACGCAATTGACATTGATTAACACGCACAAAAGCCAATCACAATGTCACGCTCACTCTTGGATTTGAATCCAGATTATGTCTTGGAAGTGTTGCAGACACTCGATCCAGCGACAAATAACCCTACAGAGGAAGCGGCTGCAGATTTACAACGGTTGTTGAAGACTTTGGACCTGAGAAACTTTTATATCGAGATCAGGCCAGGCACAATCAAGAATTTGCTCGTCTTTGTCAAGTTGAACGACTTGGATCTTGCCCTGGCTGCAGAAAAGGCCAGGATCAACGACTGGAGCTGCGGTATCAATAGTGATATCTTTAGTACCGGAGCCGATCTTAGCCATTTGACCAATGCGGAGAAATTGCGCTTCGTGTATGAGATCTTGATCGCTCCAGAGGATCTTGGTGGATGTGGCATCACTCTGAAGTCGGACAATTGGAATTTTGTGCGTTCTGTTGTGCCTGTGCTGCACTACAGGGAGTTGAAATCGAAATTCGAGCAGACAAAATTCGATGTTACCGCCTTCAATGAGGAGGCTAATGCTTTGAACGTTGATTTCGTGTTGAACAACTTCGGCACCAAGTTTGCCTTCTACCACTATTTTGTCAATTTCTACAACAACTGGTTGTTGCAGATTGCTCTCTTTGGAGTGGTTGCCAATTTCATCTTTTCACGCTACTCTTTGGTGTTCACCTACGCCAACTTGGCATGGTGTGTTTCGTTCTATCTCTACTGGAAGTTCACGCAGTTGAAGCTCGCCAAGAAATGGGGGGTTTCCAAGGACGTTGAGCAGCTGGAACCCCCAAAATCGAGCTCCAACTTGAAAGAACCTGCCTATAAAAGATTGCTGAGAGAGTTGAGTTTCGTTCCAACAGCTCTACTGTTTGTCGGTTTGTTGCTCACGTGCCAGTTTATCAGTTTCTTTGTCGAGATCTTCTTGACTGAGATCTACGACGGCTGGTTGAAACCGTATTTGGGGTTGGCTCCAACTGTCTTGTTGACGGTTCTTGTCACCATTGTCACCCAGATTTACACCACTTTTGTCACGAGACATTTGGAATGGGAAAGCCATGCCAGATACTCCACTGAGAAGTATTCCAAGATCATCAAGACGTTTGTATTTGCCTTCTTGACGAGTTACATCGCCTTGTTCATCACCAGTTTCCTCTACTTGCCTTTTGGGTTCAAAGTCAACAGTTACTTGCCGTTCTTGGACACCAAGTTGAACTCGTATGTCAACATAACTGTGAAGAAAGACAACTACTCTATCAATGAGCTGAGATTGAATGGACAGTTCCAGTTCTTCATCTTGATCAACCAGGTGGTTGGATTGGTGTTGGAATTTGTCTTGCCTATAGTTGTCACCAAAGTGACGGGCTCCAGCTTGGTCAAGTCGTTGACAGGTGCCAAGGACGAGATTGAGGTCGTGTACCAGGACTCAGAGCTGGAAAAGGAATATTTAGCCGACATCAGAGCCCTCTTGGCCAAGCCAGAGTACGATATCGACGACGAGTACAAGCAGTTGGTGTTGCAGTTCGGGTACTTGGTGATGTTCGGTCCGATCTGGTCCTTGGGTCCGTTTATCTCCTTGGTAGTCAACTTGGTGCAGCAGAAATTCGACTTTATCAAGCTCTTTGCCTCGGTCAAGACACCTGTTCCTTCGAGACTGAACTCCATTTTCCCATGGGACCATTTCTTGAAATTGTTGCTCTACATCGGCTCAGCTACATCCGTTGCCGTGGCCATTATGTACCATGGTGATATCGTGTCGTCGTCATCGAGATCGGCTGTCGGCATCAGATGGTGGAAGATCATAGGCCCGGCTTTGATCACCGAGCATTTGGTCATCTTGGTGGTGCAAACTGGGGAAAAAGTCATCGGCTACTATGCCGACTATTTGGCCAACCAGGAGTCGAGTCTCGACGACACTCTGATCAGACTGAAGTTTCTTGACACTGTGTACGAGAGAAAAGCTGTTGTCGAAGGTGCCGGTAATTTGAACAATCTTTCGGCGTTAGCCGGAGTTGCAGCTCTAGCCCCTCTGAGCTTGATTAAATCCAAAAAACTCTCGCCAAAATTGAAGGAAAAGGCCAGTGTTGAAGCGGATCTCTCGGCCATTGACAAGAAGATTGCTACTGCTTCTCAGGAACAGCAGCGTTTGAACCAGCTTTACGACGAAAAGAACAGTCTGGTGAAGGCTACCGAGTCGCAGCATGTATCAAAGCTCAACGACTTGGCTGCTGCCTCTGCCGGAGTTGACGACCACTCCAGGAATTTGATTGACGAAAAGGCCCAGATCTTGGACCAATTGGAGCTGGAAACTGGACCAAAATTGTCGCAACTCGACCAGTTGAAGGCCCAAAAACTGCAATTGGAGGACTTGAAACTGCAGAAAGTTGCATCAATTGGGGGCGTCACCACATCCGATAATGGGTATATCAGTGCCGCCAAGAATGCTGTTCCCGAGACTGTTGCTGCCAAAGCCAATGCTGCAATTGTCGGAGCCACTGCTCTGGCCACGACTGTTGCTGCTGCTGCTCAGAGTAAGTTGGTTGATTTGCAATCCAGAGGCGGTGCTGATTCTGGTATTGATTCGAATGGTTACACCACTGCTACTCCTGGTGCTGGTGCCAATGGTGTAGCTCCTGCCACTGCCACTGCTCCACACAATTACGACTTGCAAGAAGGTGACCGTATCATCTCGTCCAAACAGCACAACGGTTCAGATGTAACTCCAGTCACTGCCACCATCGACAACAATGAACACTTCAGACTGGAAGGTTTGCAAGATGTCGAGATTGTTGACGGTGGAGAGTTCACCGAGAACAGCAGTTCGACTCTGGCTGATTTGTCAACTCCGTCCAAGACTTCTTCTTCTTCAAAGAAGTCCAAAAGTCCTTTGAAGACGTTTATCAAGAAGATCAATTCGTGATGTATTTTTTACTGTATCGTGTAACATTGATGTTGAATCTATTATTTATACAAGTGCTGTAGATGTGATGAGATATTTGCGTTTCAAAGGTATATTTAAGAATGTTTTTAGCACCAATTAGTGATTCCAATCTCCATCTTGGTCTGAACTGAGTTATGGATTATTTCAACTGCTGTAGAATCAACCCTTTCAAATTCTTTATCTGAAAAAGTACAATAAGAAAAATTCAAGACCAGATATTCTCCATTCTTCTCTAAATAGGATGTCTTTGGTCTGCTCAACCCACTGTAAGTCAGCATTGATCACACCTTATTACAACCACCTCAAGTCTTTACAATATCCACCCTCACTCTCTCCCACACGTTGTGCAAATAATCATTATCAGAAACAGCTGTGAGTTTCTCCAAAACCGGAGGTTCAACATGTAAAACACAGTAATTACCTGTATTGTTCATCCTCATGAAATTTGAAGGATTGATCACCAAGACGTTGCTGATGACTTTCGCAAAGAACCTCAAATCAGATGGGAGAATGAGAATGTCAGGAATGACGTCATTTATATCGGCCAACCCCAAATACGGCACATCGAGATCGGCTCCAGAGATGTGCTCCACCAATTTTTCACCAATGAGCTCATTTTTGACCTTTCTGGTCCTCACTCCGGCGGGAAACATCGGATAATACCGTCTCTGTTCAATCACATGTCGAGAAATTCTATCAAACCTATTAGAAGTCTCGAATGAACCTCTGTTGACGTCTTTCAAGTCTTTAAAAATGTCGTTATGCGACACTCCAACGAGTAAATCGTTCACTTGGAAAGACGATGGATTGGGAAATGTTTTAAAATTTTTTGGAAGTTGAAGAGATTTTTTGTTCAAAGAGTCCTGAGGATACGCAGCATGCTTTATCACTGCATCTCTTGTAGATGGCAACAAGATCACCTGGATCTTGCTGTTAATACCCCTCAAAAGTGGGGTTACCAGGATTCTGAACAACTCATCCAAGGTGTTTGGTTGTCTCGTACCTGGTACTTCTACAGAACCATCGTTGATTTTTGGGTGTGTGATGTCGATAAACGGACCCAACATTATGACCAAATGCGGCTTGATCTCGGTGTTGATCTTATGGACCAAATTCTCCAATTCTTTGAATTCGAGGTCCTTATTCGACGTGTAAGGTCCGGATGTGACTATCACTTTTACAGTTTCAGAGTTTACAAGGTCGCTGTACTCTTGGATCTCTTCTTTCGAAGAAACAGGAGCACCCAACAATGGTGTTTCGATAATCTCACTGACAACAAAAGAGTCTCCAGTCGGGTTTATCCCACGCATTGCCACGATTTGACCGGGAAAGAGCGAAAAATCCTTCACATCTTTCAAATTCAACGGCACTCTTTGGCCAATACCTGAAATTCTCGAGGTTTCCAATGCAAAAGACGAATCGTTCAACGCTACATCGGAGCTAAGGATCGGAGAATCCGGAACAATTCGCCCAACTGCAATTATCGTATGCTGGGACAGCACAGCGGGATTACCAAACTCGTTATCCTGAAATTTGTAGTGTTCTTGGAATATTTGGATAAACATATCGATCTGGTCATCCAAGACATCAGCTGCCTCCAACAATTTCTGTCTCATCGTTCTAAACTGGTACTTTTTGCCGTCGAAATTCGCCAAAAGACGCACTTTCTTGTCGTCAGAGTCCAAATCTAACCCCAGTGAGGGCTTTATATGTGCATTCAAGGTCTCTATGATCTTCCCACTGTCGGTGTGCTTTAACGATGTCGGACTTTCGAATTTTGAGAGAGGCGATGACGTGTTGACACTCAGTGGCGTCTTCAACGGTGTGCTCTCGTTGAGACGTCTCTTCTTTGCACTGCTGGTGTTAGGTGTCGAAGGAATGATGTTGCTCATGAAGGACGGACTCGAGAGGTTCTTCGGTCTCAATTTGGTCAGAGATTGTGGCAGGTGCTTCTTGGCCAATGCGGATTGTATACTGTTCTGCAATTTCGTCAAATTCATGCTTGTAGGCTCGAGGGACTGGTGTGAAAGGTTGTAGGATTCCCATTTCAAGAACAAATCTTCGACAGACAAGTCGAAGATGGCCATCAATTTCTTGTAAGTGTCCACAAATGAGTCATCTTCGACTTTGCCGAACTTGTTCGTGATTTCCAGGTCCACAGACATTCTTTCTGGTGCGTTTATGACGTTGATCTGATGAATTCTGGAGTCCAAAATGTTCAAACGCGTTTTGGAATGTTTTTTTTTTGAAGAATCCGCGTCCCAAAAGCGCAAATAGGGGCTGTCCAGAGAGTGATGAGGGCTGCGTAGAATTTCCCTTTCCGGCCTCATCTGGTTAGAGCAAAAAAAAATTTTCAGATCACACACAGATCATCTAAGGTGGATATCGAGCAAGAAACGTACATCTACAGCCATGTCGTCCTCAGAAATCCTCCGTCAAGTTGAATTCTACTTCAGCGATGTCAACCTCATCAACGACAAGTTCATGAGCGAAAACGTCAAGGAAAAAGGTGGTCTTGCATTGGCAACCTTGTTGACTTTCAAACGTATGTCAAAATACGATGCCAATGAAGTTGAGAGAGTAATCACCGAAGACTCGCAAAAATTGACCTTGGAAGACGGCTTGATCAAGAGAAAGGATCCATTGCCAGATCTTGATGACAAGAAAAAATTGAGAGAGGACTTGAACAACAAGACTGTTGTCTTGAAAGACGTTCCATCGAACTGGAACTTGGACTTTTTACAGGAAAAATTGCTGGAGTCTAAAGTAAATGCCATCAGAGTCAAAAAAAACGGGTTGGTATTTGTCTCATTTGACACCGCTGAGGAAGTACAAGCATTTGTGGATTCAGAATTGAAAATCGACGACAAAGTGATCCAGACACAGAAAGAAGTTGAATGGTTTGCAGAGAAGAAACAATCTGGCCCAAGACCTCAAAAGGGAAAGAACATCCGTAGAGGAGGCAACAACAGAGAGTCCAAGAAGGCCAAGAGAGATGAAGAAGAAGTCAAGAAAGCCGAGGAGAAAAAGACAGAATCTGCTGAAGTTCCAGCTCCAGCTGCTGAAACAAAGGTTTAAAATTAACCATCATGTATAATAACAATGCTAGTTATCTTATCCATTTGAGCCAGTTTTGAGCCGTGGGATCATCACGGTACAGTTGAAAGCCATGCTGACTTGATGAGCTGTGTTGTAGAGTTCTCCCAATTTGGACTGTTTAGATCCGTCCAGCCAGAAAAGCATGTCCAAATTATCGATAACGATAAATTTGAGAGGCATATCCAAGTCTTTCACATGAAACGAGACGTATTCATCGAAATGTGTCATCAACCGCGCCAATTTCTTGATCGCTGAGTCAATAGAGAATCTGGACTCAGTTGCGGTGACGTCAAGTTCGCCATCGCGCTGGAACAGATCGATCACAAGTAAATTTTCCATCATTTTCAACTTGGTCTCTGCTGTCAAATCTTCATATTGGTTCAAGTTTACAAACAACTTCAAAAGCGTGGAATTCGGGGTTAATTGCTCTTCTCGGATGGACTGCTCATAAAATCGGCTATATGTGCTCTTCTCAGTCCACGTGTATCCGCAGTCCAACACTATGGCAAGCCCGGGTGGCACTGAAGCATCTGGAGATGCAATATTCAAAGTGATGAGATCTAGTATAAAACCCACTTGTGATCTACGGCTTTTAGCCAAACACTCCACTACACGATTTGATCCATTTCGCACGTCTTTCAATTCGATCTCCCCGGAGTATTTGGTGTTCAGCGCTGTGGGTGAATTGAACTGGCAATAGCTCAGGGCATCGGGGTGTACGAGCTGATATGTGTTAGTTGAGGCAATTCTAAGCGACAAAAGGGGAAACTACTGACCCTGCAGAGCGGTTGAATATCCAAAGAGGACCAGCGTGATAATAGGTCTCGATTTAGATCCATAAGCGGAGTTTGCGTAGCGCTGAACGATGTACTTGATCCGATGACGTCTATTTTTTTCTATCTAAAATTTCAAGGTGAAGAAATTAGTGAGTGGTTAGCTAGAGTTATTTTGAGTTACGCTGTTGTTCTAAAATTACGCTAAGTTGTTTTAATATTACGCTGAGTTACTCTCAAGCTCCATGGTTACAACTAGGTAACTACAAGGGACTGAATGTGGGTCTCTATTGACTCTTTGGACTGGTTATAATAGAAGCTACTTTTTTTCCGAGCCATACAAGCCTCATAGCCTCAAAAGTTGTAGGAAAGTAGTAATTCGATTACGTAATGTCCGGGGTTGAGGCAAAAATAGAACGTTCGGTTTTTTGGTAGCAACAGAGAATAAACAGGGGTTAAATTACATGCATTATACCGATCCCTAAAGATAGTTGTCTAAACAAGCAGTTTCTGAAAAGAAAAGAGAACCGTTTAATGAAAAATTTTCAAGATTCCGATCTGTCGTTAAGTCAGCTTTTAGCGAATCTCGTTCTAGACCTTAGCTGTTTCGTCACTACCTGGATTGAGTAACCAAATCGGACGATTTGGAGACAACTTTCCTTTTGTTTGTTACTATACAGGTAAATTACATAATGACGATCTTTGGTTCGAACTGTATAATGGACTTTGTCGTCGTAGCTAGATAGAATTCGAATAATATAAAAGGCCAGACAAAGCCCCACCCTGAATCTAAATCTACTCAACATCAAGAGACAGGACCTACTGAAGTCAACTACATTCATTTTCACTCAGTCTTAGAGCTATTTACACTCATTTATCAAATACCCAAATTTCAAATTAAACCGAACCCCCAATTTGAAAAAAAATAAAAATGTTATATCAAACTGTTCAAGTCGCTATTATCGCTGGCCTTTGTTTATCCAGTGTTTCTGCCACTCAAGCTGGTCATGCACACCACCAACACAAGAGATCTTCCAAAACTTGTTCATTCCCCTCGGATGACGGTTTGGTGGCAGTGACCAAAGACAAGACAAATGGTGGTTGGGCTTTACACAGTGATACTGCATGTACCGCAGGAAACTATTGTCCATATGCGTGTCCACCGGGTAAGCTTATGGCACAATGGGACAAGGATGCCACTTCGTATACTTACCCAGAGTCGCAAAATGGTGGATTGTACTGTAACGATGACGGAACTGTCTCCAAACCTTACAGCAACAAAGACTACTGTTACGACGGTAAAGGTACTGTCAAGGTCAACAACAAGGCAGGATCAGATGTCGCCTTTTGCCAAACGGTGTTGCCAGGAAACGAAGAGATGTTGATTCCAACCAATGCTGGCAGTGGTGATTTGACCACTTTGGCAGTTCCAGGAACCGAATACTGGGCTTCGACACTGGCCCATTACTACGTGAACCCACCTGGTGTCTCCACAGATGACGGTTGTATTTGGGGGTCTACTGCTAACCCATATGGTAACTGGGCTCCATATGTGGTTGGAGCCAACATGGATGACAGTAAGAACACCTTTGTCAAAATCGGATGGAATCCAAAGTACTTGGACGATTTCTCTAGCAAGACTCCTAACTTTGGAATCAGAATCACTTGTGATGACGAGTCCAAATGTAATGGGTTGAAATGTGAAATTGACCCATCCGATGGAGTCGGGGAAGTCAGTGGTTCATCTGTCACTACAGGATCTGGTAATGCTAAATTCTGTGTTGTCACTGCGGAGCAAGGTGCTACTGCCAAGATTGAAGTTTTCAGCTCTGGAAGCAGTTCCAACAAGAGACAGTTGTTTGACGACGAAGTTGCTGTGGAAAAAAGGGATAACACTACATCTACATCTACATCATCGAATTCCACGGCTGTGCCTTCAGCTACTGCTACAAGCGGTGCTGATCAGATAACTGCCAGCTGGTTTTCCCCAGTCATGGTGCTCTTCTTGGTTGCCAGCGCCATTTCTCAATTGTAATTAAAAGTTAGATATAGATAGGAATTAAAATATGGGTTTGTCTTCAAAGAAAAGGTCGTACACCGAAACTCAAAGTCCGCGCAGGGAATCGATAACCGACGGTCTGCGAACTCCGTCTACACTATCCGGCTATATTGTGGCGCGCCGAACTTTTTCCGACGCCTGGCTCTATCTGGATCTGTCTTCGAGCCATAGGCGGACGGTGCTGATTAGATAGGAAATAGTCAGCGCAAATTATTCAAAGTACCTATAAAAGCTTTAGGCCATCCGAAACCTAATTATTGTGAGAGCATACTTAAAATGACATTTATCTCAGGAGTCGTACAAAGATTGACAGACAAAGTCGTCTTGATTACCGGTGCATCGGCTGGTATTGGAGAGGCCACGGCTAAGGAATTCGCTGCCGTTTCCAACGGTAAGGTGAAGTTGATTTTGACGGCTAGAAGATTGGACAAATTGGAGGCATTAAAAGCCGAGCTCGAGAAGGAGTTTGCCGGGATCCAAGTCCATGCTGCTCGCTTAGATGTCACTGAAACCGACAAGGTCGGCTCGTTCATTGAGAGTTTACCGCTGGGGTTCGAGCACATCGATGTCTTGATCAACAACTCTGGAAAAGCGCTTGGGTTGGACCCAGTCGGGGAAATCCAGCAAGAGGATATCAAGGGAATGTTTGACACCAATGTCATTGGATTGATCACTTTGACACAATACGTCCTCAGAGACATGAAACTGAGAAACACCGGGTCAATTGTCAACTTGGGCTCTGTTGCAGGTAGAGATGGATATCCAGGAGGAGCCATTTACTGTGCCACAAAAGCGGCATTGAGATCTTTCTCACAATCTTTAAGAAAAGAGACTGTCAACACCAAGATCAGAATCATCGAGATCGATCCAGGAAATGTGGAGACAGAATTTTCAAGCATCAGATTCAAAGGTGATGTTGAGAGAGCAAAGAAGGTTTACGAGTCCACCGTGCCATTGTACGCCGATGATATTGCCGAATTGATTGTCTTCAGTGTCAGTAGAAAGGAAAACACAGTCATTGCAGAGAGTTTGATCTTCAGCAGTAACCAAGCCAGTGCTTATCATCTTTATAGAGGAGAAATTTGAGACTTTCTTACCAGTTTGGTCAGATTGCATCCGCCATCCTTTTAACACATGAAAATTCTCAACGTTATATCGAACTGTGAAGTAAGTACCCATCTGTACACTTTATGTAGCATGTTTGAGGACTTAGTTTTGTTGAAACGAAGTCCCAATCCTGACTAACTTTGCGCTGCAGCTCTTAATATGTGCAATCAGTGCTCTCGAGTTCGTGATATTCATAGAAATCTCCAGTATTTCATGCTACCTGGATCACATCGGAAGTGTGCTGATAAAAAAAAGTCTGATTTTGATACCCATAATACAAAAAAAAATATGTCAATTAACTTTATAGTTTATTATTTACATGTCTTGCCCCTTGGAATTTGAAAAATCAGAACTCAACTCAAAACCTTATACATCATATTAACGTCACGGGCAAAAAATAGATTAATGATATCGAAAAGAAAAAAAATTAAACTTCAATTAACTATTGTTCAACAAGTTGATGGTTCCTGTTATTATTTGCAATAACCAGATCTTTGATATTTGCTAAGTTGCCTTGATTTGAGACGAGTACGTAGCTACTCAACTTACGAGAATTTTTGGTTGGAGCGTCTGAGATTTATTTTTTCTTGTATAGCGGCATTTTTTTTATGTGCTTCAAGCTTGGAACTTCGGTCTCCAAATGGTCACACACGATTTGATTACGACACATCGCAACCCCATGGATTGGTAGCATACTATTCGGTACATCATTAACAATACCTCGACGTCATGATTTTATCGATTGCAATTCGGAACTCAAAACTAAAACTTGCTCCTAAAACTGGTTAATTAACGTTGGCTTGACTTTTTTCGAAAAATATTACAATTAGGTAAGCTAAAGAGACTGATCTTATATAAGTGTACCATAGCAATCCATATGATGCAATTGAAGAGAGTAGTTGCTGGTCCATCAATAGCACTGTTCCATCCAAGCTAAAGTAAGGAGGGGTGAGGATAAACATAAACCATGATGGTGGGTGTCACAACACTTTCTTGTCAAGGGAGAGGAGAACAAAATTGTTGGATTCTGCCAAGTCGATAAATTTTCAAGTCTACAAGAATTGTAATCATTCTAATTTCTGATCCGAGTTACAGCTTCTCCTCTTCTATGTCCTGCAAAGTATGAGTTGAGTATTTAGCCATCATCTGAGACATTGGTCACAACATCAGGCTCCGGTAGTAGTTTACTGTTGTGCCATCTGCAAATGATTTTTCTTTTATGTTCCCAAAGTAGACATCCCGACACTCAAGCATTCATGTATGAAATGGAAAAAAAAACACATCGAGCATGATGAAGTATGTTTCTACAATCCTTTTCACTATGGATCAAGAGTCTAGAAGGGACATAGAACCCCGTAAAGAAGGATATTGATTTTCAAAGATCCTTATACACTCTTCCACAAATTTTAGAAAAGAGCGGCTCAATTTATGTAGCTGGTACACTAAATGTGCAAGATGCAAGTGAAAATAATATTTTAATTTTCTTGTGGAATTAGGTGAAGTGCAATCGGATTCTCAGAGGTGAACTCCTGTGCTTTGGAATACGCTCCAAGACCCTGGGCTGCTTATATTATGTCACTCACTTAACATTAACTTATCGTCAACTTGAAAACCCGCCCCAAGCTCTTACAGGATCATCAATCTATCAGTTTCTTGGTGAACTACAAATGAGCAGTAAAAAATAATTATAAACTTATAGTCAATTAACAAAGATAATAAAGATGGAAACAAACAAAATGGAATCAATCTAGTTGATTTTCAGAAATAAATAAATCAAGAAATTCAAATGGCTTAAGGAATGGAAGGGGACCAATGATGTTGCAACTGACAAATAAACTTCGACTAAAAGCCATATGTCAATCGCAAAAGACACTAATGAATGAATGATAACGTACTTTAACGTTGAACCAATGCGCAAAACTCAGCAAGAACAAAACACCACACAGATAAGTCAATAACAATGCAATTTCCCTTACTGGTTTTAGAGACCAGCTTTGCTTTTGGGTACTTTTAGTGTCAGATCAAATTGACCTTTTGTTACGTCTGTTCACCTTATCAAACTTGTCTCCTTTGATTTTCTGTTCAATTCTTCTCTCTCTTCTCAAACGTCCCTGCATGGTGTAGTAACTAGCCCTTCTAACTATAACTTCAATCATTTTCTCATCATAACCATAATGGTATCTCTGTTCGACAATCAGAGTCAAATCTTTGATCAATTGTTGCCTCTTGGATGTCGAAGTGTCACGAACCCAAGTTTTCAAACCCAATTCAAATCCCAATTCGTCTTTGAAAATGGTCAAAATATCTTGTTCTCTCTTTGCGGTTTCCTTGACATCTGGCAAGTGCAAAAAATTCGAAAGTTCGTTCAACGAAAGTCTTGAGTCCGAATGGCGTTTGTTCATATTCTGTGGAGACGTGGAAACCGAAGGTGGTGAGTCATTGATTGCCGTGGTATTGATGATACTGACCTTCGGAGTCAATTGCGTTTCTGGCTTCAGCATCGTGAATGACACCAAGTTTGGTTCAGTCGAAGAAGGTAGCAATTCACCCTTCGATAACAGTATCAGGCTATTAGTAGAAGACATCGATGTGATGCTGTTAGCTCTGCTGAAATCATCAGCTTCGAAATTCAAATCATAATTGCTAAAGATGGACTTCAAATCCAACGTACTGGAAGACATTGAGCTCTGTGGTGATAAATCTTGATATTTTTTGTAGTTAAACGACTCAAATGGAGATTGGAGATTGTTCACGTTGTCAATGCTGTTGTCGGTTGGAACTGCAGTAGAAACTGAATAATTCTGTGGGAAATCGTACAAGTCATCATTCTGCAAATATCCAGTCGTTGTGTCTTGAAAATCTTGATATTCGGTTGTTCCGGTATTAATGTTTGTAAAGTTGCTAGCAGTTCCCAGAAGTTGCAAATCTATATCTGAAAATGGCACCACACTGGTCAACAATGGATCCAGGACATTTTCATTGATACTTGAATTGCCATTGACATTCGAATTGAAGTTTAAATTGAAATCAGTATTTGGGAAATATGAATTGTCGAATTGAAAATTCTCCTTGTTCTGCTTCAAATCTTGTGATACTGTCAGTTGGTGTTGCAACATTTTGAAGGCATGTATATCACGAGATCAAAACCCACTTCATGCGCTGTATATTCTTGTTTGATTTGCTTGCGGATGTCGACTGATATGGAGAAATATAGGTGATTATATATACATATATCAGTCTGTGATGTAATGGACTTTTTGAAACTTTTTTGTCTTGGATCAAGTGTGTGGTTTTGTTCAGGATCTCCTATCTATATATGAACGTGATGGAGATTAAGTAATTGACTTGAAGTTTGCTAGAGGATTGGTAATCTGGTATTTTGCTTCAATTCTTTCTAAAGAGAAACTAGAGGATTAGGTCATCTATATATATATATAATTGAGTTTTAATACATTCGCACCTGTTTCTCCGTTACAACATAATCTAATATTCATATTTATAGACTCCCCCGAATTTTAAAGCGTAATATGTAATGTAATCTGTCTGTGTCTTTCCTTTTGTACATGAAAATTGATAACAAAAAACGATTTTAAGCACCCAAAACCTTTTTTTGGGTAATTAAAACTCAAGTTTTAGCATGCATGTTGCATAATAATAGGATTACTGTAAATAGAAAAAACTTGCCCCTTGATATTAAGAAAATATGTATTCGTTCTTGATAATCGATCATAGAATGTGGAAGAGTGGTGATTAATTGAGTATCGCTATGAGAGTGACACCTTACTCACCATGAGGAATTCAGAGTGCCAGAGCTGAGATTGATATACGGTGGGTGCTGGACATGTTAGCCTCTCTCGATGAAATCCGAAACCTCATGCAAGTGGTTGATGAATAAGTCTGCCCTTTTCTTTTTGAAATGTCAGATTTATACTCATATTCACTCAAATTCTCCATATTTCTTGGTTCAATGCGGATTTCAAAGGCTTCTGGGTTCATGTTTGAATCTTTCACATTGCATATTGCATAACCTTACAGAAAAGTTCATGTAGTGGATGGGCTTTACTGAGAGGGAAATTGGCAAGTAATTATCCGCCATCAATAATACTTGAATAGAGTACCAGAAGTAATACAAAAACTTCTATTGCTCTACTCTCACCTAAGTTGAACATGGAGTGATCATACCAGCGGCAGTAAACGGTTGCTTCCATGGAAGTTTCTGAGTAGATTTGCGCACATAAAGAAGACCGGGATTAAATATCATCCCATACAACGGCATACTACATTAAATGTATGCATATGTCACACACTACCATACACTTTGTCAAAGAGACATGGAAAAAGATGAAATTCCATTCTTTTTTTCTTCGGAGGGATGAGTATACGGTGAGAGCTTTCGGCTTAAGCCGCATTTAGGTTGAGCATTAATAGAGAGTACACATACAATCCATGTCTTTAAAGGGGTTGAGTGCAATCACTTTCGTTAGCTTCTAATCTAACGAGGCAATTCGAGAAGCTAGCAATACAAGTTCCACACAGCACCCGGTGTACAATAATTCAATAGAGAAATTCAAAATCCAGAAATTATATTATTTTAGTGGTGAGAACAATACTTAGACGTAAATCATGTATACTCTACTCAATGTTGAACCGTCTCTAGATAAAAATCTCAAATAATCGCTGAACTCCGCAGATCTCTTTCAAATTTTCGTCAGGGAAATATTATGATGCGCGAAGGAACATCTTTTCAAGGCTATTCATTCAAATAATAATAAGGTAGACTTGGGCGGAATTCATTCATGTATGATTTATGATATCAATTGGAAAGCGATACAGAAATACAGACGATCGACCTAGACACATAAGGCTGAGAGTTGTAGAACCTCGTTTGTTTAAAAATTAATTCCACAAGGTGTGATATTATGTTTTGAGACCCACACGGGTTGATATGTCTCTGAACATACGGAAACTGATGCAATTATTGAGATATGGGCAGGCTGATTGTCAAGAGTTTGTATATCCGCTGTTGAAAATTCCTATGACGGTTACACTGAAAAAAATTGTTTGATAAGCTGCGCTGGGTGCAAATTCTAGCTCTGGAACATATGCGGTGGTGACCTATATCATGAGCAGATGTTGAGATTCTTGTGATGGTTCAACTAGAGGGCCGAATCTCAGATTTTTCAAACCCTAGTGTCCGCATATATAAATCGAGCCGCCAGCGAAGGTTTTTCTCACGTTAGTCCTTGCACTTGAAAAGTTGTAAATGAGTCTAATTTTCAAGTCTCTTTAGACAAGACTCAAGTCAGACTGCCGTTTTTGAGTCCGTTCTCTCCCAAGGAGATAAGACAGAAAACTAAAAAAAAATTATTAAATAAAACCTTATTAAGAGGTAGACCAGATGAATCGATCGTAAAACCTTCCAAGTCTATATACCCTTGGTACTCGTTACGATGCTGGATTATTATTTGATCAGGCTTGAAGTTCGATAAGTGTTTCACTTTTAAATCCAAGCCTCTTGCAATTGGAGTCAAATTGCGACTCATGAGGAGATCTATAGAACCACCTGGGGAAAAGAAACAAGTTTGTTGATATTTTTGATATCTGCACAATCTTTGGAGCTGAATACAAATTTCCATCGCATTAGGATCATTTGAGACATAATTATTGCTACTAGTAGTTTTGAGAGACATGTTAACGGTTTAGTTGTTATTGTGAAGCAAGATGGACATGAGAACAAAGTACGAGGCGTCAATGATGGAGTGCGTGTCTGTTCTCTACCCCAATGGCTGTGCACGTGCTACTCTGGAAACGGAGTGTACCACAAAACACCCAGAACCTGATTTGCTTCAATCACAGGTGCCAATTACAGTTTTAGAGTATAAGAATAGATACACTTGAGCCAGGGGGAACGTTATTGTCTGTGATGTGAGTCCGGTTACCTCACAGGGCATACATCAGTCTGGGTCAATTTTTTTATGTCCTCTTGTTAGCGATTTTTAAATGTAATATCCGTGCACCACATGATTTGCATGTACAACTTTACCAAAGACTTTTGCTTGCGCATCCCAACCAACCAGAGCACGCATTTCCGCTGGTCGTGTCTGGTGAAAAATATGGTCGTGTAATTCAACCAAATTTCTAGACTGATCTAAAATACACGACCGCCCCGGAAAAACAACACGAAAATTCCAAAAGCGCTAGACCAGATCAACTATACCACATCGACAATGGCTGACCGGAAGAGTAGAGCGCCACGAGGTGACTGGAGAAATGTCCCACATACACAAGTGCCCAATGAGAGCGGAACTCTGGCGAAAGTTCCTAATAAAAACCCATATAGCGGACTAACATCAAATGCTATCCAGTATGGACACCAGGATAATGGATCCCTAGCAGACACCTCTATGGACGTTTCGAACTCGGATCGGATGCTTGCAGTTGACAACATCGACAAGGCGAAGATTCACCGGCGGTTCTCCGTGCGGTTGAACGGACCTCCGCAGTTGGATCTCCACGATCTGCCGAGCTTGCCCCTTAACGCCAAAAGCATCATTCTGCACGAATTGGGCCAGGGCCATCTGCCCCAGCACCAATTGCAACTGCCCTCGTTGCTACAACAAAGCTCTGATCCCCAGCAGCGCAAATATACACAGAAACCGCACCATAACAAGTACATTTCCATTGGGAACATCTACGACGATGAGTTGAATTTGTTGTCCAAAAGAGATTTTGATGCTCCGAGTTTCATCAAAGAGACTCTTTCGAACGCCTCAGCGACACGGATTGACGAATTCAGCAAGAATTTGAACAAATTGTCCTTGCAAGTGGAGGATAACATCAAAGAAGTGATAAACCAGAGCTTGGAAAACTTGTCCAAGACTTCAAAGGACTTCAACGAGACGGAATTGCAGATCAAGAACTTGAAGGCTGTGTTCAACGAGTTGAACGAGATCATTCAGAGCATGAAAGAGACCGCAGATGTGCGGATTTCCGTCGAGAGAGAGGGTAAAAATGCAAGTAGAGATAGGAGTAGTGTATTAGTGGTGCAGAAAATGTGGGACAAAGAGTTACAAAGCCTATTCAACCATGTCGCTGGAGCTCAACAGTTGATTTCTCTGGTTGCTGGAAGACATGTGTTGCTGGAAAGCGGTAAATGGAGCGAAGTAAACCCCACCACGATGAAGGCTTTGCAAAATGTTCACTTGTTTGTGTTGACAGATTACTTGTTGGTGCTGTCTAAACGCAGAGTGAACGATGATTCGGGAAACAAGTACAACAAATCGCAAGGGCTTGTTCTGACTCAGTGCTGGCCCTTGCGTGATGTGCGCATGTTTGACTTGAAAGCTCCGAGAAACGATGAAGACGATTATTACATGATCAAGATCACGCACCAGTCTTCGAACTTTGTTTATAGAACCGAGAGATACGATCACTACAACAAGGTGTTGGATCTGTATAGAAGAGGCAAAGATGAACTCCGGAGTGCCCTGGAGACCGACAGGGCTAAAAGTCAAGCCCAGAATGCAGCAGTTTCCAGGGCTCATTCGCAGGTGGGCAGACACAGATCCACCAACAAAGAGAGACGTTCTTCTGGTATATTGACGAAAGGACACCAGCGGACCAGAAGTTTGGACCTTTTCACCAACAACACCATCATCTCGATGAAGAGTCTCGACGACAACATTGACGAATTGGACATCCAGATCTCGCGGAAAAACTATGGCGAGCTGATAATCTTGTACAAAGTGATTGACTCGGAATTGGCGAAATTGGGTTCCAAGAAGAACGATGCGCAGATCGAGGAGATTACCCAGATCTTGGACAACTTGAAATTCAGGTTGAACTCCAGGAAGACCTTGATTGTGGAGGAATTGGACAAGAAACTCATGTCGGTGAGACTTTCCGACGCCCTGACAAAGGAATTGGCCCGGCATTACTCGCTGTTGGATATGACAGACTACGGCCGGAACATTTTCTTGAAATCGCGTAACGTTCTCGTTGGAAATTTGGTCGATAGAGTAGAGATCAACGGTATTATACCAGATTTCATCACGCAGATCTCCATTATCCGGTTCCAAGTGATCAAAAACACGATCAAGCTCTACGAAGAGTGTTTCCGTGGCGATGACCAGTCGTGTTTCTTAGTGGACTGGTGTTTTGCTCAGGTGAAACAGCACCTGAAGTTCTTGGACCAGCAGTTGAACGGAGTAGACAGTAAGAGTATTAACTATGTCGACTGTGTCAAGGTGACCAGATCACAGGTGGATGATTTGAAGAGCATTGGCGTCGATGTGGGTTTTTTATTGGACGGATTCTACAAGACAGCTTTGAGAGTGTAGTTGTTGCAAAGATTATATACTCACCAATCAAACCCCCCAAAATTATGCATCGCTACACCACTCCTCAGTAAAAAAATATCCCATATCATTATCTATTAACACCACTTCCCTAATATCTTATCATTGCCCCATTGCCCCCCGATGTCCGGAAAGTCCAGTATCAAAGCGCTTTTCTTGCTGAAGTTCGATGTCCGCACCGGATACACCATTGAATGGTCCAGAACAATAGATGACTCTGTTTCTCTAAAAGGTCTAGAATTCAAGTCGCTCCCCTCTGGATTGCACCAGACCAGCAAAGACGTGATCGCGTTTGTCGAGGACTCGGATCCAAAGTCGTTTCCGGACAGATTAGTCTACGGAGTGTCGGTTTTCCGGTCGAACTCGGCAGAAATAGCCGAAGACGACAACAGGCAGATCGATAGAGCCGATGTCCGGATGTACTCCTTGGGGCTCTTGATCGATCCGGACTTGAAAAAGAGCAACGTCGGCACGGTTTCCATGGTCTGGAAGCCCTTGGTGTTTACAAGTGGCTGGGAATACGTGACAGATTTGGAGAAAGTGCTCACGAAATGGCTTCAGTCCACAGATGGGCAGAAAGACGAAGACTTGAACCGTAAATATAAAGACTTGGAGGACTTTTTCGAGGCCAACAAGCTGCACGAGCACAACTCGGCTAATGTTTCCGAAGACCAGTTATCTGTAATCTCCCAGGTGACCAGCACGACGGCTACCGCCGGGAAACTGCACCACAGAAGTCACCACATGCTCCTATCCATAGTGCCCTTGATGGAGAATTTGGGGCCCTTGATCTTCAAAGTGTGGAAATTGGCGTTGCTCCGAAAGAAAATCTTGGTCCACAACGCCAAATCCATAGAGTCCAGTAGTTCTTTTGTATACTGCATCTCTTTGATCTCCACAATACCCCAAGAGGTGTTACCGGACTTGGTCGCCTCAGGACTGAACGATTTTGCGCAGTTGCAGTACCAGCAGCCGTTGTACAACGTCGGCGTGAACGATATCGCGTATTTGGATGCGGTGATCAAGAACAGCGACCTGTCGTTTGTGCTGTGCACGTCCGATGAGATCTTGCTCTACAAGCAGTTTTTGTACGATTACAGCTTGAAATTGGCGTCTTTTGAAGACGGCAAGTTGCTGGAAGTGGTCGCGTCATCGAACTACGTGAAAAGTGACGGTTTGTGCCGTGCTACACAGCGGGACTTGCGCAGGTTCAGGATCCTCTATGACGAATTTGATCTATACGAAGATGAAGAGTACTGTGACGAAGAAAGCTTGAACTGGTGGCTCGAGGTGTCGGAACCAACGTCCTGGAAAGAGTACGTATGGAAGGGATTCTCGTGGTGGGCGTCTCTGGGCGAAAACGATCCTGGGAACCGGGAGTTCGAGGTGGATAAAGAAGGTTTGGACAATATCAGCTCTATCACAGACCAGGATTCGTTGTACCAGCAGAACAACAACTCGTCCACTGTTGTCTCTAGTAAACTTGCTTCAGCTCCAGACACTTCAAAGGAAGTCGTTGACGTGCTCAGAGTAGTTGGATATTTCCAAAACATGACTATAAAGATCTTCAAAGTGTTGATCGATATTGTGAATAATCACGATTCGGAAGAGTCAAAAGACGAGGATATCTGGATCGGATTCAACGACATCAACGAGATGGGGTTGGACCCGTACAGTGTCGCCGACCACGAATTTTTGGTGGATTTGGTGCTGTTGTGGTGGGGCAAGAAGGCCAAAGTCGGCAATTACATCGGGAATCTCTGTTGCTAATGGCTTCAACTATATAAATAATCGGATAATGCTATTCAATCCAATCTCTTCAAAGCGATTTCAGATCTGTGCTGTGGTAACTTGTCATAGTTCTTCTTACGTCCGCCAAACTTCTTCCGGAAATACGCCCTCTTGACGTCGGAAAAGTCTCTATTGCTCTTGGTGATGTAGACAAAGAAGTACATCAAGCACGCAGCGAGGATCACCATTGTGGGCATCGCCAGGACCACATAGTAGATGTTGTCGTCGGATCCGCCAAGATCCTGCAACGCTTTTTGCTCCTTTGTGGTCTTGGCAACGACTGCTCCTTTCATGAAAGTGACCAAAGTCCCGTTCGAGTTCAAAATCTCGAAATCTTCATCATCTATAGAATCCGGTTGCACAGTGATCAACACTTTCTTACTGTACTTATCTTTCAACCAAGCTTCTTGCACTTCTAAGGGAAAGTATCCGTCTCTGTTCAAGAACCAGTCGGACGAATAAAAGGCCCCGGGCAAGGCCCCATCGTTATCAAACTCGAGAAATTCTCTCTTCTTCATGCCCTTGTCCTTCAAGGACTCCTTCACGTAAGCCAAGTGGATACGCACGTTCTCGGTACTCTTTGGGAACAGTCTGGTGAACCACGTGGCGAAATACGTCGTGCCCAACTTCAAATTGGAGTTTTCCCTCGGTGTACAAAATGGAGCAGAAGGCACGTCTTTGGCCAAGCCCTTGTTATAATACCGGTCTGGAGTGCATCTCAACAACGGGTTCAACGAAACATAAGTCTGGTCTTCTTCCACGTACACGACTTCCTCGAATTTATCACCCTCTTTCATGTTATGCGCTTTGAGTTGTTCGTGATCATAAGTGACAGTCTTGGCCTCCTGGAACCACGTCTTGTAATCCGGTTTGGCGTTCTTGGTGTTGCCGTTCTTCAACTGCGGCTTTATAGTCTTTGGAGTCCCGTCCTTGTTCAACGAAATCCAGGGCTCCAAGCCATTTGTTGTCAGTGGAGGCTTTGCACTGAATGTGACACCTCCAATCACCGTCGGGTGCACGATTTCCTTCACCGTGGATGAGATTGTCCTCAACCAGGATTTCGGAACTTCTTTCGGTTTCAGCAGCTCAATAGACTTCTGTTGTCCCAATCTGTATTCATAATCCTTGTTCGGTTGGATCACTTCTTTCCATCTCCTTTCCAAGGCGCCAGTAGGCGCTGGAGCCGCCAAAAGCGCGCTTGGCACCGCGGAAGTCTCCGGAATCGCCGTCGGCAATGCTTCCAGAGTACTCAGGAGCAAGATCCAAGTTGCACAGATCGAAAATGGTCTCATGGTGTCAAGTATCGCTTCCGGATCGTATCAACGAGTTATTTGTTTTGAGTTTTGCGTTTTTTTTCGTCCCGATGTGGTGTAGCGATGCGTTTTCGCCCTGGTGCGTGGTGCACTGGTGCAGCGATGTCATTTCGGCACGGCCCGGTGCACTTGGAGCACCCATCGGTTTTCTGGCCTTACCCTGGTGCAACGATGTCTGGTATATTTCTGTCTCTATTAATCAATTCATTGTCGTTACACATTATACATGGTGTGATGTCATCTATTACAGCATCTCTGGCTCAACTTGTAGCCTGGAGCACCTGCCCGGCCCAGCTCACCGTGCACTCACTCATACATTCCCCGGGACATACTGAGCAGTGTCCACTGACGACTGACTCCTCAAATCATCAGTGTTCGAATCACCAATTCTCGAATCTTCAATCCTCGAATCACCAATCCTCGAGCCCCCACCTCTTGAACCCCCACTTCTATACCTCCTAACCCTCAAATCTCCGTAGAAATCATCGAATTCACCTCCTCCAGCGGCAAAGCTGGGAAATTCCACGCTCAGAGCTACACTGTTCCTAGAATTCGCACCACTACCATACTGCTGATCGAATTCCGCTTCCACAGCGGCTATTTCATCTGTAACCGGATCGCTCAACTCCTTGTGACCCAACTGGAACGGTTCTCGCACCACGACACTACTATTGGTAGTGGCACGGCTCAATTGGGCCGTGGATTTACGGTTTACAGGTGATAAACTTGCCTCTGGAAGTGCTCTTGAACGGATGTTCAGTGTACGTACAAACAACTCCATCACGCGGAAAAATTCCTCCTGGGCAATGGGCTTGCCGCCGAACCGTAACCGCCCATAGAGCGCCAAGAATTCGTCTAGGTAATGGCCATTCACGTCCAATGCCCGACTGGAGGCCAAATAGTGGAGCATTTCTGCATAGGTTGAGTTTTTCGGCACCAGCAGCCCCGAACTCTGGATCCTGAGTGCCTCGGCAAACCCCTTGAGCACGTCGTCGTACACCAAGAAGTCCGGCAACTCATCCGGAGACGTCTCGGATGCGTCCGGGTCGTGGAACAAGTCCGGATGTGTGATTTTCTGTCTGGGCATCGCACGTTTCATGATGTCCTGGCATTTCTGGAGATTCAGCTGGATGTGGTTATAGGCAGACACCGGCATATCGTTCGGGTGGTCCGGAATGTACATCTTTGGGATGTCCTGCAAGTTTAGCCGGAGAATGAACACCCTCAGTGTGTACAAGAGCAAACTCACCACGATGAAAATGACACATGTGACCAACACCACCAATGTGTTGAAGGCCAAATTGCCGGACGACTGCACAATGGCATCTATGGGCACTGCGGCGTTCAACGCGATGAACACCAACAAGAAAATACCCAACGAGAACGAGTACAACCATGATAAAAGCCGCCTTGGGAGTCCAAAGACTCTCTTATGAGTGGGCAACACGGGTAAAATGGGTTTCAGGGGCGCTGAATCCTGGATCGATTGCGGGAGCAAGATGTCCGTGTTGGACCGGCGCATGAACCGGCGTCGTATATCGGACATCTGGTGATATTTGGAGCTGTGGCGGTTGTTTAGCAGTGCTTTGGCGCTAATCTAGTACTCTGTTGACACTAGCTCATCGAGAAAATGGCAGAAAAAAAATTTCACGGTGAATTTGCTCTATATAAGATGAAGCCAGGCACTCCAATGGACGGGTTGGCGGAGCGTGTGAGGACAAATTTGGTGCAGTACAACTTGTGGACAGATGTGGAAGTGCACGATTTACTGGCGCGGGTCTTGATTGCCGGGTTGCCGCCGCAGGAACAGCTCAAAAAATGGGTGATGCCCGTGGATATGGACGAGAAGGTCACGATGCAGGATTTGGACCGTGTTTTCGGGGCTGTTGCCACCGTGAGTGGACACAGACCTACAGAGATGGTGTTGGGGATGTACAATGACGACGGGACGATTATGTATTATACAGTTCATGACGGGTTGACGACACCGAAGCAGAGCTAGTCACGTGACCGATGGTATCCATTCGGCTGATGCATCCATATGAACAACCTCGCCGGTGAAAACGTTGACGTTGACAAGCGTGTCACGTGACCGGACGTCCAGATGCCCTATGCCCCATTGACAGCCGAGGCAAGCGATATTTTTATATAGTTGAACAACGAAGCGTATTCTCGTCCTGATGGCAGCACCACAGCCACATCCTGTAACTTTGACGCCACCAATGCCTGGAATTTCCCGCTCCGCGCCACGAGTTCGGGGTACCTGTACTCAACGGCAAGCCTCATGAACTGGTTGGGCAATTCCGGTATCGTCTGTGCAGCGATATGTGCAAACAAAAAGAGATCTGAGCTCCTGACGTCATCTCCAAAGATATACAGTTGGTCATGCGTGTGCAATTCCAGCTTGAGGTCCATCACCTGGGCCAAATAGGTCTCCAGTAACGAAATGGCACGCATGTTGTTCACTGTGCTCTTCTGCAACAACAATTTCGCCAAATGCTGCTGTTTTTGGGCCGAATGGAGCGACCCCATTGCGGGCGTCGCTCTGAGCTGCCGTTCTGTGTCGATGAGCTCTCGGTATCGGTTGTCGTCTTCGCCAATGAGCATCCCGTTGTCAATTCCCAACCCGAGCTGTGCACAGATCTCAGTGGCGTCGTTTTTGAACTCAAGAGGTGGCGCATACTGCATTGGGAAGGGGAGATACTGCTTGAAGATCCCTCGTGAATACTGTTCATAGTTCTCTCTGTTGAGGAACAACGTGTACTGGGTAATGGCGTTCAATTTGTCCCGGATGAGTGATTTTATGCCGTCGTTGATCACTTTATGCTCGCTTTCCAATGACGCATCGATGTCGTAGACGGTTTTCAAGTGCTGTAAGATGCTGTCGATGCCTGCAAATGTCCCTGTGGCGGTCTTCAAGAAGGGCAAGTCTGCGATGAAATGGTTGGACGAGGGCACGATTTTGAAGTCGAAATCCCCGAGGGCAAGGTACCAGATCGCCACTAGACTGTCCGGGTGGAATTGCAGCACCGCATTGGCGCATCCCCAGCAGTGTAACTCCATAATGTGGGCGTTTAGAGGAGGTGAGTGAGTTCTAGCAAAAAATCTTAGTGAAAAATCAAAAAAAAAAATAAGAACAAAAAACCAAAATCCAAAATCCAAGTATCGTAAAAAAATCAAAAAATCAAAAACCAAATGAAAAAACTACTTCAACCAACCCATCCAAGAAGGCGCTACCTTCTTTAAACCCACTTATCGGCCCTTCAGACATCTGATCACATCTTGACTCGTCTTTTCCCACCCCAATCGTCTTGATACTCACGTGATCTGCATATATTCTTGGACCGCGCATACACGTCTCCATCCAGTGAACAATGGCTGACCAAGGAACACCCCAGGCTGGCACGCCCGCATTTTTGGCCGAGGGCAGCACCACGCCGCAGCCTATCAACGAAAACCTCGTCCAGGCACATCCGGCTCAAACGGAGTTCGAAAAGATGAAAGTGGGGTTGCTGAACGACTCCTCCAACTACAGACTCTGGAAGAAATATGTCGATGCCCTGGTGGAATCTGCAAATACCGACGAAGTGAATGCGGCATTTGACGGATGGCTCGACACGTTTCCGGAGGACGACAAGATCTGGATCAGATACGCCTCGTACCATTTAAAGAGAGAAGACAGGACCAAAGTTGAGGAAATCTTCAAGACCTGTATCAACATGAGAAGTTTGCAATTGTGGGAATTGTACTTGAACAAATTCGTGGTGAAATACAACAGTTTGATCAGTGGAGGAAGACAGCTGTTGGGGAACATCATCAAGGCCCATGAATTTGCCCTTGTAGATGTGGGTTTGGATTACAATGCGGACTTGTTGTACGACAACGAATTGGCGATTGTCGAGAGTTTTAACGCAATCAATGAAGACCAGAACCTGGAAAAGCGCAGGATCAAGTTGCAGATCTTGAGAAAAGCCATCAAGGGCCCAACCAAGAAAATCCAGAACTACTGGAATCAGTACATTGAAACCTGTCCAAAGACAGAGATCCAACTCAACTCTGCTGAATACTTGAAAGTTAAGACATTTGTAGGCCAATTGGCCACTGTAATACAGAACTTAGACCACTCTTTCCATCAGGACGATAAAGTCTTGAACGACGCCATTCTCTCGCAGTTTGGCGTGTATCAGAATTGGATAAATTTCGAGAAAGAGAATAGATTAGAATTACCTCTGGACTTGTTGGCCAAACGTGTCGACTACGCATATACTCTCGCCTTGAGAGCTTTACCGTTTATTCCAGAACTCTGGATCGAGTATAGTCATTTTAAGCTTGCATCTGCTCCTCAGGCCAAGGGTACTTTGGAGATCTTGTTGAAAGGTGTAAAAGCCAACCCTAGCAGTTTTGCCGTGTGTCTCAATGTGGCAGAACTCTATGAGGTGGAAAATAACGTAGAACTGGCTAAAAGTGTGTATGAAGGTTTGATCTCTTCGTTGACAAGGGCCTATGAGTTGAACGCTGCAAAGGTGAAAGAGATTACCGAAATCCAGGAGAAAAAACTCAAAGACCATGAGGCTGCACTTGTAGCTGAAAGAAGACAACAGAGAGAAGCCGATGATAAAAACGATGACGATGATGATACTTATGTCGCTGGATCCAAACCAGTCTTTCTGCACGGTTCCATGAAAAACGATTTCCATCTTACCGCACAGTTGCAAAATCTCGAACTGTTGAATGCGAAAATCGGTGTAGGTGTCACCTTGGCATACTGTTCGTACTTGAGATTTGCCAAACGGTCTCTTGAATTCAACGAGACTAGAAAGATCTTTAGCAAGGGGAAGAAGTTCCCCGGCCATTCTTGGCATATATACTCCACCAGTGCACATGTAGAAAACAGTAACAGCAACGCCAAAGTCGCCATTAAGGTGTACGAACTCGCCATGAAGAAGCCCAAATTGCTGAACAATATCGACTTCATCTTGGACTATTTGCGGTTCTTGGTGTCCACAAACGACCGGACAAATGCAAAGGCTTTGTTTGAGACTTCGATAAAGAATTTCGACTCTGATTTGGATTCTTTGAAGACTTTGTATCTAGAATATATAAAGATAGAAAATTTGCAACTGGACGATCTCCGTGCAGTTAAAGTACTCGAAGACCGGTTCTCGAAGAAATTCCCAGAAGTCAATTCGCTCACGGCGATGTCGGACAGACTTCAGGTGTCTGATTTTGACGTCATCAAGGAGTTTGATTATTACGGGGGTTTTGAAAGATATTCAAAGAAGTTCAAACTCAATGGTGCGAATACCAAGAAGAGAAAGTTGCAAGATATGTCTGATCCGATGGATGTAGATGAGGATGCAGTTGCAGATCTGGGAAATGGAGACGAAGAAGCTTTGCTGAACAAGCCTTTTGTGCAAGATGAGATTTATAACTTGTTAAGAGTCTTGCCAAAGGCTTCGTACTGTCAGCCTTCGATGTTTGATGAAAAGAATCTTGTCTCGTTCTTGAGAAGTTTAGATGGAGGTGCCTAGGTGTAGTAAATTTGTCAAGAAAGGGATGAACGTCAAGCGGAAAGGGATACTACTAGGACTATCGAGAAATATCAGTATTGGAAACCTGACCTTTTTACTGGTTGGTATTAAATGTCTAATGTACATGAACATGCAAAATTGTTTTATCTGCGAACTGGTGTAAACGTGATCTATACTTTGTGAACACTAATCTAAACTAATTCAAACTAATTCATAGTAATAAAACTTTGAGTTGTAATAAATGTTATATAATTTATAAAAACTCTATGAGCTATAAGTGTGCATATTGTACCTAATTTAACTTGGTTATAAAACTTATATAATTTAAGTACAACTTGTACTTGCTTTGCATGTTTTACATATTTCTGTGTCAAGTTCAAGTGACAACATCTCGTAGCATAAAATGCCAACATCACCCCAACATCTTGGAGTTGCCCATTCTGCTCTATATCGTCAAGCCCTCTCAATCACCCCCGCCAACACCCAGCGTTCACGTGACCAATCTCTCTTAGTCAAACCAGTATCGCCTATCCGCCAAAACGGATCGATTTCTATACACAAGCCCCCATTGGCCCTCTGTTTGGTAACTACTTTCCATCTCCAACCCCCAAAATTGCCAATCACCTCCAATTTTGCTTATCTATAGTTGGCATTATTTGAGTTTCCTTTTTTGATTTTCCTTATCTATAAATCTATCTACAATTTTTTCAGTTTCCCCTTTGCGATAAGGTAGCGCTGAACGACATTTGAGTGACACATTGCAGAGCACGCTTATAAGAAGTACGAAATTGGTGATTTGTGCATTCGAGAATCACGCCACTTGGAAAGTTCAAACCACAGACCATGCTGTCACCTGGAGTGTCAGTAAAAACGGAGGACCGAGATTCGATCATTGGCGGAAAGAAATCACATTTCCGAGACTCTAAAACCACTAAAAGGTCCACGTCACAGCCGAGAACCAGACAGATTGTGTCCAAATCACGAAACGGATGTATAACTTGCAAACAGCGGAGATTGAAATGTGACGAGACGCATCCGGTGTGCCAGAAATGTACCAGCAAGGGCTTTGTGTGTGGTGGGTACACAGTAGCGTTTAAATGGAAATCATTTGACCATTCGGAGCCCGGATCCCGCCAGAACAAGTTTGTCAGTGTTGATAATCCACGCAAAGGGCAAAATCCGCCACTGGAAGCAAACGAAACCGTAGACGAGGCGGAAATAGCACGCAAACAGAGCAGGTCTCTCAGCAACGTCGATCCCCTTGTGCTACAAAAGGCGCTTGAAGAGGCCACATACTCGCTCACCGGCAAGACTTCGGAGGAAGTGGCAATCGCCAATGCACTCATATCATCCGGAAAGAACCCGGAATTGGCCTCTGCAGTGGCTGAGATCTTAAAAAGACGACAAGAACCCGCAAAAGATGAGCCAATGGACATCATAAATCCGCTCAACACGTTAGCAGACGCTATTGAAGACAATATTGGGCACTTGGAGTTTGCCAAAAGATACACACCATCGCCCAGCTTGAACAGTGCATCTGAGATCATGAAAAATCCGGCCTTTGTGGGTCCAAATTCGCCGAATTTCATCAGCCCAAGCACTGCTGCCACTCCCAATCTCGAGGAGTTGTTACACGCATTTGAAAACGCCGACTCGCCGATGAAATTACGTTCACATGCTTCTCCGACGCCCAGCGAGATCAATTTCAACCCTCGGTACTCGTCTTTGATCAGAAGTTTCACCAATTTCAACGAATCAATGGCCCCTAGCCCGGCTAATCTCGACCATTTCCCCGAAAATCCTCCCAAAAAGCGCAGGTTCAGCGAAGTATCAGCGTTCACACCCACCAGTCCAAAGAAGAGATCCAACAGCGTGGCTGTTACCAAACCTGTCTGTCCTGAAATGATCTTGTCGGAGAATGGCGGAGAAGTAAACGCGATCGGAAATGCGGAAAAAGGACCTATTTCCGACGTTACCCCCAATTCGCCAGAAACTCCAGACGTGTTCCAAACGATGGACGAGTGGGCTGAGACACCCCAGATGCCCACGCAACTCGTATTGCATGATGACCACCTCCGGATCATGGCGGGATTTGAAAAGTACACTTCGTCTTTGATGTCCATGATTGGGGGTGATGGCAACCCCTGGGTGCGGGTTTTGATCCCTTTGGCCCAGGAACACTCCGTATTACGTAATGTGTTCAGTGCCATGACGTGCTTCCACTTGTCGCGGGGCGACGAGTCTATTAGGGCTAAAGGTGTCAAGTACATGAAGAATACCGTTGTAGAATTGGCCCAGGGTTTCAAACTGGGCACGATGCCGCCGGAAATAGGCCTTGTGACCTGTCTCTGTTTGCAGAACAGCGAGACTTGGGACAGGCATACATCCACGGGGATAGTGCACTTGAAAGGGGCCAAATCGATGCTTTTGCAGATCTTGAAAAACGTCCAAGAGGGCAAAAAGTTCTTGCTAGATGAGGGAAAAAGCGACGAAAGCAGAAATGGAGGTGATGCACATGCTAATGACGGAGATATCTTAGTAGGGGGCAAGTTCTCCAAGAATTTGCTGTTTTTGTTCAATTCGTTTGTATATTTTGACGTGTTGGCCCGGCTCACTGCTGAGAGTAATGACGACATTTACGGCGAAATCCCCCGCGGAAATGGTGCCAGAAAGAGCTCTTCGCCGTTCAGTGAACTGGGCGGTTCAGACTCCGGTAGTGACAGTTCGAGCTCCAGTTTGGGGTCCAACTCCGCACTGATCTCGTTCAGCGAGATCCTGCGCAGTATCAACTTGCAGACGAGCCATCTCGACCCGTTGTTGGGCTGTGCTCACTCGCTATTTCCGCTCATCGGAAAAACCGCCGATCTCGTGCGTCAGCTGGAGCGTGAGCCCAAGAATTCATTGAGCATCGTCTCGGCAGCAGTCCAGATCAAGTACGAACTTGAGCAATGGCATCCGCCAGCTGTCGGCAAGCTTCCTAAGGGCGAAGATGCCGAATTGGCATCGTGCATATCCACGGCAGAAGCCTACAGGTATGCCACGTTGACATTACTTCACCAGGCTGTACCTGAGATCCCCTCTAGATCGTCGCATGAGTTATCTGAAACCGTGTTGATGTTGCTCCTGTCGATCCCCAACTCGTCCAAGACGTGCATCACACACATATTCCCCTTGTTGGTGGCCTCCTGCGAGGCAACTCCAGGCGAGGAAAGAGACTGGGTCCTCGGGAAATGGGACGCACTTATCGAAAAGATGTGGATCGGAAATATCGAGAGATCCTTGGAGGTGGTGAAGGAATGCTGGATCCGCAGAGATATCAAGCGGAAAAACGGGGTCAAACCCACTGAGGGGCCAGAGAAACTTCTGTCGCGGATCTCGCTGTATGTGTCCTCAGTGAGGGGCGAGTCGGGCACACTGGAGGACGATCTCTCTGTTACTGGAGTGAAATCGTGGTGCCACTGGCGGAGGATCATGAGAGAATGGGGCTGGGAAGTGTTCTTAGGCTGATGATCAGGATTGAATTCTATATACAAATAAAAGCATGATTGAGTTTGAACGTTGATGAGTAGAAATTTGAAAATCTGAAAATTGGGGGTTTTTGAAAAATTGGGGGTGATTTTTTTGTAATTTTTCTTTTGGATCTTTTGAGCTTTTCGGTCACCTTTAGTAACTACTTGTCGATTATGACCCCTTTGAACCGTTTCAATCTCACTGCCCATTGGATCAAATCAGCTCATTGCCATCAACATTCAGCTCATCACTCTGTTAGATCTCGAAATGCATCAATGAATGACTAATGGTAGATCTTCTTCGCATCCTGGATCTTCACATACGACCCATTAGCACCGGCAACCGGTCCCTTGACCAAAACATATCCCTTCTCATCATTCACATCCACAATCTCAACGTTCTGGATCGTCACATTTTGGTTTCCCATGCGTCCAGCCATCTTCTTCCCAGGAAGCGTCCTGCCCGGAGTCTGGTTCTGACCGGTGGAACCAGCAGATCTATGTGCCAAAGAAACACCGTGCGTGGCTTTCAAACCCTTGAATCCCCATCTCTTCATCACACCGGCTGTTCCTTTCCCCTTAGAGACAGACTGCAAATCTACAAACTTTCCCACCTCGAAATGCGATGCCTTCAACAAAGTGCCGGGCAGAATAAGCCCTGATTCGTCCTTCAACTGGAATTCACAGACATATTCCTTCGGTGACACCTGTGCCTTCAGAAAATGGCCCAAAAGAGGCTTGGCCTGGTTGTTCAACTTGTATCCACATCCCACCTGCACCAGAGGATACCCGTCTTTTTCTATGGTTTTGGTGTGGATTACTTCCACTTGATCGATCTCCAAAACTGTACAGACAAACTGGTCGCCGTTTTCCTTGAAAAAAGGCACCATTCCGCGCTTGATCCCGACCAATCCGGGTCTCATCAACAACCTCTTTCTCAATCTGGATTCCTCCAGCGACTTTCTATAGGTGGGCGTTTCAGTAAGAACATATGGAATCGCGCCCGGAGATGTCAACGATACTTTTGTGCGTGCCTGCTGTGTAAATAGCGTCTTTCCGCTGCTCAAGAGCAGTCTGCTGGAGCCGAATATCCTCATTGTGTTGATCTGTGCCTTGTGTTGTAGTTATTGGTGATTGAAGATTTTTCATGATTTTTTTCAACTGCTAAATTGGTGGTTTGCACACGACCTGATTGGTGATTAGAGGTGGAATCAATGAATCATTTTAGTTGTAGCGTTCTGATGGCAGGGCATGAGTTCATTCTATATACATGACAAGACACTTACACACTTAGACACCAATGTTCTAAAGACACTATAAGACCATGATCCCAAAACACCTCATTTGATCTTCTTCACCTTCAACTTGATCGTCTCATCGTTCACATAGATACCCTTACCCTTGTACGGTTCTGGTGGTCTGAACAGCCTGAGACTTGCTGCAAATTGCGTCACCTTCTGCTTATCAAAACCCTCGATAATTACCCTTGTCGTGGACGGTGACGTCACAGTGATACCCCCTGGCACAGGCAAACCTTCCATGTTGGCTCTGCCAACTTTCATCATTACCCACTGTTTGCCGTCCTCTTTGGTCTCCAATTGCAGTCTATAACCTGTCCCTACAAACTTCAAGATCAGAATATGGCCCTCGGTGACTCCAGTGACGTAATTCTGGAGATGTGACCGTGTGGTGCCCCACAACAGTTTCTGTACCTTGTTTCCAGCGTCCTTGATGTTCACAGTGATCTTGCCGTCTTTGGTGTCAATGTTCACGAAATCCGCAACTAACAAGTCCAAAGCACCTTTCGGTCCTGAGACTGTCGTCAATTTGTTCAACGTTATCACACGGGTGCCCTTCTTGACGACTTTAGGGATCAAGATGTTACTGGACTCGATCTTTACTTCTGGTGGGATGAAAATGGGCTGCGAGCCGATATGTGACTGCAAGAGTCTTGTACTGGAGAGAAGTCTCCTTCCGCCGAGTCTCGCAAACATTTTGAAGTGAGACGTGTTGTACTAGCCTGGTATCTGCTGGTACCCGCCCTGATCACCTTGACTTTTTTGACGAAAATTTTCACACCGAAAAAGTCGTGCACAATTCAAATCTTGCCAAATTTTCACCTAAAATTTTTCAGACCAGATGAGATGCATTTGACTGTAGTGTTTGACCACGACAGATAACCACCAGCAAAGACCAAACAAGATGGTGAGAAAATTGAAACATCATGAGCAGAAGTTGATGAAGAAAGTGGACTTCCTCGACTGGAAACAGGACCAGGGCCACAGAGACACCCAGGTGATGCGCACATACCACATCCAGAACAGAGAAGACTATCACAAGTATAACAAGATATGTGGTGAAATCCGCAAGTTGGCACACAGGTTATCGTTACTACAACCAACAGATCCTTTCCGGATCAAACATGAGCAATTATTGTTGGAGAAATTGTACAATATGGGCGTGCTAGCGACGAAATCCAAGATTTCCGACTTGGAGAATAAGATCACAGTGAGTGCACTCTGTAGACGCCGTATCGGGGTGGTGATGTGCAGGTTGAAGATGGCAGAGACTGTTAGTGATGCCGTGAAGTTTGTGGAGCAAGGGCATGTCAGAGTCGGGCCAAATGTGATCACAGACCCACTGTACCTCGTGACAAGAAACATGGAGGACTATCTCACATGGGTTGACAGCAGTAAGATCAAGAGGAACTTGTTGAAATACAGAAACCAGATCGACGATTTTGAGTTGTCGTAGTGTGGTCCGGGAGCTGCAGTGGGCTTGGAAATACATCGTCACACCGGGAGGAAAGTACATCGTTACACCACCAGGTGAAATACATCGTTACACCAGGGGAAGTACATCGCTACACCAGGGGAAGTACATCGCTACACCAGGGCCAAGTTGAACCGGTCTGGTTGCTGCGAAATGGTCTGAAGATCGCCCAGATCCCGCTAATTCGCTGACACAGCAATGTGTCTACTTCGAAGTGACATAATGTGTCATTGCATTTGTACATAAATTATAGAATGTGAATGAGATAACAAGCAAAAGCTTTTAAAATATTTGACTGTAGGTATCAATCACGCCTGGACGGCCTCTGACTGGTAGACACCACCTCTGACGTCATTTCTGGACCCGTTTTGCGACATATCGCCTCTGGCACTGTAGTATCCAAACTCACTCATCGTGGGAGAGTTGTACAGTCCCATCTGTGGACTCTGCATGCTGACGGGACTCTGAGGAGCCATTGGAGCAGATCCAAACGTCGGAGATTGCACCATCATCGGCGAATTCCGCAGATATTCCCCGGCCAGAACTGCAATAGAACCAGCAGGTTTGTACAGTTTCCTGTTGACGATCAGTGTCGGATTTGTCATCGCGACAGAGTTTCTACTGATTGCAGTGGGTGTCAATGCGGCAGGCTGGTGTGCAGCACTATCCCATTGGTCCATAGGGTTGAAGCCTTGGGATGGAGACGACACTTTTGGTGACGACGACAGCTTGAACAGAGACCGAGGTTGGTAATCTGTCAACACATCTACGGAACTGAACGGTCTAGAATTCAACTCTCTTGGTGTTGGCAACAGGCTCAACTTGTTTAAAGACGGTTTCTGTTTAGGCTGTTGTGGATATTGTCTCAGCGATTGTGGAGATGGATAGTAGCCCTGTGGTGGATAGTAGCCTTGAGGCAGGTACTGCTGTGGAGCGTAATACCCGGTTTGGTTTTGACCCTGTTGCTGGTACTGTTGGGTTTGCTGCTGCTGGTACTGCTGGTATGGCTCGTAATCGTTCAACGGGTTCTCCGGGTATATTGAAGATGCGTAATTTCTGTCAAAATCGGTGTTGATGGCCAAATTTTGTGGTCTAGAATCGTCTTCTTCGACATCTTCTGGTGCAATTTGCTCTTGCTGAGCCACTGGTAACGATGGGAGTGGAGGCAAAACCACATCTTTTTTCTCTCTGTTCTTGTGCTTTATCGAATTTTCTCTGTCAAAATACACGTTGTAGATAGACTTCATTCTCCGGAGCTTTTCACGTTCTTCTGCGTTGAGAGTCGGATCGTCTTCTTCGTCTTCATCTGCTTTGATCAACGTCTTGCCGTCGATTGTCATCTGGTCTTCGTGATCTGGAGCAATCGCCAACTGGTCTTCGGTGTTGGAAATGTACGAGTTTCTGTCTGCAATTGTGGTGTCCAAATTGCCCACGAGGTTAGAAGTGTCGACAGAAGTGGCTGAAAGCGGACGTGCCATCTCCGAGTGCGTATCCTGGAAGAGCTCGCTCTGCAGGGTCTGGGCTCTGGACAAGGTTTGTCTGGAAGAGACTGATGCTGTGGCTGGGATGCCAGCCACATCCAGAGAATCGTCCATCGACGACTCCACCTCGAACTTCTCCTTATTCTCATCCACCTTCATATCGGACAACTCTGTCTCATCTGCCGGGGACAGCACATGGGAAAGTGCCGATCTCGAGAGAACGTCGGTGGACCGCGAAAACGGATGCACAGATCTCTGCATCGACGATGCCCGGGAGTTATCCGGACTATGTGCAAGGTTATAGGCGGTATAGTTGACGCCCATTCCCCGGGCATACTCGTCCAAGGATTTCTTGGATCCCGTCTGTTCTCCGTAGGGCAAGACAAAGGAATCTACATAACGATGTGCCCTGATGGTGTTGGTCGTGGATCCGTTGTCATGGTTGAAAAAAGTGCTCTGGTTGTATGGAGACTCGTTCTTTGGCACGTTCGAGTACACATTAGAAGGGTATTTCAAGTTCTCGTCCTCGTTGAAAGGGTTTGTGCCCGTGGATTCTGCAGCGTTACCGTATTTACCCGTGGCCCCGTTTCTAGGGTAGTAATCCATGTCATAATCCGGTAAGATCGTGTTATCGGCGTTGAAATCAGGATCGTTGTCGTCCAACAGCTCTTCTTTGCCCTTTTTATAGTTTCTCCACAGGAAATACCCAACCACAACGAGACAGGCAAACACTGGTAACACCACGGCAACGACAATCACTGTGGTGTTGTTGGAGAGATCCGACGGCTTTTCACATTCCTGTGAAGTGCCGGTACATTTGGCTCTCTTGAAGAGTTCGCTGACTTTTGTGGGGCTCTGGACCGCCAAGTTAGCGTAAGGTATGAGTGTCATTGTAGATCAAGACGCCAATTTGCTTATTGCGGTGTGCAGTTGCGGTGTTTTGGAATGAATTTCAAATGAATGTAAAGTGACGGACTAGGTGTCTGAACCAAATGAGCCACAAATGAGAGAACGAAACACGTCAACAGGTCAAGATCAAATGGTGGTGATCACTCTGATCAAGCTTTGATTATCAGATCGTAGAGAAGAAAATTTTTGGAAAAAACAATTTCGCTCCAGGGCAGAAAGAGCTTGAATCGGAGAAAAAATAAACAAAAAAGGGCAAGAGTTTTACGCGTTTCAATAGTGCTAATAATAGAAATGGTGCCCTAGGTCAAGGCAGAGGATAGGCGGGGCCTGGAGCCGCTAGGCGGAGGAGAGGCAGAAGTGGGAAGGGCCGGGCTGGGGCCGGGTAGAGCTGGGTAGGGGCCAGGCAGAGCTGGGTAGGGGCCAGGCAGAGGCCAGGCAGAGATTGGGACAATACCGAGGTGGTGAAATATGGTGCAATACGATACTCGGAGATAGACTCTGTTGAGCGAACACAATAAGGGCACAGCAGAGACAAGCTTATCCAAAAGAATCCTTTTCGGCCGAAAGAATATATTCAAGGAGGCGATAAAAGCTGGAGCTCAAGAGGCAGATCGGGGCCACTTCACGCATAATCAGTTCAATATAAGGCAGTTCACTTACAGGCCGATTGTCACCTGCTTGTACAGTGTGTCTCACAGTGAAATGGGCAGATCACGAAGTCGTGCAAGATTTACATCAAGTGGGTAGTGCATAGCACAATTACATACTACGATCTTGTACCGAGATGAAAAGTACCATCGGGAACGACAAAACGAACACAACAGAACGCAAATGCAAAGGTCTACAATTGCTGTACAGAGCATCTGCAAAACACGTCAAGAGCATTTCTAGAAATGTCGACACCATTTCAAGAGATTTCGACACCATTTCAAGTCAAACACTACATAAGCGAAATCAAAATTACGATACACCCACTGAGTATATCAACCACCGCAAGCTGTTGCAAAGAACAGCCAACGGATACCGTAATCGGTATGAAATAATTCCAAAAATTCAATAAAAGACCATTTGATAACTGGAGACAAATCCCGGATGGCTCTGGTAAAAGGCAAGAACCATGTTCGTGGTTGAATTTGATCTCCTGGCCTTGGGGTTAAATCCAATTTGGCTTATTTTTTGCGGATATGTCTCTATTTATAGTGTTCGCTCAGGAAAAAAATTTTCAAATGCACAGGCAGGGTAAGTAAATTGGGGGTATAATTAATCGGTCTTGACTTATTGGAGTCATCTACGGAATCGAATTCCCTCGTTCTAGTATATATAACAAGTCTTTGAACTGGGCTTCATCACAGTGCAATAACTGGTGTCCTTGCACGAGTTTCGAGTACAAAAACTTCATCTGTCTGAAATTACTCAACCTTTCAAAAAATTTAAAGCTCTCCACAGACTTTACAAACAGATTGGTTTTAAGCGCTGGCGCGTACACATTTATGAGCGACACCGGGAGATTGGTAGTATTTGGATGATGTTTCTTGAAGACTTGAAGCATTGAGTCGTTATCATTGCTGATGATGAAAAATTTATCAAATTTCGCCAAATCTGTGCCTGGCTCTAAAATCTTGGGGCCACTCCGTGTCAAATCTGCCAATTTTCGGGACAAAAACCCTTTATAGTCAAACTTGAACTCATTCCACATGTCATTCTTAACAACAAACATCTCCGATCCCAGATTCTGGCTGCCAAACCTGTCCAAATCTCTCAATAAACCCCTCGCCCTAGTCACGTGACAGTTGTCCTGATAGTACCGTTGTAGTATCAAATTGAGATGGAGATCCGGGTTTTTGAATATGGTCTTGAACAATCCGAGATCTGACTGGAAAAACGGATGATATGTCGCACACATCTTGTCATGAAGACTTTTATGTCCTGATTCAGTCACCCATCTTGACTTTACTAGGCCCAAGGGAACCGATAACCGAGAATCTCGAGACAGCAATAGCAGTTTCACAATCTCATGAACCACATCAACTAATGGTGGCTGTTCTAGAATGATGCTGTCGTCCATAATGAAGCAGATGCGGTGCCTTTGTAGTGTCTTTGGTAGTATCTTGTTCTGCATGTCCAATATCTCATTAGCGGGTGTCAGAAATCTGCTGTTCAAGGCAGAGTTTTGAAATTTCGGCACTTTGCGTGATGCCCATCGTGTAGCAGTCTTTTGCAATGCCAATCGCACCATCAGGTTTCGCAGTATACTCGTCTTTGGTACCAAAGACTGGACTTATGGGTGCCTAGGATTTTTCACTTTTTCGTATAAAATGTGGGGGTGGTGTAGCGATGTAAAGTGATGTGCTGGTGTAGCGATGCAAAAGTACAAATGTGCAATTATGCGCTCGTGAAAAGTGCTCAGGTGCTTGGTACTACAAATCTATAATGCTTTTATGCTTATTCTTATCTATATGATGCAAATCGGCCTAGAACCGCCTATGGTATGATCTCTTTTCACCTTTCAATGGCAAAAATCCCTTCTTGTGATTATTCCTGTTGCCAGATGGTAATTTCCCCGAATTGGAAGCCCTCGGAAACGACGGAGGTTGGGGATTCTGTTTTCTGGGCAGCTTAGGAAGTGGTCTAGAACCTTTACCGATCTTTTTCTCATTGCTCAAGTACCCAGATCTCGAGGTGTAATTATCGTCTTTCCTCTTCTTCTTGTCAAAGACACTGTTCTCTCCATAGAAATCTTCACTCTCTTCTCTGTATCTCTTGCCTTGACCATTGTTTTTCCTCTGGTAGTAAACACTGCGCAACTCTTTTGGTAAGTTGTTACCTGAAAATCCACTGCCATCAACGTTTGGAGTCTTGCTGCTCCTGTACTGGTTACATTCATCTCCATAGTGGTTCTCTCTCCCACAGTTGTAGCAGTAGATGCGGGGCAAATTGTGGAGAATTTCTCTGTCCGGTCTTAGCAAATAACTTCTCCATATCGAGGGACATCTGTCGTCGCTATGGTTTTTCGATTCACATCTCGTGCAAAAAGTCCTCCTCATCTTCTCCTGACACTGGCCCTTGAAATGTCCCTTTTGACCACAATTTGTGCACATCATAGATTTGGGACACTGTGTTTCGTAATGGTCATCCACCAGACCACATGCGTGGCATACAACGACTTTACATTTGTTCCTGATGTGGCCTCGCCTGTGGCAGTTGGAACAAATGGGCCCTTGCGCGACATCGGTGACGCCGAAATAACGCCCTTCACCTCGAAGAGCGATAAGCTCATCGGGATTATCATTGACTTGTTCTATATGGAATGAGACCGTCTTGTCGGGATCTGTTGGGGCAGAAGCGGGTGCGTCCAGGGCGGCTTTCAGCACCAGGTCGTATTCCAGTGCCAGATTTGTGATTTTGGGGGCGTTGTGGGCGCTCTTTTTTGCGGGGTTCTTGGGATTTTGTGGCGCCGATCCAGCCACACCGTAAGACAGACCATTTTCCGCACTTGTTTCACCAGCCATGGTCTCAGATAGCACTTTCTCTCCTAGCACAGACATCCTTGATGCTATAGTTATCTGAGTTGATAAATTTGCATTTTTTTCTCTCAAGTCATCGCAAGGTCGTGTATGGGAGCACAAATATGGACTGGCCGATAGGTGGAAGTGGTATTTCCGCCAATTAATGTGCCGTGGGGGCGAGACCAGATTCCCATTCACATATTCCAAATTGCTGTAGTCTCTGCTCACCACACCAGGCTCATCCAACCTCTCTGTCCACTTTCTACCGCCCCAGTTCAGTTTAGAAAAATTTTCAATTTCCCAAAACGAGTCAGAAAAAAATCCAACGCATCATTTCAAGAAACAACACCACCACTACAAACCGATGTCACAGCAGGATATAGTGAAACCAGTAGCCGATTTGGCGCTTGGAGCCGTTGCAGCTGCCGGAAATGCGGCTGATCTGGCGAAAACCGCCGTTTCGGGCAACAAGAAAGCCGCAAAGAAGGACAAGAAGAAGGACACAGGGGATAAGAGACCGTTGTATTTGGACCCAAAGCCGCAATTTCTCGACGAGAGGATCAAATTCTACGACGAATTGAAAGCCAAGAAGGATGCCGAGTACGCTGCTTTGGAACACAAACCGATCCAGATCACGTTGAAAGACGGGTCCGTCAAAGAAGGTGTCTCGTACGAGACATCGCCCTTTGAGATTGCCAAAGCCATTGGAAAGTCCTTTTTGGAGAGACAAGTCATCTCAAAAGTGAATGGCGAGTTGTGGGATTTGGAGAGAGCCTTGGAAAAAGATACCCAGTTGGAATTCTTCGATTTCGACACCCCGGAAGGTAAGCAAGTGTTTTGGCATTCGTCTGCCCATGTGTTGGGAGAGGCTTGTGAATGCAACTTGGGAGCACATTTGTGTTACGGACCACCAACAGATGACGGGTTTTTCTACGATATGGCGATTGACGACGGCAAAACGTTTGTCACACAGCAGGACTTTGGTAATTTCGAAGACTTGGCCAAGAAGGCCATCAAGGAGAAGCAGAAATTCGAGAGATTGGAGATGACTAAGGAGGAATTGTTGCAGATGTTCTCGTATTCCAAGTACAAGCAGCGTTATATCGAGGAAAAAGTCCCGGATAACACTTCTTCCACTGTTTATAGATGTGGTCCGTTGATCGATTTGTGCCTTGGGCCTCATATTCCACACACTGGCCGTATCAAGGCGTTCAAAGTGTTGAAAAATTCGTCTTCGTACTTCTTGGGTGACGCCAAAAACGATTCTTTGCAAAGAGTCTACGGTATCTCGTTCCCAGACAAGAAATTGATGGACGAGCACTTGAAATTCTTGCAAGAAGCCGCAGAAAGAGACCACCGTAAGATCGGTAAAGAACAGGATTTGTTCTTTTTCCACGAGATGTCGCCGGGATCTTGTTTCTGGTTACCTCACGGCACCAGAATCTACAACAAATTGGTGGAATTGATGAGATCCGAGTACAGAAAGAGAGGTTACGACGAAGTGATCACTCCAAACATGTTTTCCACCAAATTGTGGGAAATTTCGGGCCATTGGGCCAATTATTCGGAGAATATGTTCTCCTTTGAGATCGAAAAAGAGACTTTTGGTTTGAAACCGATGAATTGTCCCGGCCATTGTCTCTTGTTCAAGTCCAGAGAGAGATCGTACAGAGAATTGCCCTGGAGGGTTGCCGATTTCGGTGTCTTGCACAGAAATGAGGCCAGTGGTGCCTTGAGTGGATTGACCAGAGTCAGGAGATTCCAGCAGGACGATGCCCATATCTTCTGTACTCAGGACCAGATCGAGGACGAGATCCGTAATGTTTTCGACTTCTTGGCCCATATTTACGGAATCTGTGGCTTTGACTTCAAAATGGAGTTATCCACTAGACCGGAGAAGTTTGTCGGAGAAATCGAGACCTGGAACAATGCCGAGGCCAAATTGGAGGCTGCCTTGAACAGTTGGGGTGGAGAATGGGAGTTGAACGCCGGAGATGGGGCCTTCTACGGGCCAAAGATCGATATCATCATCAGTGATGCCTTGAAACGTGGATTCCAATGTGCCACCATCCAGTTGGATTTCCAGTTACCACAGAGGTTCGATTTGGAGTACAAGTCACAGAATGATGATGATCCATTGACGAGACCTGTAATGATTCACAGAGCCATCTTGGGTTCTGTAGAGAGGATGAGTGCCATTTTGACTGAGCATTTTGCCGGAAAATGGCCGTTCTGGTTGTCTCCAAGACAGATCTTGATCGTGCCAGTCGGTGTCAAGAACTTTGGGTATGCTCAGAAGGTGAACGAGACTTTGAACGCCGAGGGTTTCTATTCGGATGTCGATTTGACCGGTAACACCTTGGGTAAAAAGGTTAGAAGTGGACAGTTGTTGAAGTACAACTTCATCTTCACCGTTGGTACAGATGAAGAAGAGTCTGGAAGTGTCAATATCAGAAACAGAGACATCACAGAGTTGCAGAACAAGAACGAAGCAGTGCCATTGGCTGAAGTGATTGCCAAGTTGCACAAGTTGGACGATGAAAAGAGACGTGACAATGCTTTGTAGTGTGTAGGTGCACTGATAAGAACTAGCAGATAATCTATGAACAACAATGATGTGGGCTGATATCGCCAAGTGATATCACTATGATTTCGCTTCACAGTAGTTTCCGCGATGTATCAGAGATGCACTTGGCATTGTAGAATTGCACTCAGTATCATTTCACACTAATAGCACTAACTGGTGTCTTTTTACATCAATGGCTTTAAGTTGACCGAGATGTGGCAATAGCACTCAACTGATAGGTAAGTGATCCAGAACGCCAGAACTACAGAACGCCAGAACTCATATACAAGTTGTGAACAGTGTACTAGGTCGAAACTTATAATATAGAAGCATTTTGAGCAGTAGCACCCCCAATTTAGTTTACAAATTCAAGTTGTGAATATATTCACTCAGCACGCCCCCAACGTGTTGAATGAGTTGAAACCATTTATTTTGCGAGCACTAACAGTATGAGCCCCAATTAGGTACATGATATATTAATAAAAATGAGCTCTGTATCTTAGTGACAGCCTAATTTGGTATAGAAGTTAGCCGTAAAATCAGCATGAGGAGGAAACACCCCCAATTTGATCTGTAAGTTTTAGTTGTTATATGGAGTTTGTACTCGGAAACATCCCCAGCGCGGAGTCAGCGTTGAAATTATTCATCAGGTGAGTACCCGGGTAAAAGTCACCAGTATCACCCCCAATTTACTCATTCTCTATATAAAATGGACCTGTATCTAGTAATGGCCCAATCTAGTATCTAGATATAGCTGGATAGCTAGAAACGCCCCCAATATGATCTGTAAGTTTTAGCTGAAAATGACCTCTCGATCTATTATCCATCCCAATGAGATATACAAGTTATACTCTGACTGCTTGGCAACACCAATCACACTCCAATTTGTAACATAACTCATATACGTATTATAACTCCAATTACTAATACAAATACGCTATATAAGTTATATTCATATTATGAACACTGGGAGCACGATAACCCGAATAAGAGACCTATATACGTCATAAAGCACCAATTGCACCTGGAACAGATCCTGCCAGCAGCGCCGGAAAGCCCGCTATTGCAAACCGCAAAACCCGCACATTCACCGGTCTCCGTCACCTGTTAACACTAGAAAAAAATATAAGTACCGTAAATTCTTGGGCACCACAACTCGCCACAAAACAGAACCAAACCAAACCACAATGTCAGCAATCAATTCAGTCAAACCAGTGTTGTTTATTGACTTGAACCTCAAATCAGGAGCAATTGATCTCTTAGACAATGCCTCGAAGAACATCTGTAAGTGCTAAGCGAATAGCTGGAAAAAAGTACCCACTAACAAATACAGCCTATGCAATCATCTATGATGGAGAAATCAAGTCCACGGACGAATCGTTCCCATTCCAGGTTACAGTTGACCATGGGATCGACACTTTAACCACTTTGAAAGCCGGTTCCGGTGAAAGATCCACTTTGGACTGCACTTTGTACCTGAAGACACCATCCGGTAAAGGTGTGATTATCCGTTACGGTGGAGTGGTCAAGGTCAAACAGGGTTACGTCACCAACAATCCGGTTTTCGAGTTCGATGAAGATATCGAGCCGGAGTACAAATGGGTTCACGATTACAACTTTATTGGGAAGGGCAAGTTTGTCGTTGATGAGCAGGGCAATAACAGGGTGCAGTACTCACTTCACATTGTGGAGTGATATTGCAGTTGGTGCCACAGGATGCTCGATTAGAGTAATTGCGAATCGGCACTCTACACCGCCCGAATGTAGATTTTGTACACATTTAAGGAATTTCCCATGCGGCTCTGTTGAAGTTGTGCAAGTTGTAGAATTCATCGTCGTGCAAAATGAGGCTGATGCGATCTGGTCACCCAGTGCCGAAAAGGGTCGTTGAGCCATAGCGCACGACCTTTATCTGTAGAGATCTCTGTATATAAATGCCGGATTCTGCTGTAGATCCACAACTGCATTGCGGTAGTGAATTCAAGAGCCCTGTTCGATCCAAATCCATTCCGCTCCACGCTGACACTGCTGCTATCCACGCATCCGGACGTGTCGCTCCAGGATCTTACACGTCCATTTCCGGTTTTGAGAATCTTGAAAAAAATAATAATAAAAAAAAAGACGTTAGCCAAATTTGATAATAACCTAATAATAGCACCAGGTACCGCCGTTTCATCACACGACACCTATAGACTCCGTTGCAGCGGGAAAATGGACCAGAACGGCAGCAGCTCCAATGCGCCATACCATGACGGTGAATTCGGGAAAAAAGACGACCAGGACTCCTTGTACGACTTGCTCAACCTTTCTCCGCCAATAGGGGATGGCCAGCAGAACACCTTCAACCAGTATTATACTGATCACATGAGCCGCAATTCCAGTGGCGAGAACCAGCAGCTGGTACCGGAATTCACGGAGCAGCACAAACTCCAGCGGCTCCAGGCCCAGATGCAACAACAACTGCAACAGCAGCTGGTGCAACAACACGTGCAACAAATGCAGTTCCAACAGCTCCAGAACATGAACTTCAACGTGGAGTCGCCAGTGAGTGACGTCAACTCGCCCGTCGACATGTTTACCAACTTGAATTCCACCAACAGCTCGTCCATCAACTCTGTGACACGATACGAGGATGGACAGATGCTCCAGCGAATTATGGAGGGCTACGATTACAATCTGCCCTACCAGCAAAATCTGCAACAGAGTCTGCACCAAAATCAGGCGACGTTCTCCCCACCGATTCCCCACCAATCAGACTCACAATCCTCTGTCCCAGTGATGAGTTTCGACTCTCCGTCCAACGACAACTTGGTACCGCCTTCAAACGGGTTCTATGCCAATGTGAACAACAATAGCACGTCCAATTTGACCGTGATATCGTCCCAGAGCTATGTCTCTGCCACACAAGATCCTCCGAGCTTTTACCAGCCTCAGCCGGTGCTGCAGGACTTGCTTTCTCCCTACGACAGCCATCTGTACGTGTCAGTAAGCCCCTCCCACTCTCCTGTGTCCTCGAGACCCAATTCTCCGTTCTTGAGCACGTCTCCGTACAGCCATAACGGGTTCCCGCCCAATGACGACGACAATTTGAGCATCTACAACACCATTGAGGGCCTAAAGATTGATAACGAGGCTCTTGAGTTGACTGCGCATGAGAAATTGGAAATTGAGAAGGAATTGCGTGAGCAGGAGTCCAAATTGAACGTCCCGGAGATTGTGCACCAGAATTCCGGCAACAAGTTGACAGAAGACAACTTGAACAATTTGCAAGTGACGACTCCAATCACTATAAACATCCAGGCACCGGAAGACATTGCCCTGAAGACCCCGTCCCTTTTCTCGCTGTCAAACTCACAGCGTTCGACACCTGTGAATTCGCCCAAGAACAGATCCAGATCTTCCAGTTTCGAGAACAAAGAGAGACCGCAATTCGGAGACTCTTTGGTGCCCACGTTTAGCATTCACGATTCAAGTGTGAGAAAAGAGGATTTGGATGACGATAATTTGCTCAGACCGGACGATGGCGAGTTCAAACGCATGAGAAACGGCAGACGATTGAGTAATTCGTCCCGCTCTAGATCCCGGTCCCGGTCTAAATCAGCCGACAGCAGGAAGTCCGATTATTCCGATCCTTCAAAGAACAGAGAGAAGATGATCGAGTTGCTGCTGCCGCACTCGAACAAACGTACTCAGAAACATCCGTCTGTCCATGCATGTCATCTCTGTGACAAGACTTTCACCAGACCCTACAATTTGAAGTCGCATTTGCGCACACACACCGACGAGAGACCGTTTATATGTAGCACATGTGGGAAACTGTTTGCCCGGCAGCACGACAAGAAGCGGCACGAAGATTTGCACACGGGGGAGAAGAAATTCCAATGCAAAGGCTTGTTGTACGACGGAGTGACGGAATGGGGCTGCGGGAAACGGTTTGCCCGTGCCGACGCCTTGGGCCGGCATTTCAAGACGGAAAGCGGCAAGGAGTGTGTACGGCCGTTGTTGGAGGATGATATTCGGCGGAAAAGCATCAGCCAGGGGATCGAGCCGCCATCGATACCGGAGAATGCGATTACTGACGACATGTTCAACAAGTTTGATTTCAATGAGATTTTCGAGAGCCAGCTGAAGAGGTGATGCCGACATGATGTTACGGGAGTGGTGTCATGTTATGCTACTATGCCGCCATGCCTTGATTTTGTCATACTATCACACCAGTTCCACTATACCCTGGACTTGGAACGTTATAATATTAGTTAAGATTTAATGCTCAATGTACAAATATAATTATGCTTGATGAAAAAAAGTGAAAAAAAAAATTCTGTATATTTGATACTCCAGAACCAATGGGTGGTGAGATAGTCTTGTATATAATAGTGATCTTGGTGATTGTGGGCTACGTTGCTGTGTTGCCATTGCTCCAGGGAGTAGCCAAGATCAAGAAAAATCCTAATGCGGGCCGCAGACGCACGCTGGATGAAGACACACAGGAACCGGCTTCGGCATTCACAGGGTCATATCAGCCACCTACAGATAACTATTTGGAGAGCAAAGTGACCAAAAAAACCAATAGGAGGTTGAAATTGCAGGAGGTTAAACGGGAAGATTTGCCGATCAGTTTTGTGCCAAATATCGATGTTTCGGGCTTGAAGAAGAACTCTGTAAGGAATGCAGATGATAATAGAGACCCGGATGATTACGATTATGATTTGGATGAGTTGATCCGGGAGGAGAATCTGACGGATGAGAGGGAGAAGTTGCGTGAGTACCAGAGTCAATTCCAGCGTGAGAGCATTTGATAGTTGATGCGATGTACAGATGAGCAGATAGTGATGTACAAGTGCGGTACGGAAGTAACGTACTAGTGAAATGTGAAAAGTGCAAATGCATAGAATATAATATAGTCAGTGCTCAATGGCATCTGACATATCTGGACGGAAGTGTGACTGTTGAAATTGATTGTGACTTACATACCTCTACACTGCTGAATTGCGCTGCTGTAATTTGCATTGCCCTACTTTGGCATTACTTTATCAATCCTACTCAACGTGTGATAACATATTTGGGTAAATAAAATTTCTAATATACAATTATATCTAATAATACAAATAGATAATTTATGTTGTTTAACCACCGAAACCGTACAAGGTTCTACCTTGTCTCTTCAAAGCATAGACGACATCCAATGAGGTGACAGTCTTTCTCTTTGCGTGCTCAGTGTAAGTAACAGCATCTCTGATGACGTTTTCCAAGAAAGTCTTCAAGACGGTTCTGACTTCTTCGTAGATCAAAGCAGAAATACGCTTAACACCACCTCTTCTTGCCAATCTTCTGATAGCTGGCTTGGTGATACCTTGGATGTTGTCTCTCAAGATCTTTCTGTGTCTCTTAGCACCACCTTTACCTAAACCTTTTCCACCTTTTCCTCTACCAGACATTTTTGTTCAATAGTTTTATGTTATAATATGATAAAATATGTCAATTTGTAAGGGATTTGATCTTTTCTTTATATGATTTGGATCTCAAGTGTTGAAACTTTCAACGTGCATCAAGATGTTTGTGTTTACCAAAACAACAACACAAATCTTTTAGTCAAGTTGTGTTTCAATAAACGCGATTTCGATCTGAAATCTGCATCAAATGCGCGCACCAAATGGTGGTGCGTAAAATTCAGCACGAGTTTTTGTTTGTTTTGATTTTGTTTACAGTGTAAGCGTGGAGTCAATCCAACAAATATGCGCGTAAACTTCATCCCAACGTGTGCTCAGTACCAAAATTACGCACCCTTCGACGTCGGTGTAAAAATCATCACAAGACTTGCTCGACTCCAAATTATCCGGGCCCTATTTTGACCGATAAACAAACAAAAGAGCGCCAAAAACAAATAAACAAAAGATTGTTATAAATATATCGAGATTTCTCCAAACTATATCATCGACATATCTTTTGTATCATCGAATCATTTAACAATGGCTAGAACTAAACAAACAGCAAGAAAATCCACTGGTGGTAAAGCCCCAAGAAAGCAATTGGCATCTAAGGCTGCCAGAAAATCTGCTCCATCTACCGGTGGTGTTAAGAAGCCACACAGATATAAGCCAGGTACCGTTGCCTTGAGAGAAATCAGAAGATTCCAAAAATCTACTGAATTGTTGATCAGAAAATTGCCATTCCAAAGATTGGTTAGAGAAATCGCCCAAGATTTCAAGACCGACTTGAGATTCCAATCTTCAGCCATTGGTGCTTTGCAAGAATCTGTCGAAGCCTACTTGGTCTCTTTGTTTGAAGACACCAACTTGTGTGCCATTCACGCCAAGAGAGTTACCATCCAAAAGAAGGATATCCAATTGGCTAGAAGATTGAGAGGTGAGAGATCATAAGTCGATTGTTAATGTACTTTTAGTTAACAGTGTATATTAGTAATTTTATTATCAGTTCATTAGATGTAGTTGCTCAAAAGAATTGACGATTTTTTCAAGTGAAATTTGACAGGTGCCATATTTGCAAACATCACATTAAAATATTACAGACATGTCCACGGAATCAGAAATCACCAAACCGCTCAAAAACTTTCTCACTACAGTGAAGGAGTACTCCTTGACTCCGTACCCACCAATTGTTCTCTCATCATCACTTTTACTGACACCTTTCTTCAAGTCACCACTGGTTGCGATTCCACAACTGCAGTTACAACAGCAGCTGTCCAAGCGTTTGATCAGCAAATTGATCCCATTCAACACTGGCAAACCGATTCAATCCGCTAATCCTTCCAATATATCGTGTTTGCTCTTTGGTTCCTTCATAGGTTTGGGCAGTTTCATGATCTACGATAACGATTTGGTCAATGGAAGTGGAGTCGTTAGTGCGTGGTCGATTCTCTATTCGATTGTGAACCTGAGAAGGGGATTGTTGAGCTTCTCGTTCTGGCCCAAATGGCTTGTCGGATTGGGCTTGTTCAACGGGTACATGTACGGAAGAACCTTTATATTGGGTTCGAATAACCAGAGTGTAGTTTAGTGAATTGATATCTATATTCATAGCAAAGTACTATTTGAGCATATAATGCCACTTAATAGCATCAGCTTATTCTCACCAACATGCCTTTAACATCAAACTGCCCCTCTCATCACCACCTTATTGGCAACCACTCATTCTTGTCCAAAAACTCATTTATATCATCATCATCAAACATCTCGATGAACTGCTGGTCCAAGGGCCGCGATTTCGGATGACTAAACTTCCTGTACTCGTCAAAGATCATTGACAACGACCATTTCTGTAATTTCCTGATACACCCAATCAAACATCCAGTCCTGTGCTTCCCTCTGTTGCAATGGATCAATATCGGCTGATTGGCAGGATTCAACACTATCTTCAAGGCGTCTTCGATCAAATTGGCCTTGATCTTGACAAACGGCTCCTTGTTTCCACTCAAGCCCACCTGGTGGAACTTGATCTCCTCCAATTGCAAGAAACTCAGATTTTCCTCCGGGTACTCTTCGCTGATGAGACATAGCACTGATTTCAAGTTTAGCTGCGATAAGAAGGCAAAGTTCTCCTCTTTTGGGAACGACGATCTGTAGATCTGGCCACAGACCATCGAGAAGTTCTCCGGAGGAGTTAGGCTGGATTTCACCGGTCGCGGATCCAGATCCGGATCCACCGCATCCGCACTTTCCCTATCCACACCACTTTCCACACGCTCCAATTTCCTCATAAGTTCCTCATCTCTCTCTATCAAATGGCGATCTTGCGATCGTATCCTCGTCACATGCTTGCTATGTTTGGCGCCGGAAACGAAATCGTCGTCCAATTCAAAGACTTCGTCCGCCATTTTGCTATTGTTCACTGTTCTATTCTCTACCCTTTTCAACCACACCCAAAATTCGCTTCATTTTGATTTTTTTCATCCTTTTTTCTCATTTTCACTACTCAACAGATGGCCACATCTTATCAACTATAATCACATTTAATCCCACGATGGTGAGTCCATAGTGCGGCAAGTCCCGCTAAATTTCACCCAATTGACGAGTACTAACTGTCGCACTTTTAGTCTGCATTATTTAACCTTTCGGCATTGCTCCAGATGGTGTTGTTGATCATCTGTGCCTCGACGTATATCCATGGATTGTACCCATCGTTGATGGACCAGCGCAAGACAGGCGTGTTGGGAGTGTTTTGGAAGGCGGCACGTGTTGGTGAGAGATTGAGTCCCTATGTGTCGATATGCTTGGTGCTGTTTGCGGTGAATACGCTTCTCAGTTGAGCTATGTACTATAATTGACGTGCTTGTAGCATTTAGTTAACATGCTATATTGTATCTTTGATGATCTAGTTAGAATTTGCTTTTAGTCTGATAAGATCTTCATGTAAACGGATCTTTCTGTAGTTGAATCTCATCATCTTGAGGTTGCTGTAATTAACTTCATATGGATTTGATCTTGTGTCATTCTATTGCTATATGCCTCTAGTCACCTGGCGGGGGTTTTAGTATCGCTATCGTTCATTTGGTACATTTCTGTATTCATTGGAGCTCAATTTTCACTGATTCTAATCTCACTAGGAATCTGATCATAGCACGATCCTACGCTTGATCTACCAATACTCTATATTCCATTTTCTAACTTTCAATTCTCTTCACCTCACCTACCTAAAATCGTACATCTCATTCGGACCATTGCACAACTGAGCCAGTTTCTGGAGCCCCACAACTTTCTCCAACTTGATGAAATCAAACTTGCTGTACAACACTCGAATCATACAGAGATTCAAGTCAAAATTCTCCAGCTCTTGGCCCTCAGGCACCGGAATTACTCCATTCACGATCAAATCGTTTTTCAACTTGGTCTTCACCAAAAAATTCACACAATCCTGGTAGAACAGAGGATCTGTGGGCAATGCATAGAACACCAAGTTCTTGACCCCTTTGATGTCATAGTTCTTGTAGAAATGCAATCTCTCGGTGTACAACATGATCTTGTACTTATCCGGTCTCTGCTCAAAGAGCAACCGACTCTTGGTCAACTTCGACTGAGAACTATATTCATCGATGTTCAAAACTTCGATCTTGGACTGCTGCTTGAAATAATTAGTCAACCGGAGATAATCCATGTACGAGGGTACATAGAGCAAGAACCCGTTTTTATAAGACGACTTGTTCATGATCTGCGACAACGTCACATTGACGAAAAATTTGAACCTGGCATCCGGTTCATCTAATGGAGACGCAGTGTCGAACCGCTGGAAGATTGCCCCTAACCGGGTCTCGTTGTTCAAGATCCCCAGTATCATCAACTGCCTTACAACCTTGTTGATGGCTAGATCTTGCTCGGAAATGACCGGCTTCACAGTGAGGCAGCCTGCCAAGTTTAGCGATTTTGACTGGACCAAGTTGTTCAATTCCGGTGTAGAGACTCGCGTAAAGTTCAAAAACTGCGTCAAGTACTTGGCGTTGTCGTCAAGTGACCACATCCGGATTCTGCTGAAGTCCATAGTGGCATTGAAGTCACGTGGCACCTGGTTCATACGTTTCACGATAGTGGTCACGTGCTCCCAGTTCTGCATCACCAAGCCGTGACTCTTGTCCAAAACCAATATCTCAATCGACGACAACGAGTCACTTTTGACAGATTTCTTGTCCAGACCACCGGATTTTTTGTCCAACAACATCTTCAAGCCAATTGGTGACGAAATGATGATATCAGAGTTCTCAAAGGACGAGTACAATTTCAACGACTTCCTCGTGAATTTCAAACCGAGGCAGAAGAAATCGTTCGTGTTACCTTTGAAGAACTCTTTGAACACCTTGGACTTCTTCGATTCAGGCCCAAAGGCAAATTTGTCATAAAATTGCGTTTTGAACTTGGTCTTGTTCTCTACAGAGTCCATAGCAGCGATCTTGATCATCTTGTTCACCAATTCGTAGGCGAAATTCCTCGTGGGCAAGAGGATCAACACCTTGGGTCTCGTATACCCTTGGTCTCTGAAATCAGGCTCGTCACCAGGCTTCAACTCTCCTTTGGAGATTTTCTCCAGGGCAGTCAGTTTTTTGTAATTGTTCTTCAAGATTCTGTCTCTGGTCTTGAACACATGGTTAAGACAGTGAGTGAGGTACAAATCTTGATAAGAGTTCTCCAACAGCTGGTCTTCATAGTACTGCAAGTTGACGTTTTGATACCTGAACATTGACTGGCATAAAGCTTTCTGTGTGTCAGTCAAGTTCTCGAGATGCGGTGCCAATTTCTGTTTTACATTTAAAGATTCAGCGTCAAATCTAGTTGACGGGCTCAGATCGTCTACTAAAGCGGCAGGAATATGCTCCAAGTACGAAAATCCTGAGCTCTGGGATTTCGAATTGAGTTTCAACTTCCTGTCGCTACTGGCCTTGACTTTCTTGATCTGTGCATCGATTCTGGCCTCTTCATTGAAATGATAGTTAAACGGGTCCACATCGCTACTTTCTGCTTCGTCATCCTCATTATCCTGTTCATCTTGATCGTCATCCTCCTCTTCGTTATCATCCTCGACCATCCCCACTATCTCGTCCTCGTCATCTTCTTCTCCTTCTACATCTTCTGCTTCTATTGGTACCCTCTTTTTCTCTTTCTTCTCCTCCTTATGGTCATGCTTTAACAAAGTCACCAACGATTCATAAGCTCTTCTTGCCTGGTTTGAAGCTCCATTCCCTTCGTCATCAGAATTCGCCTCCAGTTCAGATTCTTCGCCCGCTGACTCAAGCTGTGCTTCTGGCTCTGTAAACTCTTCTTCTCCATGGTTCCGCCTCGTGTGTCTTGTCACAGTTCTCTTTTCCTTCCGGCCAAACTTCATCTTCTTTTTCGGATTCTCCACTGCATCTCCTATCTGTCTCCTTCTCTCCTTACGGGCATTACTGGCTACCATTTTCGGTGATTTGGTCGAGTACTAATCAGCTTCTCATCGCTAGAGAAATTTTTCACAGTATTTTTTTTTCACTCGGGTACTATATGAGATGAGCAGGTTAAGGCTGTACGGTAGACTGGAAAGTTTTGAAGAACTATTTGCAAGAAAGGTGAAAATAGATGACCCGGAGGTGAGCTCAGTAATAACAGTAATTCCCAGGTCCTAGGCAGAGACTTGAGAATCTCAGCCTATAAAGTTGTCTATCTAAGTACTGGCATAACATCTCATCTGCCTCTCAGCTCTTTCATGCTCTCGCTTGCTCTCGCTTGCTTTGATTCTCTTTCTTTCTCCTCCTTTTTATTCCAACCAGCTAGTCAATTCACCTTGTGCAGCCACACTCAGACAGCTCCATCATGTCCATGACACCGTTCCTGGTCAATAGTCAGATCAGATTTCAGTACCGAGCATATCCCAATCAGGAAACCTCCAGATCCAGAACTCTGTATTAGAGTTGGTCGTGCACCGCGCGAAAATGCATCCAAATGCAGCCCAAATTAACAACTGCAACTGAATTTCAGGTATCACTGGGGCCTATTGTGTCTCAAGTTCAGCACACAATTCAGCGTCCAGTAGGCTACAGCAGTATATATATCGACCCCAATCCACCTCATTTACTTCTCCCTCACTTCAGCTCCATTCCAGCCAAATTCAGCCAAATCTAGCCAACTCTAGCCAGATCATCTCGCCCTGACGCGTTCCACACTAACATTCTCTACACAATTTTTGGGACAAAAAAAATTTTCTCAATTTGAGAATTATCTTATATAAGAGTTTGCGTACTTGAGACAACAGGAATACAGATTGGCAACCATCACATGGAGAAACCCACATAAAGATCACAAGAATCCGCTAATTGACCAATTGAGATATCCAAATCACACAAGTTAACCTAACAACGATATATGACAAGTGTACGCAAACATTCTTCCAAGGCATCTTTAAATGGTGACCATGGAAGCGGCCACGTCCCGCACAACAGCCGCGTGAATATGGTGCAAGCGCTCCGGATCGTCCTCGCGACCATCTATTTGGTCTTGATAATATTGACAATTCCCTTGCTGTTTGAACTAGGGGGCATCAACTGCGGTTTGAGTTATACATTGACAATATTGGTACTATATTTTGTCTTGACCACCCTCAGAGTGTGCAATTTCAACATTGTCATCTCGTCGTTCTTGTACTATTCACAGCATCTCCTATTGCCGAGTTTGCTCTTTTTATTCATATCGATTTTCAGCAATTCAAACGGCCAACAGAACTATGAAGACGAGTCTTCTTTCGAAGCAATGGTGAGCAATATATGGTGGAATGTGATTATAACATCATGGCGATTCTTCTTGATCAACTCGACGCCACTTTTCACAATATTAGAGGGTTTTTGCTCGTTGTTGTTGATCCAATCCGTTGGGCAGACCAGCAGATGGCTCACGAGAAACAAGAGTGAAACCTGGTCCATAGTGAGCTTGCTAGTGTCTGGAATCATCACGACGACACTGACGTTCTTCCTTTTCAAGATCTACGTCTCTCCCATCAACTTGACCAACATCGGCTTGATTTCGCTGTCATTATTGGGGTCTGTCTTGACTTTTACGTTGGTACTGACCCTGAGTGGTTTGATAATGGGCAAATCCAATACAATTGAAAGTGCCCTTGTGTTTTCATACATTGTCAAGTCGATCTACGAGATATTCCCAGAGTTGTCGCAGTTGAATTACAACAATTTCCAAGACTTGTTCAAATACATATTGGACGAATTGTACAAGATAAATGAAGAGACAAAGAACAAAAACTGGTTCTTGATCAATAACGAGACACATTTACACAAATTGAGCTTTTTATTGGCCAAGCTAAAGCAACAGGATTCCTCCAACACAGTGCTAAACCTCTACCAGTTATCACTCAAATTCATCACCAAGAATTTCCCCAACTCGTTCCAGACGCTTTGGGATTTCTTGAAATTGGCCGTTGTAAATTTGACTTTACCCATCATCATGAACTTGTTCTACAGAATTGGAGTGTTTTTCGCCCTGACAAAGATCATTCCAATCTTGCAACCACTTCCAAATTCTCAACACTCGTCTCCTAATAGATCACCACTCCAATCACTGCAATCATCGCCAAAACTCTCTCCAGACGTGGGGATTCCAAAATCTTCATCGCAATCGTCCATTTTCTCACTTAAAGAGTTGGACGATCCAGTAACGATGGTTTCAGCATCGACAACATCGTCGAATTCGTCGTCCTCACAATCAGAACTGCTACCGACGTTGATGTCACCTCCAACCTTCACCTCATCTCCACAATCAGGACTGCCCTTGATGCAAATATCCACTTCTACATCGTCATCTGCGTCTTCTAATCTGGAATTGTGGTATTTCCACCGTCCACCTTCGAAAACTACAAGATTGATCTACTTGTACTCCCCATGCATCATCATCACTGTTTATACGAATCTAATGATCCAGTACAACAACAAGATCGACGACATTCCACTTATCAATTGGCTCTTGAAAGATTTCTTGGACGACGGAGTCCATATCTGGCAATTCTGGCATTGGGTTAACGTTTTCCTGTTTTTAATGTTTTACATCATCGAATTGGTGTTGAATTAGTATCGTCATCATTCTTTTATCGCTTTTTCGGAGTTTATCTTGGTCACATCTATGTCACATTTATATTTCTATGCTATCGCTACTTGTCTTATTACAAAAACAAACCTTGATTAATCTTTTATCAGAAAATTGTTTGCAATTCTCGTCTCTGTATCTTTGATACTCTGAGCTTGACTCTATGTTGCTTTGTTATTTCATCATTTTAATAAAAGATTAATCAAGATTTTCAAAAAGAACTCTTTTTGTAAGCCAGGTATATTTGACTATACTGATCTTCGTCACACGACAAGAACTGGCTTTGTTAGAAAAGGAGCGTCCATGGGTTGAAAGTAAGCTCCATTGGGTTGACCATTGAAATGGTCAATTGTTATAACTATCGTTTGGGTATTTAAACCCGTTGCCGAATGAATACGTGCGCTGCATTGAACAACCGAAATTGCAATGGCAGTGCACGAAGTAACAACCAACCGATCATGAGAACGATTGGGAACTAATACCGAGACTCTGTTTGATACGGAGCCAAAGCAGATTCTGACAATATATGAAAAGATCACGTGAGAGGAATCCGCCTGCGACGAACCTGGATCGACTTGAATTGCCATTTACGATAATCACATTAGTAGCCACTAATGACAGGCAAAGACCCCGACGAGCCATAACTGGATCAAAGACCGAATTGAATATCAAAGAACATCCCAGAAACTCTCCCTATCCGAAGGATACAGACAAGTCTGACTCAATAGGAGCAACAGAGTCCCGGAATGTACTATGAAATTCAGTCATCTGACAGCAATGGCACGCCCAGATACCCGTCAAAAACCGCCAAAAATGCACCATATGGAAAATGAACAACCAAGCACCGAATCCAGGTGTGATACCGCAGCCAGATGCACACATCCGCCGACCTTCTACTACATATTGCCACGAACCCACAATGACGCCGCCAGAGACCCGTGTATATCTGTTCTATATTGAACAGACAGGTGTTTCCACCTGGTCTGGCCGGAGACTTTCCCTAAAGCACATAATGACAACTGGAGGTCGTCCTTTTGCTGGCTTCAACAGTGGACAAATAACAATTCTTCAACCATGGACGCTGGAGAGTAGGTACAGAAGTTGAAAATTTAAATACTTGAAAAAATTTTCCTCTTGCCCAAAAGTCGTGCGCGCGCCAATTCTCCGCAAGCGAGAAATCTGCAGACTCTAAACTTGATTAGGGCATGATGGTTGATGGCGGCAGCGTTTGCAGTGGCATATGAGCGCGAATTACTGGAATTCTACACAACGAGGCTACTGGCAATTCACACGGGAACAGTTGGTGGAGAAACGTGGCGAGTTGGTGCACTTGGAGAACAAGTTATTCACGGGAGACAACTCTTCGATATTACAGCTCGGGGTCAAATATGACCATAATCTCCGGATCTATTTGCACAATTTGGTGTTGAAATTGGGGCGCAAGTTATGTCTTCGACAAGTTATATTGCTGACACTGGAAGTATTCACGTCGCGATTTCTCACCCAGGTATCGGTGAAAGAGATCAACTTGTACATGTTAGTGACGACTCTGATATACGTGGCTTGCAAAATTGAAGAATATCCTCAACACATCCGGAATGTGTTGAACGAATCCCGGAACATATGGCCGGAATACATCCCTAATGATTTGACCAAGATTGCCGAGTTTGAATTTTATCTCATAGAGGAATTGGACAGTTATTTAGTGGTGCATCATCCGTACCAGCTGTTACTTAATTTGGTACAGATGTTCAACACGCAGGAACAGACAGACTCGAAACTCGCATTGACCAATGAGGAGATCCAGATGTGTTGGTCTGTGGCCAATGACAGCTTCATCACGGATTTACCCTTGTTGTTTCCCCCACACATCACTCTGGTGATGTCCATATACATGACGATAACTTTGAGGCTGGACCAATTGAAGAACAATACACAACAACAGCAAAAATTGGACGTTTTGACACGATTTCTCGCAATCTCCAAGGTGGATCTTGCCGAGGTGATTGAACTGACCCAAGAAATGCTCACACTTTATGAACAGTGGGACGTTTACGACGAACACTACGTCAAGAAGAACTTGCACCTGTTGCTAATGGCCTTGAGCAGATCTGGTTTATAGATACACGACCTTTTTTGGCCATGGCCGAAACGAAAAAATTCTGACTGATTTTTTTTGAATTTTTCTATACGCAGTAAAACGTAAAAAGAACACGTTAAAACTTTTTAAAAGCACCGATCCACGCCGTTGGAATACCGTGACATCACTACAGTCTCTTCACCGGTGAACTCAAGTTGTATTTATACACGAACCCAGGAAATCCGTCCAGGCATAGCATTTTTTTTGCATTTTTTTTCCGCGCTAGGAGATCATTCCACTTTCAACACATATAGATAGTCAGACACCCCCAATGGTGTTGTCGTCGACCAGCAGCTGCGCTGGCATCCCTGATAAGAGCGCATTGACCAACAGGTCTCCGAACGCATCCGCGGATGAGAAGGAGTCCGAAAATCATGTGATTTGCTCATCCACGGCGCCTTCAAAGCACCATGTGCATCATCAGCGGTACGTCCCCCCTAAATCGTCGCCTTTTTACCAAATGTTGGAGGATAACCAGATGTGGATCTCAGCAGGATTGCTCCTGGCGATCCACATCCCAGATCTGTTATTAGGAGTGAGTGCCAAGTTCTATAAGCTCCACCACCGTTACCCGGGCACGGATTTCTACGATATCGGGGTTGACGATCTGTATTTCGTGGTGCATGTGATTATTTTATTGGTATTTATCCGCTCTCTCATCATGGACTGCATCTTGGGTCCTATAGCAGTACGATTCTGCAACATCAAGACGAAGAGAGCCGTCCAGAGGTTCAAAGAACAGGCATGGCAGTTGATCAATTACTCGACATCGTGTCTGTTTGGTGGTTATGTGTACTATCAAAGCGATTATTATCTCAACTTTGATAACATGTACTTGGACTGGCCCCACGATCACATGACTGCATTTCAAAAGGCATATTATCTCTGCGAGATTGGCAGTTGGCTCCAACAATTTTTCATCTTGCACATCGAACTGAGACGTAAAGACCATTACCAGATGTTTTCCCACCACGTTTTCACCAGTTTACTCGTGATCGGTTCCTACTACTACTACTTCACCAAGGTCGGTAACGTGATCTTGATCCTCATGGATTTCGTTGACATTTTCTTGTGCTTGGCCAAGGTTTTGAGGTACTGCGGGTTCACCACGATATGTGACGTGACATTTGTGGTGTTCTTGTTGTCATGGATCATCAACAGACACGTCATATACAACTATGTACTCTGGCATACCGCTGGCAAGGCACGGGACTTGATGAGGGAAACCGAGTGTGTTTCATTGGTTGGTGCAATAATACCTAAAAGATGCTGGACCGATACCACTATTGATGTCTTTGTCGGATTATTGGTGCTGTTGGAGATCGTGGCTTTGGTCTGGTTGTACTCTATCTTTGTGGTTTTCTACAGAGTCGTCACGGGGATCGGGGCGGAAGATGTCAGAAGTGATAGCGAGGACGAATCGTGAACCGTCATTATTTATACATATATACACTAAGATAGATTCTGCGCTTTGCAATGTCAGTCGTGTCAATAATGAGCACCCCCACCAGGGCCCCCACCAATATCTGGTGCTCGCTCCCCCAATAGTCTAATCCTGCCCAATGCGGTAACCAATCAATTTTTCGCTTTTACACATCGCTTGAAAGGCTGCGCACTAATGTGGAGAAAAAAACTTATAAATAGTGCGATAGGCGCCTTGAATCGCTGTCATTGACTCCACGCAAAGATGGTGAGTGTCGAAGAGGTCAGGAACCATGGCGATGAGAAAGACTGCTGGATCATCATCCACAACAAGGTGTACGATGTGACGGAATTTTTGGACGAACATCCGGGCGGGAAAGCAATCATCTTGAAATACGCTGGCAAAGATGCGACAAAGCTGTTCGATGTGGTGCATCCAAAGGATATCGTGAACCATTTGGCCCCGGAAAAGCATCTTGGCGAATTGGAGGGCGAATTGACGCAGGTGGATCTGGAGGAAGAAGAAGAGGAAGTTTTAAGCGAGGAGGATCTGGAGCGCAAAGAGTTGCGGGACTTGAAACCGGAGTTGGAACAGGTGTTCAACTTGTTTGATTTCGAGTTGATTGCTAAAGACACGATGCCAAAAGGAGGCTGGGCCTATTACAGCAGTGCTGCAGATGACGAGATCACCTTGAGAGAAAACCATTTGCTGTTCCAGCGGATCTTCTTCAAGCCCAAGATCTTGGTGGATGTGTCCAAGATCGATCTTTCCACTACAATGTTGGGCACACACACCAAATTGCCCTTTTATGTGACTGCGACGCTGTTGGGCAAATTGGGACATCCGGACGGGGAAAAAGTGTTGACCAGGGCCTGTGGAACCTCGGATGTCATCCAGATGATCCCGACTTTGCTGTCCTATTCATTTGACGAGATCGTAGACCTGAGTACTGATTCCCAGACGCAGTGGATGCAGTTGTATGTTAATTCTGACAGGGAAGTGACGAAAAAGATCGTCCAGCATGCGGAGAAAAGAGGCGTAAAGGGCTTGTTCATCACCGTAGATGCCCCTCTGTTGGGCAGACGTGAGAAGGACATGAGATCGAAATTCGAGGCCACAGAATCGAATGTGCAAAAGACAAACGATGACGAGAAGGGCAAAGTTGACAGAAATCAAGGTGCTGCAAGGGCAATATCTTCCTTTATCGATACTTCTTTGAACTGGAACGACATTCCGTGGTTCCAGAGCATCACCAAGATGCCGATCATCTTGAAAGGTGTCCAAAGGTGGGAAGATCTGGTGAGGGCTGCGGAATTGAAAGTGCAAGGAATCGTTTTGTCCAACCATGGAGGTCGTCAATTGGAATTTGCCCGTTCAGCAATTGAAGTTCTCACAGAAGTGATGCCAGAATTACGTCAACGTGGGTTGGATACCCCAGAGTTTGAAGTGTATGTAGATGGAGGTGTCAGACGTGGTACCGATATCATGAAACTGTTGTGTCTCGGAGCCAAAGGTGTCGGTATCGGTAGACCTTTCTTGTATGCGATGTCCACGTATGGGCAGGACGGAGTTGAAAAGCTGTTTGATATCTTGCGTGACGAGTTGGAGATGAACATGCGGTTGATTGGAGCCACCAAGATCTCTGATTTGGATGACAGTTTTGTCGATTCCAAGGGAATTCTGAACGGAAGAAGCGTTCCAGATGATTATTTATTCAACAAGGTGTATGAACGGATGTACACGCCTCAGTTCAAGTCGAAATTGTGATATTTATCCATATTTATAAATATATTTATTCAAATTGCAGTAGATGCTTGGAACACAGGTAGTGATACAGCACTATACCTGTCTAGTATCACATGACAGAAACTACACTTGTGTGGTACCACATAACGAAACAGCACTATGCTTATCTAGCACATATCATGCGGCACTACACTGACCTAAAACCAGTGCGAGGAACTTGTGCTCATCACATAGCACTCCTCTACGAATCACACAGGTCACACTTCCCCATCAAACGCACCATAACAAGGCACAATCACATGATAACGCAGCACGAATTCGTCTTCTTGGCCTGCTTGTAAAACATTCTCGAACTAGAACTCAACGCCTCAGATTTGTCCACCAAAGTGTCCAATTTCTCACCTCTTTGCAAAACACTTTCGATGGTCTTGTGCAACACAATCTTGGTGTCGTCCAACTCCTTCTGGACCTTCATGATGGAATCGGCCTGTCCCGGATCCTGGTATTTCGTCAAGTATCTGTTCAAGTCCAGAAACTCCAAACTTGGCGATGTCGTCTCGGCATCGACCCATTCATGTGGAGGATGCAACGATAAGTACTCTTCCAAGATCTTGTTCAACAACGAATGAGCCGGTCTTGCGGGGTATTCCTTATCGGTGATGATGAAAGCGGCGACTCCTTCCTGTCTGGCGTAAACGTGACCCACATATGCTATCACTGGTTAGTACTTGTTTTACATCTCAAGTCTGAATCCAAATACTCACATTGACCTTCTTCGACACTCTGTCTCAGGCCCGCTTCTGTACGTCCGCAGATGGTTTCGGCGAAAAACGTCATGAACTGGTTGACACTGTGGGTGTTAGTACTGTTTTGTGTTCTGCTTCGGTGCTTCTGTTCCGCTTCATTGTTTAGAGCTCTCTATCGCCCTATCCTTTTCCACAGCAATTGATACTCACCTTGATCTCTCAAAGAAACTGAAACTGGAAACGTCTCTTGCCGAGCACAATTCCAACGTCTTGGTGCCGGATTTGTTCCTCAACACTCCGATATAGTAGATCTTCATGATTGTACGGTGGCGCTGCTTCTGGTTCTATAGCTGCTGGATCTGTTGCACCGAGTCCTTCTGTTGTCGCCGCTAGCTTTTTGTTTTTTTTTCTCATTTCAAGTGCTGCGCAGAGAAAGGATAGTAAAAGTGATCATCTGGGCAGATAGTGTACACTGAGTATAGACTGAGAGGTAAGCGGTGAGCGGCGCAACTGACCTAAAAACAGCCTTAGAATGCCCACACCAGTACAACCCGAAAGAAGCTTGAAAGTGATACTCTTGGGCGACCAATCCGTGGGCAAGACGTCACTACGGTCTCAATTTATACACCACGTCTTCTCCACAGCGTATAGGGCCACCATTGGTGGAGACTATTTGACGACGACTATCGACGGCACAGTGCTACAGATATGGGATACAGCAGGCCAGGAACGGTTCAACTCCTTGAGCAGGACTTTTTACCGTGGATCCGACGTGCTGATCTTGGTCTACGACTTGACACGTCTGGAGACGTTCCAGCATTTACACAACTGGATAAATGATTTTTTAGAAAACTGCCATGTGGCGACGCCGGCAATAATAATAGTGGGGAACAAGTTGGACAGGCTGGGCGACCGGCAGATCTCGTTACGCCAATCGCGGGAATTTGCCACGACGAGCCTCAATTTGGTGGATTTGGTCGACGACGTCAAGCGCGATGTGGTGGAGTTGAGTGCAAAGAATTTCGAAGAAGTGGAGAAATTGTTTTTGCGTGTAGCAGAAGTGGGGCTGAAGAAGATGGAGCAGTTTGACACTATAATGGATTACGACAATGTGGATGTGACGAATGTGCGGTCACTGAAGCTCGGTGGATGTTGCTAAGTGGGGTTGTGTTATCAGAGGTGCCAGTTTTGAGGGCTGATAGATTTAGTGCTATTTAGCTGCTTAGACTGCTTCTCAGTGCTTAGTATCCCTCAATAGGCAATGCTGCTTTTTAGGGGTTAGATTCGCTTAATAGGGCTTATTACTTGATAGGGCATTGTTCATCTCAACAGCTCAGCCGTCATCTGGTGAATAATATACATTGAATCCATTCAAGACTTTTCATAGGCCCAAGTAATCCTATAGATTCACACTGATTCCCATAGTTACCTCTCAAGTGCACTTTAACTAAAACAGGGATAAATTTCCTCCTCCTTCTACGCCCTCGCTAATCACTCACAGCCCCAGTCATCCCGGGCCTCTGAAAGCGCATCGCTTCCTGCAAACTCTGGATTTTTTCCACTACCTTCAAGAGGCGAAAAAAAATTCACCTGGCTGAAAAACTCCATTTGTAAGCAAGCAAGAGCTCATTGCACGTCTGCACATCCAAACATGATGCAAAGATCGATTATTCGCGCCGGAGCAGGTGCCTGGCAACAGCTGAGTAGGAAAAGATTTGTCTCAACACTGAGAATTTTGTCCCAGAACCAAAAGAGAACAGCTTGGGTCGGTGTCGGATTGTTCACTGCCGGAGTTTCCTCGATGATCTTCTCGAGCCCGTTGGCCTTGGACGCCAAGAAGGATCCAAAACTGGACAAGTTGGTTACCACCAAGGAACAAGATAAACTGGCCCCGGAACCTGCCCCTGAAGTTGCTCCAGAGGCCACGGGTCCTGAATCTGCATCTCCAGAAGAAGACAAGGGCCAACAGGCTGCTTACAACCCGGAGACCGGGGAAATCAACTGGGATTGTCCTTGTCTCGGGGGAATGGCCGACGGACCATGTGGAGAAGAATTCAAAGAGGCCTTCTCGTGCTTTATCTTCTCCGAGCTGGAGCCAAAGGGTATCGACTGCATTGAAAAATTCAAAAACATGCAGAACTGTTTCAGAAAGTACCCAGATGTTTACAGTGAAGAATTGAGAGACGATGAGGAAGTCGCTGTTGAGACTGAATCTGCCTTGGTTTCAGATGGCAAAGGGGAGATTGTTGTCGAACAAACTATTGTCACAAAGTCTCCGGAATTTGCCGAAGAACCTGTAGAGGTTGTTGAAATTACCGAGCTGAAATGATCGTTAACTGTTCGTATCTTGTCTATAGTGTATTTATTACTTTACCCCAAAATGAATTAAAAGTATCATCACCGCGTCGGTGTTCTAGAGTTAATATATGTTTGTTATACATGTTGAGTAGCAGTTGGGAGCATTTATGAGCTGCGGATTTTTGGAAATTTCAAAACATCACCTTTTTCAATTCAGTGGCTCCAGCTGAACGTCTCTGAGCATTTTTGAATGCTCCAAAGGCTTTCAGACCCACCGGTGACATCCAGTTACCAGTAACCTGACGAACAAAAGGTCGTGGAAAGACAAATTTCAAACAGGGGTTGGCTGAAAAAGGGGGTTATCTATAATACATATACCTAGTGTACAAATTTCAGTGCAAGCTCATCCAAAGACAGGGGCTCCCACTCGGCTCCCTCCCGTATAAACAACACATGATCATGCATGTATGCCTCTACGTGTCTAGATCCTCCAACAACTCTATATACAAGTTGCCCATTGGCATTGTTGTGTTCGGTAGTTGGAATCAAGACCAAGCCACGCATCCCGCAAAATTCTTCCACCACATCTTTGAAACTCACCACAATCTTGGGCATCGTGACCTTCTCTGAGGACTGCCACTCCTCTTTTCTCAACAAATCCAAAACCTCATCTCGGTGTCTAACAACAGGAAGGAATCTGCGTGGTGTCAGATTGATGGAGCCTTGCATTAACAAGGAACAGTAATCCAAGAGCTTTACAAAGAAAGCTTTGACACAACGGTACTCGGCAACAAACTCGTAGAGCAAGTTTCTCCAGTTTACCAAGACATCGGCAAGCTGATGCACTTCTTCCGTCTTTGAAAGCTCGAAAAAACTGTTGTATAACCTTTCGAGTAATACTAGCTGGAACACCCGGTCAAGGTACTCCGTGTCCACTTGCAATTCACTCTTCAAGATCTTCACCATCCTGGAGAACTGGCGGATCAAGGAATCGCCAGGTTTCAAGAACTCGAAATGGCGAACCAGATTCTCAAGAATTGTGGACACAATTGGCCGCAAATTGGGGGTAACTTCGTGGTAGAGATGAAGTTCACCGGGCACGATGTCCCTCTTTCTGAGAAAGATCTCAAAGTCCAATTGCTTGAAATAGAATTGATACTTCTCCACAATCATGTCCAACAAGATTTTGCTCCAGCGTTGAGGGATATGGTTCTTCCATTCGAAAAACCACTGTTCAGGGCCAGGTCCAGCACCTACTGTCCATCCTTTGATGGCGTCCATGAATTTACGTGCAAGTGCTGCCTCAAAGACTGATTCCAGGATCTTGGGGCCAACTACAGACTCCCAGTCCATGTATATACTCAAGCCAATAAAAGGTTGGCTCAACAACCATTGGTCTTGCAAGAATTTCTTCACCTGTGGCATCCAGTGGGTGAGCACAAGAGATTCAAAATACGAGAATCCATCCTCTGAGGGCTCATTAAACTCTTTAATCTGGCTTCTTACCGACATCAACATGTCCACCAAGGTCGTCTCCTCCGGATCAAAAGGTGTGTTTTTGAGAAACTCTTGCAAGATGATGCAGATAGTCATCTCTTTCTCATCTGAAGAGGGTATATCTACAAAGTTCTGTAGAAACAGTGCAAATGTGTCCGGTTGCAAGTGATCCTCATACGAATGCAATTTTTTCAACAACTCTGCGTGGCCCTGGTCTATCAATTTGGCTCTTTGCAATACACCTTCCGACTGTTTCACCTCGAGGAACAGACTGGATTCGTCATCAGCAATTTCCAACCACTCGTCCAAGAACGACGACAATTGCATCCCCAATTTACGAATATCGACGCCTGCAAATTGCAAATCGTCGTTGTGTTTTCTCATATTTATATACGGACCTCTATTGACATCGGCCTGTGCCAAATGGTAATCGTCGGAGATCTTTTGGAAAACCACCGGGGGTGTCAAGCCGAGATGCTGCATCTTAGATAGCACATCGAACAAGTCAGGCGGCTGGGTCTCCACTTTGTTCCCATGCACTACCTCTATATCTTCGTCACTTGAAGAGTCGTCATCCGAGACAGTATCATTTTGCTTCACTTTCTCTTTGATTCCGCCCACACCCAACTTCTGCGGCCGGAGCTTCGTCTCTATCGGTTTGACTATCCCCGAGCCGTGTCGTCCGAGCCCCTGGCCCTCGATATAGCCCATTTTGGCCATCAATTTGGCTCCAATTCCGTACCGGCCGGACCTGTCGACGTTTTCGTGCGGCAAATCCCGGGGCACCACAAATCCCGGGGTTCTATTAGGTGAAGTGTCCATCTGTGAGCCGGGGGCATCGGCTGTGGTGCCGGAATCGCCAGATCTGGCAAACACCATAGGTCTACGTATTTGCCCGCGGTCAGGCGACAGGAACAGTGCCCTGAGTGTCGGCCGAGATTCCTCCATTTGGTCATCTTCTTCCTCCGGGTACGCCAGCCCCAATTCCTTCTCCAAGACCGGAGCTTCAGGCTCGTCCTGGTCCATGGTGTCCTCATCGAGGTCCATGTGCGGAGGACGGTCGAATTCCTCCGGGCTCTCTGCCGCTGCTGGATCGGGATCCGGCCCGGGCTCGTCCCGGGACATCCCAGCTCGGTCCAAAAGCTCCCCGGGCTCGAATGACGCAATAACACGTCGCCTTTTCACGCCCATCGCACTAACGCTGACCTATTTACAGTTTATAGTATGCATTTTGAAGGTTTTTTTTCACTAGCGCCCTAGAAAGTCCGGGTATTATATGTTCGCCATGAGTGAGATAAACTTTAAGCAGGTGAATAATTGGTTCAACGAGGCCCGGGTGATCCTCGAGAGGGCCAATCAGCTTCTCAGTGGATCCAATTTGGCATTCAACAAATCCATCACGGAGATAAACGAGATTTTGGCCATCAACCGGTACCAATTCTTGATCGATGCCGTGTCGCAACAGCTCCGGCTTTTGGACTTGATTCAGAGCAGTCTCGGACAGCTAGTGGATGCGTTCAACACGGAGTTGGGCCAGGAAGTACGAGAGAACTCGGTGGCGCATTTGGACGACGTCTTGGACAAATTGCGGCACATAAACACCACAAATGGCAGGACATTGTATGATTTCATCAACCATGAAGACTTGCTCGAGACCAAGGACAGGTGCCTTGGGGTCTTGGGCAGACTCAATTCGGGCAAAGAAGAGTTGGTTATCAAGGATATCGCGGCCAAGTTGCAACATTTGCAGCAAGATTTCAGCAAATTGATGGACACAAACTCGCTCGAGTTGATCACGACATCTTTGGACGATACAATCGCAGAGAACATGGAATTACAGCTGGATATGGCCGGATTACTAGGGAGTCTAACAAAGCATTATGATCAGGCGGGGAAATCTATCGATTACCTCCAAGACAGCTCGGTTCAACTGGCCCTGAAGGTGGAACTATACAATGTATTGAAAAACGACTCGCTGGAGTTACCCACAGTAGTGGACGAGTTGGAAGAGGTGAATACACAGTTTTTGAAGAACAACGAAGCGATACTGCAGAACTTGGCCGGATTTAAAAAAGATGAGTCACTGTTGATGCAGTTCTTTGTGGAGATCCAAGAATACGGTTTGTGGTTACAATCGGACTATATCACCAACTTCAACAAGATTTACAATCGCTTGGTGGACGAATTTGACGAGTTCTGTATCCAGAATGACAGCTTGGTCGCATTGAGTAAATACTACCGTAAATTTGTGGAGTCTTTTGACCATTTGTCGCTGGAATTGAAACGACGCCAAAACGTCAACGTTAAGCTTACAAAGATGGTCCAAGAGTTCAACACAAAGGCTCAAGAGATCATCGCACTGGATAGAAGGGCAAGAGAAACTTTTCTCTTGGAGAACGGCGAGTATTTACCAAAGAACATCCTCGATGAAGACTCGGACAGTTTCAATATATTATACAACCTGCTACCAGATCTCACTATATCGTTCCAACCGGAGAACGTGCCTCAGATATAAAGCTATTTACTTCTCAGCAGGTACAACCAAATCTCAAGGCTTTCAATTTTCAAACATACATGTCGTTCAATTCTTTAACAGATTCAACGCATTCGGTTTTTATATTTTAAACAGATTTAGCATCTGATTGGAATCTGAAGCAGATGCAACCCATTCAATTCTTTGATCCGTAACCTCTGTAGGCCATGAATCTCTCAACAGTTCCCCAAAACAGTTCTACAGCTTGCTTATCCCTGAACCTCTTGTACTTGTCAATGCCAAGATGGTTGACATTTCCCCATTCCTTGACATGTTTAGGAACAGGTTCACCATGATTCACGTAAAAACCCGGATACGTTCTGAACAATTCCGAGGGATTCGACACCTGGTAGTTTTTGAACTGCCACTTCTGGCCCGTGGTGAAAATAGCCACGACTCTTCTCCAGTAGTCCGGTTTGTTGAAAAATTTGTCGGTGTTGTCGATCAACAAGAACGATACAGGTCCAAACTTGGTCTGCTTCTTGATCTTCACCACACCATTGGAGTTTGTAGTTATCGTCAGAGGCTCGTAGACGGAGTCTTGTAAAAATTTGGCCACGTTGGACAAGTTCAAGATCGAAGAAGCAGCTGGAGACAAGATGATGATAGGGTCCTTAGCACGGTCAGTGGCTGACGAATTACTGGAACCCGGTCTCGAAGAACCACTGCTTCCACTTCTCGGATCAGAACGCGAGGACCCGCTCTTTCCTTTCAACTGCTCTATTATCTTGATCTGTGAGAGCTTGATCAAGTATGAGAAATCGTCCTGGCCTCTGTAATCGTTGGCAACTTCACGTTCATGTGATTTCACCAGCTCAAAAGCAGGGTCTATTTTCTGTCTCTTTGGTTCTGGTTCAGTAGCAGTTTCGGTTGTTGCGGACTTTTGTTGTGTTACAGACCCTGAATCCGACAACACAGAGATCAATTTTGTTCTCTGGGCAAACGTCAAACTGGTCACGTGCTCTGTGTTGGCAAGTTGTATGTACTCAGACGAGGGTGTTTCTCTGTTGAGCCAGCAAAAAATGACGTCTTTCAATGATAACAGTGCCGTATCGTTGATCTTGTAATCTGTTTCGGAGTTGATGTCGAGGATGGTGTCGCCGATCTTGACAAAAGATGCATTGTTGATGGTCTGTGTCAGTGTTGTTCTGTCGTTTTCAAGCAACGTCACCTCTTTTTTCGCCTTGACGGCATCGGTGAGCTGGGATATGATGCTCTGAGTTTCTGACATCTTGTGCCTGAGTTATGCCTTGATTTGGGCCGCTATTTGCACAAGTGTAAGAGTAGCGGTGCTTGGACGTTGAATATGATTTTTTTAATTTTCAAATTTTGATTTTTTTTTTTAGTTTTTCACTTTTCATCCTCAAGAGACCAGAACTTCTGCTCCAGCCAAAACTACTCAGTCTAAACACCAGCACAGCGGCCCAGCATTCCCACAACTGCATAAATGAGGATAAGGGCACGGCTAGCACCACTAAGCCGCTTTTACTCCCAACCCGCAAGCTCTACAAACTCCAACCATGCCATTGCAATCAGACAACAGTTGTACATGCTCGATGAATCATCACCAGGCTCTGTTTTCTTCCTCCCCAAAGGCACAAAACTCGTCAACAAGTTGATGCGGTTCATGCGGTTACAACAGGACAAGCACCGGTTCGATGAGGTGATCACACCCTTAATCTATAAGCAGAAGCTCTGGGAAGTGAGTGGACACTGGGAAAACTACAAAGACGACATGTTCAAAGTGGAGGGAAACGACGCGACACTGCTGGAGGAGCAATACGGATTAAAACCGATGAATTGCCCGGGGCATTGCATCGTTTTCGGGCGATTTGACAAGTCCTACAAGGAATTACCTGTGCGGTACTCTGACTACTCTTCTCTCCATCGGAATGAGGCCAGTGGGGCTCTAAGTGGGCTAACGAGGGTGCGCAGGTTCCACCAGGACGACGGGCATATTTTTTGCACGCCAGAGCAGATATTCGACGAGATAGAGACCACTTTACTGTTGATCAAGTTGACCTACAGTGTGTTCCGGTTCGACGACTACGAATTACACTTGTCCACGCGGCCCGATAACTACATCGGACGCATCCAGGAGTGGGACGAGGCAGAGGCAGATTTGAAGAAAGTGTTAGACCACAGCGGAAAGCAGTGGTTTTTGAAAGAAGGTGATGGTGCTTTTTACGGGCCCAAGATCGACGTGTCTTTGAAGGACAATTTTGGCAAAAAACACCAAGTGGCGACGATCCAGTTGGATTTCCAGCTCCCACAGCGGTTCGATTTAAAGTACAGAGACGAAAATGGGGCCATGAAGAGGCCAATCATGATCCACAGGGCCATTTATGGGTCACTTGAGCGGTTTCTCGCGTTGTTGATCGACCATTACGAAGGCAAATGGCCCTTTTGGTTGAATCCGCGTCAGTGTGTGCTCATTCCGGTCGGAAGTGACCACATAGAGTACGCTAAACAGGTGCAGAAGACGCTCTCCGGTACCGATGACACCTTCACGACGCCGTCCAAGTTGACCAACTATAAATTCGACGTGGATATCGATGACCGCGCGGAGAGTGTTGGATACAGGACCAAAGACGCCATCTCAAAGGGGTACAGCTTCATACTGATCCTTGGGCGGAGTGAAGTGGATGCTGGAACTGTGAGTATCCGGTCAGCCGGGGACCGGAAGGTGACGAAATTGAGTCCCGATGACGTTGTGGAGATGTTCAGGAAGATGGAGGACTCTTTTGAGTAGGCAATGGCCATTGGAGGCGGAATTGGGGTATCTTGTATATAAACGCCCCTTTCTATAGATGCAAATAGATGAGCAGAAAACTCAAAGAAAGAGAAAAACGAAAAGGAGAAAAAATAAATGCTAAAAAATCAAAGAAAATCTTCAGGCACAAATTGTGTCAGATCCACAACTAGCAAATCCACACAGATCACACCGATGTTGTCGAGGAGTGTCCTATGCACATCCAGGCAGTTGCTCGTGCAGTCACGAGTGACAATGGTGGCAAAAACTGGACCGATTACGCGCCAATGGCCCAAACTGACGGCGTTACTGGTGCAATGGAGGCGATATTCCCAGGACCCCAAGGCGCCACCCAAGGCGCCACCCAAGGCGTCACCCAAGGTGCCACCAAATCCGCCAAAACAGACACAATCACCTCTCCATACATATAAAAGACCTACGAGAGAAGATTTCTTGAAATTGGCCCGGAGTTTCCCCGAGAAATTGTACATACGCTTGAAATGGCTCTTGATCCGAAGCACCAGACCCTTTAATGCGGACGAGTTTGGGGCTTTTTTCCAGTGGTTGGTTATCGGGAACGTTGCCCTATTCATTGTGGGCACGACGACGTTCTTTTCGTTGGTCTTGTACACAGTAAATACCGTTTTCGCCCAGGAATTTGTCGCCAAAACAGTGGGAAATTTCATAACCAAGAACTCCAACTTGACTGTGAGCTTTGAAAGCGCCATTGTTCCCAGTTGGAGGGACTCCAAGATCTTGTTCAAGAAATGCTTTGTAAGCAGAAGACCGAGAAACAGCCAGAAGTTTGAAAAGGGCTCGCAAACTGCGGCAATGGCCCTGGCCGAGGCCGCTGCAATGCTGGTGAACGAGCCATTGGAGACGGATTTCGACGACGGCAACTATACGCAGTTCGATCTCACGATTGAGGAGGTGAGTGTGAGTCTTTCGTTTAACAGATGGGTCAATGGGAAGGGGATCTTGAAAGAAGTGGAGGTGAAGGGCATGCGTGGTGTTATGGACAGGACACACGTGCACTGGGAAGAAGGCGATTCGGCAACCAATTACAAGAACATTTCGAGTCCCGGGGATTGGGAAATTGAGAATTTCAGGCTGGAAGATGTGTTGATCACCTTGATGCAGCCGAACGGGTTCCGGGTGTTCAATTTCAGTATTTTCAACTGCGATTTGCCGCAGTTCAGGAAGAATTGGTTGTTCTACGACATCCTAAATGCCAACAACATGTCCGGATCGTACGACGGGTCGTTGTTCAACATCCACAAGAAGCAGCAGTTGGACGATTTCGAAGACGACTCCAAAGGTTCACCGTGGCGCAGACTCACAAGACTCCGTGTAGATAACTTGAATGTGGACCATTTGAACACCGGATTGGAAGGTCCATTTGGTTGGATCTCCAGTGGAGATGTGGACATGATTGGTGACATCATGGTGCCCGAAGAGAAGAACGTCAACGTGAAAGACATGGTGCAGTACATTGCCAAGGCAATTGCCAAAGAGACGTCACGGTATGCGAATCCGATGACCAAAGCGAAGGAAGAAGACGAGATCGAGAGCAACTTGAACAAGTACTTTGTGTTGGATTTGAAGCTCCGTTTGAGTAACGTGAGAGCTGCAGTGCCGTTGTTCAGCAACGAGTTGTCGTACGTCAATAGTGCCTTGATCAGACCCATCGTTGCGTATATAAACTCGAGAAAGACGTATATTGCGATCCAGTGCCAGATCATCAAGCCCATTGACGATTTCGATGGCTCGTGGACCGTTTACGACTCGTTGTTGATGGACGACATCAGTGCAGAGGTGTACGATGCCTTTGAAGCGTATGTGGCAGATGAACAGAGGCGGAATGAGAGGCTGCGGAAAGTCGGGTTCTGGTCGTTGCAGTTCTTTATCCAGTTCATTTTGTGGAGTCTCGGCACGATTCTGTAATTATTGCGTGCTGTTGCATGCTGTTGATGCCCCATTCCATGCATCCCTTTTTTGACCCCCGCCGCACTTTATAGGAAAAAATTAATGAGATGACGATAGAGAAAAAATTGTGTAAAAGATTGAAACTAACAAGTTCGAACAGATCGCAACACTAAAACATCCGGATCATGGCGATCACAGCCCCGCAGATACCCGCAGATGCCGACGTTTTGCGCAGACCATCCGCGTTCAGCGTTCTATCAACAAACAACAAGAAATTGGACATCCGGGCGCATCAGCGGACGTACCAAGGACTGTACATCCGGACGACAATTGGAGCGCTTTCGTTTGCAATCTTGATCTTGAAGTTGTTCTCGACAGAATTCTTGAAAATTGGTGTCTTGTACACAATCTACGGGATGGTTATATTTGTGATAAGTCTTGTGCGGTTGCAGAGCATGGATTTGTACTATCTTAAGGAGATAAGGGAGTTCACGTCACAACAGCTGGGGCACACTGACGACGAGTTCGAGGATGCCGTGGTGTATTTCAAGACCAGTGGCAATTTCATCCTTTTGCTCTCGGCGATAAGTCTCACATGTTATCTGTTGTTGTTCTACTTCATCTACAACATGTGATTGTTCCTTGGGATCTGGCCAAATTTGGCATTGAAAAAAAAAACTCCACAAAAATTTGGACGATGATTTTTGAACAACATCATCAAGCAGCAGGTAAACATGGATTTGGCCAAATACAAGGACCAGATTTTGCACGAGTTTGCCCAGTTCAGGGCGACCAACGAACAATACAGGCTGGTGGAGCAATATCTCACGAGGGTGGACAACCAGACGTACAGTATTATTGGGATCTCTGCCATCACCATCTTGTCGGTATGGTTCATTCTTGAGACATTTGTGAACAAACTGGACTCAGATAAGAGCCAAAAGAAGAAATCCAAGAAAAGGAAGAGCAAGAAACCCCGTTTGAGCCCATTGGAGCAGGCAAATGCGCAAATCGACGAGATCATGAAAGAAATGGACGACGAGATCGTTCCGGAATTTGAGAATTTCAAGACCAAGATGGAAACTGGAGGCTTTGCGGCCACATACAAGAAGAACACCAAAGAGGATCCTCAGTACATGCATCTCTACTACAACGAGTTGTTGTTGAAGAAAGTGATGGCATTGGACGGTATTGACACGTTGAACGATGACGACTTGAGGTTGAAGAGGAAACAGAGTATTAAGACTATACAAAACTACCACCGTTTGAACGACGCATTGTTCAAAAACCGTAAATGAAATTTGGGTGCTTGTCACCAGCTTTGATCTGGTCTTGGATCGACTTTTTGTAGAACAGATCCTGGTACGAATCTGTCAATTTTGCCTTGTTCTGCCTGTGGAGGTAAAACCAGTAGACTGTCAGCATCACCATGGCAAAGAACGTAAAGCCAATAGAAATACCCAATCCCTTAACGTAACGTGGAGAATCCTGGGCCAAGAAGATCCAGGATGAGATAATACCTCCGATGTTTCCGAATCCGATCATGGATCCGACTCCGATACTCTTTCTGGAGTGCCCGGCAAAGTTCAACGAGGCCCAGCAAACCAACAACGGCATCCCGGTGTACAATCCCGTCAGCAGCATGAAACAGCCCCCGTATCTGATAGTCGGCCTGTCCTTTTCACCTAAAACGATGGCCAAACCTGCAATTCCCACGAGACAGAAGAAGACACAAAGCCCGTATCTCTTGGCCATCTTGTCCGAGACAAACAGAGAGATGTTGGACACTCCAAAGGCCACTAACCAGGGGTAAATCGAGTGTCTGTTGGCCTCCATGGCAGTGTAGCCCATCTGACTGATGATGGTTGGGGCAAAATAGGCGTACCCGTAGGCTGGCACGATGAATCCAAAGTATCCCAAGGTGACGATCCACACTTTGATGTCTTTCATCACGTTCAAGACATCCGAAAGGGTGTTGGAGACGTCGAATCCGGAGTCTACAGAGAAAATCTCCAATTTCTTCTTCAAGAAGGCACGTTCGTTGTCGTTCAAGAACCGCAGTTCTTCTGGGAAATCGGCAATGGTGAAGTACAACAAGAACAGCAATCCGGCTGTGAACAGCCCCTCGATGATGAAAATGTACTGCCAAGCCCCGATACCGTGCTTTCCGTCCAAATGCACTCCAATGGTGTACAGTAAGGCACCCGAGGCACCTCCGGCAAGACACGTGACACTGAAAAATGCACTGAAACGTCTCTGGGCCTCGTGGACCGTGTAATACGAACCCATACAGTAGAAAATACCCGGGAATGCGCCACTTTCGAACACCCCCAACAAGAATCTGCATGCTGCCAAGCCCCCGAAATTCGTCGAGAATCCCATACCAATGGTGACGATCCCAAAGAAGAAGATACACAGAGACAACCAGATATGAGGTCTGACGATCTTCAAGCAGTAGTTGGAGAAAGTCTCGAAAAACACATATGGGGCAAAGAAAACCGTCAATGCAATGTTGAATTGGTTACCTGTCAAACCTAAATCATCGCTCAATCCGTACAACTTGGCATTGGAGATGTTGACCCTGTCCAAAAATGCCAAGAAATATAACAAACAAAAAGGCGGCACCACCCAGCAGTCCAACTTGAACAACAATTTCTTCTCGTTGATCCCCATCTCTCTGGCGAGGTCATCTACTTGTTGTTGCTTAGATGATTCATCGTATCTCTGGTTGAGTTCTTCCTCTTCTTCCCCCTGGGAGAGGTTGGAGAAACTCTCCGATTTTTTCGTCACTTCGTGCTTCTCCATTATCTGTGGCAACTGCTGTATTCAAGATTCAACCAACACGGATCGTTGGATGCTTTTCAAGTGAATCCATGGTATGTATTTAGAGCGAGAAAAATTTTCATCTTATAAAGCGAGACCCATGACTCAGGTGGAATTTGCCGAAAAAGGAGCTCTCAACTACACTGGGGATGAGGGTCATTTGTCGGGATTTTTTACTGCAAGGAACAGTGAGGGTCGCGCAGGCCCTGAACAGGTCAGGGAAAAATGTGGACAGATAAGCGCGCAGTGTTTTAGCCCTTTGTCTCCGCTTTTTTTTGCGTGGAGCAGATGACTCAAATGGAGATTACCGAATTTGGCGATGCTTCGGAGAAAGATTATTCGGAAGTTAAAGACAATAGGTCCATGTCACGGCAGATATTTGATGTGTGATACTCAGACGCGTGAGTTTGATTTGCTAGATGGAGATTGTCGTAATTAGGGTCATTGTCTTCAGTCCATGAAGAATCGGGTTCGTCAAATTCACTATCACTGTTCACTCCACTCAAGTCCAGATCATCCGTCACTGATAACGTGAACAGATCTTCGTAAAACGACAACAACTTCTCACAGACCCATAGATTATCTAAGCTCGATAATGCCTCGTGTTTTGTCAAGTTTAATGGAGATGGTAAGATTTGAAGTATTACCTTTTCTAGGTCCATATCAGGTGGTAATCTTGCCTTAGGATTTTGTCTCCGGTCTACGCCTGTTTTGTCAACAAATTCCGTCACCTCTTTCAAACCTTCGACGAGAACCTTATGAATCAAAGTTTCGTCATTGGGTTTATTGCTAAAGTCTAATATGCCACATCTAATAAATATTGCATAAAATTTTTTCAAATCGTCGGTATCCTCAAAAGAATGAAAAGAGGAATAAAACAGCCATGCTTCTGTTATGAAAAGCTTCAAACAATTTTCCTTTCGAGACGATTTTAGTTTTTCCAGCATTATTTTTTGACTCCAATATTGTTCACCTCGAATTCAGAAACGACTCGTTGCAATTAAGAGTGCCATGCTTACTGTGTGTTTAAATATTTTGACATTAGTTATAGTCGACTCTATCATGTTGCAACTTTGATGTAAAATTGCACACCATTATGATCTGTCACAATAAGACCCGGGAAGTTAATGTGTCTTCAAGGACCGATTCGTTTCACTTGTGGCAATCTAGATTAACAATACAAAACACAAAGATCCTCGAATGTTTTGATGTCAAAATCATATGATTGGAGTGTGAAATAAACTTCATATACACAGCATTTCTTTTAACTTTTCCGCTCTTATTTTCTGTAAAGTGTTTTTTCGTTCTCTTATCTTTCGATAGTGAACGAAAATCATCACTCGATTCCAAGCCCCAGAATTGGTTATTCTTACCGGTTGACAGAGCTAAGAAAAAAAATTCGGGACATACCGTGCGCAACTTGAATATAGTTTACCTTGTATAATTTAATCTCTGAAGCATAACATTTTAAAGGGATTCTAACTAATTCGAGAAGATTGACCCTTCAAGAAACTGCAAAAACACTTAATAAATGGTGTACGAATATATTATATTTTGAAATTATTGCATGAAAGGGACTGGAGAACGAAGAGGGTTCCCCGAGAGATCGACATGACTCTCGCATTGACAGCACAAACAAAGACAATAGTACGACATTCTCGTTACTCCCATTAGTCAACCTGGTATTGTTGGTGTCAATTCCATCCATCTCAACAGGATCACCTACAATTACAGACATCAAAATGGTATTAGGCTAAATTGTAAATGTACCAATCTCATGTTTTGATACAGTCATATATTACTTTATCTCACTCGATATTCCGCTGCAGACTCATGTATTAAACTCTGGTAATTGCAGTGGTTCTGCAATTCTTCTGCAGAATTCCATGTAAGACAAACTATAAATTGATTTTTTTTTGCTTTCGCTTTCACGCTCTCTAACTCTTGCCTCTTCCAATTTGAATTTCACATAGTTACTGTAGATGACATGAGATGACATGATCTTTACTACTTCTTACAAAATTTTCTCGAAATGCTCGATTCTGATTGGCCAACACTTGAGACTAATGCTTCCACGCGCCTTTCAAAGTGTATTTGCTATACACTTGCAGGCTCAACTCATTGATGTTTAAATTTATTTGGGAATTTTTTTTGTATTTTTTTTAAATAGCTTTTAATTCCGTAAAGGAGTGATGGCCATACACAACAATCGAAAAAAAAACACAAAAAAAGGGTTCCCTTTCTGTCTAGATTTTTTGTTTTTTTTTATTGTGTTATGAAATGTGGGTGACTTTTTATTTTATCAATGCTGCGTCAATCTTCGAAGTCTAAAAACGTTTCCCATGCAATTCCTAAGGTCAATCGTCAACTAGCGTGAACACATTACATTCAAATGGAGTCATTTCAATGCTGGTGAATTGTGTGAATAATGAAACGAATCTCAGGTCAATCGTTTCGGGTTCGGTGACCAGGAATCAACAACTTTTTGCACGTTCGAGTCGACCAATCTATCAAAAGTAACGACTAAACGGAGAACGCTATTCTCAAAACCTTGCTATGAATTGTGTCTCAGAAAACCCAAAACGGATTCCGCTGTGACTGATCAACATTATTCCTTTAGTCAGGCAGATCTAAATCATGTGGAGGTCATGCACAATCCGAAAGCATTTGCACCACACAATTGCACAGATGTTGTTGTTGCTAGATTACAACTCCAACGCTTGAGGATTGGGTTTCCAACCCAGAACGCCTGTGAATGATGCCAAAAAATATTCGTTTAGTGCTTTTCTGTGGAACAGTTGATCAAGAATGTGGCAAATAGCTGCATATCAGCACTATCGAATTGATAATTGTGAATCTAGACTACTTCGGACAGGCTTATTGTCAAATAATATAATTACATGCTTTGTATCATCACTATATATTTTTGATGCACCCTGTATGCACTATAATGTAAACCCACAAAGTATATATGACAGTGGAAAGATAAAAAAGAAATTTGTATCTATCTCCCTTTTTCCTTCCAATATGCACACTGAGACATGACAAAAAGAAAAAAAAAAATTTCCTTTTTCACTGTTCCCCAATAGAATAACATGAACATCACAATGATTTTTTATCGAGATACGAAACTTTCAGAGATTATTGTGATAGATTTTGCTAAAGAAAATTATTTTTATTTTAATTTTTGGAAAATTATAAATAGTTGATATAAACCCATTGCAGGATACCATGATTCTATTGAATTTTAGTCACTTGATTACACAAAGACGATAATACGGTAATAAAATGAACAACCAATCGACTGAATTGGAATCATACCATGGACTTATATTGAGTCCAAGAGATGCTCTTTACTTGATCGAAGCCGCTAGAATTGGCAAGATTAATACCGTTAATGCCCGTTTGAAGAAAAGAGAAAGACACCGTTTCATCAAGAGTGGGGCAGTTTTTGTCTGGGAAGACAACTCGACTTTGATTAAACGTTGGACCGATAGCAGATGTTGGAGTTCTTCTAGAATCCTGGGAAAATTCTTGACTTACAATGAGATTGATTTCCATGAGAAGAAGAGATTATCTGACTACGACGAGGATGAATTGTTGAAACAGAGATTCAGTGTCACTTTGAACAATGGACAAATTTTCCATTTGATCAGTTACTGTTCTTTGAAATATTTCGAAAGACCGGGTCAAACCCCAAGAGGTTGCCCAATGTTGAGAAGACCAACAAATGATGATGAGTTGGTGCAAGATTTGGAGTTGTCTTCATATTGGTATCAACCAGAGGACTTGCAAAACATTGACGATGTCGCTGCATTCTACAATGTCGACAGCTCTAGACTGACTCCAGAGCCAACGCCTATACCTCTTTCAGACAGACTCATTAAAAAGCCACAGTCTTTGAAGAGACCTGCTTTGGAACATTTATCACATTCTCTGCCCCTGTCAGCCAACTTGGTCACTCAAGAAGGAACTGCCGAGGTCGATTACTTTGGAAACGAGTCGTTTATCCCTATCAACATGAGCTATTCGGTAAAAGAAGAAACTTTACATCCATATTTCGACTACCTCAAAGGAACTGTGAATGCGCAACTCGACCAACAACGTCAACGTCAACAACAACTGCTACAACTTCCACAATCACAGATGTTTAACGTTGTGCATATCTCACCTTTGAACCCTTACACCAACCAACTCCCACAGCAGTCTCAACACCAGCAACAATATCTGAATTTCGTCTATCCAACAAATACCATCAACGAGTTGTCGACACCTTCGGAGACGAATTCTGTGGATTACACAAATGTGAAACGTCGTAAGACGGATTACTCCACAAATGTGAATGCCGATGTGCCACTGTTGAGAAATGACATGTTTGTCAACACCCAGATGAACTTTATGGATTTTGTCCAGGTTCAAGACCAAAGTTACTACGCTCCAATTACTCCGTTGTCTCCATTTCAATAAATGATATTGGATGACGTTGACTTTGTTTCTCTCTTAGCTTTTTTAGGCGTTCAGTTTTACTTTACCATTTTCCCCGGTTTTTTTACCCACTCTTGTCATTGCCAATTCACTTCTCCATCTGATATATAATTATTACTACACTTATTTACCGTCATTTCCTTTATCCCCAAAAAATTGCTTTTCTTCGGTGTTTTTTTCCCTTTTTCCTTTTCCCTTTGCATTTTTCGGACAAAAATCCGATAATCTCCAGTTGTTGTCGGATTATTGCCCGTGTTTTGATGTTTTTTTTAATATTGCACCACAAAAAAGAGGAGAAGTCCTCAACTCATAGATAAGGTTTACAAAATGGAATGATTCAAATTAATGAATGCAAATTATATTTGAAATTGTACCCTAAACGATTCTCCTGTCTTATTATAGATTCATTGTCATTGTAATCCCTTCAATCACTAGTCGTATTGTCCTCCTTTATCGATAACTCATCGATATCACCTGTATTTGGAACAGCCTTGTTCCTCTCCAAACCGTGGATCTTTCTCTCGTGCAGTTTCATGTTGTCATTTCTGTTGAACCTCTTGTGGCATATTCCACATGCATATGGCTTTTCAGAGCTGTGAGATCTCATATGTCTCTTCACGTGCTCTGGCCTTTGGAAACGACCACCACATAATGGGCATTCATGCGTCTTTTGTTTCTTGTTTTTGTCCACAACCTCAATTCTCTTCCTATCCAGATTCAAACCGTCTGCAGCCAAGGATTCCGGTAATTGGACCAATGGGGCATAAGGTTGATTCTGGATTTCTGGAATGAAATTCAACTTGTCAAATCTCTGGTACAATTGTTGCGGAATAGATTTCTGGCGCTGATGCAGTTGTAAATGCTCTGACGGAGATAGTTTCTGGTTCAAGTTCATTGACGAAACACTCCGAGGTAGTAATAACCCTCCGCCCGCGTGGGCAATTAGCTTATCCGATAAATTCGACAATGTCAACTCCGTAGTGGTGCCGAAATCTATATGCTCATTACTCTTAAATCTTTTGTGCAGTGGTCTGAAACTTTCCTCTTTTTTCAAAGAGAGATATGACAACCCGTTTTCATGCTGGTGCTGAGGCTGTTGTTGGCTCAGTGCATGCAATGGCGTGGCAAAGGGGGTCTGGTGTACAAGATGCTGCGGGCTCTCCAATTCAATTCTTGGAGACATGAAAGAAGTCGGTGTGTAGAACGGATTGACACCTCCTGGAGACTTCGATACAGATTGTGACGAAGGCACTACTAATGCGGATCCGTTCAGGTCTACGCTCAAACGAGACCTGGTACGTTGGTGGCTATTCTTAGCACGAGGAGTCATGGACGGTGTTTTCCGCAGAGGTGTCTGATAAGTCTGTGGAAATTGGGGGTGTTGCCCCGAAGCGGCATTCTGGTGCGAATGTACTTGTAACGGTGTCGTGATTGTAGAGAAAGACTGTTTTCTCAATGGTCTCAGCGGTGTCAACATCAGGGACTGGTGGTGTTGTGATGGAGACATCTGCAAAGACGTTGCACTGAACGAGTTAGTCAATGTTTGCGGCACAGATTCAAATGAAGAGATTGTAGATGTTGAAAACGATTCCGGTATCGTCGAAATGAAGCTGGAATCAAAGGGTATCAGCAGCAGAGGATACAAGTCGTGCATTGAGCCCTGATTCTCGTCTACGGCATTCTTCTTGTCTTGCAATCTGCTGTTCAAGAAATTTATCGTGGATGTGTCGAAATGGTTGCCATTTTGGTAGGAAGGTGGGAATTGTAAATTTGGTTGTGTGTTTGTCGACACTGGGACCACGATATCATCACTGTTCAAGCGATTTTCCGCGTCTTCATCCCTCTGTGCACCGTCGTCATCTTCGTTATCGCCCTCGTCCTCGGATTGTCCTTCTCCTTTTTCTGTCGCTATTTCTGCGTCTGCAACGCCAAAATCACCATGGTAATTGAATTGTGGTTGTTGCTGGTGGAATTGGTATAACGTCTCGATGACGTCGTCCGAGGGAATATCGTGCCGAAAATTCGGAAATCCCTTGGACGGTGTCCCGCCAATATGGTCGAACTGTATTGTCTGTTGGTGTGGCGATGTTGGGCTCATCTGGTAGTGTGAATATTGAAAATGGTTCTAGCCGTGGATATTTCCATCGAAGATCCAATGTTTCCTATTTGGGTAATTTTTTTCACCTGTTTTCACGTCGGTCCAAAATGACGTGTGACGATGAATTATGTGATGGATTCGGTCAGCCAGAGGCGTGAATTCTTAGGCGGGTGGTTGAATGTAGTTGCACGCGTGTGCTAATGATGTCCAGATGCTGGTTCCCGTTTTGGTTTGAATATGGCGATGATAACCAGTATTCTTTGGCGTATGCTCAAATTGACGCTCTCAAACGGTGCAGTGACTCTGATTTGCTCTGAAAAGAAGTCTAAAGCAAGCGCTCTTGAAAATATCACGTTCTGTCCCTTTTGGTCCACTTCCCGAGTCTGATCCCCCAAGAAACCTATCCCTGATCCTGTAAACTCTGTGAAGAATTGAGAAATTGCAAAAATCGAAATTTGTTTTTCGATTTTTCTCGCTCAGCATAAATTGCAAAACTATTATTATTCTTAGGAGGGAAAAAATCAGTATTGGGCGCAAGGCCGAATAACGCGTCTTGTATCGGTAAAACGTTGAGGATCTACGGATATCCGGTCCAGAGACATTCTCGTCAATGCAGCGACGGAATTAGGAGCCGGATTTGTTCAACGAAGATCATCAACTCTGCATCCACGCATGCCCCTAGGTTCTTCCTGTAAAACTCTCTCTGCTAACTATGTGCCAGCTCTGTGCTAACCCCCTTTTCTCTTCAGTTTCGGGCTGGAATTTTTTTTCTCTCCCGGCCAAGCCTGGTCTCAGTGGTACAATGGCTGTGCTATTTTTATTGTGAGTTCCTTGTCGAGTTTTAGTGCGACAATGGAGTTGATATTAATTATTGGTTGCTCTTATTCCCAAAAGGGGAATCGATCTAAGGTACAACAAGATCGAACCGTGGTTACGTATATGTAGAGGAAGCGATGATCTTGGTTGGACTGTAAATCTTTTTCATTGAGCGTAAATGGTCTGGCCCTTGGTGGGATGCAAATGATGAGAATTAGGCAGATTTCTGGCATGTTTATGTGAAGATGAGGTGATGATATGGAATGTATGGAAAGGTATGGAAAGAAGAGTTACGGTGAAGTTAGGGTCAAGAATCGCATAGATCATATAGCTCACAGCTCACAGCTCATAGCTCATAGCTCGGTCATAGCTCGGTCATAGCTCGGCCATAGCTCGGCCATAGCTAATGGCACCAAACCGTGCCCAACTAAGTAGACCATTCCAACACAAATACTCACCAGCCATTGGCCATACGAAAAGAATAACTTAGTATTAAATAGAATATATATATCTAACCGCTCATGGGTTCTGCTTGACAAAGTCAACACCCTTGGAGATGTTCAGTTTCAAAGTCTCCTTGGCCTTGGAGATCAATTCCTCCTCGTGGTTAGACAACGAGCCCAAACCGTGGATCTCCTTGACACCATCGACACCCAAGGTGACCTTGGAGGCGAAAAATTCGATGCCTTCACCTTTGAACAACGGAGAGTCTACAAACAGAGGTTCGACAACGTCTTGTTCACCAGCCAATCCGTTCAAGACAGAAGAAGCGAATCTTGCACCGGCTTGAGCCATGGATAAAGTGGCAGAACCGGCTCCATCTTTCAGCTTGACGACTTCGTCACCACCGAATTGGATTCTGTTGATCAAAGCGTCACGGGTCTCATCATCGAATCTGTGGTTGGTCTGTGACAACAATGGCACGATGGTGATACCGGAGTGACCACCAACGACGGTGACCTTTTCGTGGTTTGGATCGGTGTTGACGATCTCGGAGGTGAATCTAGAAGCTCTCAAGACGTCCAACGTGGTGACACCGAACAACTTCTTTGGGTTGTAGACACCCTTAGACTTCAAGACTTCGGCAACGATCGGAACAGTCGAGTTGACCGGGTTGGAGATGACCAAGACAGCGGCATCTGGGGCGTTTTCGGCAACGGCTTTGGCCAAGTCTCTGACAATCGACGCATTGGTGTTGAACAAGTCGTCTCTGGTCATCCCTGGCTTTCTTGGGACACCTGCTGGGATCAAAACCACATCGGCGCCCTTCAAAGCCTTGGCCAATCCGTCGTTTTCTGGAGTGTAACCGGTAACGGTGGAGTTGACTGGGACGTGCGAGACATCGGCAGCGACACCTGGTGCCAATCTCAAGTCGTACAAGGCCAAATCGGTGACTTTGTGGTTCAATTTCATCAACAAACTCAAAGGTTGGCCAATACCTCCAGCTGCTCCCAAGACAACAGTCTTATAGGCATTGTATGACGTGGTGGAAAATTGACGACGGATAGTGTTTCTCAACATCTTAGATCTCTGTGATTCGGGATTCTAGAATAAGCTCAACGGATCTTGGGTGATTATATGATTGATTGCAAATATGGCTTGAATTTTTTCAGTCCCACATTGAGCGAAAAAATACATGACCGTTTTGCACTGATTTGCTTTAAATTCGGCTCCGTTTTCCTTTGTGAACTGGGGCTGTTGAGTTCGGGCCGGTGATGAGCCGGTTATTTTGGGGGTTAATTGAGGACATGGTCTGGGGCTCGGATAATTGGAGGGGTTTGAGGGACTTCAGGGCTCTTGCTTGGCCGGCAGGATCTGAGGGAAAAAATGTAGAAATGACTCTGTTGCAGCCGATTCGCCGGGCCAGATAGTTCCATATTGGGATATTGGGTGTACTATCGGGTGTGAGATTTCGTGGGTCAACGGGACGTGACTTGGTATTAACGTGATTGCAGAGAGTTCGGACTTGGATTTCGTTATCGAATTGGGTATTTACAGTGCTTGTGTCACTGGTTTTATTGTATCTTGGTATTTTTTCAACTCTACATATAAATTTAGCGGCTGCTCGGGTAGTGAGATATTCTTGGTCTTTTCAGTCACAGACCTTTGCAGTGCTCAATGATTCACGTTGTTGATGCTCGCTAAGAATCCACTCTGTGGATCACGGTAGTCATGAATTTGGTTCTTAAATCAAGACAAGAAATCGTCCAAGACTGTGAACTTCACCATTTTCAATATATAATTATTATATCATCTTTTCTCGTTTAACTAATTTGGGAGACCCAGTAAATCCACCACTGCCAATCATCAGACAATCCGATCAGCCCGATCAAACCAGATCATGACCTTCACCTCTCCAAGAACTTATTCCTAGGTCTCTACTAATATTCCCATGAAATTGGTTTCTGGACTATTGGGGGTGATTTCCGAAATGAGATGACCTACTGCCTTCCCAAGTGCTCACCACTCAACCCCACATTCGAGAATCCTACAAACCAGCTACCTCCACTGCTATTGCAAAGCACACGAATCCCGGCTCTACAGGTGTCATGCCGCACATCAAGTGAGGGGCCTTCTAGAACAACTAACCCCAACCACTTCTAGGAATCAGTGCCAAATTGGCACACGAGCAAATAAAGCAAATAAAGCAAAACCCAGAGGTGCAGAAAGCCACTGTTTTGATGGGACGATGAGATGTGTTTCAGCTGCAACAAACTGACTGACTAATGGAGATAACCACCAAACGACCCAAAAAACTAGTCATCTCCAGCGAAATCTGCAAATGCAGCAAGAAGACGAAAAAAAAATTATCAAACAAAGTTTGCACACGCCTTACTCATGCAAGCTCTGATATTACGCTTAAATACATTGCAGCATCCAAATCTGGTAGGATATTCGGGGTGTACAGTTTATGCTCGAGATACTTGCATAATAAAGTTCTTGAAGGCATACATCTGCGTCTCTATCGTCTGATGAACAATCACAGAAACGCTCAGAAGAATCGATATCAAAAATCCCTAATTTGCAAATTGGATGAGACACTGACGGTTGTTTCAAGGCAATTCGCCTGTTATCTGTAAAATTGAAATCAGAAGCTGCGGTGATTCAGGATTGTCCGGATCCTACTTCCTGTTTCGGTATGCCATTTCGTAAGACCCATTAAAATTTCTTTCAACTTGCACATACAGATACACCTTCTATCTGACTGACTCTGGTAAAAAGAATATTCCACAGATGTAAGTAAGTTCCAGGTGCTTAAACTCTGCTCTCGCTTTGCTTGATCTCTGCTTAAGCGCCTTGATGTCGCATCTGGTGTGGCTGCCGTTGCCAACCCAAATTCCACTCTCGCTTCCCACCCCCAAATCAAATCTCTGGACTTGGAAACTTAAAATGCTGTTTCTAATTGTGTGAGTACACCCTATTTGTATTAATCTGACACGCTTAGCAACCAAGCTTGTTCCCGAAATCTTGCTCTACCAGCCTCCAGAAATGGGTATCTCCCAGTTCCCCAGCTTTCCATCTACGAGCACCGAATGAACTGATCCCAGTGACAACACTTTTCCACCGCCCCTAAGTTGCCTAGAACAGACTAGAGATGACTTTGAACTATTTTTTTTTCAGTTCAGAAGTATGAGATCTCATACTTAGACATCATGATTTCACGCACATCTAGGAGGCTTTTTTCAGCCTCTATATCATTCAAAAAGGATATTGCGAATCCCTCAATACTCCGAGGAGTGGATTTGAACCAAATTTTTCGGAACGATGTGCCGAAACAGTCGAAACTGAAGCCAACTCAAGCTAAAAAGCTACAAAAGAATGTGATAACTGGCCCAATCTTGAATGATCTCTACAGAGACCCTGTAATGAACCCGAAACCCACAAAATCAGAACTTTCAGATGTGAATCGATTGTTCAACACCTCGAAAAAGAAATTGAACTGGATCGTTTACGACTACAAGAACATTCCTGGCGAGAAAGAAAGGTTGGAGAAAGAAGAAGCCATGGAAGACATAGAAGAACCTGAGGAAGCCATAGAAGAAGCCCTGAAGACAGAATCGGAAGATTTTGATGATATACCCGAGAACGAGCGTAATAGACAAATCAAAATTTCAAAAAAGCAAGAAACTATTGACCGCAAAAACGCATTACCAGAAGTTCTTCTCTTGGGACGTTGTAACGTTGGTAAATCTTCATTGATCAACAGCATTTTCAACGATTTGAACTCCAAGGCACAAGAATTCAACTTTGCAAAAGTCAAGAATCTTCCTGGATTCACGCAGTCTTTGAATTTCTACAACGTTGGTGGACTAGTGAGAGTCGTAGATTCCCCTGGTTATGGAGAAAAAGGTAAGCCATGGCAGGGACAATTGACCTTGGAGTACATTGAGAACAGGAGAAACCTCCAAAAGATCTACATATTGATAAGCCTGAAAGACGGGGTGAAAGAAACCGACACTCAGATCATTGACTTCATAATGAGTCATGGTATACAGTTTGATTTTGTCATTACAAAGATAGATAGACTTATGGGCAAGATTGATAGAGCACTGTATATTGATAGGTTGACCGATGTGTTGATTCCCCAATTGTACATCGAAAACCCTGCTTTGCAACCGAGCTTCCATTTCGTTAACAACGTTGCATCTTTCTTGGGCAAAAGAACAGGAATTGATGAACTTCGGGTGAATATCTTGAAATCTGCTGGTTATGAAAAGGTTACGAATTTGAAACCTGTTTATCTGGCTTCAAAAAATGACAAGACTCAAAAAAGCTCAAGACAAGTGGGTGATATGGATTCTAGGGTCAAAAGAGCAAAGAAGTGATTGATAGCTTTTCCTGTATATATTTAAAGACTGCTCAAGTTGAAAGGTAAGTAGCTCCGAATCTTGGAGCATTGATAATGATACCCATAAGTAAACCAGCAACCAAACCGGCACACGGTAAAGTGACAAACCAACCCAAGTAACACCAGGAGACCATTCTCCAGTTGACAGCTTTCAAGTTTTTGTTACACAAACCGACAAAGACCGTAGCCCCAACTGCCGATTGTGTGGTGGAAACTGGGATAGCCAATTGGGAAGCAATGACAGTGGTCACAGCTGCTCCTAATTCGATCGAGAATCCTCTTGAAGGACTTTGTAAGATCAACTTGTTACCCAAGTTTCTCATGATGTTGTAACCGTAAGTCCACATACCGATGACCAATGCAGAAGCGGTGAAACACAAAACCCAAACAGGAACATCGGCTTCACTGGAAGTCAACCCAGTTCTCCATACTAAGTAAATCGTAGATAACGGTCCTGCCGCATTGGCAATATCGTTAGAGCCGTGGGCAAAAGCCATGGTAGTGGCTGTGAATGCTTGCAAGATGGAGTAAACGTATTCAACCTTGTTGTTGTAGAACTTGGATTTTGCATGCACTTCCTGGATATTTTTACCCAACACACCCAGTTTCACTTGACTGGAGATGATATCTTGGTCAAAGCCATGGATCAAGAACAAGTAGATCAATAAAGGCCATTTCTTTGGACCCTGTTTGAGGAGAATCCACCATTTCTGTCTTGTGGTCATAGATTGTTCCAATTTGGATTCATGCTGCTCTTCTTCTAAAGATTCTTCAACAGCTGACTCTTTACCGATCTCAACAGACTTTCCTGAGTTGTCGTTGGTAGCTTCTTCATCAGGCACATTTTCAACATCGTTCGGAGGCGATGCTTCTTGCAGTTGTCTTCTTCCTTCGTAATAATCAATGACAACCTCGACGCCTTCTGGCTTTGGTGGGATAGCTGAAAGTGGTTTGAAGAAGTAGTACGGACCTATCAGGACACTCCAAGATTTCAAGGTCCAATCGTTGTGGACAATCCTTCTTCTGAACACTGGGAAGAAGAACAACATGTAAACCAATGTAGCAACACTACCAGTACCAAAGACAGAACCCAAGATGGTGCCCGTTGGCAAGTCTGCCAAACCCAAGTTAGGGGCACCCTTCCAGACAATCAACATGGTCAAGATGGAGAAACAGATGAAAACCAAAACCGGAGCATAGATGAGCGAATTTCTGACATCATGTCTTCTCTCCAAAACAAGGTACTTGGAACTCAAGAATGCAATAGTTGCAAAACCACCAGCGATACATGGAGCAATGAACCAAGAAGCAGCAATTTTAGCAAATCCATTCCACCCCCAATGTACGTCGGCACCAGCACCAATACCAGCGCCGATAATAGCACCCACAATCGAGTGAGTAGTGGAAACAGGCATACCTAAACTTGTGGCCAAAGTTAACCACAAAGAAGAACCGACTAAAGCACAAGCCATACACAACAACAAGACGGCTGGGTTTCCGTCAAAGAAACTGACATCGATGATTTCATTTCTGATTGTGTCAGAGACTCTCGAACCTGCCAAGACGGCACCTAAAAACTCCGCAAGAGCACCTAAAACCATCAGTTGCCAGTATTTCAAAGATCTGGACGAAACAGACGAGGCAAAGGAGTTTGCAACATCGTTGGCACCGATGTTCCAGGCGTCCAAGCCTGCGAACATGATACCGATCGCTAAGATGTAGTCAAATTGGTGTAAAACCATGGTGCGCTATACTGTAGGCTGTTATTCGATACCGATGGGGGTTACATATAGATCTTGAATATACATCTTTGCTCGGGTATTTATAGAGCAGCAGCTATACCGATACCGAGCAACACGTTTATCCAATTTAAAACATCCAACACTTCTTTGCTATAGAGGTTCTTGGACTTTTACCATTAAACCACACATTTACGATTAGCCAAGTGAGCCAAGAATTGGGGGTAATTTTGGTGGTGATTTATTTTTTTTCTTTCCGCAACAGCTCTAAGACTCACAAGATCCAAGATTCTGGAGCCTGGGCACTCCACGTGGCGGCCACAACCGCAGTTATGATAACATTCTTGAGCCATCGCTCATCAAACGACTCAAATGACGAGCATCACAAGGCAGGGCTCAATTTCAGGAAAAAATTGAGAAATTTGAAAAAATTTCAAGCTTTCACTACAAAAAGGCTGGGTGCAAACTCATGTTAGAACGTGTATGTAATTAATTTTATACAAAGTGATATGAACTTAGTCGAAAGCGGTATCCTTACCAGTCTTTCTACCGGTTCTTCTAGCAGCAATAAGACCAATCTTTTGACCTGGAACGGCACCTCTAGAAATAGTAGAAGCCTTACCAATATGTTGATGGTTACCACCACCGTGAGGATGGTCGACTGGGTTCATGGCAACACCTCTGGTCTTTGGCCATGAGTTTCTCTTGACTCTGTACTTGTGGAAAGCTCTACCAGCCTTCAACAAAGGCTTGTCGATTCTTCCTCCACCGGCAACGACACCAATGACACCTCTGGCATCGGATCTGATGATTTTCTTGGCTCCAGATGGCAACTTGACTCTGGTCTTACCTTCATCTGGGTTGTGTCCGATGATGATGACGTAGTTACCTGAAGTTCTACCCAAGGCACCTCTGTCTCCTGGTTTCTCTTCAACGTTAGAGACAATGGTACCTTCTGGCATAGAGCCCAAAGGCAAGACGTTACCAACGTTCAAAGAAGCCTTCTTACCGGCGTAGATGAATTGTCCAGTGTATACACCTTCGTTGGCAATGAAGGTCTCTTCACGCAATTTGTACTTGTATGGATCACGGAATGAGACTTTGGCCAATGGAGCACCACGTCCTGGATCATGGATGATCTGCTTGACAATTCCACGGATATAACCATGACGTTCAGTGAAGTCCAAGGTTCTCAACTTGGCGGCTCCCTTTCTCAATCTGGTATGAGAAGTGAAGATAGAACCAGCACCTTTTCTTTGATTACGAATAACTCTACCTGGATGAGTGTGTTAGTATGTTGATTTCGGAACAGTGGAAGAGACATCGATAAGAAGATAGGAAGGTACTTTCAAGCAGTTTGTCGAGGGTGTTTTGACATTTCTGAGTTCATATTTCAGTGTTTATCCCTATTCAGTGTCTTGTGTCACCTCATCTTGCCTAGCCAAGAACATCTTGTGCTGTGTTTTCTCGTTGCTGATATTTTCTTAAGATGTCTGCACCATCGGATCCTAGCGCGCATATCTCAATACCTCCTCCCTCTTATGTAGTCTCGCAACATCACTTACCCATTGTTGAATGTAGTTCTTCTGGTTGTTCACACTCAGTCTCAACCACTTGACTTATTTTTTCATGAAAAAGTTGAAAAGTTTTGTGAAAAATACACGACGGTTTGCGCAGTGTGGAGGAAACTAGGGTTTCAGCCCTAAGAGTCACGTGACTAAGTGTAAATCAATTGTGTTAAAGTGTATATATCAAGCTATATGGACTAGGTTCTTCCAAATCTACCCTTCAACCTCTGGAACACCCCTGACAACGATCTCTGGTCGTTCTCCTTAGCACCTTTCAACAAAAACATCAACACAAAGAAGACGATGTTGCACAGAAACAAGATTACAAAAGGCCCTGTGATGAACCAATCGCCGAACCAACCTCCCAATTTATTCGTAATTAAGATGCCAATCCCCCCAAATAACGAGTAGACACCACTGATAGAGCCCTTGTACTTGTAATACCTCTCATGGGAGTTTATGTTGGACAACATTGTCATGGAGACGACGATGAACCCGATCTGGGTCAATCCTAACAAGATCACCCATAAGAAGATCAATTTGGACTCGTCTGGCTCTGACGTGAAGCTCATTCCCAAAGCGGCGACCATGCTCAAGGTGTTGGTGATGAGCAACACATGCAGATGGTTGTTCATGCGGTCGATCAAAGTGCCGACAAAAGGTGCCAGGAGAAGGGCAACCAACTGCGAGACTCCAGTCAAGATAGAGGCCAATATATAGGACTCGCGGCAGTGGACCTTATCGGCTTCGTGAGTAGAACACTGGCCGGATTTAAAGAAGTAGTTGTTCACATAGAAAGGTATGAAGATGGAGATCATGATGGTGGTGACTCTGGCCATGAAGGAGCCCAAATAGGACATCAAGATGACAGGGTTCTTGATGGAGATCTTGAAACCGGTTTTCAAGCTGCCGAAATACGATTCCTTGGGCTCAACGTCCAGATTTCCCTCTTCATCGTCCTCCAAACCGTCAAACAACTCCTCAATATCGTCTCTAAAGATTCGCTTCTTGTCGTCTTTGTACAAGGTGAAGAAGAGGATCAGTGTCGAGACTAATGCGGCAATTCCCACTGTATAGTAAGACTTTGTCATAGCCTCTTTGGCAGGGTTGGAAGAGCCGAAAAATACGGGTAATCTCAAGTAAAAAGTCACAGCAAAGACCGCTCCAACACCCGTAGCAACTCCTATAAAGGAACTGGTCCTTCCCTCTTTCTTTTGCTTGTTGATCTTGTTCATCAGCTCCTGTGTCACGGGTTCCTCATCTGAGCACTCGGACTCTGGCAACTGCACGGATTCTCCGGCTTTCAAGCCCATTCTTTTATAAAAAGAGTCCAAGAGGTTCCAGATGTTGAAATTGGAGTTGTTCAACTCGATCAACATCACCATCATGGTGCTGGTGCACGAGGCAGCCCCGATACAGAAAACCAATCTCCAGAACAACATTCCTGGGTACACAGACCGGGCAAATGCCGCATATCCGAAGAAACTCAAGGCAATTACCGTTAATCCGGCCACCTGGATCGGTCTCGACCCGATTTTGTCGCTCAAAGTGCCCAGTACAGGCACCAACAGAATCGCTAGCAACTCATCGTAGAATCCCAACGTGCCGATATAGCTGCCCAAATTGTCCGATTTCCCCAACACATCGGTGATGAAATACGTCTGGGTAGCCGTGAGGAAAACAGTGAACGAGATCCCGCTGAAACATGCGAACACAAAGCCCAAAAAGTTCTTGAAAGTGTAGTCCTGGATCTTTGAAGATGGTTTTGGGGGTTCTGGGCGGTTGGTGCTGTTTTCCTGCAGTTCTCGCTGTTCTTGCGGCTCGTTGAACATTTCGTCATCGTCCACTATATATGGCGTAGAACTGGACATTTTTGGCGTCTTTTAGGCTCGATTATTCCCTAGACTAACCTCCAATGGCTATCCATATCGCACCAACTTTCAACTCATTGCTGGAAATTCTCCGGAACGGATTTTTTTTTTCTCCGAAATCTCCATGCATTTTGGGGGTGCTCCTAAAAGGGATACAGCTTGAGACGGTGCAGTGTCTGAACTTCTTGGGTGCTAGTTCCACTTTCTGAAAGCCTGTTCGAATGTGACTTCTGATGATGCTAGGGTACGATGGTGATTTCGTGGGATATTAATCTTCTCAATCAGCAGCTGCAAATGAGTCAATGTGGATAAATGCAGTCCCAACGTCAATCTACCTAATTCCACCGCTGAACAGCCACTTCTCTACAAACGATAAATGCAATTCAACGCAAATTCACCCGCTGAGTTCACCACTATTCAACCTGAAACCGCGAATATCTGAGCACATCCTATCTCTGTTATTTGCTAGTACTTTTCAACGGCCTGGTCGCTACAAGATGCTTTAATAAATGCAATTTTAACGTCTAATTAGCTACAAGTGCCCTATCTCACTGCAAGATGCCCGGTGCAGTCTCTAACACTATTTACCGGCCAATTCCACCACTTTCTCGAAAATGGCCTGCTCGCTGCCGTCCAACTTCGAAACCACCAACGTGTACACAGGGAGGTTCGACTGCTGCACGTTGAGGAATCCGTTTTTGAAGAACTTGAAAATGTCAATGCTGTCCAAAGGATTCACCGACAACGTGTCATCAACCAACTCTCCGTCGTCAAAGAACTCTTGGTCACGCAAATTGGACTCCTCTTCTGCCTGGTCGTCTCTGAACTTGCGGCTCTCGTTTTCCAAAAACGACAAGTAATCGTCGGTATTTCTAGCCCCAGACTCTTCATCGTCTTCTTCTTCCCATTCTTCGTCTTGGTCGAATTCTGCTTCATCGTAGTGCTGATCTGCATCATAGGACTCCTTCTGTCTCTCTAATTTGGTGATGGCATCGGGCAATTTCGACAAAACCACACTCAACTGTCTTCCAACTTCCGGATAAACGGACTCCAAGAACGGGTATGCCGATAATTGAACCGTTGTCAAGGCAATAAGCCCCAAAACGGATAATTTAAGATCGTAGACCCTCTGCAACTTGTCGTTGATCTTGAACCACAACGTGAAAAAAGGCTGCAAAAAGTTGGCCCCGGCAAGCACGTTGAGTGTGGATTCTGTGTCATGGACAAGACACGAGATGATCACATCGAGGCTGTTGACAAAGAACGTGAGGTTTTTCTTCTCAGAGAGGTTCTCGTTCAACAGAGCAATGGTGATGTTGAGGATTCCAGGAATGTAGTTCTGTGCCACGTGACCAAGAGTCAACAAGAACAGTTGCACCAACTCAAAGGCGGAGTTCAACTCACTGAACCCCGAATCCCCGTTCTTGCAGATGCTTTCAAACAAGTTGTAAAAGTACTGCGAGAACTGAGGATCAGTCTTCAACTTGGCAGCTCCATAAATGATGATATTCTTCATAGGAGAGATGAACTCTTCAAAGTACAAAACAGCCGAGCCCTCTACAAGAGCCGTGATCAACTTGGTGAAAACACTCCACATGTTATCACTGACGGATCTGGTCAAGAAAGTGGTGTTCTCCAACAATTCTCCGGTTTCCTGGTAGTAGTCCTCCATCTCATTGTCAAAGATGAAGTTGACACACGGTGTGTAGCACTCCTCCAAGCGCATGACAATGTCTGTTGAGTTTTCGAACGACAACAACACTGTGATCATCGTGTTCAACAACCCCAAAGTGGCCATTTCCTTGTCGGCAAGATCGTCTGCTTCATTGACGTCATCCAGCTCGACGTTCGAAGCCGTGTTCAACTCCACCAACAATCTCATCAACTGCTCGGTCAATTTCGTCATCAAATCCACGCCAAACGGCTGGAGTTGCTCGGCAAAAGATTCCACACACTCCTGCATCACAGCTGCAATGGCATCGTTGTCCACTTTGTTGGACAACTCGAGCAAGTTCTGCATCGTTGGCACAATCACGTTTCCAAGAGCTTCTTTGAACTGCGGAATCCCGATGAACGCCTGCAATCCCAAGGCTCCCTCCAACTGCACGGGCAAATTGGCCGTGTCGTTGAAGGCTCCCAAGACTCCGTTGTACAACGCAGCAATGCTGTCCTGGTTCTGGAACTGCAAGTCGCTGAACTTGCACGAGACTTCACACGTCCGCGCCCGCAAGAACAGGAACTGGCTCGTGAAATGTGGGAACACAAACGTGTTCAAGAAGGGCTCGAGCTGTGTGTAGAAGGGCGATTTTTTCTTGACGAGTTGATGCGACACGCTTCCGACTGTTCTGAGAATACCTTCCGTCCGTTTGGCCACGTCCAAGTCGTTCTGGTCCTGCTGTTGCAACGCCGTCAACGTCTGGTAACAGAACTCCAAGATCGGGCCCAAGGTGGACTTCGGTTTGTGGTCCACCAAGGTGAACATCATCGAGATCACAGCCATCTGTGGAGAATTGGTGTCCTCATACATGTCCAAAATGAGGTGGATGTACTCCACCGGGTCGTTTTCAAAGGTATCCAAAGTGTCGTCCGTTGGACACAACATCGGGTACACGAAATGCTCCACCAAGCTGACGATATTCGGCTTGATCAACTTGAAAGTGTCCTTCTGGATCACACAGAGCTCCAAGATCTGCACCATGTGGTATATCGAGGCGTCGCCGATCCAGATCTCGTGTTTCTGCAACTGCTCGATCTTCTTGAAGATCAATTTCAACAACTCCGGGATGAAATTGCCGGAAAACAAGTCCCGGAACCCGGTATAGTCGAACTTCTTCGACAAAGACACGCTTCCGTACCGTTGGAACAACCGGTAGATGTTGGCATAGGCCCATTTCTGCGCCTTACACCACGGATGCAATACACGGTCTTCCGGCTCGAGTTCCATCACCACCGAGGGTAATTTCAAGTCCATAACGCTTACGTGGAACGTGCACCAGTCCACAATGGTCTGTCTCTCTTGCAACGGCACGGGGAGATCGAGGTATGTTGCAAACTTGAAGATCTTGAGGATCAACTTGATCATGTCTCCTGATTCGTAGCTCTTTTGCGACTCTTCGTTGGCCAAAATCGAGTTCCCGATGCCGATCAATGTGGGGAATATCTTGACTACGATCTCGTCCAACTCCGGTCTGTCTCCATTGTTTGACCACCGATGTGTTCTCGCTATCTCCGAGAGACAGATCAACCCGGCGTAGACGGAATGCATATCGGATGTGGTTGAGAGCAACTGGATCGTTTGCGGCAAAAACTCGGGCCATTTCTTCGGGTAATCGTACGCCAATATCGTGCTCAAGGCCGGGAAGAGCAAATTCTTGATATCTATGGGCGCTTTCACCAACAAATGCATGAATTTTTCCCGCACGACGGGTTTTTCGTCGTTGTCCACGGGATGCGAAGCCCGTTCGTACCAATTTCTCACCACACGGTTCTTGAAGTAGATACAACACGATTTCTTCACCACTGGCGTCACATTCTCTTCGCTGATGATGTCCATACACAGGCCGAGGAATCCCGGCTGCAACTCCAGTTGCCGCAAAGTTAGTTCTGCATGCTGTCTCACGGCCTGGTCCGCTTGCAACGTGCCTACAAAGCAGTCGTATAACCCTTGCACGTCCATGGTTGATGGGGGAGTTAGGGCGGTAGTTGGAGCAGACCTGGGTAAAAATTTTTTTGCCATAATGTTTTATGGGGAAGGTGCCGGATTAGGCAGTCGGTGGGAGAGCGCTGTCGATACATCGTTACACCACTCCGAGGGTGGGTAGGTTCCCCGGGCCCGTTTTGAGTCAAGTGTGGCTGAAAGTTTGGCAGTGACTCGTTGTGTAGTAGAAGGATGGTATGGATTTGTTGCTGCAGGATTTAATGGTCCCAATTGCATGGAATCTCACACCCATCTCACACTATACCATGGCCCCAAGATTTGAAAAATGATCTTTTGATGTTTTTCTTAACGGGTTAAACCTTTTTGTGCGCTTCATAGGGAAAGTACCGCATCAGGCAATCGGCCCAGTTCCCAATCAGGAAACCTGCATTTTGAAATTGAAAAGAGCAAATCAACAAAATATAAACAATCCACCAGGATACACCAGGCAAAGAAGACCACGAAATGTTATTCACCGTGGCCATCTTGGCCGCTTATGGAATATTGCTACCATGGATCTCGCTCTACGTGTTCCAGCAGTACGATTCTTACCACTACAACCAATTGCTGGGCTATTACAACTACTATCTCCATGGATACTCATTACCAGCAGCCCAGAAACAGGCAATTGCCGAGAAGTCAGCGGTGATTGGCCAATTGGAAGTGCTCAGAGTTTGGACATCCAGATTGAGCGCTCTTTTGCAAAGAGTTTTCAAGAGATCCATCTTGAACCCGTTGTACCAGAAAGTCATCAATGATGAGCACTTAAACCGGTATCTTCAATTATTGGGGCTCCAAGTGACGCCTTTCTACTTGAAACACGTCCAGCCTATCGAGAAGAGTTTCCATAGTGCCATTGTGAGCTTGTACTTCTTCATCAGACCGTATTGGGTCGCCACAGTGAACTTTGTTGCTCCAAGATACGACTTGGTGAAAAATTGGTACATTGCTCACTACCACCAGCTGCACAAGTTAGGGGTGGAGTACTACAACAAACTGCACCTTTACTCACAACCACATTACTTGCAGTACGTGCAACCACAGGTCAACAAACTGGTGAAATGGTACCATGTCTATGCGCATCCTTTCTACCTCCACCATGAGGACAGATTTGTGCAAATTGGCGACTCTATTGTATGTTTTGTGGTTGGACTCATTTTGTTCAAGATCTTTGAAAAACCAATCTCCAAGATCACGAGACTTATTTTGTCAGATATCCACGACGTGAACCAGGGAATCTCAAAGAATTACAAGACGGAATTACCCAAAAATATCAACGGATCGCTCATTGATGACTTGCCAGAGTCGGAAAAGGCACATTTGTTGAAAGCTGTCAGAGAAATCGATTCAATGAGACCTTTGGACCCCATTGTGAACCATGAAAAGGATTTCACCGACATCTCAGACTCCAGCTCGGATTCCACCAAGGTGGAAATTCCCGCGAGGCATCCCTACAACAAGCCAAAAATCAAGAGTGAGTCAGCAGCTACAGCTGCACAAAAAGCCTTCCAAAAAGCAAAAAAGGGTAAGCAGCAGGAAGGCTTGAAAAACCAGAGTCAGCGTCCTTTTTTAGCTGAGTCCCTTGCCGTGGAGAAATTGGACCTCAATGGTCAACATGTACCCCATTTAGGTGTACAAGTGCAAGTTCAAAGAATTTCAGAGAACCTGCACGTTGTTATTGAGGAACAAATTGAAGACGAGAAAATGGCGGGCAAGGGACTGCCATATACCGATGATGAAGATTCGGATTCGGAAGATAGTGAGTTGACACAGAACACAGAAGAACGTATAAATCGTAAAATTAACACTCTCTCGGACACTTCGTCTGATTTGGACGAGAAGAGAGAGGCAAATGTGCCCAGAATCATCACTGACTTGAGCACACCTCAGAAGTACAACACGGGGATTTTTTATAGCACGAGTAAACACGGCTTGATCACCGCTGCAATACCGTTAACACCGTCACCGACTAAGCCAGCTTTCGGAGTTCTTGGAAGACCGGGATCGCCTTTGAAATCGTATGATTCTTCTCCGTCTCGTGCCTCGTTGCACGACATGGAGGTGTCGTTCATGACGGTCTCCAGCAGTGGTCGATCTGTATTGACCAACCCCTCGCCTGCGAAACCGGTCACCGGTGTCGTGAGTGAAGAGACAGTTTACCTGACAACCACGGAGGCGGATGTGTTGCAGATCAGAAGCAAGCTGAGCCATCATCTGATTGGTGACCTTGGGGAGCTTGTGGCGAGTCGAAATGCGTCTGTGAAGAGTTTGAAGTGATGTAGACGATTTATGATATATACTATTCTGCTATGTTATATGTTTATTATATGTTTGTTTAGTTATGCTGGTGTTGTAGTGATTGTCTATGTGACAATCGGTGAGTTTGAAGAGGGCTTAACGGCTGCTCAGAACCCACTAGGTCAAACCTGTTGTTAGTTCATTAATTCCACCATCTTTTTCCACCCCCAATGCGCGGTGTAGCGATGTAAAAAAAATAAAGCGAATTGAAATTTTTCACCACCACTACAAGACTATGTCGCTAGGGCACGAGGATAGTGTGAGTGAAGTTGAGCCCAAAAATGTCCATGCCACTACTAACAACAGAAACAGGTCATTGACCGGATATCCGACGGGACAATACCGTCTGAGCGGGTGTCGCGACTCGAAGAATTGGAGCAGGAGAAAATCCAGCTCTTGCAGGAGAACAGTCGAAACTACTTGAATGAGATCCTCAAACAGAACCTGTCGGTGCCCGTAAGGTTACAATCGTTAAACCTTGTTGGCGGAGACCAGTTCCGGCACGGTTTTTTGGCGAGGCAATTGCAGCCGATACTCCAAAATGACCGGTTGACGTTGGCGGAATTCTTGCACAACATTGACAAGACCAAGGATAATTTTTTGAAAACACAGTCAATCACCAATATTGGAGTGCAAATCGATAACAGTTTCTTCAGGACACATGCCCCCAAGAACGGGATCGATTTGGTGACGAATCTCGAGATCTTGCCCGTTAAGAAGTTCTTTCTGAAAGTGGGCACTAATGTGGGCAACGGTGAAGGCGATGGATATTTGACGTTGCAGTATAAAAACATCTTTGGAGGCGCCGAGACGGTGACACTTGACACGACCATTGCGTCTAATTCGCTCTCCACCAAGAACAAATCCACTTATGTGCTCAGTTTGAGCATGCCCTTGCTGAACAGCCCCAATTGGAGACTCGAGAACATCGCCATCCAGAGCACAAAGTACGTGGATTTCATGTACAACCACGACCAAATCACGCGGGGAATCACGCACAAGCTCTTGTCGCAACACGCGTCGTTGAACCACGAGTTTAGCGTCGAAAACGTGTTGCGGAGCGTAAATTTGCGCGGGAATAACCTGTTTTTGATCAACGATGACATCATGTTCCAAAGCGGCGACGACTTGAAATCGGCTCTTGGTTACACATGCACCTACGACACACGTGACGACCATCTTTTGCCCACGAAGGGGTTTTTCTTCAAGAATAGCAACGAGATTTCTGTGCTATCGCCGTTCTGGAAGACCCAATTCGAGTTCCAGACGCTGCACATGCTTGGGAAATCAAATTTCTTCAACATTTCACTCCGGTCTGGATTGGTGCACAATTTCGCCAGTGGTCCGGTGCATGTGATGGACAGGTTTTACCTTGGAGGGCCCAACGATGTGCGGGGATTCGCCTTGGGGGGACTCGGGCCCAAATTGTTGCGGTCTCCGAGCGGGGGGACGTTTTTCTACGGGGCAAATCTCAGTGTGTTCCAGAACTTGGGCAAGTATGATAGTTTCAAGATGCATGGGTTTGTAAATGCAGGCCATGTTGGAGAATTAGATAAGAGGGCCATTTCCCCGCCCAGTGTTTCTACAGGGATCGGATTGGTGTACAAGCACCCGATAGCGCGGTTCGAGTTGAACTTTGTCTTGCCCGTGGTGGCTTCGGCTACAGACTCCACACGCAAGGGTCTCCAGTACGGTATTGGGATTTCGTTCATGTGATAGTGTGATTGGTCGTTATCTAATTGATCATTAACAGTATCGCATTACCACAGAGCTAGTTTGTAATTGATCATTATCATTTACATTATTACAGAGCTAGTTTATGATTGATCAGTATCACATTACCACAGAGCTAGTTTGTGATTGATCATCAACAGTATCACAGTACCATAGAGCTAGTTTGTAATTGATCATCAACAGTATCACATTACCATAGAGCTAGTTTGTAATTGATCATTATCAGTATCACATTACCACAGAGCTAGTTTGTAATTGATCATTATCATGTAAAAGTATCGCATTATCATACAATCACCTTTTAAATGATCATTATCATGTAACAGTATCACACTATCATAGAACTATTCTCTAATTGATCATTATCATGTAGCAATACACACTACTATAGAACTACTTTCCAATTGATCATTATCATGTAACAGTATCACAGTACCATATAATTACTTTTTAATTTATCATTATCATGTAAAAGTATCGCATTACCATATAATTACTTTGAAATTGATCATTATCATGTAAGAATATCGCATTATCATAAACCTAATCATGGAATTACTTTCTAACTGATCATTGTTCAAGTAACAGTATCACATTACCATATAATTACTATCTAATTGATCATTATCATGTAACAGTATCACATCACCATATAATTACTATCTAATTGATCATTATCATGTAAGGATATCACATCGATCCACTAACCATGCAACGATATCACATTACAACCATGGAACTGATTTTTGATTGATTCATTCCCCTTCATCAATTTCTCCTTGATCCATCATGTACCTATCTGTCACTGACCCGCTAATTCACCTCGTTGATCCATCTATCATGCAACAGTATCACCTCCGGAATGATGATACTCTCGATATCGATCTCTGCATCGATCTGCGCCGGTGTGAGCTTGAACCAGGTCGTCCTATCCTCGGTGACGAAAACCACCTCCTTTTTCCGCGTCTGGAGCAAATTCCCAATCACCAACTGGTGTGAATACCGGTCCAAAGCCCCCTTCAGCTTGTGGATGAGGATCTCTTCATCAGTTTCCAACTTGAACGACACGATCATCGACGTGGGTGCCCACGAATCCTTCAACCTTTTCAAGAACTTTGGCACTGGTTCTAGATCCACCACCAATTTACCGCCTTGGTCCTGCGACTGGATCTTGTGCTCTGGGACCCGGGACGAGGGGAGGAAAAAATCGGAAACCGCCAGCGCCAAGTAGAACAAGGAGCGCGTGCCCAAGACACTGATCTGCTCCGAGATCATCCGCAAGGTGTACAAATACTGGTTCACCGTGGTGAAGGGCACCAATAACAAGAGATTCTGCGATTGGGCACGGTGGTATTTGCGCAACACTTTCAACATCTCGGTCTGGTATTTGGCGTCGATCTCCACCTTGTCATCACGCTCAGCCATGTAGTCCAAGAAACAGTTGGTGGTGTGGCTGTAGTGGCGCGAATAGGGTAACAACGAGAACTCCCTGTGCAAAAAGATCACGGCATATCCGTTTTCCAAAAAGTACTCCAGTGACGTGGCGCCCCTGGTGCCTGCACTGAAATTGTCGATGAACCGCACCGTGTTGTTCTCCAAGGGCACCGTGGTGCCGCCACTCGTCACCAAGGCGACTTTCTTGCCCCCACGGTGGAAGTTGATAAACTCCTGGACTTGCCCCTCGAGTTCTTCGAGGTACAGTGGGGCGGTGTGCTGCTGGAAGTAGCTGACCTCGTCCGCTGGGAGCGCGGCGGGGAACTCCGGGATCGTCCGGTCAACAGCAGTCTCCGTGTCCGGGTTCGACGTATGGACTCTGTGCATGGTGGTGCTGGTGTAGTGGTGAGGTGGAGAAAATAAGGTTGTATTTTTTCAGTGGGCATGAAAAATGTCGAGATATTTGAAGGTTTTAGGGATAGCATTGGGGATTGGATTGACGGATCAACAGCGCCACAATGGACCAACAGACAAACCCCATCGTGTTCATGGACATCCAATTGGGAGGTATGTACAGGATCAGAGGCAACGGTACACAGTGGTCAGGGCTCACCATACTAACATTTCCCAGTGCAACCGATGGGCAGGATCAAGATGGAGTTGTTTGCAGACGACTTGCCCCGCACATGCGAGAATTTCCGCCAGTTCTGTACTGGGGAGTTCCGGCCGGATCTCCGGCCAGTGGGGTACAAGCACTCAAAGTTCCACAGGGTGATAAAGGACTTCATGGTGCAAGGGGGTGACTTTGTCAAAGGGGACGGGCGTGGATCGATGTCCATCTTTGGGAAGGACGAGTTCGACGACGAGCTGTTCCTCTTCAAGCGTAAGTGTATCGCGTCCACAGCTGGTAACCGCATGTACTAACCTTTGCAGATGAGCCGATGATGTTGTCAATGGCCAATTCGGGTCCAGATACAAATGGCTGCCAGTTCTTTATCTGCTGCACAGATCTGCCACATCTCGATGGGAAACACGTGGTGTTCGGCAGAGTCATCGAGGGCCAGGATATCGTCAGACAGATCGAGCACGTGACTACAGACAGCGATGGCAGACCGGTGATGGACGTGACAATAGTGGAGTGTGGTGAATACTAGATGGAAACGTTAAATGTAATATACACAAATCAAACAAACACCGTCAATCCTCCTTTGTAAAACTGAAATCATTATTATCCCATTCGTTGGATTGCGCATCTTGATCTGCCGCTGACATATCTCTCATTTCAACCGACGATTGTTGTCGCGTCGGCAGCGGTGGCAACGGCAGCAGATCCACGCCACCCCTTTGGGAATCCCTTTGGGGTTCTTCATCCCGTTCCTCCTCGATGGATCCGTAGATCACGGCATCAACCACATTTCGGAACGACTGCGGTAGCAACGAGTGCTGGTGGCTCCCGTCGAGCAATCTCTTGATCCGGTTATCCTCGGACGGGATGTCGGCACCCTCGGGGATCAGGTAAAAAGATTCGTTTAAATTGGCCGGCGGCGACTCATTTGCGGGGTTCAGGTCGATGATGTTGAATTTTTCAAACTCGCTCTGGATGTAATTATCCACCTGCGAAATGATCCCCCACAATCCTGTATTTTTCCGTGTTTTTTTGTCATGTGATTGTGCATGCTCTGGGGGTGCATGTGATGAATATCCCGGAACGTAGTTAAAATTGTCGTCCAATGGATGATCGGATACCGATCTGTGATGCGTCTTGATCGGAGATCTCATGAATTTTGGTGACGTGATCGATGAATGTGATTTTCTCGATGTTGTCGTGGGCACAATTTGCTGGTGTAAACTCCTCTCTACTGCTTTTTTCATCGCATCGAATTCCATTTCCATGTTCCGCTTCCTGTTTGTCAAGTTCTTGATCGTCTCTTTGATCTCGAACAATTCCAGCTCTTTTGCTGCCAATTCTCGCAATTGCACCACCAAGGGATCTGCCTGTATTGTGGGTGTCTCCGACGCCAAATTCGGGATTTGCTCAAATCGTTGCTGTGTAGGTGTCGGCGTGATGGGCGCATCAAATGGCAATGATGGCAGGGCAGTTTGCCCTCCAGGACTAGGTGATGGGATTGAGTCTATAGAGCTCGGACGATCAAAATGTGTATTTGTACTAGATGGGGAAAACAGGGGCTGCGCAGGTGGAGGTGACACCGATACAGATCTCAGAGCGTTATCGTTGGCGCTAGCGGCTTTCACCACGGGGATGTTGAAATTGATCCCGGAGATACGTTTCTTTGCCCTTTCTGTGGATTTCGGTGACCGCGATCCAATGCTCAACTTTCTGTATCCGTTTTGAGTGTCTTCCTCTTTTGGTTCAGCCATCGGTTGATGGGGATTCTGAGGGGTGTACAATGCTGCCACAGATGAATGCTTGCGTCTGTTGGATCTACTCAGTCCACCAACGGTGTTCATACGGCGCAACGGCGTCGAGTTCAACCTCACCTTGGGCGGTGAAATCTCTCTCTTGTCCATTCTAGTTGATGAGTTGGAGATGTGTTGTTTATCAGTTTGTGTGGAAAAAGATAAATAATTGCATAATTGGGGCTATATGCACGACCGACAGATTTGAGGCGATAGCACATTCCAACTTTGAGATGGATGATTGGGGTGAGCTGAAAAAGGAGTGACGAGGTGGCGAGATTAGTTCAGCGGAAATTGGAATGTTGGGATACGGAGCTACAATATCAATTATGGGTGTACTCAGATTGGGACAGGTATAGTTGTATATTTGTATACACCTTACCGTTACCGACAAATCTAACTAGTCACCAGCATTAGTCTACTAAAACTTCTCATCAACCGCAGCCTCAGTAACGTGAACAGCCCCAGTAATGCTGACAGCTCCTGTCCCTCAACAGCCCCGGTTCCTCAACAGTTACATCAGCACACCCATCCCCTGAGCCAGGTGACCTAATCGCTATCTTATCTCTGCGCGAAAAATCCGAAATAGGTAAATTTACTCTCAACCTTTTCCGCTAGCCGGATACCACTGTATGTGTCAAGAACTTGTGCCCTTAGTGCATTGGGGCTTCCACCGTCCTAAAGCCAGGGAACCTGTCAGAGTCGTGTACAGCCTAATCCCGAACACTAAAAAGTTTGGCTGCAAAGCTGTGGGTAGTGCATCTAGTAACGTTTATTTCGTTTTAGTCATGAGATAGCATTAATCTTATTTGAGTCGCGGCCGATTTAGGTCCTGGAGTTCTGGCCAGGACCAACACATAGCGGCACAACTGGAATGATCCTTAACCCACTGCTCCACTAATGCTCCAAAAATCTTTGTTGTAATCCTAAATCCCCGGCCTCTAAAGCCTAATTCCAGCCAATCTCCGCCCAGTCTCCGCCGGCTCCAAAACGAGCCTCAGGCCCAAATCAACGAAAAAAAAGATGAAAAAAAAATATAATCAAGAGATAAAACAACCGTTCTTGATCGATTCAGGCACCACAGTTGAAGCATCGACAGCGCGAAGCCGACCATCAGTCAACACGATTGTGCCATCACAGGTATTCCCAACCCATTCAGAAAACAGCAAAATCCGAAACACATTCCCGCCGGATAGCGCCAATTGAAGCCCCCCCTTTCCGCTTGTCTTGATTTTGATATTTTGATCTTGAATTATCGGTTCACTTTTCACTTCCCAATTGAATTTTCGTGCTTAGTACCATTGCATTTGCCACATTGACCAACCAAATCCAGAAACAGTTCCAATTTCATCACAATGAGCACTGAACACACCGAACATACCGTGGATCACCCGGATCAGGACCAGATCCCTACCCCCCCACCTTCGCTGCCGCAGGAATTGACCCCGGCAAACGCCGTAGAAGGTGGCAGAGAAGTATCCAACAAGATCTTGTACGTTGGCGGATTGTCCAAATCCGTCACTGACGAAGTGTTGACGGATTTGTTCTCCATTGGAGGCCCCGTGAAATCCGTCAAGATCTTGTTCGACAAGAACCAACAGACGTTGAATTACGCATTTGTAGAGTACGAAGAGACGCAGTTTGCGGAATCAGCGTCACAGTCGTTGAACGGCAGAGTCATTGACGGATTCCCGATCCGGATCAACTGGGCATTCCAGTCACAGCAGTTGAAGAGTTCTGACTCGTTTAACGTCTTTGTGGGCGACTTATCGCCGGAAGTTAACGACGAAATCTTGGGCCAGGTGTTCTCCCGGTTCCCCACTTTGTTGCAGGCACATGTGATGTGGGATATGCAGACCGGACGGTCCCGGGGCTACGGCTTCTTGTCATTTGGCGAGCAGAGCGATGCAGAACTCGCCATCCAGACCATGAATGGAGAATGGATCGCCGGCAGGGCCATCAGGTTGAACTGGGCCGCGCATAAGCAGCGGATGCATCCGCATCACCATGGACATCACGGTCTTATGGTAAACGGAGCCAATTTGCAAGGCGGCTTCCGCAATGGGCCTCCAAACGCATTCCCGTTACCGGGATCTGGAGCTCCTACTCCGGGATCTATGACTCCCTCCGGGGTTCCGGGGTCTGCAGGCCCGGGATTCTCCATGAACTTTGATCTCATCTTGAGACAGGCCCCTTCTTTCAACACCACGGTGTATTTGGGCAACTTGTCCCATTACAGCACGCAAAATGACATCATCCCTCTGTTGCAGCAGTTCGGATTCATTGTAGACTTCAAATTTCACCCAGAAAGAGGTTGTGCGTTTGTAAAATTCGATACACATGAACGTGCCGCAATGGCGATTGTTAATTTGAATGGAGCCATCATCAATGGCAGACAGATCAAGAGTAATTGGGGAAAAGGTGACTTGAGGTCCAACTACAAACAGACACCTCAACCTCTACCTGTTCCACAGATGTACGGTCAAAGATTCAACTGATTGTAGAGAAAAGTAAGTTTTTGTGCTGCTTTGTGTTTGTGCCGGTTCTTGCAAGTTCTAGGCAAGTATTACAATGATAGATCTGGTTCTGTTGTGTTTGGTTCTTTTGCGATGGTTGGATAGTTTCGTCCATATCTGTTCATGTCTTTTGTTTACATCTTTTAAGCGTTTACGGGAGTTGTCGGGTATTCATTTGATTTCGTGTTACTGAATTCTGATTTCTCTCATATAGTCTTCTATTTCAAACCAAAATATTAACTCTTATGGTTTTTGGCATCTAGTTGTAGGTCTGCTTATGCGCGATAACGGCCGAAAATTT